>JAWHQI010000477.1:0-600000 GCA_033032865.1 Dactylorhiza incarnata
TAGACCTAAAATGGTAGTGACGATTCTATTTGATTTGATATCAAGATGATTCAAAGGTCTAAACTAGAAATAAATCACAATACACATATATAAACAACCATGGTATGTAATTATAATACAATTGTCACCAGTTAATATAGAACTATAATTCACATAAATGTGATAGAAATACATTATTTTTAGGAAGACTTTTGATATGACTTAAGATCATATGATGTTAGAGAATTTTAGCAAAGGACATCAATAGATCATAGTGGTGCTTTGAGTTCAAAATTCATATGAGGGTAAATTCTTTCAATACATTTCAGTGATTTTCTTTTTAATTAATTAAGAATTTTGAATATATATGTGATTTTTGATAGGTGAACAATAGTGATGATTTAGATCATGTTTGACATTAAGGAGTGAACACAATATAATTTTTGTTGGCGAACAAAGATAACCATATTGAAAGTTGAGCTTTCATTTAGATCTTGAACTTTCTTGTAGATTATGTTATTTATCTAAACCACTTGTTGGTGAAGGCTAAAAAGCTAATAGCCTAATGACTTGATTTAATTTTAAAATATCTTATAGCAAATTTAGAATTTGATTTATATGAATAATAAAAGATATTTATAGATAATGAATATGAGAGAGATAGATAAGTCATCAAAAATTAGATATGACTTTTGAATTTTGATCAATTTGATTTTATAATCATATTAAGCTTTTAAGAGATGGGATCATATTTTCAATACTATATAGGATGACCATGACATGATAGTTCAAAAGGAAAACAACAAGAAAAAAATTAAAAAAGGACATTAAAGCACATCATGAAGTAGAAATTTGTATATCTTATTTTTGAAAAGTTTCTACTTCATGCATTTGATGATACCTAATGAATAAATGTTTTAGGTATCCAAAGGGGACCATGTGGGATGGTTCCTTTGGGTACCCAAATATAGCGAGATGGCTTTTGGGGAGACAAGTACGAATGGACCCTTTGAAGTGGAGTTAATGTTCATCCTTTAATTTTGGGTCTCCACTCATACTTATGTTTAATATTACAACATTGCATTAAATTTCCATATTCATTAAATTTAGGCTTAAAATAATGATGACATTTGAAATCATTTTTCATAGGAAATTTTTGCATATTTGAATTTACTTTAGGAGATACATAATTTTGTAAATAATGGTGATTTTGATTTTGATTACAAATCCTTTCTATTTCTTACTCCCATTATTAGACTTGGTTACGATATTCATATTCATATTCTACTTGCTTTTGGAGTTTGCTTGATATTGAGAATTTTTCTTTATGATTTCCTTAAGCAAGTTAATTTTAGTTTCTAATTCATTGTTCTTAAGTTTCAAATTATGTCAAGCTTTATTATAAGCAATTGTGCTATTTTTAAGAGTAGAAACAATTGAATCAATATGGTTTTGATATTATTTCTGTATTCCTCAAATGTTTCATCCATCTCTTCAATTTCAATTTTATAACTTTTTGCATGTAGCACAATCACTTTTTCAAAGTTGAATTTTCCAAAGATAATTTTTCATTGTGTTCTTTTACAATAAGAAGTTCCTTTTCAAGTCCCTTGTATTTTCCTTTACATTATTAAATTCTAAACAAGGTGTACTAGTTTCATTCAAAGAGACATGGGTAAGACTAGATGAATTGGCATTTGATTCTACTTTAACTTTTGCTTTTAATTTTTATTTTCTAAGCGCAATTTGCAATTCACATTTTTTAATTTCTTAATTTTGCACTTTGTAATATGTAGCAATTGCAAAGTAGAAATAGAATTGCAAACATTAAGATGATTTGATTCCTTACAGTGCTTTTGGATGCTGTGAGATTTGAGCACGAATTTTCTTTGTTGTTTTCATCTATTTGGCATTCCTCTTCCAAAGATGGGATTTCTTCTTTTCCATTTGATGTGCAATCTTGTATGTTCTCCACTTCATGCATTTGATTTATACCTGTAGATGAAGAATCATACATTTCTTCAAGAAATTTCCATACTTTGTATGCACTAGAAAAACAATATATTAATTTTGAAATTTCGTGAGATAAACCACAAAAAATACTATTTAAAGTTTTTGCATTTAGATGACGTTCCTTTTATTTGATTCATCCGCTGGTCTAACTATTGCTATATCCCATGCATTGATATCTAAATTTTTAATAAACTTTTCCATTAAAAATTTCCACCCTTTATAATTTCTCCCCTTCGAATAAAGGTGGTTTAAGAGATTTTTCTTCTTCATAAAAATTTACCCACTAATAGAAGCGAGATCATGAGACGTCATTATTCCTGGTTGTTAAGCCGATTAGAATAAAACCTCGCTCTGATACCACTTGTTGGATCGGTAGGCGGCCTCTAGAGGGGGGGGGGGGGAGGGGGGTGAATAAGGGTTTTAAAAACTTATATTATATTTTGAAAAGCTTGAAATATGATAAGAGATCAAAATAGTGATTTGTTTTAAAGATCTAAATTGTTTTATAATAAAGGAGAGGATAATAAACAATTTAGAGAAATGAAGAACAAATCAATTTTATTACACAAAGAGAGCCATGATTACTATTAATAAAATTGATTACAAATTTTGATTTCAATGATGCTAGAAATCAAAGCGAAATATGAAGGACTCGTTTTGTTTTCTATACCGACTCGTATCCCCACGAACCGGTTGGCTTTAGCCGATCCTTCCCCGGATACGGCCTCAAGCCGCTCTAGCCAACCCTTCCCCGGATATGGCCTCGAGCACCCCCTAGACCTACACCCGAGACCTAGTCGCCAAGACGAGGCGAATTTCAGCCCTAAGTCCTACCCAGACCTAGTCGCCAACACGAGGCGAGTTTACTAAACGATTACAAGAAAAGATGTGAATAAAAAGACAATAATATACAAACTCCCTCTATGTGGATCTCTTGGAGAAGTAGATGAAGACACGCAGAGTATGATCATAGTCGATGCGGTCTTTCGTCATGATGATGACGCGTGTTGAAATCTTCTCCACAGATCTCCTTAAGCCTTCATGGATTTGTGGGAGTATCTCTCTGAACCTTCATCTCTATGCTGTGGCACGAAGCTCTAGAATTTTGGATCTCAAGAGGATGAGGAAGACGGAGCCAAGGGGTCCTTTTTATAGCCTTGGATCTAGCGCCTGTGCTAGTGCTACCGCCGGCGCTATCCCATTTTAGGACATATTCTGCGCGGCAGAATCTTCAATCTGAGGAAACATTTCTCCCTTGCCTTCTGTGCTCCGCGCTACCGCCTGCGCTATCGGATACCGCCAGGCGCTATCTCCTTCTATATGTGCTCCCAGAATTGCGCTTAAGCATTCTTTTCGTCGATCGAATTTTCGTCGACCGGAGTTCGTCGAGCGGGCTTCATCATTCATCGAATAGAAATTCGTCGAACGCAAGATCGTCGAACGCAAGATCTATTTTGTCGAGCGCAAGTGATGAGCATTTCGTCGAGCGCAAGCTAGCAGTTCGTCAAGTGAACGCTAGCGCCAGCACTAGTACTAGCGCGCCGCGGTAGAGTAAGCAGTTCGTCGAGCGCCAGTCTGCATCTCAGCGGTTCCCAAGTGCTAATGCCAGGCATTAGGTGTTACCGCCGGCGCTAGAAGGAGTTTTGGATTTGATGGCTCAAATTTGGGGGCAACCTTCTTATGTAATCCTTGAGTCATGTGGACTTTGTTATCCTGCACACTTAAACACACAAGGTCAAATACACATAGGATTTGTTATTCTCAAACTTAGGAGATGCGGAAGACCATGTTCCAACAACATTGATTCATCGAAATGAATATCTAGTTACTATGGTGGTGCAGATCATTACTTTGAATGTAGTTTTCTACACTACAAGAATGAAAAAAAACTAAGCTAAGCGAATGTGAGGGTCACCTTCACCTCTTCACAAGAGGACTTCATTAAGAGAACCTGAGGGTTGTTAGTTATGTGTGTTGTCTAATCACCTAGAGGGGGGTGGGGGGGGGGTGAATAGGTATTTTAAAATCTCTTTACCCTCTTTCTTTTTAGTCTTTTTATATGAGAGTCCTAGTATGAGTTTTGAGTATTAAAAGCACAACACAGAAAAATACTCAGCAATTTATTGTGGTTCCTCAATACAGAGTGTCTTGAGTAGTCCACTGTCCCTCTACGCCTAACTAGCAGTGTGCTAGGGTTGGCAAACTACTCCAAATCTCAGGCCCTCAACCCTACAAAATCAGGCTCTCAAGCCCTATAATACTCAGGCCCTCAAGCCGACAAAGCTCAGGCCCTCAAGCCCTACAAATCTTAGGCCTTCAAGCCTTACAACCTCAGGCCCTCAAGCCCTACAATACTCAGGCCCTCAAGCCCTACACTCAGGCCCTACAAAACTCAGATATGAAAATAGATCCTACATCTCAGGCCCTCAAGACCTACAAATCTCAGATCTGAACCAGATCCAACAGCTCAGGCTTGTAAAATCCCTACATAGAAAAAGTTAGAGATACTTCTTTAGTCGGATGAAGATTGACTTCTTGGTCTTGAAGAGAATGCTTTAGATCTTGTCTTGGTTAGCATAGATTTCTCTTCAATCCTTCCTACTTTCTTTAGCCTGATGAGAAACGGCTTCTTGACTTTAAGAGAATGCTTTTGACGTTATCTTGTTGTGTGTAGATCTCTCTTCAATCCTTCTTCACTTTAGAACAATTCTTATCAGTCAATGTTGTTGGACTGAGACTTGGAGAACACTTGATAAAGATCATTATGTTGTCGGTTTCTTATTCCTTCTTCACGTATCCGTGTTAACGTTCTGGTGAATTTCTTGCGTGTATTCTTTGTAGTTTTTAAGGCAAACACTTATCCCTTTTATATCTTTGAGGAGCCGGCTAATGGTCTCCTAAAATGTTCTTTAAGTCTCAGAGACCCATTCCTTAACACCACTCGCTTATTAGACTAACAGGCGACATCATTAAATGCAGACATCGCGATTTGAAATGTCTTGATCCGTCTCGATGATATTTGCAATGTCTCGATGACATTGACAACATCTCAACGTCAGGAGTTGCCGTCACGCCGATCCAACTTGGACTTGTACAAATCTTCGAGTCTTCTTGAATATTCTTTAGAGGAGAATATCTCGACTATAAGTTATGTCTCAGTTGTACTTGCAAAACGACGACATGAAGTCATCTGAAAGATATCATCGTAAACTTGATGTCGACTTGCGGTCCTCTCGATGATGTCGTCGAAACCATACTATCTTTTTAGCGATATCATATTGATCACTTTGACTTCTCATCGATATCATTTTGATCATCTCTACGATAAGTCATTCTTCTTCTATAAGCTATCTTCACGAGTTCTCTCTTAGTCTTCTCGATGACAAGACTTCTTTACGACGATGTCGTCGACATTGCCGAATACTTGGACTTGAGTCTTCTTGAAGCTTATAGCGATATCATCGTGTGATCAGACTGAAACGATAATATTCAACTTGAACAATTCTTCTTATTCTTACGATGATATCGTCGTGTGTACTTGATGTCACAACGATATCGTCGGAATGCCCAGACTATTTCGACGATAACCGACATGAACCTTCTGCTTATCTCTGTATGCAATCTCGTCGATACGTGAGTGGTTATTAGACGATATGTCCAGTCCTTCTTGACGATATTATACTTAGTAAAATTGGAGAAGTACTGGACATATTGTTTAATCTCTACAAGCATAAACTAAGCATGCCATCAAATACAAATTGTACTTATCATTGATCTGAGTACTTCTTCAAATCAGGAACATTATTGGGCACTGTTTCCAATAATCTCCCCCTATTTGAAGAAGTCATAACTCATTCAATGATAAGGTACATCTAAAGGAAATCAACATATAAATAAAGACATTTCAGTTTAGTTTATGTGACCACAGAATGAGTCAATTTGACATAAATAATTCATTGATAATTTATAATTACTGACATATGTTTTGAGATTTTTTCAACATTGCTACATATGCCCACATTGGGTCAGCCCTCTATATCTCTGGTTCCCTCATAGTTATTTCACTCCTTGCTTTCTTGGCAGCAGCTTCCTGTTCTTCTCAGACTGCCTGGTGAAATACTCATTTGGCTTGGAATGATACTTGAGTGGCTCTGGAGCATCTGCTAGAATTCTTCCTGCTTACTTGTCTTTTCAGTGGCTTCTTCTTGACTCTTCTTGGTCTTCATACTTAGTCCACTCTTGAGAGCTATACAAATTGTATCTCTCAGCTTTGTTTACTTTCACGAGCTCCCATGCATTATAATTATAGCTCTGGATTTGGGACTCCACCTCTCATAATCATCCTTCTTTTCCATTTCTTCTCTATAACTTTTCTTTCTAAGTTTCACCTCATCTTCCTCTGCTAACTTCTTTCCCTTATCCTAATCAGCAGCATCAGCAGGAATATCAGCAGATTGATCATAATATTCAGTATGTTACTCAGTAGGGTAATCATAGTTCAGGGAGGGACATCCATTGCTTCCCTGATGGTATTGGAGTTCCAGATGGCATGCTGACCACTGGCCTTTATCATTGATCTCCCACCTTTATGACTTCTTCTGATATAAACCTCTGGATTTTCCCCTGTAGATTCAGAATCTTATCTTTAAGCATGTGAATTCCCTTTTCCAATGATTCTTTGTCTCAAGTAGATGACTGTCTAACTCTTGATTGTGATGATCCAGTGATTCTTGGAGGTTTGTCTTGTGCTAATTCATCAATCTATTAGTGGCTATGTAGGCTTTCTCTATGTTGTTGCATATCATGCCTTTATTGTCCAGAACTTCAATTATCCCTTGATCAGTGATTTCTATCTGTTTGGAAGTGTTTTCTTGTAAGTTCTTCATATCATTTCTTAGACCTTCAGCTTCACTTGATAGATCTCTTTTTATATCCCTAACAGCAGTGTCAACATAGCTTTCAATTTTCAGTCTTTGCTCTTCCAAGAGCATACTTATCTAATGCATTAGTGAGGAGTCCTCTTTACTTTGCTCTGGGGAAATGTTGGGCTTGTCTGATTGTTCCTTAGCCTTCTTCTGCAGTATGGTTGAAAGATATATGTCCATCCGTTCAGTCTCTTCAAAAATGGGGGATGGAGATCTTCTGATGGGTGTTTGTCTTGGTTCCTCCTCAGGCACACATGGCTGTTCAGTAATTGATAGGTGTAACATCCCAATCCTAGAGGAGCAGATATTGATGTTGCTGATTAGAAATTTAGAATTCTCGGCTAGCAGCTTCCGTTCGACGAATTCGTCGAATTCGTCGAACGCAAGCTGCTCCCGTTCGTCGTTCGACGAACGGGGAGCTGCTCCCGTTCGACGAATGTCGAACGGGGAGCGCTCTGGTAGAATTCATCCCGTTCATCGTTCGACGAACAGGGAGCTGCTCCCGTTCGACGAATGTCGAACGGGGAGCGCTCTGCTAGAATTCATACCGTTCGTCGTTCGACGAACGGGGAGCTGCTCCCGTTCGACGAATGTCGAACGGGGAGCGCTAAGCTGGGAAGGCTCCGGTTCGTCGTTCAACGAACGTGGAGCTGCTCCCGTTCGACGAATGTCGAACGGGGAGCGCTATGCTAGAAATCATCCCGTGCGTCGTTCGACGAACGGGGAGCTGCTCCCGTTCGACGAATGTCGAACGGGGAGCGCTAAGATGGGAAGGCTCCCGTTCGACGATCGACGAACGGGGAGCTGCTCCCGTTCGACGATCGTCGAACGAGAAAGTTTAACTCCTTCACGAGAAAAAAACTTGACTGCTCTTTGTTTATTTTATCTTTGGGGAGCCAGTGGAATAAAGTCCAATAAGCAGATGACACCTATGTTTGGAGTCCCAAGGCCTATTAATGCAAACCAAAAAGAAAGGGGCCGAGCCATCTCATTTTCTCTTCTTCTTCTTCATCATCTTCTTCCCAGAACTCCATCTTCCTCCCTCTCTTTCTCATTCTCTGTCTCCACCTCTCCCCCACCCCACTTAGGGTTTTGGCCAAGAAAATTCGTGGAGAAGCTCGTACGTCCGTTGGAAGAAGAGCTAGCTTGGAAAGAGTTGAGTTCGTCCAAGCACCGTCATGCCGCCGCGATCGTCGGCCCGGATTCAGGTGACTTCCGACCCCTCTCCCTTGGTGCTAGTATCTTAGACCCCCTAGGCGAGATATCGAACTCAATTGAGTCGATTTGGGAGCGAAATGAAGTTCTGTAGGTTGAGGCCGCGTTAGGGTTTTCGCCGTAGGGCGTCGTTCGCCGCGAAAATGCCCCCAATCGACTCCCCGCTTCAATACGAACGTGGGACGTTGGTTTCGTGAGACGTGGTGGCCTTGTGAGGGTGCATGGGAGGAGAGGTGGTGGCTGCCTAAATTTCATATGGGATTTCCTTTATTAGTTCCCTGTCAGGGGAATTCAATATACATATACTTATATATATATGATCATTAATGCTTGGAATGAGAAATAGATCCCTGTTAGGGGATTTTAATTATATATGTGATCATTGATGCTTGAAATGATCTAATCTCCATTTGGGGGAGATGGTAAATAATCCTCTGTTATAGGATTGTTGATTAATTATGACCGATGGTGGAAGTCCAGTAGCTTGGCTTGAATAGATTCCATAGTTAAATAATATGTTATGTCATCATGTGCGCAAGTAGTCCATAGTCCTATGAATTGGTTTAATAGTGTCCATGTTATACGCACACCACTGCACACGAGTAATCCACTAGGAACGGGCGGCACGGTTAACTTAGTGCGGGTCACAAGTTATAGTTATAGCCGGTGGTAAAAGGAAAGGACCCAGGTGTTGGGGGCCTTGGATGCTAATTAGCATCGATTGTTTGCCGCGCGAGGCGGAAGGTGGTAAGGCTCATGGAGCGAGTCCTTGGTGCTCGATAGCACGCATGGTGTGTTCAAACTACGTAGGTAAACATAATTGCGCATGGTGGTATAGATCCTTGTGGGAGGATAGGTTGTGGCGGGTCTACGGGCTCGCTAGTCGTGACACCGACAGAAGCCGACAGTTAGACTCAGACCGGTTGGGTTGGAATGTCTTGGTGTCCATCTACCCAATAGATCCCCTCCGCGTCTTAAAGACCCCGCATGAATGCGGGTAGTACGCAGGGACTCCGCTATGAACAAGAGCGTCGAGGCGTACATAGGGCTAGGACCGGTAGTGTTCATACCCTCCTAGTAGTGGGGAAGCCCGTGCCACTGCCATCGTCTGGCCACGACGGGGGGCGCCTGAGTGGTTAGCTACCCTCGAAAAGTGGGAACTAAATGTCTATGTCGACATAGCAATTGGGCATGAGTCAGTCCTCATATCATAATCATTGCACCGCATTCATATCATAATCATTGCATTGCACCGCGTTGGAACCTTATCATATAAACTTGTATGGGCATCCTTATATGATGAGTTACCTTTATACGCAGACCCTTGACTTATAAGCTTGTATGGGCATCCTTATAAGTTAAGTTCAATTCAGTTCTCTAATACTCTGCTTATGTCTGTGCTACTTATACTTGCAAATATATATAACCACTGCTACTTTTATGCTTACGAACATATTGGATAGTGTTATGGAAAGTGCGTGGGCACTTAAACAACCAACACATATGAACAACTATTACCTGTCACCTGCTTGTTTATTATTGCTAATATTGCAGCTCCTTTTCTTCCTTTCCGCCCGGTGCCTTGGAGTCACCGAGGGAGCGGATGTGAAGCCACTTAGTCTTTATGACTAACGGTTGCTACGTCCCATTTTTAGGAGCGCACCCTGGAGCGGCATCGCAACCTGGAGCAGCGGCGCACCCTGGAGCAGCAGCGCACGGCGCTGGAGACAGATAGTCCGGCCGGGACGACAGGGCAGGATACCACGATACCATCGCAGCCGTCAGTGACAGATGTGAGCGAGTTTTGTTGTAGCCCTTTAGGCCTTTTCCTTTGTTACTCTGATATTATACACTCGTTTGGTGTGTATTTGGACTGTACTTATGCGGATATATATATCTGGTGGCTTCTTCTTTTATTTTATATGATGGGTTGGCATTGATGATATTTGTTAGCCGGCAGGATAGGCGTCTTGCGGAGGAGGCTAGCCCGTGAGCTGGCGCTTCGGCAAGGCGGCTGTCCTGGGCATAAGACTTCCCTCGGCCGTGTTTTGTGTTCCGGGGGGGGGGGGGATCTTACAAATGGTATCAGCTTGCAACGATCCTGAGGTCAAGAAGTCCACTTCCGCATGGTGCACCCCTCTCACCTCTTCAATTTGAGGACAAACTGAATGAGCGGAAGCAGTGGTGTGCCCATGTGTAATTCGCATTAAGTATGTCTATTACCTTCTTTTGAATAGCCAACCTAACCCCAACATCTATCTTGCATGTAGATTCCGGTACATTCAGAACCGGCGACGGCCACTCCCGTGCCTCCAGTACCTACTCCTTTTCAACAATCAGAGCTAGGCCAGACTCTGATGGCAATCCTGGATGCCTTTAGGTCTCAGCAGATGCCGGTGCAGCCGCAGGCCCCAAGCTCCAATTGGTTGAGCACCTTCCGTGCTCTCTCCCCTCCCACCTACCATGGGACGGAGTCCGCAGTTCAAACGGAGGAGTGGCTGGATACAGTGCAGGAGTTACTGGCAGGGATCCGTTGCCCGAGCAACATGGCAGTCACATTGGCAGTCACGGCCTTGGATCTACATGCGAAGAGGTGGTGGAAGTCCTTGATGGGCTCCACCTTCGAAGGATGCAACCAACTGGACATAAGCTGGGTCGAGTTTGCGGACGCGTTCCTGGAGCACTTTGTCTCTTCTACGGCCAGGGACGAGCTTGAGGAGAGATTTCTGCAGCTGAAGCAGGGGTCGAGATCGGTGGTCGAGTACCAGCGGGAATTTCAGCACTTAGCCAGATTCGCAGACTCTTATGATTTAGATGATCGCGGGTACGCGAAGTGGTTCTTCAAGGGCCTGCGAGATCCTCTGAGGCAGGCTCTCCTCTTCGTCGCCGATTCGAGCCTCGCGCAGATTATAGAGACGGCACAGAAGTTGGAGGCGGACCACTTGGGGGTCCAGGCCAGGAATAAGAGGCCCGCAGAGGAAGTGATGGAGGCGGGGCCTAGCTTCGGGAGGAGGCAGAACACCAGGGGCAGAGACAGAGGCCACCGGAGAGATGGCGGGCGTCTTCGCCCAAACTTCAGTTTGGAGCAGCCAGCGCGACCGCTACCATTGCCCCCACCACATCAGGGTCAGGCGCTTCAGCCGCCGAGAGAGCACCTTCGAGCGGTGTGTTATCATTGCAACCAGCCCGGCCACATTCGGAGATACTGTCCGCAGCTGCAAGGAAACGCTCCGAATCGCCCCATGGCTCCTCCGGCAGCGCAGCGAGGAAGTGGTCGAGGTCGAGGCCAGGGTCAGCAGGGTAGGAACCCCAGACCTGCTCGGGAGCAGGTATACGCTTTAGATCTAGCTCAGGAGCGAGACCCGCAGGAGGTCATCACAGGTAATTATGTTTGTATTTTCCTCGTTTCATAACTAAGGTGCTTAAGTTCGCATGATTTTAACCCCAGGTTCCGTGCTCGTTTGCGGTAAACCCGCTCTTACTTTTTTTGACACGGGTGCCACTCATTCGTTCGTATCAGAAGAATTTGTGAGTGAACTGGATGCAGTACAGTGCTTCAGGGGAGCCCCCAGGAGGGTGCGCCTTCCGGATGGCTCGGAGATACGATCTACCTCCAGGTACAGCTTGGTAATATCCATCGGTGGGAAGCAATTTGAGACACCGGCAACAGTGTTGCGGATGCCCGACCTTGATCTAATATTGGGCATGACGTGGTTGCGCTGGAATCACGCGAAGATCGACTGTGTGGCGAAGCGGATCACGCTGAGGCATGATGAATCAGAGGTGGTATTCAAGGTATAAGATCCGTATCACGAAACTTGTTGTCTTCTATACAGGTTGTGAAGGCTCACAAGTAAGGCGATGAGGTGTTCGTGATCTATTTTGAGATGAAGGAGATAGGGCCTGAAATGAAGGATGTACCGGTAGTCCGGGATTTTTCGGATGTTTTCCCCGAAAAACTACCCGGATTACCCCCACCTAGGGAGGTAGACTTCCAAATTAAGCTGGTACCGGGAGCTAAGCCTGTTTCACGGGCCCCGTACAGAATGGCGCCCAAGGAGCTAGCAGAGTTCCGTGTACAACTGCAAGAATTGGTGGACTCAGGGTTCGTTCGTCCTATCTTGTCACCCTGGGGAGCCCCGGTTCTGTTCGTGAAGAAGAAGGACGGTTCGCTCCGCTTGTGCATAGATTATCGAGAGCTCAACCGACTGACGGTCCGGAACACTTATCCTCTGCCGCGAATCGACGAACTCTTTGATCAGTTGGAAGGAGCGCAATGGTTCTCCAAGCTCGACTTGCGCTCTGGCTATTATCAGTTGAGGATTCAGGAGGAGGATATCCAGAAGACTGCTTTCAGCTCGAGGTACGGGTTGTATGAATTTACGGTTATGCCCTTTGGGCTCACTAATGCACCCTCTGCGTTCATGAGCCTGATGAACAGGGTGTTTGCGCCTTATCTGGACGACTTCGTGATCGTATTCATCGATGACATCTTGGTTTATTCGAAGTCATTACTGGACCATTGGAAGCATCTAGAGCTGGTGTTGGCAAAACTGAGGGAGCATCAGTTGTTCGCAAAATTTGGCAAGTGCGAGTTCTGGCTCCGCAAGGTGGCTTTCTTGGGTCATGTTATCAACGGTGCGGGATTGGCCGTAGATCCTGCTAAGGTTCGTGCTGTGAAGGAATGGCAGCCGTTGAAGTTAGCCGCAGATGTGCGCAGCTTTTTGGGGCTTGCCGGGTACTACCGCAAATTTGTCGAGGGGTTCTCGAAGATTGCTCTCCCGCTCACTAAGCTGACCAGAAAGGAGGTGGCGTTTGTGTGGTCGCCTGAGTGTGAGGCCGCATTTCAGGAGCTGAAGGATCGCCTCACCTCAGCCCCGGTCCTTACTCTTCCGTCTGGTAGAGAAGGATTTCAAATTTACACGGATGCGTCCTTGCAGGGGATGGGTGCCGTACTGATGCAGTATGACCACGTTATTGCTTATGCGTCGAGGCAGCTTAAGAAGCACGAGGTAAACTATCCGGTGCATGATCTGGAGCTGGGTGCAATGATATTTGCTTTGAAGATTTGGAGACAATATCTATATGGGGTCCACTGCGAGATATTCACCGACCACAAGAATTTGAAGTACATACACACCCAGAAGGATCTAAATTTGAGGCAGCGGCGGTGGATCGAGTTCTTGTGTGACTATGATTACACGCTAAACTATCACCCAGGGAAGGCAAATTCGGTGGCCGATGCTTTGAGCAGGAGGACATCCAGTCCGGTGTCATGGCTGATGGCCATGGAGTTGGTAAGGATGCTCGAGGAAATGCAGATCACGCTCGTGTCTAAAGCCGATCCAGAGGTTTTCGCCGAGTACCTGTCCGCGATGAGCATAATTTGTGATATCCGAGATCGCATTCGAGCAGAGCAGAGGAAATATGTTGCCCTGGAACCTATTCTTCGAGCAGTGGAGGCTGGTTCTGCGGAGGAATACACCATGCAAGAGGACCTGGTTCACTTCTGTGGCAGGTTATACATACCCGCAGGTGGAGGAATTCGAGAGGACATTATGAAGGAAGCTCACTGCACAAAATACTCGGTGCACCCCGGGATTGTCAAGATGTACACTGATCTGCGAAGGACGATGTTTTGGCCTGGGATGAAGAAGGATGTCACTTATTTCGTCATTCACTGCGAGGCGTGCCAGAAGGTAAAGGCAGAGTGTAGAAGTCCGGCGGGGTTGCTGCAGCCGTTGTCCATTCCCGAGTGGATGTTTGAAGACATATCCATGGATTTCGTTAACGGGCTGCCTCGTTCCCGCTCCGGGAGTGACTCTGTTTGGGTGATCGTGGACCGTCTGACGAAGGTTGCAAGGTTTATACCGATGAGGAAGGATTCGCATGTTGATGTGTTGGTAAGACTCTTCGTCGAGCAGTTTGTTCGCTATCAAGGAGTGCCCAAAACGATCGTTTCGGACCGTGACGGTCGCTTTACCTCCAGGGAGTGGAAAGCAGTGCAAGCTTATTTGGGTTCCCGTTTGACCTTTAGCACGGCCTTCCACCCTCAGACGGATGGTCAGTCTGAGCGGACGATCAGTACCCTTGAAGATTTGTTGCGCCTTTGTGTTTTAGATCGAGGAGAGCCATGGGAGAGACTCCTGCCCTTGGTGGAGTTCTCGTATAATAACAGTCACCAGGCGAGCATTGGCATGGCTCCTTATGCGGCATTGTATGGAAGAAGGTGTAGGACACCTTTGTCTTGGGTCCAAGATGAGGACCCGAAGGCGCTAGGGGTGAAATTCATCGATGATACCGATGAGATGGTCAGACTGATACGAGACCGTATGCTTGAAGCGCAGAGCCGGCAGGCAAAATATTACGACAAAAAGCACAGGGTCGTGGAGTTCCATGTTGGGGACAAAGTGTTCTTGAAGATCAGGCCGATGCACGGTGTGTCTCGGGTTCGGGGAAGGAAAAAGCTCAGCCCTCGTTATATGGGGCCTTATACCATCCTGGAGCGGATTGGCCCCTTAGCTTATCGTTTGATGTTACCGCCAGAATTGGAGAATTTACACGACGTCTTCCATGTGTCCTCCCTTCGGAGGGCCTTGCTTCGCCCTGATCAGCAAGTGGTAGTTACGTCTGGTCCTGTGGAGCCCGATAGGTCTGTCCGACTGGAGCCTTTGCGGATAGTAGACACCGAGACCAGAGTGCTGCGGAGGAAGAGTGTTCCGTTGGTGAAAGTGTTGTGGTCCAACCATGGACGGGAGGAATACACTTGGGAGCCGATGGACCTTATGCGGCAGCATTACCCGGGATTGTTTTCCCCAGGTATGGCCTAAACTTGTTTGTCATACCTTGATTTAATACCATAGCCTAAACTTAGTATCATGTAAATATGCGCTAAACCCAGGTAGAAGCCTTGTAGGCTTATCCATCCCCTTCTTGGTTTTGCTATGCCCCTACAGGTTTGGGATTAAAACATTTCTATACACATATAGGTAAAGGTTATTAGTTGTAATTGCTAATTTCTTCTGTAGTTATGCTGGGTTGGATGGATGGGTTTGGAGCATACACATGTGTACATATACACATATATCCGTGAAATCTTATTACCTTGGCTCTCTCTCTTTTATTGATTTTCAAAATGGTATTGTGTGTTGAGGTTATGCTCCAGGGAAGGATTGGGTTTTTCTTTTCTTTCTTATTAACTTTACTGATGGGGCTGTTTTGAGGTTATGCCCCAGGAAAAGTTTTGGTTTATAAACTAGGAAATCTATGGTTATTAGTAACCCCATTATAGTGCTGTTTGAGGGTTTGCACTCCAGGAAAGTTAGGCTAGCATTTTATTTTGTGTTCAGAATAGACCTGCTGCTATGGTTTATGACTTTATGTGACCCTCATGACCCCAACCTAAATTTCGGGGGCGAAATTTTTTTTTTTCGTTTATAGGATTTGTAACATCCCAATCGTAGAGGAGCAGATATTGCTGTTGCTGATTAGAAATTTAGAATTCTCGGCTAGCAGCTTCCGTTCGACGAATTCGTCGAATTCGTCGAACGCAAGCTGCTCCCGTTCTTCGTTCGACGAACGGGGAGCTGCTCCGGTTCGACGAATGTCGAACGGGGAGCGCTCTGCTAGAATTCACCCCGTTCGTCGTTCAACGAACGGGGAGCTGCTCCCGTTCGACGAATGTCGAACGGGGAGCTGCTCCCGTTCGACGAATGTCGAACGGGGAGCGCTCTGCTAGAATTCATCCCGTTCGTCATTCGACGAACGGGGAGCTGCTCCCGTTCGACGAATGTCGAACGGGGAGCGCTAAGCTGGGAAGGCTCCCGTTCGTCATTCGACGAACGGGGAGCTGCTCCCGTTCGACGAATGTCGAACGGGGAGCGCTCTGCTAGAAATCATCCCGTTCGTCGTTCGACAAACGGGGAGTTGCTCCCGTTCGACGAATGTCACACGGGGAGCGCTAAGCTGGGAAGGCTCCCGTTCGACGATCGACGAACAGGGAGCTGCTCCCGTTCGACGATCGTCGAACAGGAAAGTTTAACTCCTTCCATAGAAAAAAACTTGACTGCTCTTTGTTTATTTTATCTTTGGGTAGCAAGTGGAATAAAGTCCAATAAGGAGATGACACCTATGTTTGGAGTCCCAAGGCCTATTAATGCAAACCAAAAAGAAAGGGGCCGAGCCATCTCATTTTCTCTTCTTCTTCTTCATCATCTTCTTCCCAGAACTCCATCTTCCTCCCTCTCTTTCTCATTCTCTGTCTCCACCTCTCCCCCACCCCACTTAGGGTTTTGGCCAAGAAAATTCGTGGAGAAGCTCGTACGTCCGTTGGAAGAAGAGCTAGCTTGGAAAGAGTTGAGTTCGTCCAAGCGCCGTCATGCCGCCGCGATCGTCGGCCCGGATTCAGGTGACTTCCGACCCCTCTCCCTTGGTGCTAGTATCTTAGACCCCCTAGGCGAGATATCGAACTCAATTGAGTCGATTTGGGAGCGAAATGAAGTCTGTAGGTTGAGGCCGCGTTAGGGTTTTCGCCGTAGGGCGTCGTTCGCCGCGAAAATGCCCCCAATCGACTCCCCGCTTCAATACGAACGTGGGACGTTGGTTTCGTGAGACGTGGTGGCCTTGTGAGGGTGCATGGGAGGAGAGGTGGTGGCTGCCTAAATTTCATATGGGATTTCCTTTATTAGTTCCCTGTCAGGGGAATTCAATATACATATACTTATATATATATATATGATCATTAATGCTTGGAATGAGAAATAGATCCCTGTTAGGGGATTTTAATTATATATGTGATCATTGATGCTTGAAATGATCTAATCTCCATTTGGGGGAGATGGTAAATAATCCTCTGTTATAGGATTGTTGATTAATTATGACCGATGGTGGAAGTCCAGTAGCTTGGCTTGAATATATTCCATAGTTAAATAATATGTTATGCCATCATGTGCGCAAGTAGTCCATAGTCCTATGAATTCGTTTAATAGTGTCCATGTTATACGCACACCACTGCACACGAGTAATCCACTCGGAACGGGCGACACGGTTAACTTAGTGCGGGTCACAAGTTATAGTTATAGCCGGTGGTAAAAGGAAAGGACCCAGTTGTTGGGGGCCTTGGATGCTAATTAGCATCGATTGTTGCCGCGCGAGGCAGAAGGTGGTAAGGCTCATGGAGCGAGTCCTTGGTGCTCGATAGCACGCATGGTGTGTTCAAACTACGTAGGTAAACATAATTGCGCATGGTGATATAGATCCTCGTGGGAGGATAGGTTGTGGCGGGTCTACGGGCTCGCTAGTCGTGACACCGACAGAAGCCGGCAGTTAGACTCAGACCTGTTGGGTTGGAATGTCTTGGTGTCCATCTACCCAATAGATCCCCTACGCGTCTTGAAGACCCCGCATGAATGCGGGTAGTACGCAGGGACTCCGCTATGAACAAGAGCGTCGAGGCATACATAGGCCCAGGACCGGTAGTGTTCATACCCTCCTAGTAGTGGCGAAGCCCGTGCCACAGCCACCGTCTGGCCACAACGGGGGGCGCCTGAGTGGTTAGCTACCCTCGAAAAGTGGGAACTAAATGTCTATGTCGACATAGCAATTGTGCATGAGTCAGTCCTTATATCATAATCATTGCACCGCATTCATATCATAATCATTGCATTGCACCGCGTTGGAACCTCATCATATAAACTTGTATGGGCATCCTTATATGATGAGTTACCTTTATACGCAGACCCTTGACTTATAAGCTTGTATGGGCATCCTTATAAGTTAAGTTCAATTCAGTTCTCTAATACTCTGGTTATGTCTGTGCTACTTATACTTGCAAATATATATAACCACTGCTACTTTTATGCTTACGAACATATTGGATAGTGCTATGGAAAGTGCGTGGGCACTTAAACAACCGACACATATGAACAACTATTACCTGTCACCTGCTTGTTTATTATTGCTAATATTGCAGCTCCTTTTCTTCCTTTCCGCCCGGTGCCTTGGAGTCGACGGGGGAGCTGATGTGAAGCCACTTAGTATTTATGACTAACGGTTGCTACGTCCCCTTTTTAGGAGCGCACCCTGGAGCGGCAGCGCAACCTGGAGCTGCGGCGCACCCTGGAGCAGCAGCGCACGGCGCTGGAGATGGATAGTCCGGCCGGGACTACAGGGCAGGATACCACGATACCATCGCAGCCGTCAGTGACAGATGTGAGCGAGTTTTGTTGTAGCCCTTGAGGCCTTTTCTTTTGTTACTCTGATATTATACACTCGTTTGGTGTGTATTTGGACTGTACTTATGCGGATATATATATCTGGTGGCTTCTTGTTTTATTTTATATGATGGTTTGGCATTGATGATATTTGTTAGCCGGCAGGATAGGCGTCTTGTGGAGGAGGCTAGCCCGTGAGCTGGCGCTTCGGCAAGGCGGCTGTCCTGGGCATAAGACTTCCCTCGGCCGTGTTTTGTGTTCCGGGGGCGGGGGGGGGGGGGGGGGGGGGGGGGGGGGGGGAGGGGGGGGGAGGTGGGGGGGTCTTACAATAGGTCTCTGTTGATCTCATCAGCAGGATTCTCTTAACTCCCTTCCAGGGGAGCTTTACTTGGACCCTGTTGGATTGTTGTTCCAGAAGGGATCACATCTTCTAAATGAGTAGGGAGCTCAGTGTCCAACTCTCCCTCAGGCTCAGCATCCCCTTGTTTATTCCAGCAGTGGTTTTGGACCCCAGACTCAGTGCTGAGGTTTGGAAGGAGACATCCCTCTGCTCCGCATTCTCTTCAGAGCTGGACAATTTTGGGTTTTGAATTGGCTCACTTTCTTTAGATAAACTTTCTTCTTCACTCATTACATCGACTGGAGCCTGTGACCTTTTGGGAGAACTTATCAAGACCTTTTTCCCACCTTTCCAGAACCTTAACATCCATTCTTCTCATATGATGGATTTTCCCTCCAAACTTCTTATTGAAGTTTTCAGGATCTGACAGCTGCATATAGAGAGATAGAATTCTTCCCAAATTGGGCACTTGAATGCTCTCTTGTATTCTCGTGAAAATGATTTGAGCCCAATTGGTTTTCTTGCTTAGGATTATCCTGGCCATTATCTCAAACATCTGTTTGGATATCCTGTCATAAGACCCTACCTTGCAGAGAAGTGTCTTTCCTACTATATCATCTAGCAGCTTTCCCTACTGATTGAAGTTCTTCCTTTCCAAAGACCCATAGGTCTTCCTGGAATGCTCATATCATGCAAGAGCTTTGTCTAGGTCCTCTTGGGTGACCTCTTCATTCTCCTCATTGTCGGCAAAAATTGGCAGTTGCAGAACCCTGGACAATCTTTTGGGAGTTATCTTAATTCTGATCCCATTGACTTGGCTTTTGACGGACATTCCTTTCGAGCCACCCTTGGCATTCGCGTAGAACTCCAAACTTCTCTCTTCAATATTGATGTTGATTCAGAAAGAATGAACTCCAAACTGACGGAGCTGAGCAGCCTTATGGTGTTTTGAATCTCTTTTGAAGCCTTCGCGAAGCCATTCCTGGCCACTTCACTTCCTTCATATAGATATCCTTCCTTCTTTGGTGCCATTTCTTTGTTAATCATAGGAGGTTTTCGCAGAATCAACTTGTTCATTCTTCAAAGTCATGGAGTATACGACGGCTTTTTAGGGCAAATGTAGTAAGTGCTTTTGATTCAAGACATATGACCCTATTTATAACTTATAGTGCGGAAGGCGAAGTGCCGCTTGTTAAATGTTTAATTTATATTAGATTGAATGGTCGTGATTGAATTATTTCAGAATTCTGAATTTTCGAACAGACACTTAGGTATCATCGTGACTTTACGACGAAGTCGTAGAGTCATTTCGACGACACACATCACTATTTTGATGACACACACTGTTATTTCGATGATATCATTTTATGCACACAACGATATTGTCTTTGTTTATTCTTTTGTCTAATCAGTGATGTGTGCATGTCTTAACATAGATATATAGTGGACTGGATACATATTTTATAAGGTGTCAAGCTTTGTTATTATTTTTAGTTAAGCTAAATGTTTTCAAAATTAAATTTCAACCACATTTTCTTTTGGCCATCACATGAGCCAGTTCAGTTCCTTTATTCTCTGCACCTTTCTCCATCCTTTGCTACTCCTGCTCTAGACTTTCTAGATCATCACTGTTAGAACAATTGGATGTCTCCGTAGATGGAGTGGATGGATCCATCTTGTTCTAAGCAGGGATTCTTGTTTGCTCCTCTCTCAACTGTTGCTACATGTAGTTGGATAGGAGCTTCACTATGATTATCATGGTAAGCAGCAGTATCATTCTTCAGTACTTCCGGATCAGTTGACTTTGCTTGCTCCCCCTCAAGTGACGCATTTATTTTGCAACTTCTCTAGTCTTCATGCATAGCACCTTCAGTATTAGCTGTCTTCTCCACCTCTGAGGCAGGGAGTTCATTTTGAGACTTCCCCTCAACAGCAGCCACATTCCTGATTGCCAGCATTGTATCTTAGGCTGATAACTCAGCATGAGTCTCCCCCTCAACTGTTGCACTATCCTTTCTGACAGATAAGTCTTCGTGTACTATCATATTAGCAATCTGAGTATTTTCTTGCTACTTTGGGTTTGATGTACAATTCCTCTTTGCTGAAGAACTGACGTCACATTCAGTGATCTTTTTCCCTTTTCTCCAAAACTTTCAAGTCAATCTTCTTCATGTGATAACTTAGAGCAAATGTGTGTTTTACTCTATTTCTAAACATATGACTTACTTGTGTTTTTTTACCTAAGATTGTGAAGGGACACATACCTGGATTGCTGGACTAATTTTAAGATCCAATAATAGTGTCAGGCATGATACCTTTGTCTTTGATGAATTTCTTCTTATTCCAGGGTTATGCCTGGATTACTTATTGCCCATTATCCATATTTACTTTTGGTTGGCTATATGGACAAACATGCAAGACAGAGATTTAATATCCATTATGAACCCAAATAAATTTGGGTCCTAGGGTCTTGTTAGCACCATAAAAAATATCTCTACCTACTGCAGCTTTTGC
Organism: Dactylorhiza incarnata; assembly: GCA_033032865.1. Classification (NCBI taxonomy): domain Eukaryota; kingdom Viridiplantae; phylum Streptophyta; class Magnoliopsida; order Asparagales; family Orchidaceae; genus Dactylorhiza; species Dactylorhiza incarnata. Next base: position 21,198 of record JAWHQI010000477.1, read on the forward strand.
AGGAAAACTCTTCTTTGAATTAGGCACACCAGGGTTGTTCCAACAATCAATGGCAATGTGTCCCACTTTACCACAACACCAACATTCATGAATGTTGTACCTTCTCTTCTGAGCATTTCTTTATGTGGAAGAAGCATCATGATGCTTATATTCAGTAGAGAAGGCAGCAGCATTCTTCCTATCTTTCTCAGCTAAGGGCTGACTGGGTGCTCTAGCATAATCATTCCTTCTTGATTTTATCTAGTTGGCAACAACAAATGACAGCTTGGAAGTTGTGTTGATGGAATCAGATATGATCAAGTGAAGGTTGATTATAGTGTTGCAGCCAGCCTGCTTCTTTGCTGGAAGGAATTGGGAAGATGATGCTTCCTTACCCTTGAATGTGGGGGATGGAGTACCAAACACAAATGGTTCATGATGGACTATTTGGATTTCTTCATGGGGAGCTTTCAAAGCACTCATTCCCATCCCCTTTCTTCTACCATAGTTAGGAGTATTCTCCTTACCGTAGGAACCTCCATTCTCCCAATGACCATAGACACTATCCTGGTCATAGCTGTTAAAGGGAAACAACACCTTTTGAAAGGTGGTATGAGGCTTAGCTTTAGCTTTGCTCTTTTCTCTATTCCCCGCATCTACTGATTTAGGCTTAGAGAATTAAGCCACTAGCTTTCTATCCACAAAAAGCTTCTTTTGTAGAGACTTGATTGTCCTATCCTGAGCATCAGATTTCTTCTGAAGTAGGATAAGCTCATTGAACAATCTCTTCACCTCCTTGGTCTTCTCATCAACTTGAGATCTGAAGGGCTTGAGGATTCTTATTTCCTTAGCTTGATATTTGAACAACTTCTTGATATTTTTATGAACTGCTAAGAGAGTGCCAAAATGTTCTATTAGTTTAGTTTGGTTCTCATTATTGCATGATGAGCAGTCTTCTGCACCATCTTCAAATGATGAGCAATAATCTGATGCAATCTTGGCTTCTTCAAATGAAGCAACTGATGGAAGTGTGTGAGTGATGCATACCTGAGCATGATGTGAATCATCATTGCCTTCTTCATTTGATAGAGCAACCATCCCATAGACCTCCTCATCATCAGTGTCAGAGTCTGAGAGAGTCAGGGGTTCTCTTATCCATCTTCTGGTCATAGAGCATTCTTCATCCTCAGATTCACTATCTGAGAGATTCAGAGGTGCTCTGTTTCCTTTCTCATTTGGCCATCTATATCTTCCTTCTTCAGAGTAAGAAGTGTTGCAGCTGCTTTCACTTAGGGATCTGAACATCTTAGCATTAGATCTTCTCATTTTATTCCCAGAGCTTTAATCTTCTTGAGTTTTGGTTTGACACACCTAATGGCAGATTTGTTCAAGCTGTTAAGCTTTCTTTGAATAACCTATCTTTGATAACACTTGTTTGTTATGGGTGTTGTCTAATCACCTAGAGGGGAGTGAATGAGTATTTTAAAATCTCTTTACCCTCTTTGTTTTGAGTATTTTTCTATGAGAGTCCTAGTATGAGTTTTAAGTATTAAAAGCACAACACAGAAAAACACTTAGTAGTTTATAGTGGTTCCTCAAGACAGAGTGTCTTGAGTAGTCCACTGCCCCTCTGCACCTAATTAGCAGTGTGCTAGGGTAGGCAAACTCCTCCAAAACTCAGGCCCTCAAGCCCTACAAACTCAGGCCCTCAAGCCCTACAAACTAAGGCCCTCAAGCCCTACAATAATTAGGCCCTCAAGCCCTACACTCAGGCCCTCAAGCCCTATAAAGCTCAGGCCCTCATGCCCTACAAACTCAGTCCCTCAAGCCCTACAATACTCTGGCCCTCAAGCCCTACCCTTAGGCCCTACAAAACTCTGATCTAAAAATAGATCTTATAGCTCAGGCCCTCAAGCCCTACAAATCTCTGATCTGAACTAGATCCTATAGATCAGGCTTATAAAAGCCCTACAGAGAAAAAGTTAGAGATACTTCTTTAGCCGGATGAAGATTTGCTTCTTGGTCATGAAGAGAATGCTTCAGATCTTGTCTTGGTTAGCATAGATTTCTCTTCAAACCTTCCTTCACTTTCTTTAGCCTGATGAGAAACACGTCTTGACTTAAAGAGAATGCTTTTGATGATATATTGTTGTGTGCAAATCTCTCTACAATCCTTCTTCACTTTAGAACAATTCTTATTAGTCGATGTTGCTGGACTGAGACTTGGAGAACACTTGATAAAGATTGTTTTGTTCTCAGTTTCTTGTTCCTTTTTCACACAGCCGTGTTACTATTCTATTGAATTTCTTTCGTGTATTCGTTGTAGTTTTTAGGGCAGAAACGTATCCCTTTTATATCTCTGAGTAGCCGGCTAATGGTCTCCTAGACTGTCCTTTAAGTGTTAGTCCCATTCCTTAACAGCATGTGCTAATTGGACTAACAGGCGGCGACATTAAATGCAGACAGCGCGATTTGAAATGTCTTGATTTTTCTCGACGATATTTGCAATGTCTCGACGATATTGACAACATCTCGACGACAGGACTTGTCATCACGTCGATCCATCTTAGACTTGTACAAATATTCAAGTCTTCTTGAATCTTCTTTAGAGTGGAAAATCTCAACTGTACAAGATGTCTCAGCTGTACTTGCATTACGACGACATGATGTCATCTGAAAGATGTCGTTGTAAACTTGATGTCGACTTACAGTCCTCTTGACGATGACACCGTAACCATACTGTCTTTTCGGCGATATCATCTTGATCACTATGACTTCTCGTCGATATCTTTTTGATCATCTCGACGACAAGTCATTCTTCTTCTATAAGTTGTCTTCACGAGTTTTCTCTTAGTCTTCTAGACGACAAGACTTCTTTACGACGATGTCGTCGACATTGTCGAATACTTTGACTTGAGTCTTCTTGAAGCTTACAGCGATATCGTCGTGTAATGAAGACTGACACGACGATATTCAACTTGAACGATTCTTCTTGTTCTTATGACGATATCGTCGTGTGTACTTGATGTCACAACGATATCGTCAGAATGTCTAGACTATTTCGATGATAACTCACATGAACCTTCTTCTTATCTCTATATGCAATCTCGTCGATACGTGAGTGCTTATTCGATGATATGTCCAGTCATTCTCGACAATTTTATATTTAGTGAAATTGGAGAAGTGTACTGGACAAATTGTTTAATCTCTGTAAGCATAAACTAAGTATACCATCAAATATAAATTGTACTTATCATTGATCTAAGCACTTCTTCAAATCAGGAACATTATTGGGTACGGTTCCCAACAAGGGTCGCCTTCACCTCATCGCAAGAACACAATCAAAACACATCACAATGAACACAACCAATCAAGCTTATCATTGAAAAGAGCAAGATATGATTACAATCGTTCATTACAGCGATCCACACATCCCAACATTCATGAAAATAGAGAATCTCATTAAAATTAATCCTAGAGAGGCAGAAGATTAGATAAAGATACAAATAGTGCTCAATACTATGCCTCGGGTACCTACAGAGTTCCTATGTTGGTTTCTTTGATTCATCAAGATCCTTGGTTGAGTCTGGGGTCATAAGTGAGCTGTCACCACCACAAAACACTTTACCCATCTCCTCGAGTTCTTCGCACCATCAACATCGATCTCCTTGTATTACTTGCATGGCGTCTTAGAATGATGAAGAGAAATCCCTTCCTTGGAGCTTATGAATGTTGGATAAAGCCTTGGGGATGAAACCCACTTCAGGATATGAAACTAGGCGGATCTAGGAGCAAAATCCCAAAGGATCCCTAATCACTCATCAAAAAGAGTATTTATTGGCCATCAGAAAAATGGCCACACACTATTGGGCGCACGGTCGTGCGTCTTGTCGTGCACGAAGAAATGAGAAATAAGCCATCTTCAATCTAGTCATGCATCATTAGCCGCACATGGTCGTGCGAGTAAATGTACATGTACGGTCGAGCGCAAAGAAAAATGCACAGACATGCAAAGCCCTTAAATATAGACCAATCATGCACTTTGAAAACAAATAGTCGTGTGTGACCAAAATGCACGGTCAAGTTCAAAACTTTGGATTTTCAAGTAATTTGGTCGTGAACGCGCACGATCTTGCAAAATTTGACACACACGGCCGTGCGTTTCACGTCAATGTCCCAAATCTTCACCACATACTCCTCAAGGTGGAAAAGCTATTATACATCAAAATACTATCTATTTTACTTAAAAATAAGCATAAATCATAGAGGATGAGGGGGAGAGATGATCTACCCCAAACTTACAATGCATGAAAAGCATGAAAATCCACCTATTTAGCTCACAAGATAATCCTATGTGGTCTTGATGAAATCAAAATGATATGCAATGTAAATATATAAATGTAGGAGCAAAACAATGAGAATACTAGCTAAGCAGGTGCCAAAATCCCTATATGGAAATCACTCATCTACCCCTAATCTTAAACATTTGCTCATCCAGAGCAAATCAATCTACTCACCGGGGATAAAAGAAATAAACCAAGAAATTGTATAGTGCGAAAGCGACATGGTAACTCAGATAGGTATTATAGTCATGAAACTAGAAGCCATCCTCCAAAGAAATCCATCAATGTTAGTGGCCATAGGCTTGCCATTTTACATTCTCTCCACTACACTGGTTGATCAATTGTGCTTAGAATCGATATGACTTAAAATAGGATGAAATGAAAGGCTTGGGCTTATGATGTGGATATCAATGATAATCAAATAATTAATTCCCTAATAAATGAAGTGAAGTTTCACCCCCCCCCCCCCCCCCCTAGCCCCCCCCCGCCCCCCCCCCCTAGCCCCCCCCCGACTTGGATTTTATCATATGGGGTCATTCACAAAGAACAACACCCAAAATCATCTTCATCACTTATTTTCAATTTGTTATTTTCAATTTTTTTTCACTTTCATTTCCTTTTCAAATTCTTTCTGTTGGAACATAGTTCAACCCTATTACTGATTTGGGCTAGGATGTCTATTTCTAGGTATAGGATTTATTTTGACCCATCATGTATAGTATAAGGGTCATAGGCTAAGCCTAGAAGAGATTTGAAGATTAACTAAGACAAGGTGTTCGACGAACTTCGAACACGTTCGACGAATTCAGAATCCGTTCTACGAACTTAGTTCGATGAATTTCAAAGTTCTGTTCGACGAAAGTCTCTTCGTGTTTGACGAACTTCCCAGTTTAAGTTCGACGAAATTTCCCTCTAGTCGACAAACTTTTTCAGAGTTTCTATATTCAGTGACCTCTTCTATTCAGAGTATTATTTTTGGAGTTATCCTCAGGATTCCTTATGAAGGCTGACAGCTGTTCTCACTATAATATCAGTCAGTTTTTGCAGTATTTTCTTTCAAAGATTTTATGACCGTTGCTGCATTAATTAAGGGCTGCGTGCATATTATTCTATAAGGCAGATTGCAAGTTTCAAGGAATTTAATATATTAAGTATTCCTTTTCTGTCAGAGAAAAATCCTTCTTTTTGTCTCATTCCTTTCCAGCCCGGTTAAAAATTTGAAAGAGGATCAACTCTCTCCGGTACAGAGAATATCTTTGCTATTTATTCTAGAGGAAGACACATATACTATATACATACAAAAAGGATAATCTTTTGCTAGTCAGTTGGGATTGCTCTCAAGAACTCTCTCTGATTTTCTCTGAAGTCTTCATCTTCTCCAGTCGCCTAATCTTAATCTCTAGGAATCATCTGCATCAAATCCTTCTAGAGAACTTTTGCTGGAGATACTCTGAAGATCAAGAAGACCTACACCCTGAGCAGATTTTCTCTCCTGTTCTTTTCTTACACTTATTCACAGGGGGAGATCTGACAATCATTCAACAATCCACTAGTCTTCTCTGTTGTTAGAGAAAAGAGAAGACACCATCATCTTTACATACTTTTATTTTTATAACTGTGTACAGGGTTGTAACTCCCTTTAAAAGTTGATTTTTGGTTTTGAGCACCTGATCAAAAGCTCTGTGGTGAAGGCTCACCTGATCAAAAAGGGCACTAGTGGATTTCCTACCAGGGTGGTAGAAGAGTATATGTACCCAAGTTGACTGGGGAACTACTATAGATCCTTGTATCTTCTGTGTTTGTCTTTATTATTTGTATGTGCTGTGTTTTAGTTTGTGTTTATATCTGTGCTGCACTCACTTACACATATACTTAAATAACTTAAATTGTTCTCTACAAATTTGTTTGGGCTAAGTGAAATTATATTAAAATACTCTATTCACCCCCCTCTAGAGTAATCTTGATCTATCCCCACTTTCAATTGGTATCAGAGGTTGGGTTGGTTGTTACAGGTTAGCACCTCGACCAATAGATCTGATAGATCTAGACCACTTTTAAGGTTTTCTTTTAGAGCCATGGCACAGAACAAAGAATATTCAAGCACAAGACCTCCTATGTGCAATCTGAATAAGTTTGCACTATGGCAAGCAAGGATCAAACTTTACATGAATTCTATTGATGAGGAAATTTTTAATTCTATTTTGACAGGACCTCCAACTGCATCAACCTCAACAACAACAGACACAACTGTTGTCCCTCCTCCAAAATGGACAGAAACACAAAAGAAACAGAAAACTGCTGATGCAAAGGCCATGAATATCTTGGCACAAACCATGTCTGATGACATATTTCAGAAGGTGGTTGACTGCACCTCTGCCAGAGAAATTTGGGACTCCCTCACAAGAATGGTGGCAGGATCAGCAGATGAGAGAAAGGACAGAAGATCACATTTGATCTCCCAGTATGAAAATTTCAAAACGGGAGAATCAGAGACTGTTGCAGAGATGTACAACAGACTCAGCCTCATCATCAATGAGCTGAGAACCCTGGAGAAAGTGATCACAGTCACTGAAATCAATGACAAGATCCTGATGTGCTTCCTCAGCACATGGGACACAAGAATCTGGCCAATATAAGATGCCAGAGGACTAAGTGAGATTACAACTGAGAATCTCCTTGGGAAACTCAAATCTTATGAGCAGCTGATAAAGAGCAGAGAAGTAGAAGCCTCTCCATCTTCATCCTCAAAGAAAGAGAAGAACATTGCCTTTCAGGCAACAGAAGAAGAAGACAAGATTGGTGATCAGGAGATGCTGAGTCTCTTAGCAAAGAGATTTTACAAGATGGCAAGAAAAGACTTTAGAAGAAAGCCCAACAGGCACAATGAAAAGCCAAGGTATTATAAAACTCCATCTAAAGAGAAAATATGCTTTGGTTGCAGGAAACCTGGACACTTCCTCACTGAGTGTCCAGAAGCTCACAAGAAAAGTAGGAGAAAAGAGCAGGAACACTCCAGCAAACACTCATCAAAAGGCCACAAGAAAAGAGAAAAAGGCTTTGTTGCTGAAACCTGGAGTGACACTGAGTCTGAGTCATCCTCCAGTTCCAGTGATGAGGAGAAGGAAGCAGAAGACAAGGAATTCTGCATGATGGCAATCAATGCCTCCTCATCAAATGACAACTCAGATGATGAATCTGAAACTAATGGGGATGAGGTAATTTCCAGTTTTGATTTTCATTCAGAACAGTTTAAAGATGATTTTAAACAGTTGCGTAAAGATATGATTAGATCAGAGAAAGAAATTATTTCTCTGAGAGACAAGTTAGCTAAGATGGATGGAATATCCACTGAAAACATTAAGCTCAAAAATGAGCTAAGGATTTCCAGGGAACAAGTGAGTTCTCTAGAAACACAGCTAACTGAGGCCAAGCAGCTAGAAAATTCTCTAAATAGAAGAAGTCTCAAGCTGATGGATATCACAAGCACAGTGAATGCCAGGCTGAATGGAAAACTGGGCTTGGGGGCATCATCTAATCAACCTCTTATTTTGAAGAATAATATGTTATCTACCCCAGTAAAATTTGTATCTGAAAAAGGGAAAGAAGCAATACAAGACACAGGAAAAATTCCTGAAACAAATTTTATTCAAGCAAGTTCGTCGAACTACGATCGACGAAACCAACAGGTTTTGTCAAACACAGATCGACGAAAACCAAGGCCTGAATCTAAGAAAAAAAACCTGCTGCAAACAGGGCTCGACGAATGCCACATCGTTCGTCGAACCAGGTCGACGAACACAACAAAGTTCGTCGAACGCCAATTTTACTAAGGACAGACAACATACATCCTCTTCTAAACTGAAGAATCCCTTTAGTGATTGGATTATCCTTCCTAGAAGATATCACCCTCTAGGTTATCATGGTCAACCTGTTGTCTCATATATTTCTACATTTCAAGGTTACAAGAAGCAACCCAAGGTAACCTGGGTTAAGAACAACTAACCCTTCTTATATTGCAGAAAAAGGACTATTCAACCACAGAGGAACAATGGTACTTGGACAGTGGATGCTCAATACATATGACAGGAACAAGAGCCAAATTAATCAACTATAAGGCAAAGGTTGGACCAAGAGTGATTTTTGGAGATTCCAATTGGGGACAAACAGAATGCTATGGATCAGTCCAGATTGGGACAATCACATTTAAGAAGGTAGCCTATGTAAGTGGACTCAAACATAACCTCATCAGCATAGGTCAACTATGTGATGAAGGATATCAAGTATGCTTCAACCAATCTAGATGTATTATCTTTTCTGAAAATAATATTGTTATTTTAGGAAATAGACAAGGTAATGTTTATTTAGTAAATTTTAATTCAGCCAAACCTGAGATCTGCTTGTTTAACCAAGTCAGTAAAAATACTGATTTGTGGCATAGGAGACTAGGTCATGTAAACCATAGGACCCTAGCCAAGTTATCAAAGGACAACCTTGTCAGGGGACTACCTTCTGGATCATACAAGAAGGAAAGCCTTTGCAGGGCATGTCAATTGGGAAAGCAGACTAAGAGCAGCTTTAAGTCACTATCTAAGAGTGATTCTCCTAGGATTTTGTACTTGCTGCACTTAGATCTTTTTGGACCCCTTCCCATACACAGTTTGGGAGGTAAGTCTTACACTTTAGTCATTGTTGATGACTTCTCTAGATTCAGTTGGGTATTCTTTCTGAGAAGCAAGTCAGATAACTTCAAGGTTCTTACAGACTTTCTCAGGAGCATCAAGATTGAGTATTCTACTCAGATTGCATTGATCAGAAATGATCATGGCACTGAGTTTGAATCTCTTCTGATGAGAGAATTCTGTGAGAAGGAAGGTATCAGGCAATGCTTTTCAGCTCCTAGAACTCCTCAACAAAATGGGGTAGCTGAAAGGAAAAATAGAACACTGATTGAATCTGGAAGAACATTGCTTGCAGATGCTATTTTGCCCCAATCCTTTTGGGCTGAGGCTGTCAGCACAACAAACTATGTTTTAAACAGAAGTTTAATTCATAAACAAAAGGGCAAGACACCTTATGAACTGCTTAAAGGGAAGAAGCCTAGAGTAAATTACTTTAGGGATTTTGGCTGTAAGTGCTTTATTCATAATAATGACAAGAAGCACCTAGGAAAATTTGAAGCAAAAGCTTCAGATGGCATTTTTGTTGGTTATTCAGTTAGCAGTAAGGCTTACAGAGTATTTAACAAATCTTCTTTTAAAATAGAAGAATCTATTCATGTATCTTTTGATGAAACTAACTTGAGTTGCAAGGAGAGAAATATCTCTACCTCACAAGATGCACAGGTACCAATTCTCTGTGAGAAGTTAGATAATCTAACTCTACAGAAAGAGGATCTAATAAATCCTTCTCTACTACCTAATGAGGACAGTGAAGAAGAATGTCCTATTGCACCAACATTGGGTACAGCAAATATTCCTAAAAATCTTGAGGATGTTAATGCTGAAGTTCAGGAGGACATAGAAATTCCTCATAGAGAAAATGAACAAGCTCAAGGAGAAGTTATTTTCCCTACTGATTATGTCAACATAAGAGATCACCCTAGATCTCAAGTAATTGGTGACATCTTAGTGGGGTGTGCAAACAAGAAATCAACTAAATCAAAATAATTTGCACACATGTTTCCTCTCTCAAATTGAACCAATCCATCAAAGATGCAGAGCAAGATCCCAACTGGATTACTGCTATGCAAGAGGAATTAAATCAATTTGAAAGGAACAAAGTATGGGAACTTGTTTCAAGACCCAAGAATCATCCAGTAATTGGCACAAAATGGTTATTCAGAAATAAATTGGATGCTCAAGGAATCATAGTCAGAAATAAGACAAGACTAGTGGCTCAAGGATACTGCCAAGAGGAAGGCATAGACTATGACCAGACTTTTGCACCTGTAGCAAGGCTTGAAGTAATTAGAATAGTCCTAGCATTTGCTGCATACAAAAGAGTCAAGGTATTTCAAATGGATGTTAAGAGTGCCTTTCTAAATGGAGATATCAAAGAAGAAGTATATGTGGAACAACCACCAGGTTTTATTTCTCCAACTCAACCCTCTTATGTTTTTAGATTACATAAAGCTTTGTATGGTCTCAAACAAGCTCATAGAGCATGGTATGAGACCCTTTCAAACTTTCTTTTAGAAAATAAGTTTTCTAGAGGAAAAGTAGACCAGACACTGTTTTTTAGAAATCATAAATCTGAAACCCTATTGGTACAAATATATGTAGATGATATAATATTTGGTTCTACTGACTCTGAGTTATGCAAAAGATTTTCAAATCTAATGCATTCAAAATTTGAAATGAGCAGTATGGGAGAACTGTCTTACTTTCTTGGTTTGCAAGTTAAGCAAACAACAGAAGGCATCTTCATATCCCAATCTAAATATGCTAAAGAGCTTGTTAAAAGATTTTTGATGTCAGATGCCTCCCCTATGAAAACTCCCATGCCTTCAAATGCAGCTGTTGGCATTGATGAATCAGGAAAACCTGTTGATCAGAAAATATATAGAGCCATTGTGGGATCTCTTTTATAATTAACAGCCAGCAGACCAGATATCATGTTTGCCACATGTATTAGTGCTAGATTTCAGGTAAATCCTAAAGAATCTCACTATATTTTATTAAAAAGGATTTTAAGATATATAAAGGGTTGTCCAGATCTAGGACTCTGGTATCCTACAGAATCAGGATTTGAGTTAACTGGATACTCAGATGCTGATTATGCTGGATGTAGAATAGACAGGAAAAGCACCTCAGGGACTTGTCAGTTTCTTGGAGATAAGCTTGTGTCCTGGTTTTGTAAGAAACAAACCTCTGTGTCTACATCAACTGCAGAAGCTGAATACATAGCAGCTGGCAGTTGCTGTTCACAAATTTTGTGGATACAGAACCAGCTCCTAGACTATGGTTACAATCTAAATAATTCCAAAATCTTTTGTGATAACACCAGTGCAATATCAATAGCACAAAATCCAGTACTCCACAGTAGAACTAAATATATTGAGATCAGACACCACTTTATCAGAGATAATGTGGAGAAGGGAAAAATATGTTTAGACTTCATACCAACTGATTTGCAGAGAGCTGACATCTTCACCAAACCTTTGGATGAAAAGAAACATCAATTCTTTCTAAATCAGCTTGGAATGATAAATGGGGAGTCAATCTAATTGGCAAAGTTTTCTACCCAACAAAATTTTTCAATATATTAAGGTTCAGAAAATTCGTCGAACGCGCTCGACGAACGATATTTTTTTTTTGTCGAACGAGGCCGACAAACTGGTCAGGGCTTCTTTCTGAAATTCTGAAGAATTTTCGTCGAACCCGATCGACGAAGTCTCGATTTCGTCGAACCCGATTAATGAAGTCTGTGATGTTTTATCTTCCTTATGTAAGAAGTTTTGAAAAGCAATTAGTCTAACGAGATCGACGAAATATTCTATTCATCGAACGGGATTGACGAAAGACAGTTTTTTATTCCCGCTAACACGTGTCTTCTCGTCAAATCCGTTCCGCGCAAACCCTCGTCTTCGCCGAACCCTAATATTTAATCTTTATTCGTTTGGATTCTATCTTTTGCGCTTTCAAACTTTTCGTCTCCCTCCAGTTCCCTTTGCACTTGATCGTTTTTTTTCTTCTTTGCAGGAACAATGTCGATCACTGCTGAAGTTCTCGCCTCAATAAAGTTCGATACGGGATTTGATATTGATCTGGAATCGTTTGCCCAGTCAGGAGAAGGCTTCACAAACATTCTGAATCTCTTTGAAGACCCAAAGCTGCGCAAGTTTATGACTTGCCGGCCCAAGATTCATATCAATGAGATAAAGGAATGGGCATTCACTTCTGAGATTCGAAATGACACAGAAATTGCAGGAAAGGTTTCAGGGAATGAAGTTGTTCTGAGTGCTGCTGTTTTATCTGAGATATTTGAATTTGAAAATGGAGATGATGATTTGGACCTCACTGAGGAAGAATTCAATCTAATGCTTGATAGGATGGGGTACTCTGGGAGTAACCCTAAACATCTTCTTAAACGTGATTTTGCAGTGGAATACACCTTCCTGGCAGATGTTGTGGGAAAGGTTCTGATGGGGAAGAGCTCAGCGCATGACTACATAAACAGGCAGCAATTTCTAGTCATGATTTCTTTGATTGAGAAAAGGCACATCAGCTGGGGTCGGACTCTGTTTGATTCCATCAAAAAGAAAGTGACCTCAAGGAATGTATGTTATGGAAGGATTCTGGGAATCTTCCTTCAGGCCAAGTGTCCAGCCCTCTCAGTTTCTACTGCTGTTGGCATTAATGCCTCAAAGAAACTGACTCCCCTTCTCTTCAAGAAGTGGGATAGGACTTTCCTGAAGAAATCAGCTCCAGTGGCTCCAACTATTCAAGCTTCTGAGGACACCAGGGCTGTAATAGCCACTCCCCCACCCCAGATTCCTCCTCCTCTCTCACAGACTCTTCAACATTCTGAAGAGCCTGCTCCTCCTCCTCCTCCTCCTCTTCCTCCTCCTCCATCCACTTCTTGTGCTCATACCACATCTTCCATCCCTTCTTCTTCTTCTCACCCAACTCCAGATGTACTGGTTATGGATGTCTCACAAATAGCCACCCAGGTGTTTGGTCACATAGCTTCTAAATTACAGGAGCTTATTGATCAAAGTCTGGCCCCAGTGCATTCTAAGCTTGATCTTATTCTCTCTCACCTTGCTTCTCATTCCTCTTCCTCTTTCCCTTCATCTGGGGGCCCAGACTCTAGTTTCCTAGAGTCTAGGAAGGGGGAGATGTTCCAGGATGAAGCTCCAGAGGAAGTAGTTCCTGAAGAGCAAGGGTCAGACCTAGTTAATGTCAGCACAGTCTTGGTCTCCCTGGCTCAAAGCACAGAAGGTGCTCCTCCTCCTCCTTCAGAAGCTCCTTCCAGCAGCTTTTTTAAATCCACCCCTCTAGTGGATCAAATTCTGCATCTTACCATTCAGTCCCTCTGCTCAGACCCATCTTCCAAAGTATCAGCTGAAGACCTCTCCAAGGCCATTGTCTGCTATTCCCCAGACTTAGAAGCCAGGCATGGAGATTTGCTAGTGTCTCCAGTTCCATAGCCAGTTATCTCTAAGGCAGATCAGGAACCTGCTATTCCTGAACAGGCAGTTCCTGATGAACAGATGCCAGTTGCCTCTGCCTCTGCCCCCTCCTATTCTTCTGAGCCTGCTGCTGCTGCTGTCAAGAATGTTGATGATGATTTAGAATAGAAAAGAAGAATTGAAGCATACAAAGAAATTGATGAAATGTATGAGAATGTGCCTTCATCCTCAAATTCTGATGATGATGACAGTGATTATAGTAATGCCAAAATCAAATCCAAGAAAAGAAAAGCTCCATGCAAGAAGCTGCCAGCCCCTTCCAAAAGGCCTGATAAAAATGACATTCCCTTTTATGTGCAGAAAAATCTCAAGCCTCATGAAATAACTCAACCTTGGATGCAATTCTCCAAGAATGAGTTGAAGAGAAGGAAGCTTGAAAGAAGATACCAGAAGGATCACCCTGCTGTGTTCAAGAAACCCCCTCCTCCTCCACCTCCTCCAGGTGCAGGCTCTGCAGGAGGACTTTCTTCCACATCCAGGACATCACAGTCTGCTGGGTCCAAGCCATCTGGTCATTCCTCCTCTTACTGGAAAGGAAGATCTTCAGGTTATCAGGTTTATGAAAGAAAGCATAGCCAATTATCTGAACAAGAAATTGAAGATAAGGAAACTGAAGATAAAGCTGAAGCAGATAGATTATACAATATGGCAAGGTTTAGAGAGCATGTTGCTCTATCTCAGATAAAAGAGGCCAGAGAAAAAGGTATGGATACCTCTCATATTTCTACCATATCTCCCTATAGAGAATAGGAACTTCAACAATACCAGGTGAAGAATATGTTCAACACTTCTGCCTACATGAGTCTTCACCCAGAGGCTGTTCTGCCAACTATTTCCAAGAAGGTAACACTGGGTGATAAAGACTGCAAGCTAAGCAGAAGGCAATCTGAAGATACTAACAGGAAAATAATCTTCAAGAAGTCATCTTTAGAGGACAGGAATCCTTAAAAATCTCTCTCTGGTTAATTGATTCTTAATTATTCTGTGATGATATCTGCTTGTGACAATTGATCTATATCTGCTGAATTTCCTTTCTGTCAGATATTTTTTCTTCTTATAATTCTGTTATGCATATTTTGATAAATGCTGGACAAAGGATCCTAACCCAAATAGGGGGAGATTGTTGGAACATAGTTCAACCCTATTACTGATTTGGGCTAGGATGTCTATTTCTAGGTATAGGATTTATTTTGACCCATCATGTATAGTATAAGGGTCATAGGCTAAGCCTAGAAGAGATTTGAAGATTAACTAAGACAAGGTGTTCGACGAACTTCGAACACGTTCGACGAAGTCAGAATCCGTTCTACGAACTTAGTTCGACGAATTTCAAAGTTCTGTTCGACGAAAGTCTCTTCGTGTTCGACGAACTTCCCAGTTTAAGTTCGACGAACTTTCCCTCTGGTCGACAAACTTTTTCAGAGTTTCTATATTCAGTGACCTCTTCTATTCAGAGTATTATTTTTGGAGTTATCCTCAGGATTCCTTATGAAGGCTGACAGCTGTTCTCACTATAATATCAGTCAGTTTTTGCAGTATTTTCTTTCAAAGATTTTATGACCGTTGCTGCATTAATTAAGGGCTGCGTGCATATTATTCTATAAGGCAGATTGCAAGTTTCAAGGAATTTAATATATTAAGTATTCCTTTTCTGTCAGAGAAAAATCCTTCTTTTTGTCTCATTCCTTTCCAGCCCGGTTAAAAATTTGAAAGAGGATCAACTCTCTCCGGTCCAGAGAATATCTTTGCTATTTATTCTAGAGGAAGACACAGATACTATATACATACAAAAAGGATAATCTTTTGCTAGTCAGTTGGGATTGCTCTCAAGAACTCTCTCTGATTTTCTCTGAAGTCTTCATCTTCTCCAGTCGCCTAATCTTAATCTCTAGGAATCATCTGCATCAAATCCTTCTAGAGAACTTTTGCTGGAGATACTCTGAAGATCAAGAAGACCTGCACCCTGAGCAGATTTTCTCTCCTGTTCTTTTCTTACTCTTATTCACAGGGGGAGATCTGACAATCATTCAACAATCCACTAGTCTTCTCTGTTGTTAGAGAAAAGAGAAGACACCATCATCTTTACATACTTTTATTTTTATAACTGTGTACAGGGTTATAACTCCCTTTAAAAGTTGATTTTTGGTTTTGAGCACCTGATCAAAAGCTCTGTGGTGGTTTTGAGCACCTGATCAAAAGCTCTGTGGTGAAGGCTCACCTGATCAAAAAGGGCCCTAGTGGATTTCCTACCAGGGTGGTAGAAGAGTAGATGTACCCAAGTTGACTGGGGAATTACTATAGATCCTTGTGTCTTCTGTGTTTGTCTTTATTATTTGTATGTGCTGTGTTTTAGTTTGTGTTTATATCTGTGCTGCACTCACTTACACATATACTTAAATAACTTAAATTGTTCTCTACAAATTTGTTTGGGCTAAGTGAAATTATATTAAAATACTCTATTCACCCCCCCCCCCCCCCCCCCCCCCCCCCCCTCTAGAGTAATCTTGATCTATCCCCACTTTCACTTTCCTTTATACACCACAATATGAAATAATGATATTTTTCCACTCTAACTCAATCACAATAAAACATCTCCCATCCTCACAAAAATGATAAGCTCAAAAACTCAAGTGTGAAAAATAGGACATTGCTAGATGGCTTTGGTGAATTGAAGGTGGTGTTCATACAAAGTAAAGGGGTGTAGGCTCAATGTGGGAGTGCAATGGTGAATTAATGTTGGTAGGGTACAAAGCTCAAACTATCTAAAATAAGGCTTATGTCATTTCCTAAACACAAAAACAACATATGCAAATACTTCGAGAATCGCATCCGGGCAAGTTCTAGCCACTAAGAATGGATGCCCTTTCATAACAATCCTATAATGCTTCTCTAGCTACCCGCACACACTACACTACACTAGCCATCGAATAAAACAAGACCTAGAAAGAAGTGACGAATAATTCATCGATATAAAGTGAAAAGGTATAAGAATAGGCTATGTAAATTAGATAAATTGAAAAGAAATCCAACTCAAGAATAATTGTACACAAACTAAAAATATTGTATGAGGCTACACTTAACTCTCGTAACATAGTTTAATTACATGTTTAAAACTATATCACTTAGCAAAGCAAGATTGAAAAGCTAGGAAACAAACAAAATTTAAGTGAAGAATTTTTTTTGTGGGTGCATAATTGAAAACAAGTGAGTAAAATGTGGGAAAAATAAATAACTAATGCAAGTGGATGCGTGTGAAGTGTGTGGAGAATGCAAGCACACGAAACTACCCCCTCCCCCAGCAAACTTAAATGATGCATTTCCCTCAATGCATGGAGAAATGTAAATGCGGGAGAGGGAAAGGAACTCGTTACCCCATTACCAAAAGGAGCATCCACTGCACACATAAAATGCGGCCCAGGAATGTATGTAGGCTCATTCGCAATGAAGTTGATGAGAAATGGATCTTGCATAAAGTATTAGCTCCACACAAGACAAATCAAAAGTTGGATTAACATTAATAAAATAATCATGCAAAAACACTAAAATTAAAATAAGTGCTACTTTTTATGTCCTTAGATGGACATACACACCAGCATGCAATAAACTAAACATGAACCAAGGCTACTTTTAACATCCCCAGGTGGGCACACATGCAAGCATACAAAGAAGAAAGAATAATGAAAAGCAGAAATAACTTGGGGTGCCTTTGAAGAGCGCTTCATTTAACATTCTTGAGTTGGACTAAATCCCCTATATTAGCATGTTGTAAAGTTATACGATAAAATTGTCAAAGTGTAGAAATTACTAACAAGTCCAAAAAAATCTAATTACAATTTATTCAAGTTTATCAAAATAATTAGCTATATGCTGATTTTAAGTAGTAACTAAAAATAAAAAATGGTCCAGAGACCATGTGGTAGGGGTTGATAGGTGGAGTGTGATTCCTCCATACCCAAGTCTGCTCATTTTTGAACTTCTTCCTCTCCTCCAACATCATATCAGCAAAGAAAAATCATTTGCCTCACTACAGCCAATCCTTCAAGTGAAGCAAAAGAATGACAAAGGAGAGGAATTGTGGGAACATCGGTTTTGCATCTCTTGGTTTTAGAATAACAAATTTTAATATGTATTTGATCTTCCTTTGCTTGTGTTTATAGTGTGCATGTTCTATAGGTTAACTAGAGAGAAGTACATTGGAACATGACTAGAACACTCAATTGGAGATGTGGACTAAATTGTCACTGACAGCACAATCAAGCCGCACCGCTATAGGCGGGAGCGAGACTGCAGTCCGAATGGCAGTGAACCATTCATTGTAAAGTAATAAATTTGGGGAAGTAAAGCCCCGAATATAGAATCTCTCGAGGAACACGGCAAGGTGGAGTAATTTATTGAGGCGAGACTTGAGATAGAAGTCTTTTTAAGCCGGGTTTTAACGGGTGTTTTGGTTTCAGACTACAGCTAATTGCAATAAAATAAAACTAACTAACTAACTATGCGGGTCGCCGACACTGCTTCACACTTCTCCACGGGTCGCCGGCCTCCACATCACTCCTCTGTGGGTCACCTTCCTCCGCTTCGCAGTTCTGCGGGTCGCGTTCCTCTGCTTCGCACTTCTGCGGGTTGCAAGACTCCGCTTCACTCGTTGTCATAGCAACACAACACAACCACAAACACTTCACCACAACACCACCTCCATGACAAGACTCATGAACATAATAATAATGATTTTCAATGAAGATTAAACACATATAAATACATATAAGTGCATGTTATGTTCATACATACTCCACCATCACATATATGATGACATCCAAAATGAAAACAAACCTAAATGGGATGAAAAATATGAAAGCAATACAAACGCTGCTCGAGTCTCTTCCTCAAAAGTGAAAGAGGTAGCAAGACTCCTAGCACGATCCTTGGCTATCGTCCGGGGTCCTTAAAGTTTTCACACCCTCTCACCCGTCTTCTCGATGGAATGCAGCGATCATGTTGAAATTCACAGAATCACCTTCAATAGAGCTTGATACCTTAGAGTAAGTCTTAATCCTTGAAGCTTTGGTGATGTGGAGGAGCCTAGGGGCGAACCCTAGCTTGGAGGGGCAAAAAACAGCGGAACAAATCTGAAAAATCGAATAGAAAATAGGGCAGCTGGAAGAAATTGCGAAATAGGTTATTTATAGGCCGCGCAAAATTTTGAATGCACAAGAGTAGGTGCACGACCAGTAGTCGGCATGAAGAAAGTCCAGTACTTATGCGTGAAGGAACCTGTACCAAATAAATGTCAAAAAGATAAGCGCGGACGAGTAGGCGCATGACCACTGGTCGTGCGCTAAGGATTGTCCTCTACTAGTGCGCGAAGAAACATTTGTTGGGACAAACAGGTGGGAGGCAAAAAACGTCGAGACGAATCGAGGAGATTTTTAAGACAAGACCACTGGTCATGCACGAAGAAATCCACTGATCGTGCGTGAAGAAGGGACAGTACTCGTGCGTCTCTCTAGAGAATTTCGGCCAAATAATGTGCACGACCACTGGTCATGAGCGAAGAGTCCACTGATCGTGCGTGATGTAAAATCCACGATCAGTGGCCATCAATGCGAAATGGGCCAAAACTCTCCAGAAATCCACACAAGTCTGTACCTGCATGAAACATAGCCATACCCACCAGTTCAATGCACCCACATAGACAAACATAAAGAAAAATAGAAAGAGAAGGATATGAAATCTCCTTCAAGCAAAGAATGACCTAAACTAAGCTCCAAATAACTAAAACTTGCTCAATAAACTATAAGCTACAAACAGAGATTTTATGCTAATATCAAATGAAAGATGAGTGAAAAGAGATGAGACTGAGCTATTAAAGGAGCCTAAAATACAATATAAAATGTGCTCATCAAATACCCCCAGACTTGAATTATTGCTCTTCTCGAGTAATCCATCTACCTATGGGGAGTATGATAGGCGAATTACAAATCAAAAATGAAATTAGAAAGTAGACCGAGAAGTCTCGTGTCCATGAGGAATAAAAATATGTTAAAGAAAATTTCTAAGCATAGCACTCTTAAACAAAAGAACTAAGCAATCTGTCCTAAGCATAGTACAGGCAAAAGTAGTAACACTGAGTGCGATATTATAGACCCAGAACTACTAGGGTGTCCTCCAAAGAAATCCATCAATGATGATGGCCATAGGCTCGCCCGGTCACACCTTCTCCACTACACTCAATACCAACCAACTCTACGAATCATTAGGACTTAGATTAGGATGACTTGTAGGCTTAGGTTTAAGGGTGAGATATAACAAAGATGAACATGAAGACTTTTCACACCTAAACAAAATGTTTTGAGCTTATCATAGAAAATGACTTCCATAAAAAGAAGAGAGTGAAACCCCCCAAACATACTTTTTGATATGGGGACACTCTCCAAAGCCTAAACCAAAACATTTTTTTCTTTTTCTTTTCTCTTTTATCAGATTTTTTGCATTTCAGATTTTTAGAATTTTCATTTTCCTTTCAACTAAGCACCCAAATATAAGTACATTTCAGCTTTTCATCACATGACAACATACAATCCCAATTTCATATATTAAGAAAAATAAGAATTTAAGCTCAAATTTTTTAGTGTGCAATTGAGTTGGTATTTTAGCTTTGGTGATAGAATGGTGGGGGTGAATCAACAAAAATTGGTGATAGGCTCAAAATTGTGTTTGCAATGATAATGAATGTAGGCTAGGATGCATAAGCTCAAGCTATCCAAAAGAAGGCCTAAATCATTTTCATATATTTAATCACTATTTAGTGCATATGCTTCAAAGATTGCTAGGGGCGAGTTCTAGACATCGAGAAAGGACACCCCCTCGTCATGAGTCTATAATACAGCACTAGCGACACTACACACAACACTACACTAGCGCTGGACTCGATCGTGTTCTAATGACACTACCAGAAAATGGACTTTTAGCCAGGGCAAATTGCCGTGGCTAAAAGTCCAAAACCGTGGCAAAAGACTTTTAGCCACGGGCTGCCCACGGCAAATGAGCGTGGGCAATGCGAGCGTGGCAAAAAGTATTTGCCACGCTCATTCCGTGGCAAATACTTTTTTGCCACGACTTTTAGCCACGGTTTTAAACCGTAGCCAAAGCCCTGATTTCAGCAGCTATTAGCCACGGTTTCCCTGCCGTGGCTAAAAGTCCATTATTAGCCACGGCATTAAACCGTGGCAAATACTTGCCAGATTTATTAAAAAAATATTTGCCACGGTTTGAAACCGTGGCAAATACTTAGTGGATTTATTAATGGCATGTTTTAAAAAAAAAACATTTGTCACAGTTTAAAGTCGTGACATATAATTCAATACAGAAAAAAAAAATGATAATGTTATAAGCACACCGAAACCAGCTATTCTCACTCAAATTATATTCAAGGCCCAAATAATAATATTTATGCATGGGTGTACAACCAACTATGCCGCTACTAGACTGCATGTAATGGAAAAAAGCAAATAGTCGAAACAATTAAAATTCTACCACAGAAATAAAGTAGTTATGAACTAATTAGTGTAGGTGAAAAATAAAGTACATTTTTTAATGAAAATCTGATTTCATATTCGTGTGGATGAAAAAAGAAATTGTTTATGTCCGACTGAATTGAAATCTACATTTTCCAAAAGCTGCTCCTTCCATCTCCTCCAACTTTCATCATCCTGCTCCCTATCAAATTCAGAGATAAACCAAGATAAATCATAATAAGATTAAAAAATAAATAAATAAAGTGAAGAATTTCAGTCTCATATTTACATCATAGAGCATAATTTCCTTATATTTCCTGCCCGGCTTCTCTTCTAAAAGCTAGAACCTTTGAAAAGTAGCAAGAAAAGTAAATTTCAGTAACAAGATGCTTCACCTGGATCGGTAAGCCAGCCAAGCGGTAGCATGTCCAAGTATGGCCAAGAATTTCCATGTAAGCCATTAGCACCAATTTTTTTAGCAGCAGCAAAATCTCTGTATAAGAAAGAAGAAAAGGTATATGCAAATTCTTCTGAAGTAACATCAGAACGTTATTTATACAACCTTACAAATATAGAAATGAAAATTCAATTGATGCCGACCTTGCCACATCAAAATGAGCAGCAATTGCATTCCAGTTATCCCAAAAATCTTCAGTTATTCTATACATGTCAACGTATTTACTAATGCTATCCGCCATGGATACAGTAACATTTGTCCCAGGAGAGAGTGAAAGTAGAATTGGCCACTCAAGTATATTTACATAACTAATTTGATTCCTTAACAATTTCATTAACTGTACTTAACATTTTCAGCTCTATACCTCTGAGACTGTAATTATATGTTCCTTGTCGAGATCATCACCAAATATACAATCAACATCCCAGTCAACACATTGTTGATAGAGAGATCTCAAGAAAGCTCTCCCAGCTCCTAAATCTGTATTGACACTCAGAAATCCATTCTTCATCCATTTGCAAGGCCTATCCCTCTGTCCTATTTCTCCTGCATGCCATGTTCTACCATCCTCCTCATATGGAAGTCCCTGAAAGACAATTGTCATTCTAATTGCAGCAACCAAACCCATCAAAACACCATAGTTCAAGCATTTTGGGGATCAAATCTACAAACAAGAAGCAGACCAAGAAGCCACGACAGGAGAAATAATACTATTTTATTAGTATGCTTATTCACATTTTGAATTTCATTCAATAATAATATGGAATTATTGTATTTTGACAGTGGGTATATATACCCATGAGATGAAGTAAAAACACATTTCCGTCTCTCTTCCTCTTGGCACCCAGCCTTCTCTCTCGCTCTCTACCTAGGTTTCCACTATAGGCAGACACCGAGATCGCCGAGGAAGGAAAGGGAAGGAGCGCACTTTTGACTACGATCTAATCCTCCACCGACCAATGACGAGATCCATTACGAGGGTATCTAATAGACACCAAGCATTTTAGTGGTCAGCAGATGAGAAAAATGCGCCATATTCTTAGATCAGTTGGTTAATTAAAAAGCTCTCACATGTCTAACATATAATTGTCGACGAAAAATGATCCATAATCTTTAGATCGCTTGATTAATTCAAGCACTCTAATCTTTTGGGTGCATAAATAGTTCTTTTAAAAGACCAGAGTTCTCCTTTAACTGTAAAATTGATCAAGAGTGTGCTAGAAAGAACAATTAAGAATGAATAAAAAGGAAAAAAACACATTATAACAGAGAGAAAATACCTTGGCATCCAAGATTATTCTTTTGGTATTGACTGCTTCTACACTTATTCCTCTCATTAGATGAATCCCAAACTTCAAACCCATGTCATGAACCTTCCCGGCGACTTCCTTAAACCCTTTTCCATACCTAGATGACAGCCACCTGTCAGGATCAGGAACTAATCGGCCCCATTAATCGAGATTATCATAACCATAAGGGTCTGCTGATGCTTCCTCAACATTCTTCCGATACCACAAGTATTCTATCACAACATACTGTGCAAGAATTACTTAGAACTTCATCAATTTTTTTGTTAAGAAGAAGAACAAGAAGAAAATATGAGAGTTTTAAGAAAAAATATACTGCAGCCTGACCTCATATCCAAAAGGAAGCAGCTTGATGTATACAACCCGTGCATTATCAAGAAATGCTTCTTCATCAACAATCCAAGAAAATAAATCATAAGAATTCCACCCTCGTGGTGGAGTGAGAGCATAATGTCCTGATGCTTGAAATAATCCGCTGAAATGTTGCAATCAAATTTGTCAGTTGCTCGAGAAAATATCAGTAGAAGCTGCTGATTTTGAAGGTCTACGATGAGATTTTAATAAGAAGAATATTGTTGCAAATGCACAGATTTAAAGCTGAAATCCATGACGAAGGGTGGAATTCATGAGAGTTTAATGTAAAATTTGAGCACGGAAACAATAAAAATAGGAAATGATTGGTTCCAATTGAAATGAACAGAACGGATAGTTCCCGAATAACAACATGCATGCGAAACTAGGGAAGAATGGGAGGAGAAGAGAGACAACTTCCAAAGAAATTCATTGACGAAGCCCTAGGCTTCAAATTGTCAATCCAAACATGAAGATTTCATTAGCATGCAACCCAATATATAAGTCCTAACATCCTGGGCAAAAACATAAATACAAATTTATAATGCAAAGAGAAATTAAATCAGGATAACTTGATACGCCTGGTCACTACTATAGTCGATGAGGTTGTCCCCGCATGACGCCATGTGTGTCTACTCCAAATCTCAGTGCTCGTCCCTCTCACAGGTCAAGCCTCCATAACATCAGGTGTAATCATTAATACAGAAGAACAACTACATGCTAATCTGTAACATAGGGAAAATATGCACAAATGATATAAACATATCACTTTTCCTTATATGAAAATTCATATTCTGTAAAAAGGCTCATCATATAACATATCCAAACCCTTAAATTTCTTCAAATTAAACTTAAAAAATAAACTGGAGTGATTAGGTTCTGACATACCAAATCCCATGTGCGGGGAGAAGGGAGGCATCATGACCAACACGGGAGATAATTTCTGGAAGATCAAGCGGGAATATCCATTGCATCCAAGGTTTATTAGGGTAAAGAACGCAA
This sequence comes from Dactylorhiza incarnata, assembly GCA_033032865.1. Lineage (NCBI taxonomy): Eukaryota > Viridiplantae > Streptophyta > Magnoliopsida > Asparagales > Orchidaceae > Dactylorhiza > Dactylorhiza incarnata. The sequence goes on from JAWHQI010000477.1 coordinate 45,344, forward strand.
GCAGGAAGATCACAAAAATGGGAAATATCGCAACAGGAGGGCCACCAATGTCGTCACCGAGCAAGAAAACATGACGGATGTCACAGCCGATCAGGAAGCATTGGGATGTCGCCGCCGAGCAGAGACGCCTGGGGATGTCGCCGCCGAGCAGAGACGCCTGGGGATGTCGTCGCCGAGTAAGATGCGCCGCTGGATGTGGTTGTCGAGCAGGAACGCGGAAGGGTCGGGCAGGCGTATCGAAGAAGATCATGCGTCATTGTTCTAATAACAATTTTTGTTAGCATTACTAAACACCACGAGGCTCCGAAAATTGCAAACAACGCCGTCTGGAAGAGGAGGAAACCTGAAGGCGCCATAACTAGGGTTTCGCCAGTCGCCGATTTCGCAAAGCCCGGTTTCGCCAGAGTTTCCTTATTTTTTGTTTAATGAGTACCTTGCACCTATTCAAAATAGGTTTCCACATAATAATTATCAATATAATTTATGTTAAAGGGAGTTGTTTTTTTTATAATACCTAAACTATCCTAGATAATTTTATCACATTTTTTTAAATCAAAAAAATTTAATATCATATATAGAGGGTGCAACCTGCTTACAAAATAACTTTGGAGGGGGCAAAGTGCCAAACTCTAAAAGTTATGGTGCAATGTCCCAAAAAGAGCTAATTGAAGGGTGTTGTGTGCCAAAAATCCAATGATTAGGTCAATAGCCTATGGTTTGCACGGTTAAAATTAGGTCTACGTTTTTGCTACCATTTTTAATAAAAAGCGGCGCGAATTCCATCTATTATAAAATCTACATCGGCATTTCTAAATGTGCCGCAAAAAACGCCCACATATTACTATTTTGTTGTAGTAGAGGAAGGGTGTAGAGGATAAAAAGAGTATGTTTCTATAAATTTAATTTTAAGTATTAATTTTGGTGGGGTTAGTCAGAGTAGGAATATTTTTAACATGTTGCAAAATATAATTGTAATAGACAACATATTACAAGTGTTGTTTAAAGTGAGTCGACAAATGCAACATTTAGAAAATGTTCCCAGTAATGGATAAGGAAGAACATTTAAAGAATGTTGTGTCGAAAATATTGCCTAAAACTGATACTCTATTGCAACAATTAAAAATTGTTCTCTATGATATGTTTAGACAATATTTTATAAATGTTGCAAAATTAAGTGTTGTTAAAAGCCAAAAATATTGTAGTGGAGTTATCGTGTAGCTCAATGCGACCTATTTCGGTCAAATTTCTCAATTCTCGATATATTTGAATGAAACGAACGACATCGAGTTCATATCGATCATACGAGTTTGTATCGGTCATAATCGGGTAAATGAGTCACATGAGCCCAACTAGACCGCTCATCGTGGGTCAAGTGAATCTGCTAGACACATTGAAAATGAGATGTTATATGAGAATTAATGTTTAAATTAAAATTAATATATTTAGAATAAATTAAAAAACTAAATTTTAGTCAATTATTTCATATTATTTTTTTGTCACGGCAAAAAACCATGGCTAATACTTTTGCATTTGCCACGAATTAAAAATTGTGGCTAAAATATTAGCCACGAATTAGGAAACCGTGGCTAATAGTATCTTTTTAGCCACGAATTCAATAAACCGTGGCTAATGTGTTCTTTTTTGCCACGAATTGTACATCTGTGGCTAATACTTGTTTATTAGCCACGAACTAGGGGCCGTGGCTAATACTTAACTATTAGCCACGATTTTAGACCCGTGGCAAAAAAAAGTGTGGCTAAAAGTCATTTTTCTAGTAGTGTGAGGAGTGGATAAACAACCAATGATAGTAAGTAAAAATATAATGTATTTAACATATGCAGAAAAATTAACTCTATATTTATTTCTATCCGAGAACATGCGCACTCGACTAGGAGCACTCCACGAGTCTACGGTTCACTACCAAATTCCAAATTTTTTATTATAAATTAATCTAACCTACACACCATAAAGTAAATAGACATAAAGGAATAACAATAATTTGCATCGCAACGTAGTGGGTGCGGGAAATGAATTGCAAATGAGCGGAAAGAAGATTAAAATTTTAAAAATTGGAGCAAAATTAAAAAATAAGCACTAACGGAATGCAAAATGGTGTGCGCTCGAGCAATCGTATAACATAATCTATTCCCCCAGACTTGAATGATGCATTGTCCTCAATGCAAATCTATATACGAATAAAGATGAGGAATGCAAGAAAATAAAGAAGGATAGAAATGCGTTACACAATGCCCGAGAATGGGGCATTCTGAATGTTACCAAATTTACTCCCGGCTCCGTCTCGGCTTTATGATTTCCACAATTTCATCGGAATCCTGCACTGAGATTAGCACCGACAATACAAAACAAAATTGAAAAACAAACAAAAAATGGATTAATAGAAAATAAAAACAAACGTGTAGACTAAAACAAAAAAACTGAAATTTATCAAATTAAACTAGATTAGAAAAATAAAATGCATATGAAATTATGATAACTACTGGGGTTATTGTCATTTCAGCACAACTTATTCAAAATGTTAACAGTTCTAGCTTATAGGAGTATTTAAAAGAAAATGAACAGGTAACTGTTCTAATATGTGTGTCAGTAATGAATACCGATGCGGCGACAGAACAATTACTCCTCTATTTAAATAATAATACCTGTTATTTGATGCGCAAATCATAGCACACCGCTATAGGCGATAGTAAGACTGCGGCACGAAACGGCAGTGTACCGATCGTTCAAGTAATATAAAACGAGGAGTAATCCCCGAGTATCGAATCTCGAAGGAACACAGTAAGGTGGAGTTCACTATTGAGGCAGGACTTGAGATCGAAGTCCTTTAGTCGGATGGATGCGGAAACGGGGGTTTTGTATTGTGAAAAATAAAGAGAAAATGCTACAACTATTCCTATGCAATGCCGATATGCAATTCTTCGCTTGGCGGGATGGAGACTACGTAGGCCTTGAACGCGCTACTTCGTGAGGGCGGATGGACGAGTAGGCAAGCGGAATGAGGGTCGTAAGCACCTCTTCGACAAGCAAGCCACTAGCAATTGCTAGTGCGGCAAACGAACGTGACGGCGGGATGGAGGATGGAATGGGGCACACCTCAAGCAACTCAAACAACAAAACATTTCACATAGACATGAAATATATAGAAATACAAACTAGTTTAAGTGCCACTTCATCATAATAATAAAAATCTACAACATATACACATCAATAAGAGAAGAACAAGGCAAGAAATCGACCGAATCCGAAGGCTCGTTGTAGATTCACGGTTGGAATCGCCGGGTTGTCAATCTGCGTCCAAGCTCGGTCCGCAACTACGTCCGGGGTAGAGAGAGCTGTCACGACTCTCCAATGAACCCGTCTTCTTCGTCTCACGATCCGATAGAGGTTGCAAACTTCCTCTTGCTTGAAGGTAATGGCGGCTAGATCTCCCTTGAAGCTCTCGGATGAAGGAGGAGGCCAAAGGGACGAAACCCTAATGGAGATGGCGAAATCGGCGCTGCTGTACGGCGTGTACGGAACTCCCCCTTTTAGGTTGAAGCTGCAGCTTTTATAGGAAAACGTCAGAAATTTGGTCACGCACGGTCGAATGCACGACCGTGCGTGGACCGTGCGATACTTAAGCGCAGCAGGCGTACAGGAGAAGAAGGGCGCCGCCCGTGCGTTTTGCTCACGCACGACCAATACCGCCCGTGCGTTAAAATGCACGAGTAAACTCCGAGGCTCCATTTTGATGGGCATGACGAACGCACGACCGCAACTGGTCGTGCGCCAAGAAATCGCACGACCGTGCGATTTATACAGAAATGAATTCTAGCAAATGGGGAACAGCCACAATTTACAGCTCAAGCACAAACTGGGGAAATACTTCCAGCAGCACAGAAATACAGAAAATACGATGGGGAGCACGAAGTGCTTACCCCCAACAACAAAGTGCGCAATTGCACACAAAAACAGGCATAGACATGTACTTCAAATAAAAGCATGAATGGAAGAAATATTGACGAGACTGAAGTACAAATGCAGGAAAACTAGCCTAAGTGAGTCCGAAAATATGTATATAATTGGGACTCATCACACCCCCAGACTTACCTGTTTGCGCGTCCCGAGCAAACAAATCCGGCGGAGTATGAAAAAGGTAGCTAGAGTAGAGAATTGCAGAGACAGAGCAAGATGCGAAGTATCATACGCATGCAAATAGAAATTCAATTAAAGGAGATTCTAAGTATGCTAACTAATTTACAAAAGTATAAATGCGTAAATAGAGATTTATTTGTACTCAGATGGTGAATCATGAAAAATTTGTGCGGTCGTGCCCGGTGTGAAATTAAACAAGCCACTCAGGAGGGTGTTGCAAAAGACCGGAATTCGGGGATAACTCTGTTGAAATCCATCAACGTCGAGAACCATAAGCTTGCCCGGTTACACTCTCTCCACGGCGCTAGCAAACTCAAAAGTTAAATCAATATGACTTTCAGGTTATAATGGGGCTTAGGTAATGGTATGATATTCAACGATAAACGAGACGGCTACGCAACCCAACTGAGTCTAAGGATAACGCTGAACCCAAAACAAGACCACAAGCGATGCTAGTGTGACACACCCCCAGACTTAGCTTGAAAACTGGGTGTGCACACAGCCTACTCCAGCGAATACCAACTGAATTTTCTATTACGCTCAAGGGGATTTCTTTTCATTCCAAATCTTTTCATATTTTTCTTTTAACTTCATTTTTTTTATCCCCCGGTTGGTTTACAACAATGTTTTCAGCAATTAAAATAGATCTTTCTTTCACCTCACAAAGGTTCCAAGCATCACATCCAAATATGAAATTTAAGTTCAGTCAACACATTTTTGGTTGCGAAAATAGGATAAGCTTCAGGCTTTGGTGATTGAAAGAGGAGCTGAAACAAAGGAGGGGTAGGCACAAACTTGGCTTGCAAGGGTAAGCGAATGGGTCATGGAAATCAAAGCTCAAACTAGCCAACTAGATGGCCTACATCACGTTTAACAAAATGAGATGCTCTCGCCCATGCTTCAAGAGTCGCTTGGGGAAACTTCTTAGCCCACGAGAAAGGTAAACCTTCCTTCCGACTCGAGCAACACACAACTAGCGCTCGCTTACACACAACACCGTGCTACCGTAAATTTCAGTCACATTCACCAAATGAGTAAAGTAAATCAAAGCTACGCAAGAATACTAATTGTAAATTAAAAGCATAGAGACAATCTAATTTTACTCAAGTTTCTGTGGGAGCTTGCGGATGCAACTAGAGCACTACAAGAGTCAACATTATACTCCGAATTGCAATTCCTAAGCTAACATCCTATTTCACATTCCAACCATCATAAGTATGAACGGAAATACACAAACAAGTTAGTTCGCTCTCAAGTGGGTGCTTTGTGTTCAGACAAAATGAACAAAAATATTAAAAATAAGACTTCTAGCATGCTAAATAAATGTGCACGTGAGTGGGTAAACAAAAATATCTCCCCCATACTTAAACTATGAATTATGATATTTTAAAACAAAGTTAGGGGAAGAGGGTACCCAATGCTCGGCAAGTAAGCATTCCGGAAGCCTGTAGTGAAGCTCTACGAAGAATCACGACCACCGCCTTCACAAACAGAAAATACCTGCAAAGGGTGGTCTCCGCACAAGAAAACTAAAATAACACCTAACTAACTCGTTAGAGTGGGCGATAAAATAAAGGACAAGAAAAAGTAAGATAACTACTGGGGTTATTGTCATCCCAGCACGACTTATTTAAAAACATAACAGTTCTAGCTAATGGGTCTATGAAAAGAAAAGTGCACTGGTAACAATTCTAATATGCGTGTCGGTAGCGGGTACCGATACGGTGACAGAACAGTCATGCCTCTACCCGAATATAAATAGTACCTGCTCGTCACAGGTAGAGGGAATAAAAAATAAGAAGAGGAGGAATTCTCACTCAACTCACCAAAACTATCCTTGCCCAGCAAGGTATCATCTCTAGGGAGGCAGTAGGGGGAGACGGTAATGAGTGGAGCTTCCTCTACGGAGGGGGTATCAACCTCCTCACATGAGAGGATGCTCTCATCATTGACTTGAGCATAATGCTCGAAGTCCTCCTAAAGTACCTATGAAGACTCAACCTGCACAGGCTCAGATGAAGAAAGGGGATTAAGAAATAAACAAGAAGAATAACTTAAATAAAAATCAAGCGGGGGAGTGGTCCCGGTCTCACTCCCATTAGGTTGGGGAAGTAAAATAATGTCGGCATTGTTGACAATGCTGCAAGGTTCGGTGGGATCAATGGTGGCCTTCTCCAGGATTTGCACTTCCTCCACCGGTGTTGAGGAAAAATCCACTTCACCTAGAAGGTTGTGCTCCTCCATAGGAATAGGCACAAAACAAAGATCGCCAGCCTCCTCTTGCAACGCATCTTCAACAATGTTATCAGAAATAAATGTAATAGAATGCACAATAGGGGGAGGGATTGGGCTTGAAAAAGAATCAAGCACCGATTCCTCACAAAGAGTTGAATCTATGCATGGTGATATATGTACAGGGGAGATGGGCTCAGTCATGTCAGAGCCTGGATCAACCACACATCTGGTGACTGTGTCCACATCATACACTTCAAAACTTGAAGGTGAAATGGACACAAAACCAGATGTTGAAGGTATGCTGCCAGAAGTAGGAGTCGGGACGATCCGGATATCCGGCTCATCATCCTCGTCCAACTGGCGAAGATACTCGGCACATTCCTTCAAGATATGATCCGTGCTCTGACAAAACAAGCACTGCCTTGCGGGCTTCTGTCACAGCAGGTGCTGAAGCCGAAAAGAAGTATGACGATAAAGTCGCAGCAGAATAGCCATAGGACTTACACGCACCATATGGAGTACCAGACGAAGTCGGTGCTCCATATGCTGGGCCTTGAGTGCTAGGGCTATTATCTCCCGATGGGCATCTATCACTAGCATGCGATATATCTTCACAAAAGCGGCAACGAATATTAAAAGAAGCCCACATAATGTGAAGATAACAAGATTCAAATGGAAAACACTATTGTGCAAAATAATACACCCTACAAAAAATTACTAAACAACCTAATATAAAAAGTAAAACAGGATAAGAAGAAATAAAACAAAAAGAATGCAATACACAAATGGAAGGGCTTTAATCTCAGATTCTCCCTCTCCAGAAAACTCACACGTCTGTGATCCCCGGCAACGACGCCAAAAACTTGATGCGCAAATCATAGCACACCGCTATAGGCGGTAGTAAGACTGCGGCACGAAACGGCAGTGTACCGATCGTTCAAGTAATATAAAACGAGGAGTAATCCCCGAGTATCGAATCTCGAAGGAACACAGTAAGGTGGAGTTCACTATTGAGGCAGGACTTGAGATCGAAGTCCTTTAGTCGGATGGATGCGGAAACGGGGGTTTTGTATTGTGAAAAATAAAGAGAAAATGCTACAACTATTCCTATGCAATGCCGATATGCAATTCTTCGCTTGGCGGGATGGAGACTACGTAGGCCTTGAATGCGCTACTTCGTGAGGGTGGATGGACGAGTAGGCAAGCAGAATGAGGGTCGTAAGCACCTCTTCGACAAGCATGCCACTAGCAATTGCTAGTGCGACAAACGAACGTGACGGCAGGATGGAGGATGGAATGGGGCGCACCTCAAGCAACTCAAACAACAAAACATTTCACATAGACATGAAATATATAGAAATACAAACTAGTTTAAGTGCCACATCATCATAGTAATAAAGATCTGCAACATATACACATCAATAAGAGAAGAACAGGGCAAGAAATCGACCGAATCCGAAGGCTCGTTGTAGATTCACGGTTGGAATCGCCGGGTTGTCAATCCGCGTCCAAGCTCGGTCCGCAACTACGTCCAGGGTAGAGAGAGCTGTCACGACTCTCCAATGAACCCGTCTTCTTCGTCTCACTATCCGGTAGAGGTTGCAAACTTCCTCTTGCTTGAAGGTAATGGTGTTATATCTCCCTTGAAGCGCTCGGATGAAGGAGGAGGCCAAAGGGATGAAACCCTAATGGAGATGGCGAAATCGGCGCTACTGTACGGCGTGTACGGAACTCCCCCTTTTAGGTTGAAGCTGCAGCTTTTATAGGAAAACGTCAAAAATTTGGTCACGCACGGTCGAACGCAAGACCGTGCGTGGACCGTGCGATACTTAAGCGCAACAGGCGTGCAAGAGAAGAAGGGCGCCGCCCGTGCGTTTTGATCACGCACGACCAATACCGCCCATGCGTTAAAACGCACGAGTAAACTCTGAGGCTCCATTTTGCTGGGCATCACGAACGCACGATCGCAACTGGCTGTGCGCCAGGAAATCGCACGACCGTGCGATTTATACAGAAATGAATTCTAGCAAATGGGGAACAGCCACAATTTACAGCTCAAGCACAAACTGGGGAAATACTTTCAGCAGCACAGAAATACAGAAAATACGATGGGGAGCACGAAGTGCTTACCCCCAACAACAAAGTGCGCAATTGCACACAAAAACAGGCATAGACATGTACTTCAAATAAAAGCATGAATGGAAGAAATATTGACGAGACTGAAGTACAAATGCAGGAAAACTAGCCTAAGTGAGTCCGAAAATATGTATATAATTGGGACTCATCACTATTCATAGGTAGAGGAAACAGAAAGTAAGAAGTGGAGGAGGAGGCCTCCTCACTATTCTCACCAAAATATAAGTCCTTTCCCAGCAAGGTGTCATCTTCTTCAAGATGGATGCAGAAGGAGAAGGCAATGAATGGAGCATACTCTATGGAGTGCGGATCAAACTCCTCACATGAGTAGATGCTCACCTCATTGGCCTGAGCAAAATGCTCCAAGTTGTCCTGGAGTCCATGTAAAGAATCAACATGCACAGGCTCAAATACTGAAGGGGGGTTAGGAAATAAAAGAGAAGAAAGACTTAAATAAATTGAAATCGGGGAGTGGTCCTGGTCTCACTCCCAGTAGGATCCAAAGATCGATCATTGTCGATGTCATAAAAATCATAGTGAGGGGGGTGACGTGCGAATTCCTACACCACTTATAGGTGGGAGCAAAATGCGGTCTGAACGGCAGTGAACCGGTCGTTCTCAAGTAATAATATGAGGAAGTAAATCCCCAAGTATCGAATCTCTCAAGAAACAAAGTTAGGTGGAGTTAACAAATCAAGGAGGACTTGAGATCAAAGTCCTTGTGGCAGATGGAATGCGAAAGAAAAGGATTTTTGGTTTTCTAAATAAAATAAAATAACTACAACTACTCCTATGCAATGCCAGTATGCAATGCTTCGCTTGGCGAGATGGAAACTAGGCAGGCCTTGAGTGCACTGCTTCGCAAGGCGGATGGCCGGTAGGCAAATGGATGAGGTGAATGTAATTGCGGAAAGGTTTTGAGGGCCGTTAGCACCTCTTAGCTAGGTGGATGGAAGAGTAGTCTTACAGAATGGAAGAGTAGGCTAGCGTAATGGAGTGGAGGGTGATGACGAATGTGGAAGATGCAATGGGGGAGCACCTCATACACACAGATGAACAATATAATTTTATAAAAATGAAATAAACATTACAAAATATGGTTCATAGTGCACATCATCAAAATATTAAGAAATCTAACATTTACAACCATCAAAACAAAGAGGAGAAAGCAAGGAATCGACCCAATCCGAAGCCTTGTAGAAGATTCACGGTTGGAATCGCCAGGTTATCAATCCGCGTCTAAGCTCAGTCCTCAACTGCGTCCGGGGTAGAGAAGGCTGTCACTACCTTCCAAAGGCCCGTCTTCTTCGTGTCACGATCTGGCCGCACAACCTAGCTTCCTTCTCCTAGGATAATGGTGGATGTAGGGCTAGATCCCTCTCCTAGGAGTTTGAGGATGATGAAGGAGGCCAAAAGGGGCGGAAACCTGCAAAAATGGCAGAAAACGGCAGAGCGGGCGGAGTTCGGGAGAGCGTCCCAACCTAAAATCGCGCACATGTATTTATAGGTGGTGCAGAAAATAACAGCGCGCACGGTCATTGGCGTACGACCAGTGGTCATGCGCACTATAAATTGGCGTTCGTGCGCGCTGCCTTGGTAGAACCTGCAACGGAAAATTCACAGAATTTTAATATACGCACGACCAGTGGCGCACAATCATTGTTCGTGCGCTCTATGGCCAGTGGTCGTTCGTTTGGCAAGACAGAACACGAAAATAAGGTGGTTAAGTGCGCACGAGTAGTGGCGCACGACCAGTGATTGTGCGCAATATAGCCAGTGGTCATGCGCAGTATTCCTAGGTAGATTTGTATCCGGAACACATGCACGATGCCCGTATCAGCAGGAGAACTGCTTGGGCCACTAATCATGGCACTTAACGCATTCAATAAAAACAATTAAACACAGCACAATACTCAGAAATAAGAAATTTAAGCTTTTACACCGACATTGGGCTGGAAATGTGCACATTGAGTGGAATGAGGTTAAATCAATAAAGAAGAGAATATAGGTGAAAAGTGATGTGCACGTGAGTGAAAATAAACCCAAATGAGTCCTAAAAAGGGTATATAATTTGTTCTCATCAGGGGGGCCCGAGAACTCAAGGGCCTCGGTGCTGAGTTGGAACTCCTCGTCTAATGAAGAAGTGAAAACTTCCTCATCAAAAAGGTCATCCTCCTCATCCCACCTTGGTGCACCATCGTGCTCAAAGTAGTTATTCTCCCCATCGGAGAGAACAACATCCTCGTCCAAATTTGGCACAACCTCAGGTTCTTAATCATCACCCTACTCAATAACTTTGACAGGATCAATACAAATAGGTGTAGAAAATTTTTGCAAAGAAAATAGAGGAAGAGTAATATCACAATCAGAGAATATAAGATCAGGTTCCTCCATGGGTAGATCAAAAAGAGATGAAGAATGTGCATGTGGAGACGACTCCACATTGTCATAATATGAATTAGAAGTTGAATGAGTGCAATCAAGAGGGGAGGGAGACATGATCCGGATAGCCGATTCAACGTCTTCCTCCATTTATCGTTTGGAACTGACGCAATCCTTCATGGCATTATCCGTACTATGATAAAACAAACAATTCTGAGCCTTACTCGTCGGCATTCAAGGAGCCGAGTCATAAGACTGAGTAGGTGTCAGTCGTAGGGGCACGGGGTTATAATTATTTGGCGCACTAAATGGAGATGTCGAAAGGGGAGATATAATGTTAATAGGCTGAGGGGTCGGGCTTTCATATAGCGTGCAAAATGCTTTATGTTCAGCGCTTCCCACATTGCACATATCACTTATATGACCAGTTGATCCACACCATATGCATCCCACATTTGTATACATTCTAAATTTGATGCGGAAATAGAAAAAAATCTTTGCAAAAATTAACTGCACACAAATTTTTTAAAAAAACAATGAAAACCTACTTAAAATTTTAAAACAGGGATAGGAAAAAATAAAATGAAAAGCTTATATTTAAAAGTTAAAACAAGGAAAATAAAAGTACAAAATCAAAACAAGCGGTATATGGTAAGTTGTATTTTTATAACTTTAATAGAAAATTTTGTAAATATTTAATTTGTATTTTCCTTTTTTATGTCATTTCTAGGTTATAAGTGTTTATTTTGAAATTCTATTTCTAATTTAGCTTAATTTCAATTTTTGCAGAATTTTGGGACAAATTGGAGAAATTGACAAGTACACGCCCTCAGTCACGCCCGTGACCAAGGGCGTGTAACCTGAAGATCAGTCCAGAGTCGATGCCGCGCCAATTGAGCTAGTCCACAGCGAGTCACGCACTCGGTCACGCCCGTGACCAAGTGTCACACCCGTGACTAGGGGCGTGTAATTTTAGAATCGTCCCAGCTGGCTGCTGATGAGACGTGGAGATGCTGTCGAGAAGTCAACCTAAGTCACGCCCGTGACCCACATGTCATGGCTGTGACTTGCCCGCGTGATCTCTGCTTCGCCGCCGCGCCGAACTCCAGCACACGCCGCATTTAATGAAGCCGTCCAAAGTCACGGCCGTGACCCGACATGTCAGGCCCGTGACATGCCACTTTTCGCCGCGCCGTCCAGAAAGCCCACGCCGCTGTTAGATCCGATGTGAATAGTGCAGTCACGCCCTTGGTCACGCCCGTGACCGAGGGCGTATAATCTGAAATTTTTGCCTATAAATTCAGAGGCTCTCCTTGAGTCCAGGGTTCAGAATTTTGGAGTGGGGGAGGTGCTGCTAGAGCTGTTAGTGAAGTTTTTCAATGCTTTCTCATGCCTTTCAATTTCATGTTCTTCCTTTTCAATTCATGTAATGTGCTAGTTCTTAGTTTTATGCAATAGTTAGTTAAAGCTTGTAATCTTTTCCTTCCTAGCTTGTAATCTCTTTAATTAAAGCTTGTAATCGTTTTGGTTTTCAATAAAATTAAGTTTTCTTTCTTTCATGTTCTCTTTTTCCTTAAGCACTCTTCCTTTCATGCAATGATTTTTCTTTCCTTTTCCCCTTCCACTATGGTTAAACATTAAGTCTTTTTATTTTCGTTTAATCTTTTCATTTAGCTTGCATTTTGTCTTTATTTTAGTTAAGCAAATCAAACCTCAAATTTTCGTCGATAAGATAATGGTGATTTTCCTCGAAGTAGAAGTAATCAACGCGCCCCACGGAATACGACCTTGATATTCCTAAATATCCTATACTATAGACGATAAGGTACACTTGCCTTTATCGGATATAGTTTTGGAGAAAATCTCAAACCTTCACTAAATTTCAAAACCGCAAAATCTATATCAAGTTTTTGGCGCCGTTGCCGGGGATTTTGCGTAGATATTTTGAAAAGAGGATAGCTATTAATTTTATCATGCTTCTTTTTATTTTATTTTGCTTTTTCTAAATTTCAAAAAAGAAAAAAAAATTTAGTTTTTCTTCTTCCTTTCTTCTCTTTTTAGTGTATGACCCGAGGTAGCACTTCGATTCTTCCTTTTGATCCGGAGATCGAGCGAACCCTTTTGAGGCACCGCCGTTCTCGTGATCAGGGAAATCAAGTAGAATCTGAAGAGTCGATCGGGGACACTAACGCAGCGAAAATGGATCATAATCTTAATCCTCCTAATCTTAACGAGCCAAATCCTGATGAGGACGCGAAACGGACCATATCCTATTATGCGCGGCCGAATTTGGAAGGCACACAATCGAGTATTGTTCGCCCCACGATGGTGAACAATAATTTTGAGATCAAGTCCAGCATCATACAAATGGTGCAACAATCGGTGACATTTGATGGTCAACCGGACGAGGATCCAAATTCACATATTTCTTACTTTCTTGAAATTTGCGACACTTTTAAAATCAATGGCGTCACTGATGATGCCATTCGATTACGTCTTTTTCCTATTTCTTTGCGGTCTAAGGCCAAGCAGTGGCTGGGCTCCCTACCTAGGGGATCCATCACCACATGGGCAGAAATGGCGGAAAAATTTCTCAATAAATATTTCCCGCCTTCAAAGACCGCTAAATTGCGCACGAATATTGCGTCGTTCATGCAAATCGACTCGGAGACTCTCTATGACACATGGGAGCGCTTCAAGGAGCTTTTGCGCCGATGCCCTCACCACGCACTTGCCACTTGGCAACAAGTGCAAATATTTTATAATGGCTTAAATCTCCAAACGAGGCAAATGATTGATGTGGCCGTCGGGGGGACATTAAATAATAAAACCCCGGTCGCCGCTCAAGAGCTTTTCGAAGAGATGGTCACAAATGCGTATCAATGGAACATGCCCCGAGGGCGGCCTAATAAGCCGGCCGGAATTTTTGAAATAGACGCAAACGCGAATTTGGCTTTACAAGTTGAGCGCTTAACAAAGCAAGTGGCGGAGATGTCTGCTTCCTCCGCCACTCCTCCTTGGGCTAATAATAATTTAATTGAAGAACATGTTGACTACATGGGAAATCCTCCTCGGCCTTCCTATAACCCCAACACCGCTCCGTATAACAACACATACAATGCGGGTTATAGGAATCATCCGAATTTCTCATGGAGCAACCAAGGAAATGCTCAGCGTCCTATGAATTTAAATCAACCTCCCCCTAATCAACTTCTTAACTTAACTCCGCCTCCAAATTTGATTTCTCAAAATTTTAATCCACCTGGTTTTCCACCGCAACAGCAAAAACTCTCTCCGCTTGAAGAGGTATTTGCAAAATATGTTGCTACAAATGAAACGAACATCCGGAACCTTACCGGATCGATCAAAAATTTAGAGAATCTAGTGGGCCAACTCGCAAAGATGATTTCTGAGCGTCAGCAAGGAGCACTACCCGGGAATACCGAGCAAAATCCAAAGGAGAGCGCGCACGCGATTACACTCCGAAGCGGGAAGGAGGTGGTTCAAAAACAGGACGAACCCAAGGTAATTTCCTCTCCTCCTCCTCCTCCTACTTATTCATCTTCAAATTTGTCCGCTACGATAGCTCCGCACACTTCTATTTTAAATCCGCGCGCTCCTACTTCTAATATTCAGTATCCATCTAAATTTAAAAATGAAAGCGCCGAAAAAAATTATAAAAAAAATTTAGATGTTTTAAAACAACTCCATATTAATGTACCTTTCTGCGAGGCTATCTCACAAATGCCTAAATATGCGAAATATCTTAAGGAGTTGCTCTCCAATAAGAAAAAGTTAGAAGATATTTCGCATATTTCTTTAAACGCGGAATGCTCCGCGGTTGTACTCAACAAATTGCCTAAAAAAGCAAATGACCCGGGACGGTTTTCCATCCCATGTCTATTTGGCAATTCGTTAGTAAAACACGCCATAGTGGATCTTGGAGCAAGCATCAACCTTATGCCATTTTCTTTGTTCAAAAAGCTAGGTCTAGGAAATCCAAGGCCCACTCGAATGAGTATCCAATTAGCGGATCGTTCTTTAAAATATCTGATAGGAATAGTGGAGGACGTGCTCGTCAAGGTTGACAAATTCATCTTCCCGGTGGATTTTGTCATTCTTGACATCGAAGAGGATGCCGAAGTACCCCTCATACTCGGTCTCCCCTTCCTTGCCACCTCCCGCGTTATTATAGACGTAAGTAACGGAAAGCTCCTCCTACGGGTTGGAGACGATGAAGTTACTTTCGGCATAAATTCCTCGATGCGGAACACGCTAGAAAACGACGATTCGTATTTTTACTTGGAAGAGTGTTGTGAGTTCGATTCATCCCTCGAGTTAGTTTCATCGGCGAGTAGTGATTCCGAGCCCGTAGAGCTCTTTTATGATGAAGAAGAAGTTTCTCACCCCACACCACCCGAACCATTACTTTTAGAAAAATTAAAAATCAAGACTTCTTATGAAGAACCACCCGAATTAGAGTTGAAACAACTCCCCCCTCATCTTAAATACTTGTTTTTGGAAAAAGAGTCTAAGCTACCCGTCATCATTTCATCCGATCTTAGCAACTCAAAAATTTCTGAGTTGACTATTGTCTTAAGAAAGCACCGCCACGCAATTGCGTGGCAATTATCAGATATTAAGGGTATAAACCCATCTTTCTGCACTCATAAAATCTTTCTTGAAGAAAATTCCCGCAACTCAGTCCAGCCTCAACGACGACTAAACCCGAACATGAAAGAAGTCGTTAAGGCCGAAGTTATAAAACTTCTGGATGCGGGAATCGTCTACCCGATATCAGATAGTACTTGGGTTAGCCCAGTACAAGTCGTGCCAAAGAAAGGTGGTGTCATGGTAGTTGCGAACGAAAACAACGAATTGATCCCAACCCGTACTGTTACGGGTTGGCGGATGTGCATAGACTATCAGAAACTAAATGATGCCACCCATAAGGATCACTTCCCTCTACCATTTATCGACCAAAATTTAGAGTGCCTCTCGGGTCACTCCTACTACTGGTTTCTCGATGGTTTGTCGGGATACTTCCAAATCCCGATTTCGCCCGACGACCAAGAGAAAACCACTTTCACTTGTCCCTTTGGCACCTTCGCTTATCGAAGGATCGCATTCAGTCTTTGTAACACGCCAGCTACATTTCAAAGATGTATGCTGGCAATATTTGACGAGTTAGTAGAGGAGGTGATGGAAGTATTTATGGACGACTTCTCCGTATACGGAAGTTCATTTGAAAACTATTTAAAAAATCTCGAGCGCGTGTTGCAGCGATGTGAGGAAACGAATTTAGCGCTTAATTAGGAAAAATGCCATTTTATGTTCAAGGAAGGACTAGTCCTTGGTCATAAAATTTCGGGCAAGGGGATCGAGGTCGATAGGGCCAAGATCGAAGTAATTGAAAAGCTCCCCCCTCCAACAAACGTAAAAGCTATTAGGAGTTTCCTAGGCCACGCGGGGTTCTATCGATGCTTTATACAAAATTTTTCCAAAATCACAAAGCCGTTAACCCATCTTCTCGAGAAAGAAACATCTTTTCTTTTTAATGATGAATGCAATTTAGCCTTTCAACTTATCAAAGAGAAACTTATAAGCTCCCCGATTCTAGTCGCCCCAGATTGGTCGCTCCCTTTTGAAATCATGTGCGACACGAGTGATATTGCGGTTGGTGCCATTTTAGGCCAACGGGTGAGTAAGTATTTTCACCCGATCTATTATGCGAGCAAAACACTCACGTCGGCACAAGCAAACTACACCACGACTGAGAAGGAACTTCTAGCAATCGTTTTCGCCTTCGATAAGTTTAGGTCGTATATCACTCTCTCAAAAGTTATCGTCTTCACAGATCACTCCGCGCTTAGGTATCTCTTGAGTAAATCGGACGCCAAGCCTCGTCTTTTGCGATGGATCCTCCTCTTGCAGGAGTTTGACTTAGAGATCCGGGATAAAAGAGGAGCCAAAAACTTGGCGATCGATCACCTTTCTCGTTTAGAAAATCCCTCCTCGGAAGCATTAATAGAGGCCGACATTAACGATAAATTTCCCGAAGAGCGCCTCCTAGCTCTCGAAAATATTAATTCATCTTCTACCCCCGGGTTTGCAGATTTGGCTAACTATTTAGTAGCCCGGGTCCTGCCAAAAGAATTCTCGAGTCAGCAAAAGAAGAAATTCTTTTCTGATTTAAAGAATTACTTCTGGGAGGACCCTTTTTTATTCCGTGTATGCGCAGACCAGGTTGTGAGAAGATGTGTTTCAAGTGAGGAATGCCTTAAAATTTTACATCATTGTCATGAGGGACCCACCGGTGGTCATTATCATTCGAACCGAACCGCGAGGAAGGCGCTGGAGGCGGGCTTTTATTGGCCCACGCTCTTCAAAGATGCTCACACCCTTGTGAGTACTTGCGACAGCTGCCAGCGGTCGGGGAACATCTCTCGCCGGGATGAGAAGCCCCAAAACATTTTCTTAGAATGCGAAATTTTCGACCTTTGGGGTATCGATTTTGTTGGTCCTATCCCTCCCTCTTTTTCAAATAAATATATTCTAGTGGCGGTCGACTACGTATCAAGGTGGGCGGAAGCGCAAGCTCTCCCCACCAACGATGCGCGAGTCGTCGTTAATTTCTTAAAAAAGTTATTTTCTCAATTTGGCACGCCGCGCGCTATTGTGAGTGATCGGGGCACACATTTTTGCAATAGTTAATTTACAAAAAATTTAGCAAAATTTGGTGTCATGCACAAATTATCCACCGCATATCACCCACAAATGAGCGGCCAAGTCGAAGTTGTTAATCGAGGATTAAAACGGATTTTAGAAAAAATAGTTTCTATTAATCGGAAGGATTGGGCAATAAAGCTCGATGACGCGCTATGGGCCTATCGAACGGCGTACAAGACCGCTATCGGTTGTACACCGTATCGAATGGTTTATGGCAAGGCGTGCCACCTTCCGGTCGAATTAGAACATCGCGCATTTTGGGCGCTTAAATTTTTAAACCTCGATTCCACTCTAGCGGGAGAACAAAGAAAATTCCAAATGAACGAATTAGATGAGTGGCGAGCGAATGCGTATGAGAGCAATAAATTATATAAGGAGCGAACAAAGTTTTATCACGATAAGCATATAAAATTTCCAAAAACATTTTTGCCGGGCGATCTCGTCCTCCTTTATAATTCCCGCCTTCGCCTATTTCCGGGAAATCTAAAATCCCGATGGTCCAGATCCTTTATTGTTAAAGAGGTTTGGTCCTATGGGACAATTTTAATTTCCCACCCGGAAAAAGGTACCTTCAAAGTTAACGGGCACCGCCTTAAATTATATCTTACGGGAGAGTTAACTAATGAAAAAAGTAATTCGATTGTATTTCAACCTATAATATGATCGGCAAGTGGGTCAAGCTACGCGACCTTAAACAAAGCGCTTTTGGGAGGCACCCCAAAGTTATCTTTTTATTTTTTTCTCTTGTTCTTTAACATATTTTGTAGGTAATCGTCGCTTCCCCGCGCAAACTTCAAAAAATCAGGGAAGCCCTTTCTCTTTCTTCCTTCTCTTTTATCATGCATTTCCTTTTTGTTTTGTCTTGCACTTTATTTTCTTTTACTTCATACTTAGTTTTAAACATTGGGGACAATGTTTAACTTTAAGTATGAGGGTGTAAATAGTTCTTCGTAAATAGTTGTTAAATTAGAAAATTTTCAAAACAAAAAAATAATATTTTCTTATATTTTCTTCTATTTTAGCACTTGTAAAACCCAAAAACTCAAAAAAATTTAGAAAATAGAAAAAATTAAATCTTGGAAAGGGACGTTTGGGACCTCACCCCA
This sequence comes from Dactylorhiza incarnata, assembly GCA_033032865.1. Taxonomy (NCBI): domain Eukaryota; kingdom Viridiplantae; phylum Streptophyta; class Magnoliopsida; order Asparagales; family Orchidaceae; genus Dactylorhiza; species Dactylorhiza incarnata. The sequence goes on from JAWHQI010000477.1 coordinate 64,084, forward strand.
TCTCACCTCCTAGTACCGTGAGAACCCTTCACGGGGTATACCTCGGGAAGTTCAAGAATTAACAAAAAATTGTTTGTTTTTTAGTAATTGTTTTTGTTTATTTCTTATCAAAAATAAAGATAATATCAAAATTCAAAAAATATATGAAAAAACTTAAAATACAAAAAAATTTAAATCTTATACCTTTCCTATTTGTTGTTTTTGTGATTTCTTAGAAATCTAGTTGAGAATGTTTATAAGCATATTTATGTTTTTAATTAGCTAAAATTTTGCTTATCATAGTTTGTTAATTTTAAATTTGAGGTAATCTTAATTTAAGAATCATCTTATGATTTAAATTGATTAGAGAATTTATTTAGCATGACTTCTCTTTTTATTTTTAAATGGCTTCATTTTGTAGTGAATTTCCTAAACCTCTTTTAATTTCAATTATATTTTCTTCTAACTTTTTAGATCTTAGGAAATTTAATTTTACTAGAATTTGCTCTCAAAATAATTTAAAGCTAGCTAGATTTATTTTCTCTACCCTACCCCTTTGATGGCATAAAAAAGTAGTATTTTAAACGATCACATGTCATGGGAATAAGAGGATAAAATTCATTATTCCCTAAACATATGCACCCAAAATCATTTAAAAGATTATATGGCATGGAGTAAGAGGATAAAATTCATTAACTCCTAAACATATACATTTTGGGTTTTTATTAGAAGAGAAAAAAAAGAAAAAAAAAAGAAAATTTCATGATGAGGATAAATTTCATTTCCTCCATTCAAAAATATCTCTTCTTATGCCAAATTTTATGAAATCCCCCTTAGCCAATTATCATTGTTCTAGTTTTAGTTGAAAATTATGGAGAGAGCAATATTTAGTAATTTACTTTTCCTTAAGTTTTTTTTAAGGTAGAGTTCTTATAATTTTAATTTAATTTAGTTTTATAATTTCTACAATTTTGTCAAACTAATTAATTTTCTTGAGAAGTTCTTGCCTAAACATTTTTCCTCTTTTCAAATCATCATCATAATTTAGGACTTAACTCCCCCTTGAATTTACTATTAATTTAACTTTTGGTTAAATGAAATTTTAGTTTTAAATTAAAATTTTTTAAGGATGTCTTATAAATTATGTCTCACACTTTTGCTCTGGAATAGCAAAACCTCAAGTATGGGGGTATTTGATAAGTAGTATTTTTATAACTTTTTAATAGAAAATTTTGTAAATATATAATTTGTATTTTCCTTTTTTATGTCATTTCTAGGTCATAAGTGTTTATTTTGAAATTCTGTTTCTAATTTAGCTTAATTTCAATTTTTGCAGAATTTTGGGACAAATTAGAGAAATTGACAAGTACACGCCCTCAGTCACGCCCGTGACCAAGGGCATGTAACCTGAAGATCAGTCCAGAGTCGATGCCACGCCAATTGAGCTAGTCCATAGCGAGTCACGCCCTCGGTCACGCCCGTGACCAAGTGTCACGCCCGTGACTAGGGGCGTGTAATTTTAGAATCGTCCCAGCTGGTTGCTGATGAGACAATGTTGTCGAGAAGTCAACCTAAGTCACGCACGTGACCCACATATCACGGTCGTGACTTGCCCGCGTGATCTCTGCTTCGCCGCCGCGCCGAACTCCAGCCCACGCTGCATTTAATGAAGTTGTCCAAAGTCACGGTCGTGACCCGACATGTCACGCCCGTGACATGCCACTTTTCGCCGCGCCGTTCAGAAAGCCCACGCCGCTGTCAGTTCTGATATGAATAGTGCAGTCACGCGCTTGGTCACGCCCGTGACCGAGGGCGTGTAATCTGAAATTTTTTCCTATAAATTCAGAGGCTCTCCTTGAGTTCAGGGTTCAAAATTTTGGAGTGGGGGATGTGCTGCTAGAGCTGTTAGTGAAGTTTTTCAATGCTTTCTCATGCCTTTCAATTTCATGTTCTTCCTTTTCAATTCATGTAATGTGCTAATTCTTAGTTTTATGCAATAGTTAGTTAAAGCTTGTAATCTTTTCCTTCGTAGCTTGTAATCTCTTTAATTAAAGCTTGTAATCGTTTTGGTTTTCAATAAAATTAAGTTTTCTTTCTTTCATGTTCTCTTTTTCCTTAAGCACTCTTCCTTTCATGCAATGATTTTTCTTTCCTTTTCCCCTTCCACTATGGTTGAACATTAAGTCTTTTTATTTTCGTTTAATCTTTTCATTTAGCTTGCAATTTGTGTTTATTTTAGTTAAGCAAATCAAACCTCAAATTTTCGTCGATAAGATAATGGTGATTTTCCTCGAAGTAGAAGTAATCAATGTGCCCCGCGGAATACGACCTTGATATTCCTAAATATCCTATACTATAGACGATAAGGTACACTTGCCTTTATCGGATATAGTTTTGGAGAAAATCTCAAACCTTCACTAAATTTCAAAACCGCAAAATCTATATCAGTATATATAAATGGAAAAAGGCTTTTATCTCTCAGCTCTCACTCCAAATACTCACACGACTGTGTTCCCTGGCAGCGGTGCCAAAAACTTGACCCCTCCGCATCGCTATAAGCGGGAGCGAGACTGCGGTCCGAACGGCAGTGAACCGATCGTTGTCAAGTAATAATTTTGGAAAAGTAAATCTCAGAATATTGAATCACTCGAGGAACACGACAAGGTGGAGTAATCTGTTGAGGCGAGACTTGAAATAGAAGTCTTTTTAAGTCGGAGTTTATCCGGGGGTTTTGGTTTTGGATTACATCTAATTGCAATAAAATAAAACTAACTAACTAATTATGCGGGTCATCGACACCGCTTCACACTTCTCCGTGGGTCGCCGACCTCCGCATCACTCCTCTGCGGGTCGCCTTCCTCCGCTTCGCACTTTTGCGGGTTGCCTTCCTCCGCTTCGCACTTCTGTGGGTCGCAAGCCTTCGCTTCGCTCGTTGTCGTAGCAACACAACACAACCACAAACCCTTCACCACAACACCACCTCCAAGACAAGACTCGTGAACATAACAATAATGATTTTCAATGAAGTTTAAACACATATAAATACATATAAGTGCATGCTATGTTCATACAAACTCCACCATCACATATATGAAGACATCCAAAATGAAAACAAACCTAAATGGGATGAAAAATAGGAAAGCAATACAAACTCTTCCCGAGTCTCTTCCTCAGAAGTGAAGGAGGTAGCAAGACTCCTAGTACGATCCTTGGCTATCGTCCAGGGTCCTTGAAGTTGTCACACCCTCTCACCTGTCTCCTCGGTGGAATGTATCGATCACGTTGAAATTCACGGAATCACCTTCAATAGAGCTTGATACATTGGAGGAAGTCTTAATCCTTGAATCTTTGGTAATGGGGAGGAGCCTAGGGGTGAACCCTATCTTGGATGGACGAAAAATGGCGGAATGTGTAAGAAAAATCGAACAGAAAATACGGCAGCCCGAAGAAATCGCGAAACAGGCTATTTATAGGCCGGGTTGAATTTTGAATGCACACGAGTAGGTGCACGACTAGTGGTCATGCATGAAGAAAGTCCATTACTCGTGCGTGAAGGAACCTGTACCAAAAAAATGTCAGAAAGATAAGCGTGCACTAGTAGGCGCACGACCACTGGTTGTGCGTTAAGGAATGTCCTATACTCGTGCGTGAAGAAACCTTTTTCGAGATGAACTGGTGGGAGGCAAAAATGTAGAGACGAATCGAGGAGATTTTTAAGACACGACCACTGGTCGTGCACGAAGAAATCCAATGACCGTGAGCGAAGAAAGGCCAATACTCGTATGTCTGTCTAGATAATTTTGGCCAAATAGCACGCACGACCACTGGTCGTGCGCGAAGAGTCCACTAATCGTGTGTGAAGTAAAACACACGATCAGTTTCCATCAATGCGAAATGGGCCAAAACTCTCTAGAAATCCACACAAGTCTTTACCTGCATGAAACACAACCATACCCACCTGTTCATTGCATCCAGATAGACAAACATAAAGCAAAATAGAAAGAGAAGGATAAGAAATCTCCTTCATGCAAGGAATGACCTAAACTAAGCTCCAAATACCTAAAACTTGCTCAATAGACTATAAACTACAAACAGAGATTTTATGCTAATATTAAATGAAAGATGGCGAAAAGAGATGAAACTAAGCTATTAAAAGAGTCTAAAATACTATATAAAATATGCTCATCAAATACCTGCGGAATTGAATCATTGCTCCTATCGAGTAATCCATCTACCTACGGAGAGTATGATAGGCTAATTACAAATAAAAAATGAAATAAGAAAGTGGACCGAGAAGTCTCGTGTCCATCAGGAATAAAAATACGTTAAAGAAAATTTCTAAGCATATAATCTAATTACACTGCATTTAAATAAACTATCGTACATCTATATCCACTCCTAAACAAAAGAACTAAGCGATCTGTCCAAAGCATAGCACAGGCGAAAGTAGTAACACTGAGTGTAATATTACGGACCCAAAACTACTAGGGTGGCCTCCAAAGAAATCCATTAATGATAATGGCCATAGGATCGCCCGGTCACACCTTCTCCACTACACTCAATACCAACCAACTCTATGAATCATTATGACTTTGTTAAGGATGACTTGTAGGCTTTGGTTTAAGGGTGAGATATAACAAATATAAACATGAAGGCTTTTCACACCTAAACAAAATATTTTGAGCTTATCATAGAAAATGACTACCATAAAAAGAAGAAAGTGAAACCCCAACTTACTTTTTGATATGGGGTCACTATCAAAAGGCTAAACCAAAATAATTTTCTTTTCTTTTCTTTTTCTTTTCTCTTTTAGCAGATTTTTTTTCATTTCAGATTTTTAGAATTTTCATTTTTTTTTCAACTAGGCACCCAAATATAAGTACATTTTTAGCTTTTCGCCACATCACAACATACAATCCCAATTTCATATATCAAGAAAAATAAAATTTAAGCTCATATTTTAAGTGTGCAATTGGGTTGGCATTTTAGCTTTGGTGATAGAATGGTGGGGGTGAATCAACAAAAAATGATGATAGGCTCAAAATTGTGTTTGCCATGGTAGTGAATGTAGGCTAGGATGCATAGGCTCAAACTATCCAAAAGAAGGCCTAAATCATTTTCATAGAGTTAATAACTATTTAGTGCATATGCTTCGAAGATCACTAGGGGCGAGTTCTAGACATCGAGAAAGGACACCCCCTCACTGTGAGCCAATAATACAACACTAGCGACACTACACACAGCTCTACACTAGTGTTGGACTCGATCGCATTTTAATGAGGAGTGGATTTACAACCAATGATAGTAAGTAAAAATATAATGTATTTAACATATATATGCAGAAAAATTAACTCTATATCTAATTCTATCTGAGAACATGGGCACTCGACTAGGAGCACTCCACGAGTCTACGGTTCACTACCAAATTCCAAATTTTTGATTATAAATTAATCTAACCTACACACCATAAAGTAAATAGACATAAAGGAATAATAATAATTTGCATTGTAACGTAGTGGGTGCGGGAAATGAAATGCAAATGAGCGAAAAGAAGATTAAAATTTTAAAAATGGGAGCAAAATTGAAGAATACGCACTAACGGGATGCAAAATGGTGTGCACTTGAGCAATCAGATAACGTAATCTATCCCCCCCAGACTTCAATGATGCATTCCGAATGTTACCAAATCTGAATCTAAACTTTGCTCTCGGCTCCAGCTCGGCTTTAAGATTTCCGCGATTTCACCGAAATCCTGCACTGAGATTAGCGCCGACAAAACAAAATAAATAGAAAAATAAACAAAAATGGATTAACAGAAAATAAAAACAAACGTGTAGACTAAAACAAAAAAATAAAATTTATCTAATTAAACTAGATTAGAAAAATAAAATGCAAATGAAATTAAGATAACTGCTGGGTTTATTGTCATTCCAACATGATTTATTCAAAATTTTAACAGTTCTAGCTTATAGGAGTATGGAAAAGAAAATGAACAGGTAACTGTTCTAATATACGTGTCAGTAATGGGTACCGATACGGCGACAGAACAGTTACGCCTCTACCTAAATAATAATACCTGCTCTTCACAGGTAGAGGAAACAGAAAGTAAGAAGTGGAGGAGGAGTCCTCCTCACTATTCTCACCAAAATATAAGTCCTTGCCTAACAAGGCGTCATCTTCTTCAAGACGGATGCAGGAGGAGAAGGAAATGAATGGAGCTTCTTTTATGGAGGGGGATCAAACCCCTCACATGAGTGGATGCTCACCTAATTGGCCGAAGTAGAATGCTCCAAGTCCTCCTGGAGTCCCTGTGAAGAATCAACCTGCACATGCTCAAACACTGAAGGGGGGTTAGGAAATAAAAGAGAAGAAAGACTTAAATAAATAGAAATTGGCGGAGTGGTCCTGGTCTCACTCCCAGCAGGATCCAAAGATCGATCGCTCTCAGTGTCATAAGAATCATAGTGAGGGGGACCCGAGAACTCAAGGGCCTCGATGGTGAGTTGGAACTCCTCATCCAATGAAGAAGTGAAAACTTCCACATCAAAAAGGTCATCCTCCTCATCCCCCCTCGGTGCACCATCGTGCTCAAAGTAGTTATTCTCCCCATCAGAGAGAACATCATCCTTATCCCACTTTGGCACAACCTTGGGTTCTGGATCATCACCCTGCTCAATAACTTTGACAAGATCGATACAAATAGCTGTAGAAATTTTTTGCAAAGAAAATAGAGGAATATTAATATCACAATCAAAGAATATATGATAATGTTCCTCGTGGGGGGGGATCAAAAAGAGATGAAGAATGTGCATGTGGAGATGACTCAACATTGTCATTGTATGAATTAGAAGTTGAAGGAGTGCAATCAAGAGGGGAGGGAGACACGATCCAGATAGCCGGTTCATCGTCATCCTCCATTTGTCATTTGGAAGCAATGCAATTCTTCAAGGCATGATTTGTACTATGACGAAACAAACACTTCTAAGCCTTACTTGTCCGCATCCAAGGAGCCGAGTCATAAGACTGAGAAGGTGTAAGTCGTGGGGGCACATGGTTATAATTATTTGGCGCACTAAATGGAGATGACGAAAAAGGAGATACAATGTTAATAGGCCGAGGGTCCGGGCTCCCATATAGCGCGCAAAATGTTTTATGTTCAACGGTTCCCACATTGAACATATCACTTATATTACTAGTTGATCCACACCATATGCATCTCACATTTGAATACATTCTAAATTGGATGAGGAGGAGCCTAGGGGTGAACCCTAGCTTGAAGGGGTGAAAAACGACGAAACGACTCTGAAAAATCGAACAGAAAATAGGGCAGCCGGAAGAAGTCGTGAAACGGGCTATTTATAGGTCGTGTAGAATTTTGAATGCACACGGGTAGGTGCACGACCAGTGTTCGTGCGTGAAGAAAGTCCAGTACTCATGAATGAAGGAACATGTACCCAAAAAATGTCAGAAAGATAAGCGTGCATGAGTAGGTGCACTACCACTGGTTGTGCGCTTAGGAATATCCTCTACTCGTGGACGAAGAAACATTCGTCGAGACAAATTGGTGGGAGGAAAAATGTCGAGACAAATCGAAGAGATTTTTAAGATACGACCACTGGTCATGGGCAAAGAAATCCACTGATCGTGCGCGAAGAAGGGCAATTACTCGTGCGTCTCTCTAGAGAATTTCGGCCAAAGAGCGTGCACAACCACTGGTCATGCGCGAAGAGTCCACTAATCGCGAGTGAAGTAAAATGCACGATCAGTGTCCATCAATGCGAAATGGGCCGAAACTCTTTAGAAATCCACACAAGTCTATACCTGCATAAAACACAGCCATACCCACTAGTTCAATGCATCCACCTAGACAAACATAAAACAAAATAGAAAGAGAAGGATATAAAATCATCCTTCATGCAAGGAATGATCTAAACTAAGCTCCAAAGAGCTAAAACTTGCTCAAAAGACTATAAACTACAAACAGAGATTTTATGCTAATGTCAAATGAAAGATGAGCGAAAAGAGATTAATCTGAGCTATTAAAAGAGCCTAAAATACTAAATAAAATGCGCTCATCAGTCACCTACCATGTGGTGATAGGTCTTACTGGCAGTGATATCCTTCATTCCAAAAAGGCCAGGTAGCAAGGTGCAATTTAAAGGGACTTGTCGGGAGCAATGAGCTAATTATGTAAAATATTACCATGCGGCGATAGATCAATCACAGAGCATTAACCTTATGGTATCTTTGATAATCATATAATCATTTGCAGCCAAATGAAGCATGTAATTACATTTTTGTCGCCAAAAATTTTCATGCTACCCTACGACGATAGTCTTATAACGGCGAGATAAGTATTGCCTAAGATAACATGTTCAGCTTCTAAATCAAGACGGTATGAGCAGGAAATTCATTTAATTGACTACCGCTCAGCGATAGGTTCTACCGTCGGTGGTAGCTCATAGAGTTCTATTTATACAATATTTAGCTCTGTCTCTATTGTGGAAAATTGAATTATTTTGGGAGAGTTTTCTTCCCAGCGATCCATAGGAGATTCAAGACTCTCTTACAGCAATTAGAAGGGACTTCGAAGGTGAAGAAGAGAAAAGCTTATTCAAGAGTAAGAGCAAATCCATCAACGATGACAATCTCAAGTGTTCCTTAATCCTCACCTTCAGAAGTTCCCTAGGGCATTTTTATTTCAGAATATTTTATTTCATGTTCTCTTGTATTTTCTCTATCTTTTGGTGACTCTTTTTGTGTGTAGTAGAATTCTCCCTTGTGTTGGCGACTAGGCCTTTGTCTGACTTAGGGGGAGAATTCACCTCGTGTGTTAGGCTACTTGGCCAAGCTTTAGGTCTAGGGTGCTTGAGGCCTATCCCAGGATAGATAGACGAAGGCCAACCAGTTCAAGGGGTATGTCGGTATAGAAAATCAATAGAGTTTTTATTCACTATCTTTCTTCAGTGTTATGAAGATCTAGATTTTGGAAAACATCTTTATGATAATTTAACAATGCATTTCTATTGATATTCAAATATGCTTCATCGCTGAATTTATTATTTCATAATCAATGTTTTTTATTACTTGAAGTTTATAAAACTTTTTAATTCCTTATTCACCCCATTTAAGGGCACTTTACGATCCAACAAGTGGTATCAGAGGCAAGTTACTCCAAAAAGGTTTAACCACCTAATGCATCATGATCTCACTTTCAATGAGGGGCAAGGGATTAGTCGTCCTCCACTGTTTATCGATTCTGATTACAGTTATTGGAGGACAAGGATGAGATGTTTCTTAATGACTCTTGATCTAGATGTTTAGGCTATGGTGGAACGATGATACACACCACCTACTATTATAGTTGGTAGTGAGGCTGTAGAAAAGCTGAGAGAAAAATGGGATGAATTTGATAAAAGAAAATATACAAATAATGCAAAAGCAATGTGTAACGCCCCAAAACTGGTAGTTCCGCGAAGTAGGTGGAGTGGTAGTGCTGCGTTTGGAACAGGCTGAAATTTCCCTGTCTGCTCTTAGCGCACGATCAGTGGCCTCATCGCGCACGACCAGTGATCGTGCGCCAGCGATCGTGCGTTAATTCAGAAGAGAATCGAGTTCTGTCTCGGACAGTGCGCACGACCATTTCCCTCTTCGCGCACGACCAGTGATCGTGCGCCAGCGATCGTGCGCTTATTCACAGGAATTCAGAGTTCTGTCCCGGATAGTGCGCACGACCATTTCCCTCGTCGCGCACGACCACTGACCGTGCGCCTGTGATCGTGCGCCCTGTTTATTCTGTTCCGCGATTTTGAGCGGAGAAGAAGATCGGGCCGTCCAAATCTTTTGAGATCTGATCCGATGGCTAGGATTAGATGCTGGAGGCTTTTAGGGCTTATGAGAGGAGATTAATCCTCATTATTTTGAGGTGTTTCTCTCTCCTAGGCTAGAGGAAGAAGAAGGAGGCAAGGAAGAAGAAGGAAGATCCCGCCATTGACGGAGCTCCGGAGCTCCGTTTCGCGAGCCGTTTCCGGATCCGGAGAGTGCAGCCCGGTGCGGTTCTTTCCCTCCGCGTAGAATCTCGGATCCATGGCGAAGAAGAACACGTCTAGTGTAACGATTCTTCCTCCCGAACTTTGGACTTGTATTTGTCCATTCATTCCTCTTTCTATGCTTGCATGAGGTGTCTCTTTCACCAAATGGGTGAAGTGTAGGATTTCCTCAAGTTCTTCGGAACTCCGGGTAGATTGTGTCCGTCCCCGGCATTATTGCATGTAGAAAATCCGGTAGTCGTGCGGATTTAGGCATTTTGTGTGAAGCCTATTCGTGGCCGTGAGCCCGAATCGGTGATGCTTGATTTGCGACGTTGCATTTAGGTTAGGCCTAGAATGCGTGCCGGAGAATGACTCCGTGAAATCTTCTATAGTATTGCGGGAATTAAGCGTAGGCGTCTTGCGAAGATCCTAACGAAAGCCCCATGCTTTGAGAGTTGGATGAAGGCAAACCTTCACCACGAAATTGATGCGGAGCGAGTTGTATCTCCTTTTTGGTTACATGTAAAGCCTATGTCCTCGTGAAGGCTTGGGTGTTGTAACTTATGTTTTGTGTAGCACTAGCAAGTGCTAAACCCTTACGGGCCGAGGTGATGTCATACCCGCATCGTATGTGTGAACTCGACGATGAGAGCTCGGGAATTGACTGAACTGAACCCGTTCCCATGCAGTATCGGTAAAGGGATAGTTGTCTCTCGTAAAGCCGTGTGATCGTGGGAGAGGTCGCGGAAGGTGTTTACCTAGACGGGCCATAAGCTCTTTTCCCATCTCAAGTTTCCGGACTCATGATGGTGTTGGTGCTCGGGAAGAAGTACCTTTGATCCATGCCTTGTGAGCATGGAGCGTGCGGTTGTTGTACCCACGTCTGTGATAGATTGATGTCATGTTTAGCCTCATGCGGTCGCCTAGGCGGTTGTGGGGAACCTTCGGGTGAACCCAACCAACATCATGTGCATACCTAGGTTCCCTTCTTTTGATGCTCAACTTAGAAGATTGATTGTGCTTGAAACCTCACCTCGTGTAGTTGCACTTTCTTTATATTAGTACTTGTGCTAGTATGGCTTGCTTGCAGGGTAGAAGCTCCGCCACCCCGGGTAAGGGGTGGGGTCGTTATAATTTGGTCAGCTGTGCTGACCGTTACTTTGTTTGCCACCGCTTGGTGGAATGTTCTTATGCAGGTACAGGTGAGCCTAGCGGGAAATAGTGGGTGTTGGCCCCTTGCTGAGTTGGCCCTCGAAGGCCAGCCTCTTTTCCTGTTTTTCATGTATTGCCGGCCTGCGTGCCGATGTATGCTTTAGGGAGTTTTGTGCATTTGGGTAAATGTAAGGCCTTAAGGCCGTAACTCTTTATTCTGGGTTCATTCCTATAATAGTGGACATATCTATTTGAATGGTTTAATTAATGCTTCCGCTTACGTTTGTACTCTCGTTTAGTTGTTACTTTTCTGGTTATCACCTTTTAACTCCTAGCTAGTGTGGTTTGTATGGCGTGGGGTCCCGGCCGGACCTGCTGTTATACTTTTCGTACTGGCAGGGTGTTACACAATGAATTCTTTTTTGTGTACTTCAGACAAAACTGAATTTAATCGTACTTGTTCCTATGAAACAGCTTTTGATATATGTAATTTGTTAGAATTAACTCATGAGGGTACATCATAGGTCAAGGAGTCAAATCTCTTCAGATTGGATTTGGAATATGAACAATTTCGAATTGAGATCGATGAGGAAGTTGATGCTATGTACATAAGGTTCACGAAGATTGTGAATGCTTCAAGATCTCTTAGAAAGTCCTTCTCCAATGGGGACTTGCTGAGGAAGATACTAAGATCTCTCTGTTGGATCTACAGACGCCCTTAGGGGGTGAATAAGCGTTTTAAATTAATTTACCATTTAATTAAAATATTGAAAAACCAAGAGTGAGAAATAAAATCTAGTTTAATAAATAACAAGGAAGGACATGATTTTACTTCATAAACATTTGATTATAAAAAGATGATTTCTATTATGCTAGAAATCAAGGCGACTATATAAAATTATTTTTTATTTTCTATGCCGACCCTTCTCCCAAGGACTGGTTGACTCTAGCCTATCTTTACCCAGAGAAGACTTCGAGCCGCCCCCTAGATCTAAGCCATAGACTTATTCGCCAACACATGTGGAGAATTCTCCCTAGGCCATATACGGACTAGTCACCAACAATTGCGATGAATTCTTCACCTCTTACAACAAACAATAATGATAAAAACAAGATACAGTAAAAAATAGAAAAACTCCCTATAGAGATTTCTGAAAGGAGATGGCGAAAGAACGCAGTAAATCAGCATTGTTGATGCGTTCGTTCTTCGCTTGAATATGCTTGATCAATACTCCTTTGCAAAATCTCCTTTTGAACTTGGTTTTGTAGAAGGGAGTACTTTTCACCATATAAAATGAATGTACTTCACAGAGTGTACAGTCTTTAGAATTTGGGATCTCTCCTCTGTACAGTCTTTAGAATTTGCACGATAGAATCTTCACTCCGAGAAAGAGATCCTGCACTTTAGGAATCTTCCAATGATAACGCCCAACGGTAGCAGCCTTCCATATTTGTCTCAAGATTTCTGCCAGATATCCTCTTAAATGTCATTTTGGCACACTAGAATATTCCATGGCTAATGCCAGGAGGTAGTTGATAGCGCTCTGTGGTATACTATTCTGCTTATATGGATGTCCTGAAGTTCTCGCGCAGAACACTCGGATTGCTGACGTGTTCATCAAGTTGACAGAAAATAGCTAACACCAGAGCGGTACTGCTAACGCAGTGGTAGCTTCATCAAGTCGATATTCCTCTAGTCGATATCCTTCTAGTCGACATGGAGACATCTCGTTGATATGAGACAGCTAGCGCCTGGGCGGTATTGCTAAAGCTAGTGGTAGCTTCATCTAGTCAAAATTCTTCTAGTCGATATGGAGATGTCTCGTCGATATGAAGTAAATATCGTCTAGATACTAACACCAGCGTTAGTAGGTAGCACCTGACGATAAATGAGATGCATACAGGTGAGACGTCTCTATGGAGCCTAGACCTCTACATGCTATGAAGTAAATTCATCTAGATGTTAATGCTAGCATTAGTGATAGCACCACGTGATTGATGAATCTTTGCCCTTGATGCATCCTAGTGCCATATCCGTGAGTTCCTGCATGCTATAAACACAAAGCATGCTTTCATCAAATACAATATAGGATTTGTTATTCTCAATCCAAAAAGATATGGAAAACCATGTTCCAACACTCTCCCTCCAAGGTTCATTCTGAGGGTCGACGCCATCACATAATTGCATAATCTAAGCCGTCTCGTGATTGAGAGCCTCATTGGGAACTTGAAAACACATGAGGTTGAACTCAAAATCCAAACTGAATAATATCACAAAGAACCAAAGAAGAAGTCATTGGCGCTAAAATCAATAAAGGAAAAAAATGAGGATGAAGATGATGATGAAGAGAGCTTCTTTGTCCAAGGCTTCAAGTGGTTCATGAGGAATCCATATAAGAGAAACACCTTCTAGAAGTACATGAAGAAAAGAGGAGACAGGAAGGGATCTTGGTCTAAGAAGTTAAATGATTTGGATAGCAATAATGAAAGGCCACCCACAGAGTGCTACCACTACCAGAAGCTCGGGAATAAAAGGAGTAAGTTCCCAAAATACCTAAAGGAGGAGAAAGAAAAGATGAACAAATGAAGAGACAAGAAGAAGGTGGTGAATGTGTCAACTTGGGATGATTCCTCCTCCGAGGAGTCTAGCAGCACAAGTACTAGCGATGATGAGGAGACAAGCATGTGACTCATGGGAAAACATCAACACCCTTATGATGATGATTGTAGTGTACAAAGCGACACTGAGGTACCTCCTCCCTCATATAATGATTTATATTCTGCATATAGGAAAACATACATGTTTTTTGATAAAACTCTAAAGGACCATGACATATTAGAATCTGAAATTAAAATTTTGTTATATGAAAATAAAAAATTAACTAAAGAAGCAATCAAGTTTGGGAAAGAGAAGATGAATTTCCAAGAGTGTGACCACTCCTTGGCAAGGATCAAAGAATTGCTCTCCAAAACCTCCTCGAACATCGAAACTCTAACTAATGAGAGGAGGGATTTAGAGAACATACTACAATCTTCTCTTACTCAAATTGATAATAGGAAAAATTCCTTTGCAAATCGATGCATAATGCTTATAACTGAAAACACCACATTAAAAGTCTGCATCCATGACTTGAACACTGATATACAAAAATTCATAATTGGCCAAAAATCTCTTGATATGATTTTGGCCAACCAATGTCATGGAAGTGCAAAATTCAGATAGGGATATCATTCTATGACACTACCTCCAGCGGTATCTTCTACCACCGGTGGTAGCAGTGCTTCTGGAAATCGGCAAGAGACTAATAATTTTTTTATTAAATCTTTTGGCACTTCTCCCTCTTCCAGCAAGAGTCCTACCAGAAATTACAAAGTGGTTTCCACCACTTTCTTATGTGTTCCAAATGTAGCAAGTTTGGACACGCATCTGGATCTTGCTTGAAGAAAGTACCGTGTGCTTTAAAGGAAATCTGGGTACCTAAAGCTTCCACATACTCTATTGAAGGGACCTCTTGGGTATCCAGATCATTACTTCATATATTTTTTAGGTGTGTTGGCAGTCTAAGGACAAATGCGACATGTGGTACTTGGACTCAGGATGCACCAAGCATATGATAGGCGATAATGAGAAGTTCCTTAGCCTAGAGAATAAGAAAGGCGGGCTGGCCACTTTGGGAGATAATAGCAAAGGAAAGATCGTAGGCATTGGTACAATAACTAACAATTCTTTTCTATTTCAAACTTATGCAAAAACATTAATGCTAAAACAAATGAAATATTACTCACACCACCTAGATCAGATAATATTTACAATATTGCCTTTAATGATCTTACTTAATCTTCTATGAAATGTTTAGTTGCAAAAAATGAAGAATTAAAACTTTGGCATAAGAGACTTGGTCATTCTAGTACCATGCTAATTATCAAGCTATCTAGAGATAAATTAATTTGAGGTCTTCCAAAACTGAATGATAATTTATCTTCTTTATGTAACCCATGCCAAAAAGGAAAATTCATAAGTTCTTCATTTAAAAGCAAAAAATGAAGTTTCTACCACTAGCCCGCTGCAACTAATTCATATGGATCTCTTTGGCCCACTTAGTACACCTAGTTTTAGTGGAAGGAATATACTTTTGTATTGATTGATGATTTTTCATGCTTTTGTTGGACAATATTTCTTACCTTAAAATCTGATGTGTTTTCTAAATTTTCTAAATTATGCAAATGAATTCAAAATTAACATGAATTTTAAATTAATTGCATAGACATAGATCATGGAGGTGAATTTAAAAATGAAAAATTCTCTACTTTTTGTGATAGTTTAGGCATTAAACATGAATTTTCCGATCCATGTACACCGCAACAAAATAGTGTAGTAGAGAGGAAAAATAAAACACTATAAGTGTTAGCATGCACTACACTTTCCGAGTATGGGTTGCCTAAACACTTTTGGGACGAAGCTGTTAGTACCGCATGCTATGTCATAAATCGAGTTATGCTTCGCCCTATTTTAAAATTAACTCCATATCAACTTTATATTTAAAAGAAGCTTAGTGTCTCCTATTTTAGAGTCTTTAGATGCAAATTTTTTATTTTAAATACTAAAGACAATTTGGGCAAATTTGTTGAGAAATCGAAGCTATACTTCTGGGATATTCTTCAACTAGTCGTATTTATATAATTTACAATAAAAGAACTAAGACGGTTGCAGAATCTATTCATGTAAAATTTGATGAGTTTATTACATGTGTAGATCCTACACTAATATAGGTTAGGAAGATGAACCCATTTCTACCATGGAACTTGAGGATGAGGATCAACTCAATGATGAAACAGAGAAAGGAGAAGCATATGTGCCACCAAGTGAGCTAAAATTCTCTAAAAATAATCCACGGGAACTTATGCTTGGAGAGCCATCTGAAGGGGGTAACGACACGTTCTTCTTTGCATTAAACCATCTCTAATTTATGTTTTATTTCTGAAATAGAACCTAAAAATGTGTTTATTGCTTTAAATGATGAGTCTTGGTTTATGTAAATGAGTGGGAAACTTAGCCAATTTTAGAGAGCATAATGATACCCAAAGTGACTAATAGAAGAGTCTAATGGGAAAGTAGTTGCTTAAAGCTTAAACTCTGAAGTTCCTAATTCTCCTATCAAGTGATATTATCAATTCTTACCCAATGGATAGGACCGCCTCAAGATAGTTGGTGCATAAAAACTATTAGTGGAACAATAGGAGACTCGTAAACTTAATCTCCAAACCAACAACTGGGTTACATCGAAACAATCACCGTGACAAATACTAGAGGTCAGATAAGGAATTGAGTTTAGAAAAGGCCCATTTTTGGGTTGCCCGTATATTAACCTTGAGAAGGTTGTGGTAATTGGTAAATTTGAGGGCCTAAAGTGAGTAGAATATTAATAGGTCTCAGGATGGAACTCCAAGTCTATAGTTGTATGCCCTAAGGATTGAGTGCGTACCTAGGACGAATATATCATAATGATATCAATAAACTTAGCCCAAAATGTATGAGTGCTAAACATTTTGTTTATTGGGTTAGTTTGGTACCAACTTGGGTTCCCTAGACCTTATTTTTGGAAATGCTCATAACAAATGTAAGCGATCTTAAAGTATTCAAACATTACTCGGCTGAAAAAGAGAATTCAAAGTATACATAATCGGTTTGATGATCAACCCACCCTAGAAGTCGAGACCCTTGAAGAATTCCTTCATCTTAAGAAATGTGAATTATTAATGTTATGACATGACCGTTATAAACTCGCAATTGTATTAAGAGCATAGAGCCTTTCAAGAATGATTATTCACTACCCTCCTTATTGCTCTAATGTTATGCGAATAAGTAAATAAAGAAAATAGCAAATGAAGTCTTCGAGATATAGATCAGGTCGCCAAGATATATTTGCACGCGACTTTTGAGATTAAGGAAGATAGTGTAAGACTTTGTGAAAGATTTAGGTTGTCTATAATAAACCTAGAGGGGGTGATTAGGTGTTTTCAATGTTAATTGCTACGTTAAATTCTAGCTAGCACAACACAGAAATAACACAGAAAACACACAGGATTTATAGTGGTTACCTTCAAGACAATGTGAAAAGAGGTAGTCCACTGTCCCTCCCACCTATCTAGCAATGAGTTAGACTAGGCAACTTCTCCAACTCAGATGTCTTCTGAATAAGCAGATCTTACAACTCAGGCTCACAAAGAACTCTACCAACAACTCAGACTTTATAAGTCTTACAACAACTCAGATCTTCACAAAGATCCTACCAAACTCAGGATCACACAGAACCCTACCAAACTCAGGCTCACATAGAACCCTACCAATCTCAGATCTGTTATAAGATCTTACAATCTCAGGCTCATAAAGAACCCAATAGAATAAGAAAGATGTTTTATGTTGGAGAAGAAAAGGCTTCAAGATAAAAGCTTTTGAATGAATGGTCTTCTTCTTCTTTTTGCAAATGTAAGCCCATAGATCTTTTGAATCACTGAACTTTTCTTAACAATCCTCTTCAGAGAATATCAAATGAACTTTTCAACCAGGGAAGAAGATTTTTTCTTTCTTTTTCTTTGATCTTCACATCATAGCAATCAAGTCTTCTTGTTGAGCACTTTTCTCTCTTTTCTATTTTTATGTATGAGAATAAGAGTGAGAGAGAATAACTGTATCAAGTGTGTTCTGAAATCAAAAATTTCTTTCTTTTATACTCTTCTGCAATTTTGCATAAAGTCCCTTATTGAATTATTCCATAATTAATTTGCCAGTTAGGAATGTTGACAGAAACGACATGATTTATTATCATAAATGTTAGCCGTTCTTGGAACTTGCAGAATATGAAAGTGAATATATTCTTCATTAATGCTATATAACGACTATATTCTGTGGAGAATATATCATTTAATATTTCTTGATTAGCGCATAAGATGGGCGGCGTGCATATTCCCTGAATTTTAATTTTTAAGAAAATCTACGCATTAAATGCAGCTCAGCAAATGTCAAGATGATAAGTTTACTTCAAGCCGATATCGTCTTGATCTTCTCGACGATATGTAATCTTCACGACGATATCGTCAACATAGTTCTTTCTCTAAGACTTTACTTGATATCTCAACGATACTGCTTCTTCTAGACGATATCGTTAAGATGTTTTCTTCTACACGATATATCTTCAATCTTTAAGACGATATGTCTTCTTCAAGATGATATTGTCGAGATGTTGTCTACATGACTTGACTTAGATTTCTCAGCAATAAAGCTTCTTCAAGACGATATCGTCGAGACTGTCTCAACGATATATTTCCTGTCTTAACGATATGTCTGCTAAGGCTCAAACCGATATTTGACTTAGTCAATTTTTCACCTCTTATATAGTTTTGATACTAAAAATATAGTCTTGATATACCTGTCACATCATGAACTAAAACACATATCAAAGACAACATTGCTTATCTTTAATTCTGTTCCTTTTTAAATCAAGGAACATTGAGGGAACAATACCCAACAATCTCCCCCTATTTGAAGAAGCTAGAACTTATAATTATAAATAAGCTTGACTAACAAGAATATTTAATAAAGATCAAACAAAATCTAGAGCATTTGATGTATTGATTTAATTATTGTCCCAAGCATAAATATATATCAAACAAAGGTGTAAAACATAGAAATGTGCATGTATTTTCTAGAGTCCTTTCTCTTAAATCCTCCTGACCAGCTTTTCCTTTCCTAGATGATCCAGCCTTTTTGGATTGCTCAGCTTCAACCAACTTCTACATTTGTCTTTCAAAATAGTTATAAGGCTGATGCGCAAATCTCGCACACCGCTATAGGCGGTAGCTAGACTGCGGCATGAAATAGCAGTGTACCGGTCGTTCAAGTAATATAAAACGAGGAGCAAATCCCCGAGTATCGATCTCTAAGGAACACAATAAGGTAGAGTTAACTTTCGAGGAGGGACTTGAGATTGAAGTCCTTTAGGTCGGGTGAAACTTGAACAGGGTGGATTTGTTTATGGAAAATAAATGAAAACAACTACTCAACTACTCCTATGCAGGCCTTGAGCGCACTGCTTCGCTAGGCGGGATGGAAACTACGTAGGCCTTGAACGCAATACTTCGCAAGGGCGGATGGACGAGTAGGCAAGCAGATGGACTGGTAAGTGCGGAATCGAACTGTGCAGGCCTTGAGCACACTGCTTCGTTAAGCAAATGGATTACAATGGCCGCTATGCCATGCTTCGTTAGGCGGATGGATGAGTAGGCTAGCGGATGGAATGGTTCGCACCGGAGGAGTCGGGGTTGATTACACGGGCCGCTATATCATACTTCACTAGGAGGATGGAAGAGTAGTCACACAAAATGGCCGAGTAGTCAGGAGGAATGGATGGTGGAATGGGGGCGCTCCTCAAATCACATAAACCACAAATATAACCACAAAACCATGGAAAATTACACTAATAACATTTAGGGTTTATGGACATCATTCATATAGAAACATACAAACCACACACATCAAATAGAATCAGCAAAAATAACAAGGAGGAGGTAAGATTACAAACGAAGCACGAAGACTCATCGGAGATTCACGGCCGAAATCGTAGGGTTGTCAATCCTCGTCCGCGCTCGGTCTCCAACTGTCGTCCAGGGTAGAAGTGTAACATCCCCAAAATGGCTAGACCCCCTTAGTACAGTTTTTGACATTCTTCTCTTCTAAGTAAGTCTTGTTAGACCATCAATCAGTTTGTGTCACTAGGGTGAACTCCCTAACCTATGTACAGAACCTTAAGGTTGAGATCCAACTAACGTTTTAAGAGGATTTGACCTCTAGGGTTTCATTTAAGATCCATGACAAGGCTGATTTAAGCCATCATGGGTTAAATTAATTTCTCCTTGGGCCCTAGCCCAACCTCAAGCCCACAATCAGTCCATGACATGGCTGATTTACCTTTAAATAATGAATTAAATAAGATGTTAATTAGAGGGCCATTTTGGGAAAAAGCCAAAATAGGAAGAGAGAGAGAGAGAGAGTGATGAAAATTTTTGGGCACCTTGCCATTTAGCACACCCCACCCCATCCCAACACTTTCAGCTGACAAGGGGGAATAAATTCCACCATTTTTTCTCCTAGGTGGCAGCCATGCATGGCCATGATAGAGGAAAAAGGTAGTCTTAGTGAGGTTTCAAAGTACTGATTTCACCCACCTTGAACCCGGCCTTAGAGTGCCAATTGGCACCTCATTTCCATCTCTCACCCTTCACCCGACCTCAGGCTGTGTCCCCCAGCTGGTTTGACACTATTTGGAGCCCATGCGTTGGGTGTTCGGGAGGTGGAATTAATGGCCGAACCACCCAACTGGTTCCCCTTTTTAACTCCACCCCAGCCTCAATTGAGAGCCCCGACATGCTCAGTGACCTCCACGAAGAAGAACCCTCACCTCCGGCGAAGCTTTCGAGCTCTGAACCCACGAACAACCATGGATTCTGGCGACGATCACTCACGCATGGGGACCCCAGCGAATCCACGCCTCCAAGCTCGATCACAGGCCCGTACCTCTCCCTCTCCCTTCGTGCTAGCTTTCTAGATCGAATAGGAGGTGTGGTGAGCTCAATCGGGCGAGATCCACCGTTGAAATCCACGGAATTTTCCGTTGACATTCCCCTTCCTTTTCTCCCCGTTCCGGCCGCCGCCGGCCGATCTAAACCGTCGTCTCGACAGCCCCCACCTCCGTGAAGGTGGTGGTGGTGGTGGTCGGCCGTGAGCTCGCACAGGTGGCCGGGATATTGGGCTCAAAGTCGGCCCAAGTAGTTTCAATCTCGGCTCTTGGCTGGAGGTAGGAGACGACTCCATAGTCGTTAGATCTGGCAGTTTTGCTAACCGCAGCCCAGAATCTATTAATTTCTGCTTTGTTAGAATCGGCTTAGGCTTGTAAAAATTCTAGAAAATCGTGTGTTAACTTTTGATAAAAACTTTGAATACAAAAGTTGTAGCCCATGCTCCCAACTATCTATAGTAAAAATTACGTAATTTTTAGATTAACATTGTGGCCTGTATGAATTTACTTGTGAGTCATAAGTGTTAGACTAATTTAGGGCTGTAGGCTGGTAAAAATTCTAGAAAATCGTGTGTTAACTTCTGATAAAAACTTTGAATACAAAAAATGTAGCCCATGCTCCCAACTAACTACAGTAATAATTTCGTAATTTTTAGATTAACATTGTGGCCTGTATGAATTTTCTTGTGAGTCTTAAGTGTTAGACTAATATGGGGCTGGAACCCTAAATTAAATATGGAAAATTATATACTTTGAATCAGGGGTACTGTCCAACATAACTATTGTAGATCTTTCTCTTACCTTTCCAATGGCATGTTATACAAAATATTTGGTGAAGAATAGCTCACTGGAGAGCTGTTTTAGTGTGACATGTACAATGTTACAAATTTATGAATTTTTGAAATTTAGAAAAAACATTTGATGCATGCAACATGAATGATTTTTAGGCCATGCATGTATTCATGCATAACCTATGATTAGTGAGAAAATTAGAATTTTTGGAGAATGTTTCTAAGGTTTTGCAATTATTTCATTTTGTGTATTTAATGAAATTAAGGAATAATACTTATTAATTTTTAATGAAACCTTGGGGTCTCCCTTTCAAAGGTCATGATCAGTCATATCTGATTTTTTTTTATTTGAATGAGCAGAAGAGTAGTGATGGAGTTTTCAAATTTTGTTAACTAGCTTTAATAAATGAATAGTATTCATTTTGTCACACTCTGGACTGAATCTTTAGGCTGTTAATTGACCTGCTTACCTTTCCAATGGCATGTTATACAAAATTTTTGGTGAAGTATAGCTCACTGTAGTTCCATTTTAGTGAGACATGTATAATGGTACACATTTTTGTATTTTTGATTTTTTGGAAAATTTGGTTCATGCAATATGGCTGATTCTTTGCTCATGCATGTATCCTTACGGTTGGTAAGAAGATCAGAATTGTTAGATAAGCTTTTTCTAAAGTTTTGTAAAATACTTCTTTTTTTAATATTTATTGAAATCATTAAATATTAATCACTAAATTTTAGTGAAACCTCAGGGTTTCCCCTTCCTATTGACATGATTAACCATCCCCGAAATTTTTGAGAAGTTTGGATGAGTAAAAATGAAGTTATGAAAATTTCACATTTCGACTACCTAGTTTTAATAAAGCTTAGTCTGCCCTGAGTAGATAGATAATTCATTCCCATTGAATCTTGCAATAAAGATAAAATTAAGGTCAACCGTAGGAGTTTCATAATCCTAGAATCCAGATTATGAAAGGTCCACCCACCCTTGATATGGTTTTACATGGGCTAAATAGGGTAGATGAAGTTGAACTAGTTTCATCCCTCACACAAATGAAATGTTTGAGCTAGTTGGAAACAACGATGATTCACCTTATCTTAGTTACCTCACCCTTAAAGTCCAGAAAACCCTGAGCCCTCATATGAGTTTAAAATATATCCCAATGACCAAAGTTCCAAGCTACTCTGTGTTGATAACCATGGAGGACCCTAATGAGTGAAATGTACTAATTTGGGATTGTAAGTAATATCTAAGTACAAGATCTCTTAATTAAACTTTGGCAATAACTTGTTAGAACAACCGGCAAACCTTATGCAAAACATTAGGTTAATCTGAACTGGATTGAGAAGGAAATACTTGAGAGGAATTATCTAATAAATGAACACCAAAATCACCATAGGTTTGACGGAAAAAAAAAATCACATCCCTTAGGGTCCTTACAAGAAAGGGTGTCTCAAACCTTTATTGGAGAGGGGGCAATCCTCTACTGTTTAGAATTGGAATGGGACCAAAAGGAGTTGTAGATCTCCCTAAAATCCATTTTTACCAAGACCTAGCTTAGTAGGAGCCAAATCACTAGATGGACCTCCACATCAAATGAGACACCCAACTGACCCCAAATTTTACAGAACCTCGAACACCCTCAGACTCAACTCTTGTCCAAAAATCAGAAGCTTTAGACATGATTTAGCTTAGATCTTGCCTATAGGTTGAATTGTAAGGAAGAGTGAGACTAGGAGGTTACAAACCTCAAAACTCCCCCCCTATTTTGGTAGACAACTTAACAAAGGAAGACCACTGGCTGGGGAGAAGTTTCATAATTTTTGGATCGGTAAATTAAGAGAAACCCCTTATTTAAGTCTAGGGTTAAATGGGCTCTCGGTGAATAGTAAATTGCCCTTGTTGCCCTAAAATGTTACTTCCCAACGTTGTCCGTCTAAATAGACTGAACTATTGGTTACCCACTAGTTAATTCAATTCGTAAAATCAGAAAACTTTTGGAAGTACCTTCATGGAGATTAGACAAATTCATAAAATGTGACGTTTGGAAGATGAGCAAATCAATTAGTTATTTGGTACTTGGAATAATTTGAATTCTCATTAGCGAATCTGGGTTGTTACACATGATAAAACTTGGAAGACACAAGCCTCATTCTCATAGACTCACTAATAATACTCATATACTCGGAAGACAACTGTTGCCTCCTCATATGATAATAATTACAAAATTACGGCGCTCAATTTAAACTCATCTCGCTACGAACCATTAGAAGATAATAACTCGAGATTGTAGGGAGGATCATTTAAACCTCATACTAATGCGGATGCAAGGAGACTATTAAGGAAGCTTAATCATTATAGATTAGAGCGATACCAAGCTCCGAGAAGGACCCAGAAGGGGTGCCCTACTTTAACTTAACTTAACTCAATGCACTTAGGTATAAGTCCGGAGTAATGAAGAAATTTCCTGTAGAGGTCATTATTTCCTAAACTCTATGTAAACCGATTTAAATAATGAGGCTAATGTAAGAATCCATTGAGAAAAGCTATAAGGATAGGTGAACCATAATTTTAAGTGCCTTGAGAAAGGGAGGCTTGGGTTTGAATGCCCATATTACCTCCTAGTACCATTGAGAGTCCTTCGCCGGGTATTCCTCGGGAAGTCCAAGGTTAATTCTAAATCACCAAGTTAACGAGGTTAGGCAAGAGCAACATTCTAAGGTAGCTAGCCAAGAGAGAATTGTAATTTAGGGCCAAATTAGAAATGATAATAAACGGTCCTACATGTTTACCACGGAAACGAACTTAATTTGGGCCTTGTGTGAGGCTGGCCAAGTTCTGTGTTCTATGATTATAAAGCGAACATCGAGCTCGGGCTAAAACTTATATGTATGATTGAAATCTGTGGCGGGTCTTCGGTATGGTCAGGCTGGCACACCGGCGGACGTACGTTGACTCAAGCGAGTGATGGGGTTAGAGATTTAGCTTAGTTGGCGATGTGGAGAAGCTACCATCTCTAAACTCATACTTGGCCTATCTAAGTCTGACGCGCAGCAAAAAGTACGACTAGTCTGCCCACGAGTGGGTCTCGGAGGGAATATGGAGAGGTCTAGGCCTGGTAGTGTGTATACCAGCCTAGGAGTGGGGGAGCCCGACCCACTGTCACTACAGCCACGGTAGTGAGACCCGAGGTGATAGCTACACCTTAAACAATGGGGAACTTACAAGGTCTGTACGTACAGAGTCGCATGTGTGTGTTAATTCACCTTCACATAATCTTGTACATCATTGCATATCATAACATCCATCATAGCATTCATCCCCCTTTTACCCCCATCATATAAGGTAATATGGGATGCCTTATACGATGTGCCCTGCAAAACGACCCCTTAACTTATTCTATGCAATGTATAAGTTAAGGTTTCCTTCCTTAGTATTATGAAGATTCTACTTGTTTCCCCTTATACTGTGATATGTTACTCTTTCTTGTTGCCCCTTTATATTGTGATGTGATATTTTATTAGCTCCCTTGTTCAATGATTACTACCTCTCTTTATACTTACTTATTCCCATACAGTTTACCCTGTTCATTCATATAATTGTGTATTATAATTAAATAACCCGCCATATGCCATCTGCTTGTATATACTGCTTTGTGTCCTTTTTCTTCCTCCTCTCCGCACGGCGCCAAGGAGTCGCGGGGGGAGACGAAGAGGTTGTGGCTGATTCTTATAGACTGACGGTCGGTTGTGACCTTACAAACAGGGGAGGCAGCACCAGGAGACCCACTACCAGAGGACCGGAGGACCTGATGTGGCAGGAGCTTCAAACTCAGGAGCACCTTCTATTGGCGGCCGTGCTACTGCGAGATTTCGTCCCAGATCCTTAGTACTTCGATATGAGGACTGTGTCATTTTTACCTTAGTCTATGAGGAGATTTAGTATTAGTTTTATTTGACCGGGTTTGTTCCCGAGTACTCCTTATTATGATTTTGTACCAGACTCTGTGATCGTACCTTCTATTCTATGTGGTTTCTATGGATGGATATGTTCTTTCATTATGTAGTGTTAACTATGGATGCTTCCTCTAGAGTTTGCCGGCAGAATCGGCGTTAAGTGGTGATATTCCACCATGAGACGGCGGTTCTGGGAAGTAAGACCCGTAGCAAGGCAAAAGGCCTCGTCTTTTCTTCGTTGTCCCATTTTCGGGTTCCACTTCACATCTTATTCCCTCCGTCCTTTCCAGTTTTTTGGGAAGAACGGAGGAAGGGGTCTTACAAGAAGAGGGTTGTCACTACCTCCCAATGGACCCGTCTTCTTCGTCAATAGCCTTCTGCCATGATCTTGCCGAAGAACTCTGAGGATATAGTGCAACATCCATTGAAATAGAGCTTGGAAACTTCTGAATGATGGAGGAGGCTGAGAGGATACTCCGGCTCGAGATTAGCGTGAAGAATATGCCCGGAGCACCTCCAAATGGTGGGCGGTGATGGAGCGCCGAAAATGGCATGGAACTGGAGCTCTTGGACGCGGGAAAGAAGGTCGATCCTCATTAGGGCAAAATTCTGCGCTTTTATAGAAATCAATCAGAAATTTGGTCACGCACGGTCGAATACACGACCGTGCGTGAACCGTGCGATATTAATTGAGGAAAAAAGGCCAGGAAAACGAAGTAGGCACGCCCGTTCATTTTACTCATGCACAGTCGAAGCCGACCGTGCGTGAAAAAGCACGGGCAAATTCATATTGGCCAAAAACAAGGTTAAACAGGTTGATCGTGCGATTCCTTCACGCACGGGCAACTGCCCATGCGTAGAGACGCACGATCAACGACAGAACATCATTTTCACTACCTAAGAGAACGCACGATCGCATTTGACCGTGCGTCAAGGAAAATGCACAACCGTGTGATATACGTAGACATGAATTCTGGGTAAAAAATGGATGAACCGTCCACCTGCATCAGCCACAACGCAGCTGGGAATACCCCTCTAGCTCAAGCATAAACGCATAAAAAGAATGGGGAGCACATTGTGCTTGCCCCCAACAAGAAAGCATGCAATTGCATACCACAACAGGCCTAAACGGTGCACTTCGCAAGGAATAACAGATAACGATCAAATATGAACGATAATAAGTCTAATGTGTAGTGCTTTGACTAGAAAATCGGCCCAGATGAGTCCATAAATGTGTATATAATTTGGACTCATCATACCCCTAGACTTACCTATTTGCGCGTCCCGAGCAAACAAATCCAACGGAGTATGAAAATGGTAGTTATTGAAGAGAATTGCAAAATAGGAGTACGGTGCGAAGTAGCATACTCATGCAAATAGAAATTCAATAAAAGGAGATTCTAGCTATGCTAACTAATTTACAAAAGTATTAAGGCGTAAGTAGAGATTTAGTTATACTCAGATGGTGAATCATGAAGAATTTGTACGGTCGTGCCCGATGTGAAAGTAAACAAGCCACTAAGGAGGGTGTTGCAAAAGACCAGAATTCAGGGATAACTCCGCTGAAATCCATCAATGATGAGAGACATAAGCTTGCCCGGTTACACTCTCTCCATGGCGCTAGCAAACTCACAAGTTAAATCAATAGGGCTTTCAGGTTATAATGGGGCTTAGGTTACGGTATGATATTCAATGATAAACGAGACGACTACGCAACCCAATTTAGTCAAAAGATATTGTTGTACCAAAACAAGACAAAGAACGATGCTAATGTGACACACCCCCAGACTTAGCTTGAAAACTGGGTGTGCACACAGCCTACTCCAACAAATACCAACTGAATTTTCTATTACGCTCAAAGAGATTTCTTTTCATTCCAATTCTTTTCTGATCTTTCTTTAACTTCATTTTTTTTCTTTTTCTTTTATCCCCCGGTTGGTTTACAATAATGTGTTCAGCACACAATACTGTTGGAACATGGTCTTCCATATCTCCTAGGTTTGAGAATAACAAATCCTATGTGTATTTGATCTTGTGTGTTTAAGTGTGCAGGAAATCAAAGTCCACATGACTCAAGGATGGTTGTCCCCAAAATTGAGGCCAGAATTCAAACATGACCACTAGCGCCGGCGGTAGCAATAGCGCCCGGCGCTAGCGATGATTAGCGCGATTCCGGCAGTGTTTTTAGAAAGAGATAGCGCCCGGCGGTAGCTACTAGCGCTGGCGGTAGCATGACGCACAAGAGGCATAGAGCAAAATGTTGCCACGGATTGATGATCCTGCCGCGCAAAATCTTTCCTAATCCGGGCTAGCGCCGACGGTAGCGCTAGCGTCGGCGGTAGTGCTTGGGCTATAAAAGGACCCCCTCTCCTCTTGTTTTCGCACACCTATTGCATACACCTCAGAGAGAGAGTGCTAGAATTCCAGGGGCTCTTCTTGGCCGAAACTTGAAGTCCTACCGAAGCTCTGCCAATTTTTGAAGGAGAATTCCATCATGCCGAATCCAAACGAGGTCCGCTTCGACAAACACTGATTCTACAGCGGATCTTCATCTCCGACTTCAGAAGTTCATCTTAAGGGAGGTTTTGTTATTTTATTTCTCTTTCTTCATTGTAAACGGTAGTGAAATCACCTCGTGTTGGCGACTAGGTCTGGGGTAGACTTAGGGCTGAAATTCGCCTCGTGTTGGCGACTAGATCTAGGCTAGTTCTAGGGGGTGCTCGAGGCCACATCCGGGGCAGGATTGGCTAGAGCGGCTTGAGGCCGAATCCGGGGAGGATAAGGCTAGGGCCACCAGTTCGTAGGGAAGCGAGTCGGGATAGAAAACAAAAAGAGCTTTTTATTATTCGCCTCCGATCTCTAGCGTCATCGAGATCAAGTTTTGTAAAACTTATTTATCATTAATAAAGCTTGTCTCTTTTTTGTTTTACTTAACTTATTTCATGTCTTTAATCTTTCAATAATTCAAAGTTTTTTAAATATAATCTAAAGTTTTTGAAAACCCTTATTCACCCCCCCCCCCCCTCTAAGGGAGCCGACCGATCCAACAAGTGGTATCAGAGCAGTTTTATTCCAATCGGCTTAACAACCGGGAATAATGGCGTCTCATGATCTCGCTTCAATTAGTGGGGCAAAATTCTGTGAAGATGAAATATCACATAAACCACCCTTATTTGAAGGAACAAATTATAAAGGATGGAAAACCTTAATTGAAAATTTTATTAAAACTTTAGACATCGAAGTATGGAACTTAGCAATTATAAGACTTGCGGATGAATCAAATAAAAAAGAACGTTAGTTAAATGCCAAAGTCAAACACTATTTATTTTGTGCACTATCTAATGAAATTTTCAAATTCATATATTGCTTTTCTAGTGCATACAAAATATGGCACTTTCTTGAAGAAATGTACGATCTTCCTCTCGCAGGTGTGGAACAAACACAGGAGGAAAAGAACGTACAAGAATCCATTATCATCCAAGAAGATCTCTCTCGGAGCAAAGCCATGGAGAATATTGAAATAGAGAAAGAGAACAATACATCAAAAGAAGATGAAAACTCATCTGTGATCGAGGAAGGGCTAAAAGATGACAAAGGAACTTCATGCTCATATTTTGCCTCCTCCAAAAGCGTTGTAAGAAAGACTAAATCTTCGTCTTGTGTAATAACCTCTATCTCTAGTTTCAACATATTAAAAATAGCTAAACAAAAGATCAAAAAATTGAAAATTGCTAATAAAAACTTACGTTTAGAAAATAAGAGGGTGGCTAATGAATCAAATTGTGATATGTCTTCATCATCTTGTTTTTTACTTGAAAATACAAAATCTTGTTTTGATTGTAATAATATTAAAGAAAAAATTAAAGAACTTGAAAAAGGAATAATTTGTGTGAAAGAACATAATGAAAAATTATGTTTAGAAAATTCATCGTCGAAGAATGATTGTGTTAAATGTAAAGACTCCGAGATTGAAATTAAACAGATGGACGAAACATTTGATGAATATAGGGATGAATATGAAAAACATATTGAATCAATTGCTACCACTCTTAAAAATAGCACAATCGCTTACAATAAAGCCAGACACAATTTACAAACTAAAAATGATGAATTAAATGCTAAAATCAACTTGCTCAAGGAAATCATAAAGAAAAACACTCATTCACAATACCATGATATATCTAAAAGCAAGTTAAATATAAATTCTCAAAATATTAATAAATCAAACAATGGAAATAAAAGACATCAACAAATTAAAAATTAAATTCCAAAGTACAATTATTATTATCATCAAACTTCTCCCAACATAAAACTTCACAAATTTCCTATGAAAAATGCTTTCTATAAACACTACAATTATAATCCTAAAGATAAAGATTATCACAATAGAAATTTGACTCATAATAATAATATTAAACCACAGGTTGAATGGAGGCCCAAAACCAAAGATGAAACACAAACACCACAAAAGAGGGCCCATTCATTTCCATCTTCCCAAAAGCAAATACGTTGTATTTGGGTACCCAAAGGAACCATCACACTCGGTCCTCTTTGGATACCTAAATCTCTCTTTCATTAGGTACCACCAAATGCATGAAGTAGAATATTTTCAAAAGGGAAATATACAATTTTTTTCTACTTCATGATGTGCTTTAATGTCTTTCAATTTTCTTTGTTTTCTTATTTCTTTGAAATTATCATGTTATGGTCATCTTGTATAGGAAACATGATCAAAAATTTTAATGAACCTACAACATTAATCAAAACTCAAAATCTTATTAAGATGACCTACTTATTATTCATATACTCATTATACATATATTTATCAACAATTAAATTCAAAATCTTCTATGTGGTGGTAAAATATTTAATCATAAGATTTCAAAAAAAAAGTATACCACATAAAATTTTTTTTCTAAATATCACCACTTCATAACATCAAATTATAAATGAAACATTCTAGTCAATCATCCAACAGATAACAAAACAAACATAATTCAAAGAACAACAACATCCAAGACATAGGTTCAAATTCCTGAATTATTACATAAAAATTGTTCCTCTCACAACTACTCCTCATCTATGTCCTCCACACTAGGACTCGGGGAGCGTCTCCTGCGAATCCTCCGGATCGAGTGGCGGGGCGGATCTGAAACTGGACTCTCCCACTCCCTCCGCTCTGGTGTAGATGGGTTTAACTTTAAAGCTTTCATCATAAACTTCATCATTTTTTTATCCCTGAGACATCCTTCCTTATCACAGAAACATCCTCCTCCACCCATGTCATCCGCTCACCCATCTCCTCTCGAAAGGACCCATATGAATCATCTCGAGCCCCTCGAGAAGACGCTCCTCACCGGAGTGGTGGTTGAGTTGATGAGGATGGCTCATCCGACACGAAGGATGCTCGCAAATGCGAGGTACTATAAATAGGAGGATAGCAATCTACTAAAAAGAAACCTAAGTTAATAGTAGGATACAAAACCTGAATAACTCGCTGAATGATGCCACCCAGGGGCAGGTTGTTGAATCTCTGACGGGTTGGTTGCCGCAACTTGTAGGAATAACGGATCAAGGAGAGTAACAAATCCGCCACATCAAACCTCTCCTTCTCTAAAATAAAATAGGTAACATAACTCAGTTGCGCTGTGACCTTGGCAGTATCACCCAACTTCAGTAGGATTGTATGGCGCAACACATTTTGCACAACCAAGGCATCCACGGTGAGAGTCGAAATGGTAGAGATCAGACTCCTGCACTCCTTGTTATGCAGCGCCATGTTCACTTGAGTCCAATCTCTGTCTGCCCTGAACCTCTCAACAATTTCTAATCTATGTGTATGCTGAGTCAATCCGAAACGATTCTCAACTGTTCATGGGTAATAGTAACCATCTGCCCCTATACTTGTGACTGGACTCCTCCATCCAGCTCTGTCGTTGAGGGATCTTCCAAGTGCATGTAAAAATCGCGCACCAACTCGGAAGAAAATTCGTCAGGAATGAACAAGCTCAACACCTCTGCGGCAGCAAATAGCTTCATAATGTGGTGATGTCACGGCAAGTCGAACTCCATGACGTATGGCACTCCCACTACAGCTGCCTCTACGACTAACTCAGTATTCTTCTTTCCCATATAACCCGGTGCCATCTGCAACATTACAAAAAATTATTAAAACAAGAAAACAAAATCCTCATCTAAAAACAAAAATTTTTATATCTCCTTAAAATTAAAATACGTTCATATCCTAACTTAAAACCAAGAAATCCACATATTCAAAACCAAAAACCTCATCAAAACCACAAACCTTAGAGAAAACCTAACGGTGTAGATCTTGTTCCTAAATCTACCAAAAAAATTCAAATATCTTCATCTCTAACATCACAATCAAGCTTTAAAACAAAAATCATAAGAAAGGATGAAGAATTACCTCAGATCTGCGCGTAGAACGAGTCATCTTATAGGGTTTTTTAGGAGGAAATGAAAGATAATGGCGGATCTGAAAGAAGAACTCGGTTTTAACAAAAGCCTCGATAGTGCCAGCGCTAGCTCTAGCGCCAGCGCTAGCTCTAGCGTCGGCGGTATCAGACCATTTTGAGTTTTAAATAAAACAAAATTCTATTAAATACCTGAATTTATTCCCTACTATATGTATTAATTGGTGATGCAAGATTTAGTTTATTTTGACTTGTATTAGGTGTCCTAGATCTTTCAAATTAACACAAA
Source organism: Dactylorhiza incarnata (assembly GCA_033032865.1). Classification (NCBI taxonomy): domain Eukaryota; kingdom Viridiplantae; phylum Streptophyta; class Magnoliopsida; order Asparagales; family Orchidaceae; genus Dactylorhiza; species Dactylorhiza incarnata. Next base: position 96,289 of record JAWHQI010000477.1, read on the forward strand.
TTCAAAAATGCAATTTTTGGTGTTTAACCATCAAAAACATCTCCTTAAATTCTGCAATTTCAGTATGAAACTACTATTGGGACACCTAATCAAAATCAAGAATCAACAATTTCAAAATCCTCAAAAATCACTTACTATCTCCCGCGCTAGCGCTACCCCAGGCGCTAGCGTCCATGTTCATTTTCTGTATTTTTTAAATTACTAAAAATCCCTTAAAATATATAAATCTATATTTTCTACTTAGTTTTTGCACTTCTGTGTTTCATTATTTTTTGAAAAATCAAATACAAAACTACAAAAACCAAATTACAAAAAAAATATGCTTTTCTTTTTCGCTTGTGTTGTTTCCTTTGTTTAAAGTTCATCTTTATGCAAAAATCAAATATAAAAATTACAAAAGCAAAAATTACAAAAATATGCTTTTATTTGCTAAAATCAAATACAAAAATATAAAACTTTATAACTATAAAAAAAACTGTATGATTTTTGTGAAAAATCAAGCATGATTTAATCTATTATTTAGGAATTCTACAATGTTGCAATTTATCTTTTCAAACTACTTTGGACATTGTCTTTCTTCATGCTTTGATATATCTATTCACATGTGCATCAATTATAGTTTAAAAGTTGTGTAAGATCAAGCTTAGCATGCCTCTAAGTATGAGAAATGTTTTATGTTTGATAATGATATTTATTCACTCACTTTTTTTGGCATTGTCTACATATGTATTTAATCTAAAGAATGCTTGTGTATGTTTTGTATTAGTACAATGGATTAAAATTGCACAAGTATCTTACCTACACTCCTTATTTTGCACTCTTAAAAAATTAAGAAAAGTGGTTATGTTTTTCATAAAATCTATTGATTTGCAAAACAAGTGTATTCGGAGAACTTTGTACAAAACAAAATTATGAAATAAATGGCAAAGATAACTCCACCAAGCACTACTTGAACCTCCTGATAAGTCTTTATAAGCATTGTGAGGTTGAGCACCTTGGAAAGAATAGTAAAGTGTCTTGTGCAAATCAAATCCTTCTTTCAAAAATAAGAAAAACCACTTTTAAGTACATCGGATCACTAGTTTCAATCTTAAATTTCAATATGTGATCCCCCAAGCACTACTTTGCACCCTGATAAGTCTTGATGAGCATTGTGTGTGCAGAGCACCTTGGTAGTTGTACTTTTTATTGTGCATTAAAGTGTGTGGAAGTAATCTTATTTGTGTTTTATTGTGCTCGTACTTTACATATATCTTGTATTTTTTATTAAAACATTTGTTTACATTACTCAAAAATACACTTTTGTGCACATCAATATCTTCCATAACACTTCTTATCATGAGTATTGGATCCTAATGCTACTTTTATATTACTTTTTATTTATGAAATCCACTAGATAACCTAGCATGTGTTCTACAATGTTTTGTATGTTTTTGACATTATGAATTAAAGTAACATTGTGGTAATCTCTTTTTGATAAACATTATTTCATGCTTGGTTATTATAAAATTTTAAGATCTAACTGCAAAATGATTTACAAAAACACATCATCTTTTGTGAACTTTAACTCATCTTTTTTTTGGATTATCATTACTATTTGATGTTTTTGTATTGCTATAAGTCTTCCGCATCTTAACCATATAAGTGTTTTACCTTGCGCTTTCATGCTTACTTAATCTCTTGTATTCTTTGCATCATCACTTATTCTTAAAAATTCCTATCTTTCATTAAGTGATAGATTTACTTGGAACACTTGTTATTGGTTACTTCAAACATAAAAATCTTTTATGCTCAAAACTCTGAAAATTTTGTAATGCTCATACCTCTGATCTATTTTGATGAAAAACAATTCTAAAACTCCATATCATTTACTTAAAAAGCTCGATCATGCCTTCTCTTTTATTTCCACAATGTTTAGTGCTTTGTTTCCCTACCCACTTTTGCTAATAACGAAGGGGGAGAACTAACATGATAAATATAACCCGCTATCAAAAACCCAACATGACAAATTAAGATGATAGCTTACATATTAGGGGAGTAACACTTAGGGGGAGCATGTATTTAGGGGGAGCAATTCTAAATGCTAAAATCAATAATTATCCTAAAGTCATCACTCTCACACACACACACAAGTATAGTCTCATCATGCTTATCTATTAATGCTTTGATTTATCATTAATGGATTTGTTATTATCAAAATGGGGAGTTTGTTGGAACATGGTCTTCCGCATCTACTAGGTTTGAGAATAACAAATCCTATGTGTATTTGATATTGTGTGTTTAAGTGTGCAGGAAATCAAAGTCCACATGACTCAAGGATGGTTGTCCCCAAAATTGAGGCCAGAATTCAAACATGAACACTAGCGCCGGCGGTAGCAATAGCGCCCGGCGCTAGCAATGATTAGCGCGATTCTGGCAGTGTTTTTAGAAAGATCTAGCACCCGGCGGTAGCTACTAGCGCTGGCGGTAGCATGGCGCACAAGAGGCATAGAGCAAAATGCTGCCACGGATTGATGATCCTGCCGCGCAAAATCTTTCCTAATCCGGGCTAGCGCCGGCAGTTGCGCTAGCGCCGGCGGTAGTGCTTGGGCTATAAAAGGACCCCCTCTCCTCTTGTTTTCGCACACCTATTGCATACACCTCAGAGAGAGAGTGCTAGAATTCCAGAGGCTCTTCTTGGACAAAACTTGAAGTCCTACCGAAGCTCTACCAATTTCTGCAGGAGAATTCCATCACGCCGAATCCAAACGAAGACCGCTTTGACCAACGCTGATTCTACAGCGGATCTTTGTCTCCGACTTCAGAAGTTCATCTTAAGGGAGGTTTTGTTATTTTATTTCTCTTTCTTCATTGTAAATGGTAGTGAAATTGCCTCGTGTTGGCGACTAGGTCTGGGGTAGACTTCGGGCTGAAATTCGCCTCGTGTTGGTGACTAGATCTAGGCTAGTTCTAGGGGGTGCTCGAGGCCACATCCGAGGAAGGATTGGCTAGAGCGGCTTGAGGCCGAATCCGGGGAGGATAAGGCTAGGGCCACCGGTTCGTGGGGAAGCGTGTCGGGATAGAAAACAAAAAGAACTTTTTATTATTCGCCTCCAATCTCTAGCGTCATCGAGATCAAGTTTTGTAAAACTTATTTATCATTAATAAAGCTTGTCTTTTTTTTGTTTTACTAAACTTATTTCATGTCTTTAATCTTGCAATAATTCAAAGTTTTTTAAATATAATCTAAAGTTTTTGAAAACCCTTATTCACCCCCCCCCCCCCCCCCCCTCTAAGGGTGCCGACCGATCCAACAAATACACTTTTTCTTTCACATCACAAAGGTTCCAAACATCACACCAAATCAAGAAATATGATTTCAGTTAACTCGCTACTTGGTTGCGATAATAGGATAAGTTTCAGGCTTTGGCTATTCAAAGAAGAGCTGAAATAAAGGAAGGGTAGGCACAAACTTGGCTTGCAAAGGTAAACGCATAGGTCATGGAAAACAAGGCTCAAACTAGCCAAAAAATGGCCTACATCACGTTTAACAATATGAGTTGCTCTCACCCATGCTTCAAGAGTCGCTTAGGGCAAGTTCTTAGCCCACGAGAAAGGTAAACCTTCCTTCCGACTCGAGCAACACACAACTAGCGCTTGCCTACACACAACACCGTGCTATCTTCAATTTCATTCACATTCACCAATTGAGTATAATAAATTTAAAACTACGCAAAAACACTAATCGTAAATTAAATGCATATAAATAATCTAATTTTACTCAAATTTCTACTAGAGCATGCAGATGCGACTAGAGCACTACAAGAGTCAACATCGCACTCTGATTTGCAATTCCTAAGCTAACATCCTATTTCACATTCCACACCAAGATAAGCGTGAACGAAAACACACACACAAGTGAGTGCGTGCTCAATTGGGTGTAGTGGTGTGCGATGAAGATGAACAAATAAAATAACTGAAACAAAATACTTCTAGCATGCACTGAGATGTGCACGTGTAGTGGGTACAATAAATATCTCTCCCCCAGACTTAAACTAAACAAACCAGCATAAAATATCAACATTAAATTTAAATGACGGCTAGGGGAAGAAAGTACCCAATGCTCAGCAAGTGAGCATACCAGAAGATTGGCGTGTAAACCAAGACAAAGCTGCAGTATCCACCATCCAGAAGAATACCTGCAGGGGTGAGCTCCGCAAAAACAAAAGACAATATACAAACATAAAAATGAAATACAACTAACTAAACTAAACAAGATGAAATAAGAATTGCAGGAAAAGTAAGATAACTACTGGGGTTAATGTCCTCCCGGCACGACTTATTCAAATTTAAAGCAGTTCTAGCTAATGGGTCTATGAAAAAGGAAATGTACAGGTAACTGTTCTAATATGCGTGTCGGTAGCGGGTACCGATACGGCGATAAAACAGTTACTCCCCTACCTAAATAATAATACCTGTTCTTCACAGGTAGGGGAAGTAGAAAGTAAGAAGAGGAGGAGTCCTCACTCATTTCACCAAAATAATCCTTGCCCAGCAGGGTGTCATCTTCAGGAAGGAGGCAGGAGGAGAAGGCAATGAATGAGGCTTCCTCTATGGAGGAGGGATCAACCTCCTCACAAGAGAGGATTGATGAGTCCCAATTATATACACATTTTTGGACTCATCTCGGCCAATTTTCTAGTCTTTGCACTCCACTTTAGACATGTTTTCATTCCTATTTAATACTCTATGCTAAGTGCACTTTTAGGCCCGTTTTGGTGTTATTTCTTATTCATCTTCGTTACTAGTTTTCATGCAGTGTTAAGTGCCACCTTCAGTGGCTAGACTGGTGTTGTATGCTGGAACAGGAGTCGTGCAGGTGTTCCCGATACAATTCTGTACGGGAACACTGCGCACGATCACTGGCTCTATCGCGCACGACCACTGGTCGTGCGCCATTGATCGTGCGCACTTAACGCCCATTTTATGAGTTCTGTTTGGCTTATCGCACGACCATTGACGATAGTGGGCACGACCACTGGTCGTGCGCCACTGGTCGTGCGAACATTGCATTTTATAATTTTCTTACCTTTCAGGCTCCGTCCAGTCAGGCGCACGATCACAGGATACTAGTGCGCACGACCACTGGTCGTGCGCCAATGACCGTGCGCAGTATTCGTTTCAGCGCCTATATATTATCCTGTTCGCGAATTAGGGCGGGATCACGATCGGGAACTCCGTTCAGTCCGCCGTTTTTTCCCTTTCCACAGGTTCTCCACCCCCCTAGGCCTCCTCCATCATCCTTGAGCTCCAAGGAGAGGTTTCTAGCCCAAAGATCGCCAACATCGAGCAAGGAGATCGTGTATCGGAGGAGATTGGATCGTGACACGAAGAAGACGAGCCATTGGGAGGAAGTGACAGCCCTCCTCTACCTCGGACGCAGTTGAAGACCGAGCTTGGACGCGGATTGACAACCCAGCGATTCCAACCGTGAATCTTCGGCAAGGCTTCGGATGTGGTCGACTCCTTTACTCTCTTTTTCCTTCCTTATGTTGTTGATTGTATAAACTAGTCCCTCTATATTTTGATGATGTGTGTTATGAACAATATTGCTTAATGTTTATTTCATTTAATTGGAATCATTTAGTTCATATGTGCTTATTGAGGTGCGCCCCCATCTAATTTCCATTCCACCATCGTGTTCGGTGCCGCTCTAGCAATTGCTAGTGGCGTGCTTGTTGAAGAGGTGCCGGCGACCCTCATTCTGTTAGCCTACTCGCCCATCCGCCTACCGAAGCGTGGCATAGCGGCCCGTGTATTCCATCCCGCCTAACGAAGCAGCGCGCTCAAGGCCTGCATAGTTCGATCCGTTTGCCTACTCGTCCATCCGCCCTTACGAAGTAGCGCGTTCAAGGCCTACATAGTCTTCCATCCCGCCAAGCGAAGAACTGCATAGCGGCATTGCATAGGAGTAGTTATAGTTGTTTTCTTTTATTTTCCAAAAGCCAAATCACCCCGTTTCCGCATTACATCCGACTCAAGGAATTCGATCTCAAGTCCTTCCTCGAACGTTAACTCCACCTTACTGTGTTCCTTGAGAGATTCGATACTCGGGGATTACTCCTCGTTTTATATTACTTGAACGATCGGTACACTGCCGTTTCGTGCCGCAGTCTTACTACCGCCTTTAGCGGTGTGCTAAGATTTGCACCATCAAGTTTTTGGCGCCGTTGCCGGGGAATGTTCAGGCGTGTAAAGTCTTGAGTTGTGAGCTTTTGTTACAAGAGCAGTTGTTTTTTATTTCCTTTGTTTTGTTTTCTTTTTGTTGTGACTGTGCATGCAGAGACAAGCCGCGGGGGAACTTGTACCCTTTGATCCAGAAATCGAACGGACCGCTCGCTCACGAATGCGCGCAGCAGCCGTACAGGCAACAATGGGTGACCACATAGACCCAGACAATGTTGATCAAAGAGTGCCCGCCGTGGGGCAGCACCAACCTGGAGATGAGCAAGAGGTAGTGAGACCTCGACCCAGAACGATGAGAGATTATACCACTCCGACAGCTGGGAGTGTTTATCCTGGGTTCGGTCCCAATATTATGAATAACCAGTTCGAGATCAAACCTGCGATCTTGAACATCATCCGGAACAATGCTCAGTTCTCTGGGATGGCCAGTGAAGATCCGCACCTGCACCTGGCTGAGTTTTCTGATATCTGCGGAACTTTCCGCTATGCTAGGATTCCTGATGGCACAGTCAAGCTGCGACTGTTCCCATTCTCGCTTCGCGACAAGGCCAAGGTGTGGCTTCATTCTATTCCTCCGGGGACCGCTGCGACTTGGGATGTTCTCGCATCCAAGTTCCTAGCCAAATTTCACCCCGTCGATAAAATTGTAAGTCTGCGGCGGAAGATCGCCACCTTTCGCCAAGCCGATCAAGAGACCCTTGCCGAGGCGTGGGAGCGTCTTAACGATCTTCTCCGCCATTGCCTGAACCACGAGCTCCAACCGTGGAATGTGGTAGAGACATTTTACTTTGCGATCGAGCCCAACTACAGGGCAATGATCGATGCTGCTGCGGGTGGTACTCTAATGAACCACACTCCAGAGGAGGCCCTTCGGATTCTGCGCGACACCGCCTCCCACAGTACATTCTGGACTGCCGGGAGAAATGCACCAAGGAACGCCCGCGGTCTCTTTGTGGTTGACTCACTTCCTCCTACAACCGCGCCTGCTGCTGTCATCACGTGCGAAGGATGTGGAGGCGGCGGCCACCACGCGTACGAAAGCTCAGGGAACAACGTATCAGGTGACTTTGCGCACTTATCCTTGAATGAATCCGTTAATTTTGTAGGAAATCAGTCTAAGGGGGTGCCATTTAATAATGCTTATCATCCGGGAGTGAGAAGTCACCCGAACTTCTCATTGAACCCAAACACGCATGGCCAACGATGGGCACCGGGGCAGCATCAAAACGATGCTTATGCCTCCGGGAGCCAACCGAGGCCACCACACCTGGATTATTACCAAGGCCCCACAGCCCAAAAAAAGAGTAATTTGGAGGAGATAATGGAAAAATTTATGCAAGCGGCTACCTCAAATATGGTGAACCAAACCGCATCCATGCGGAACTTAGAAACGCAGCTGGGCCAATTGGCCCAAGTGCTAACCGAGCGGTCGCATGGGACCCTTCCTAGCAACACTGAAAAGAACCCAATAGATCAAGGGAAGTGTCTCGGCGATGTGGTAGAGGCTGATCCAAGTGAGTTAGTGATTTCTTGTTCCATCAATAATATTGAAACGAAAGCTTTGTGCGATTCCGGCTCCTCCCGCAACGTCATTGCGTTGCAAGACGTTGCTAAATTGCAACTTGAGTTGAACACGGAGGATCGGAAATCCCTTATGCTTGCTAATGGGACCGTTATACAATCTGAGGGGGAAGTGAAAAATGTGGAAGTGATAGTTGAGGGGACGATTGTGGTTGCTGATTTTCAGGTGTTAGGACCCCAGGAAAATAACTCTATCCCTATCTTGGGCGTGCCGTTCTTGAAAGAGAGCGGTGCCACCCTTGATTTCGCTACGGGGTGTGTCTCCCTACCCAATAAGGTGTCGCAGCCGACTTGCCCCAAAGCTATAACCGAAACATCCACTCCTCCCCCTCTCTTTATTTTTGATGAATCTCCGAGTTGTGCAGGAAATGAAGAAGATAAAGAACCAATTGAATGAGAAAAGGAGGAGCACCGGTCCAGTGAGGAAGAAGTAGATCTTCGGAGAGAATTTGATGCCGAGACAGAGGAAGATTGCATTTCGAAAAATATTGACTTGAATTTAGTTCGGGACATTGTCCCGTTATCTTCGTGTTTTGATTCTTGTAATAAACAATTTAACCGCTCCATCTCTTGGGATGATCCGGTAGTCACCGCGACACCGGAAGTGACGCCACCCACCACCAAGGTGGAAAAATCTGAAAACTTTCAACGTTGGCAGTCCCCGACTGTCACTAAACTTAAACAGGAGAAACTTCTGCGCGACGCTCGCGCTGCCGCTCTCCATGGCAAGAGGGCGGAGGTTAGGGGAACACTGGGTGACACCAGTGTTGGCCCGAAAGCCTTCACCTCCCGCCTACGAGCTACGGCGGACGCGCACCATAAGAGCGCCTATAGCTGATTTGTGTTGTCTGAATTTGTGAAACTGCTTCTGTGAACTTCTCCTTTAATTTCTGCACTCTTTAAACATTTATAATACAGGTATTTGGTCCAGCTTAAGGACATAAAACAAAAGCGCTGCTGGGAGACAACCCAGATTTCCTGATTTTATTTTTATCTAACATGTTTAGTTCAGTTTTCATATTTGTTTTTGATGTTTTTAGTCTTGTGCTTGCAGGTGTGTTGTGTTCTTTGGTGCGGACGCTGCGGACTGCTCCTTATCTTAATCGCCAATCGTCTGGTATGCTCAATTCTGAGCATTGGGTAACACTTCTTCCCCACCTTAGCTTCCAATTTCTGTGATGTATGTTTAGACTAAGTCTGGGGGAGAGCATGTGTTATCCACTATGCGCACGAGTTGCACCGCATGCTAGACGTGTTTTAAATCTTTTCATTGTCATTATCATTATTCCACGCTTCCTACACCACTTCACCCACATGAGTGCGCGCTTACCTATTTGTTTTGTTTCCGAATGAACTATTTTAATTGGAGTGTGAAATAGGATGTTAGCTTAGGAATTACTATTTGGAGTGCGATGTTGACTCGAGCAGTGTTCTAGTCGCGTCTGCATGCTACAATAGAATTTGAGTAAAACTAGATTATCTCTATGCATTTACTTTATGATTAGTATTCTTGCGTAGTTTTAGATTTATTATACTCAAATGGTGAATGTGAATGAAATTGGTGATAACCCGGTGTTGTGTGTGTACGAGCACTAGTCGTGTGTTGCTCGAGTCGGGAGGAAGGTTTACCTTTCTCGTGTGCTAAGAACTTGCCCCAAGCGACTTTCGAAGCATGGGCGAGAGCGACTCGTCGAGTTAAATGTGATGTAGGCCACCTTTTGGCTAGTTTGATCCTTGTCGTCCATGTCCTTTTCGCTCACCCTTGCATGCCAAAATTGTGCCTACCACTCTTTTGTTCAGCTCCTCTTCATCCACCAAATCCCGAAGCTTATCCTACGCCCGCAACCAAATTGCTGTTTAACTGCGCTCATAATTCTCAATTTGTTGTGATGTTTGGAACTTGTGCGTTGTGAAGAAAAACATGTTTTATTTTGTTGAATTTGAACCAACCGGAGGATAAGTAAAAGAAGAAAAGTATGTTGTAAAAAGAAAAAAAAAATCTGAAAAAGAAATATGTCGTAAAGAAATCCTTCCGAGCTAAATAGAAAATCTGTTGGTAATTGTGAAGTAGGCCGTGTGCACACCTAGTTTTCATGATAAGTCAGGGTGTGTGTCACACGAGCATTGTTTTTGGTTTTGTGCGGTGCAGCGTTCCGTTAGCTCACTTGGGTTGCGTAGCCATCGTGTTTAAATTTGAATATCATACCGCAACCTAAGCCCCAATATAATCCTAAAAGCCCTATTGATTTGACTTGTGAGTTGCTAACGCCGTGGAGAGAGTGTGACCGGGCGAGCGTATGGTTCACGACGTTGATGGATTTCAGCGGAATTATTCCTAAACCCCGACCTTGTGCAACACCCGCCTTAGTGTCTTGTTACTTTCACACCGGGTATGATTGTTCGAATTCTTCATAATTCACAAACTGAGTATAACTAAATCTCTACTTACGCTCTAATAATTTTGTAAATTAGTTAGCATAGTTAGAATCTCTTTTTACTAAATTTCTATTTGCATGCTTTTGTTACTTCGCATTGTACTCCTTTGTGTAATTTTCTTTGTTAACTACCATTTTCACACTCCGCCGAATTCGTTTGCTCGGGACGCGCAAACAGGTAAGTCTGGGGGTGTGATGAGTCCCAATTATATACACATTTTTGGACTCATCTGGGCCGATTTTCTAGTCTTTGCACTCCACTTTAGACATGTTTTCATTCCTATTTAATACTCTATGCTAAGTGCACTTTTAGGCCCGTTTTGGTGTTATTTCTTGTTCATCTTCGTTACTAGTTTTCATGCAGTGTTAAGTGCCACCTTCAGTGGCTAGACTGGTGTTGTATGCTGGAACAGGAGTCGTGCAGGTGTTCCCGGTACAATTCTGTACGGGAATACTGCGCACGATCACTGGCTCTATCGCGCACGACCACTGGTCGTGCGCCATTGATCGTGCGCACTTAACGCCCATTTTATGAGTTCTGTTTGGCTTATCACACGACCATTGACGATAGTGCGCACGACCACTGGTCGTGCGCCACTGGTCGAGCGAACATTGCATTTTATAATTTTCTTACCTTTCAGGCTCCGTCCAGTCAGGCGCACGATCACAGGATGCTAGTGCGCACGACCATTGGTCGTGCGCCAATGACCGTGCGCAGTATTCGTTTCAGCGCCTATATATTATCCTGTTCGCGAATTAGGGCGGGATCACGATCGGGAACTCCGTTCAGTCCGCCGTTTTCGCCCTTTCCACAGGTTCTCCACCCCCTAGGCCTCCTCCATCATCCTTGAGCTCCAAGGAGAGGTTTCTAGCCCAAAGATCGCCAACATCGAGCAAGGAGATCGTGTATCGGAGGAGATTGGATCGTGACACGAAGAAGACGAGCCATTGGGAGGAAGTGACAGCCCTCCTCTACCTCGGACGCAGTTGAAGACCGAGCTTGGACGCGGATTGACAACCCAGCGATTCCAACCGTGAATCTTCGGCAAGGCTTCGGATGTGGTCGACTCCTTTACTCTCTTTTTCCTTCCTTTTGTTGTTGATTGTATAAACTAGTCCCTCTATATTTTGATGATGTGTGTTATGAACAATATTGCTTAATGTTTATTTCATTTAATTGGAATCATTTAGTTCATATGTGCTTATTGAGGTGCGCCCCCATCTAATTTCCATTCCACCATTGTTTTCGGTGCCGCTCTAGCAATTGCTAGTGGCGTGCTTGTTGAAGAGGTGCCGGCGACCCTCATTCCGTTAGCCTACTCGCCCATCCGCCTACCGAAGCGTGGCATAGCGGCCCGTGTATTCCATCCCGCCTAACGAAGCAGCGCGCTCAAGGCCTGCATAGTTCGATCCGTTTGCCTACTCGTCCATCCGCCCTTACGAAGTAGCGCGTTCAAGGCCTACGTAGTCTTCCATCCCGCCAAGCGAAGCACTGCATAGCGGCATTGCATAGGAGTAGTTATAGTTGTTTTCTTTTATTTTCCAAAAGCCAAATCACCCCGTTTCCGCATTACATCCGACTCAAGGAATTCGATCTCAAGTCCTTCCTCGAACGTTAACTCCACCTTACTGTGTTCCTTGAGAGATTCGATACTCGGGGATTACTCCTCGTTTTATATTACTTGAACGATCGGTACACTGCCGTTTCGTGCCGCAGTCTTACTACCGCCTTTAGCGGTGTGCTAAGATTTGCGCCATCAAGGATACAATCATCATTGACTTGAGCAAAATGTTCCAAGTCCTCCTGAAGTACCTGTGAAGACTCAATCCACACAGGCTCAGATGAAGAAGAGGGGTCAAGGAATAAAGAAGAGGAAGAATATAAATAAAAATCAATCGGGGGAGTGGTCCCGGTCTCACTCCCAGCAGGATCCAAGGATTGATCGCTATCATCATCATAAGTATCATAGCAAGGGGAACCAAAGAACTCAAGGGCCTCGGTGGTGAGTTGGACGTCCTCGTCCCATGAGGAAGTGCAAACCTCCTCATCAGAGAGAGTATCCTCCTCATCCCACCGAGGTGCACCATCGTGTTCAAAGTAGTCATTCTCCCCTTCGGGGAAAACAAACTCCTCATCCCACTTTGGAGCGTCCTGAGTCAGAAGCATCACCCAAATCCTTAACTTCGATAGGATCATAAAGAATGTGTGTAGAAAAATCTTGCAAAGAAACTGGAGGAACAAAAAGATTTGGTTCCTCCGCAAAAAGATCTGCTAATGCCTCCCCGATGGAAAGAATACTTTCCACATCCCACTCAGGAGCATCTAGGAGCTCCCATTCCTCTCCTTGTTGGCCAACAGATGAGTGATCATCATCACTAGGAGTGAAGCCATACACAGGGAGTGAGGAGTCCATGCACGAGATTAACTCGAGGATAGAGGGAACGATTGCCTCCATGGGTAAAGAATGTGTGATAGGGACGATGTTGTCATGAGTGGAGGAGCGGCGGTCAGGATTGAAAAGACTAGGACAGTCCTTCAATTCATGACCCTCTTCTCGACACATCAAGCAAACAAAGTTCCTACACTGCCTATCATTTAACTCCTTCATTTGGTCTACATAATAGACCATCTTGTCAGAAGTGATAGGAGAAATATCCCATGAAGACATTTTCAATAAATAAAGCAGATATAACGAAACTGAAATTCTTTACAAGGAAGTTTACACAAACTAATAAATCTCCTTGGATTAAACTTGCCTAAAACTTTAAAACAGGAGAGAAAGAAATAATAACAAACAATATATAATTAAAAAGCAAACAAAAATAATAAAGCGGCTATACACACTGGAAGAACTACTATCTCTTGTCTCCCTCTACATCAAACTCACACGTCTGTGTTCCCCGGCAACAGCACCAAAAACTTGATGCGCAAATCTCGCACACCGCTATACGCAGTAGCTAGACTGCGGCACGAAACGGCAGTGTACCAATCATTCAAGTAATATAAAATGAGGAGCAAATCCCCGAGTATCGATCTTGAAGGAACACAGTAAGGTGGAGTTAACTTTCGAGGAGGGACTTGAGATCGAAGTCCTTTAGGTCGGGTGAAATGTGAATAGGGTGGATTGGTTTATGGAAAATAAACGAAAACAACTACTCAACTACTCCTATGCAGGACTTGAGCGCACTGCTTCGCTAGGCAGGATGGAAACTACGTAGGCCTTGAACGCACTACTTCGCAAGGGCGGATGGACGAGTAGGCAAGCGGATGGAGTGGTAAGTGCAGAATCGAACTGTGCATGCCTTGAGCGCACTGCTTCGTTAAGCAAATGGATTACATGGGCCGCTATGCTACGCTTCGCTAGGCGGATGGACGAGTAGGCTAGTGGATGGAATGGTTCGCACCGGCGATGTCGGGGTGGATTACACAGGCCGCTATGCCACGCTTCACTAGGCGGATGGAAGAGTAGGCACACGGAATGGGCGAGTAGTCAGGCAGAATGGATGGTGGAATGGGGGCTCTCCTCAAATCACATAAACCACAAATATAACCACAAAACCATGGAAAATTACACTAATAACATTTAGGGTTTATGGAAATCATTCATATAGAAACATACAAACCACACACATCAAATATAATCAGCAAAAATAACAAGGAGGAGGTAAGATTAGAACCGAAGCACGAAGACTCGTCGGAGATTCACGGCCGGAATCATAGGGTTGTCAATCCTCGTCCGCGCTCGATCTCCAACTGCCGTCCAGGGTAGAAGAGGGTTGTCACTACCTCCCAATGGACCCGTCTTCTTCGTCAATAGCCTTCAGACACGATCTTGCCGGAGAACTCCAAGGATATAGTGCAACATCCATTGAAATGGAGTTTGAAAGCTTCTGAATGATGGAGGAGGCCGAGAGGATACTCCGGCTCGAGATTGGCGGGAAGAATATGCCTGGATCACCTCCAAATGGAGGGCGGAATTGGAGTGGCAAAAATGGCGCTGAACTGGAGCTCTTGGGCGCGGGAAAGAAGGTCGATCCTCATTAGGGCGGAAATCTGCGCTTTTATAGAAATCAATCAGAAATTTGGTCACGCACGGTCGAACACACGATTGTGCGTGAACCGTGCGATATTAATTGAGGAAAAAGGCCAGGCAAACGAAGTAGGCGCGCCCGTGCATTTTACTCACGCACGGTCGAAGCTGATCGTGCGTGAAAACGCACGGGCAAATTCAGATTGGCCAAAAACAAGGTTAAACAGGTTGATCGTGCGATTCCTTCACGCACGGGCAACTGCCCGTGCGTAAAGACGCACGATCAATGACAGAACATCATTTTCACCACAGAAGATAATGCACGATCGCATTTGACCGTGCGTCAAGGAAAACGCATGACCGTGCGATATACGTAGACATGAATTCTGGGTAAAAAAATGGATGAACCGTCCACCTGCATCAACCACAAACCAGCTGGGAATACCCCTCCATCTCAAGCATAAATGCATAAAAAGAATAGGGAGCACATTGTGCTTGCCCCCAACAACAAAGCATGCAATTGCATACCACAACAGGCCTAAAAGGTGCACTTCACAAGGAATAACAGATAACTATCAAATATGAACGATAATAAGTCTAATGTGTAGTGCTTTGACTAGAAAATTGTCCCAGATGAGTCCATAAATGTTTATATAATTTGGACTCATCAAAGGCTTAGGATGATATCTGAGAGGAGGATGAGCAGGCACTGAAGGATCTCACAGCTTAACTCTATTCCAATAATCTCTTTTTCCAGCTTCACCCATCTCATATTTATGCCATTCTTCAGAGCTGTAGAATTTGCCTTTGTCATGCTTTCCTTGCTGATATAGAGTCCAAGTATTCAAGATGATATCCCTTGAACTAGGGCTCCATTCTTCAAAATTAGGATTTTTCTAGACTTCCTCCATTCTCTTTCTTTTAGCTTCATGTTCTTCATTGTCAGCATAATGTCTTTTGCTTTTCCTGAACTGCCTAGTTCCACTTACAGAAGCATCAGCAAAGAATCCTTGATAGCTGGTAGGCTGTTGATATTGCTCTGTAAGAACTTCTATCTTTGACTCATTTGTGGGTCCTTCTGGGAGACTGCCTTCTAGAATGGGATGTTGATAAGCAATCTCATAGTTTATTTGCTCAAGATCCATAGAAAATCTTATTTCATTGGATAGCCACATGGCATTATGGCTTGACATTATCTCTCCCTTTCTGGCTTCTGAAAATATTTCTTTAAAGAGAATGGTCTGGGAGTTCTGAATTTGCATAGAGAGTAGAGCATTAAGATTTTAACTGCATCCATGATTGTTCCTTGAGCATTTCTGAGAGATTGAGTGACTATGAAGAAATATGATCTTGGGTGACCTGAAATTGATGAAGGAGTGTTTCACCAACATTGTCTACTAGCTCTTGAGAGACTTGAGCAGTAGATGATACTCTTTGAAGTGATGTATTGATAGCATCTTCAAAGTCAATGAAGGTCACATCATGGTTGTGTATGATGGCCTGCTGATTATCTCTTAAGGTAAACATTCTATCAAGCATTATATTAAGTTGTTGTCCAATCATATATGTTGCTTCATTTATATATGCTATTTCATTTCCTGTATTATCCACAGCATTGGCAGCAGTATGGTACACATTTGTATTTTGATGATTCAGATGTTGGATGTCCTCTTGCAAGACATCTATCCTGGCAGAGAGCTTATTTTTGTAGCTTGCAACAACATTATTGACATAGGCTTCAAAATGTATTATTTGTTTATCAAGTAGAGCTTCCATTTGGGACATAAATTTAGTTGATGGGACTGTGGGGGTTGTTTGGACTGGAGTATGTTGCTTAGTTGAGATCCTTGGAGGTGAGGGCTGCAATGTAATTTGAACAATAGACTCCCCCTCCATTGGTGTAGGGGTGTCAAAGGGCGACTCATATTCATTTTATAGAGTACTTTTATGCATGTCATCATTTAGAAATTCATTCAGTGAGCTGTCAGAATCTTCTACTTTTTCAACAACTGCATGTCCACCACTTAGACTTTTCTCAGATTTCTCAACTTCCACATTCAAGACAGCCTCTTGAGCAATTGTCAGAACATCTTCTAGAGTCATCTCCTCTTAAGGTACTTGAGCACTGTCCATCATAGTAGTATCTTCTCTCAGAGGCTCCACCTCAATAGGAGCTGAGAGGGTTGAATTACTTGTGGGAGGTGTGCTGGGCTTTGAGTGGCATCAGTTCTTGGGGAAGAAGGTTCTCCTGCTACCTTTTTGGTGAACTTCTTTTCCCATCTGCTTATGGTCTTCATATCTTCTTTTTAGGTAATGGAGGGGAGTTGATTCAGATTCATTTAAATGTTGAGGAATGGAGTGCTTTAAATACAAAGAAAGTATTCTGCCAAAGTTGGTGGACTTCAGGCTTTCTTTGTTCTTTTCAAACAATATTTTTCCCCATTCAGTCTTCTTCTCAAGGATCACTCGTATCATCAGCTCAAAGATCTCTTTGGAGATTCTATCATGTGACCCAGCCTTGCATATCAGTACTTTCCCAATGATATCTGATAACAGTTTATCTTGCATATTCATCTTATTTCTTTGAATGCTGTCATAAGGTTTGCCATCCAGGCCACACCATTTGTATCCTTCCATGAAATCCTCAGGGTTAACTGATTCTTCTTCTTCATGCTCATCCAAGACAGCTAGTTTAGGGACATTGGTTAGGCCTATGGCAATAATCCTTAAATATTCACCGGACACAGTGGTGAGAATTGCTTTTCCTACATTGCTAACTTGAGCATTTTCGAATATTTCAGACAATGTTGTGTAGTATAGTTTAGTAGGCTCAGTAAGAACATACTCTATTTCAGAAGCATATAGCAAGGTAATCACTATATCAAGTTCTTCGGTACCACCTTTGAATCCATCTTTGACTAACTCTCCTCCAGATGGAATTTTCTCTTCAGTCTTTTTCGACGCTATTTGTCACAACCCGCATTTTCCCAACAAGTTAAAATGCTATCAGAGTAGGGAAAGCTACGCGTTGTGATGCCACGTCACGTAGGGGACGCCTACTGACGTTAAGGCAACTCATCCTTCTTCGCAGTTCAAGCAATTATTTTTATTAACACAAGGCGATTCAAATATAATTTATGCAGAAAATTAGCAAAGCCGTGTCCCTCGGCTGGGTGGATCAACTAGTCCACGCTTTTAAAATATAGTTTTACGCAGCGGAAAAATACTTGATTTTATTACTTAGTGGCCTAAGTGTATATGAAGACCAAGTGAGGTGCACCATGCATGATCGAACGTGTAGATTTACTACATAGAAAAGTAGATTTATCATGCGTAGAAAGTAGTGAGATTAACATTTCAAATCATGATATGCAATGCTACAATTACCTTAGCATATCTAAGCAAGGGGCTATAAGCCAAATCACATCTAACTATTCCAGAACAAGTGTTCAAAAGTAAACAACAAGTAACAGCAGCAGAGAAACAAAAGTCTAGCCACACGGCACCACGGGCGTCAACACCTGACACGAACCCATGGGCCGACAAGTCCACAGAATACCCTACCTCAAGAGAGTCAGAAGACGACAACTAAAGCAACTCCGCACTAACACCTGCTACTGCCCAGAACCTGAGACATTCAAAGAAAGAACACCTCAGACGCAAGTTACAAGTGGTGCAGAAAACAAGAAAGTAAGCAAACCTCTGCGAGACCGGAGGGAAACAGTAGCTGCAAAGATTAGTGAAGACAAAGCTTAGCAGCAAATAATCAACAGGAAAAGAAACAGCAGAAGAATCTAATAATCGGCAGAAAATCACTCACCAAACAAAGGTGAGAAAAACAGGCAAGGTCAGAACTCGCCATCAGCAAATATCCATCAACATTCATATTATTAATCATGTTACTCTTGTTCAGAATTATAGAGACTGATCAGCTCATCAGAAAAAGAGAAGCTGTGCGGGGATAATTCCATCACACATCGTCACGACCCTCAGAGCACCGCACTGGTGGCACCGCCAACATCGTGTACGACCTCCAACAGAATTTATTATTTTAAAAGAGCATCGCACCGGTGGCACCGCCAACATCGTGTACGACCTCTAACAGAATTGACATTTTCATGCATTTTCAAAGGAATAGGGGCGAGGCCCATGAGAACATATGGCAACATTTTTGGTTAACAAGTTGAGCAAAATTATATTGAGCAAAAAGGAGCAAAAATGGGGCAGATGATAAAACTCAGCATAATACCAAACACTGGAAGCAAAGGCGAGAAGAATAAAGGGGTTTTAGCAAAGAGAATGACCAAGATCACCACTTGCCTTCAAATCACCGGAATCGTTCTCCGAACAACTCCTCGTCGTAGATCGACCCAAAATGAGGCACGACGAGGCGAGATCTACAGAAAAATGGCCAAAAAGAAGGTTAGGGTCGAAAACCCTAACGCAAAAAGTCCAAGAAACGGGAAAAACTCACCACGAACGCGAAGCTCTCGTCGAGAGCTTTCCGGATCTATGCTCGGTTGAAAGTTTCGTCCACCGGAGCTCCGTCGGCGGCGACCGAAAGATTCGCGAAACACTCCTTTCTCTCCACCTCTCGCTCTCTGGTTCAGTCGGACAAAATGAAGGAGAAGAAGATGACACTTATATATATATTATTATTATTATTATTAACCATACTAAAAATAATAATAATAATAATAATAATAATAATAATGCCAGCTGGAAGGAGAAGCAGGATATCGTCAAGTGATATTAATAAATGTCCAGGCTTTCAACGATATTATCAAGGCTTGCTTTCAACGATATTATTAAAGCTTGTTTTCAACGATATTATCAAAGCTTGCTTTCAACGATATTAGATATATATATATTATTACTAACATATCCCTAACACTCAACGACATCCCTAGCACTCAACGAAATCACCATGCTCTCAACGATACCACCTTTATATATATCAACGATATCATGTTTACATATGTTATGTTATTATTATTATTAATTATAATATATGAATATTATATTATTACTAAAAAAAATAAACGAACGTCGAACCCAACGAAAATTTCGCCTAAGGTGAACGACGGCTTTACGAATCCAACGGTGAAGTCAGAATCAACCTCCGACGTGCTGTTTTCGAGATATAAATGGCCTAAGTTTACAGCGAACTTTAAGTACGTACAAATCTTCTAGAATGCGCCGAGGCTCCAAAATGGCTCGGATCGCAACGAAACTTGACGGGCAGGTCTAAAATTAAATAACTTAATTTCCTAACGTAAATATTTCCAATTCTGGGTCGTTTCAAAATTTGGTCGACTTGACCCAAACGGACGCGAAAACTCGCAAATGGCGTCGCGCCGCTAACTCGACGTTAAGAGTAACGCCCTGACGTCATAAACACGCCACCACTGAGTTAAATAATTACCGAAAAATCAGGGGCGTTACAGCCACTCCCCCTAAAAGAAAGTTTCGTCCTGAAACTTGATCTATGAGCAGAAAACAATATTAGGACAAAATAAGAGGGTGCAGGACAAAGAGATTTACCTGAGCTAATTAAATGAAGAGGTGAGGATAAGATTCCCGCGTAGCTGACTCCAGCTCCCAAGTTGCGCTCTCGACGTCATGATTCCGCCAAAGAACTTTTACCATGGGAACAGATTTCCTCCACAACACACGCTTTTGAGTCTCTAAAATACGGACAGGTTCCTCAACATAAGACAAATTGGGCTGAATCTGAGGCACTGAATTGAGGACTTGGCGATTGCTGCGGACACATTTCCTTAACTGACTTACATGAAACACATCATCGACGCCAGGGAAGGTAGCAGGTAACTCCAATCTATAAGCAAACACCCTGATGCGCTCAACAACCTGAAATGGCCCAACATATCTGGGATCCAACTTGTGGTTCTTCCCAAATCTTTTAACGTCCGGCATCGGAGAAACTTTCAAGAACACCAATTCCCCAACAAAATCCTAACATATAGATGCAGTATTTCATAATCGAGAGTTTAATTTAGGAAGAAATAAGGGGGATGCACATAACTGCTAGTATAAGGACAAGAAGTTCACCAAACTCCCCACTAAATCAATGACTGTTAGCATGAGTCAAAAATAAATTTATCAAACTCCCCTCTTAAACCATAGCAGCTAATCAATAAGCCAAGAAAATTAGATACACCAAACCTCCCCTCATCATAAACCATGGCAGCTACTAAGCAAATCACGAGACTAGCATCCTAAAATGGCTTATAAAAACATCATCCTAACACCCATGAGAAAGATCATAGCAGCCCCCATATAGATATTTAAACTCCCAACTGATTAAGCATAGCAGCCCCATAATTAAAATCCCGATTAGATTAAGTATATGTAGCAGCCCCCAAATAAATCCAGAATTCTATAAGACAGGCCCGAAATAAATCCAAATAGGAATGATATATATAGCAGCCCCTAACAGGAATTATACAAACCAGCCCCTAAATGAAATTTCATAAAATAGCCAGCATCCTTAAACTAAAACTGAAGCATAAACCAGCTCTCAAGTAATGAATCCCTAATACCAAAACTGGACGGAAAAATCGAGCAGCACCAGGACTCAATCCCCCTAAAAAGAACAAAAGAAATATTTATAAAGATGCAACCTGGAGGATAAATCAGCAGCCACCAGTCCAAATTTCCCAAGACAAACAGAGGAAATACCAAATTATGAGATTCCTGGAAGAATAACCAACAGCCACCAGCCAAAAATAATGAGATTTCTAATGAGTGAAATTTCCTGGAGCATAAACCCATCAGCCACCATAAGCCAAAATAAGGAGATTTCTAATGAATGCAAACCTTGGAGCAAAAACTCAAACAACAAGCAATGAATAATGAGATTGCCAATAACAACACTTTCCTGATAACTGTTATTGTAGGCAAATTCCATCAATCCAAGACGCTTATCCCGAGTTCCACCAAGATCCAGAATATAACACCTAATCATATCCTCCACGATCTGATTCACTCTCTCTGTCTGACCTTTTGTCTGCGGATGGTAAGCGGTAGAATACCGGAGGTCGGTGCCCAAAGCTCCTTTCAAGCTCTGCCAGGAACGCGACAAAAAAACAATTCCTGGGGTTTCGATCTGACTCAAGACTTAAAGGCATAATTTACTCATCCATTTACGATAGATCACACAAAAAAAAATTATGTCTGCGGGAAGACCTCATCAAACTGATAACAAAACTAATACTAGCAAACAACATGATTCAAATCTCTATACATCCTAGTAGGATCCGGGTGGTAACGAATGTCAATGCCAGAATTCACAATATATTTTATTCATTTTTTCTGGCGCAGAATCAACTCCTTCTGAACGATGATATGCTTCAATTCTTATGGCCCGTAAACCATACACAACGCGTCATACCAAAATAATCTCCAAGGTTCAATGCCTGGATTACTTGGGCAAATTCTAAATCATGCGCTTGATAATTCTCTTCATGAATCATTGATTTCCCCAAACTGTATGTGATCACATTTTTTTTTCAAGACATACTTAGGCTCAACGTGCAACTCATCTACATAGACAATACACCACTACTTCGGTAGGTAAGATCAAAACTGGAGTAGTGCTCAATCTTCTCTTCGATTTCCTGAAAGGCTCCTTCGCACTAGTCACCCCAAACGAAAGTTAAATTCTCCTACCTAAACCTAACCAGAGACGCAAATAATCGCAAGAATCATTACACAAGCCTTCTATCTCATCCTGCCAACCCTACAAAATTCCCTATTTCTTTAGATGTTGTAAATCTCTTCCAAACAAATCACTCAGCGATCTATACTGGGTCCGTCGAATAACATGACCCAAATAGGTAACTAAAGACATCCAAAACTTGTACTTGCTCATCTTGGCAAACAAACTTGCACTCTCACAACGTAGACCGCACCCAATCACAAATGCTCAGCAAGATCCTTTGCACTCTTACAGTGTATCCAACACCACTTCTAAGGACGGCCACAAGATGGTCCGGAAATTCTCTCAACACTCCATTCATAGAATTATGAAGGTAGAGGAAACATTAGCTAAATCAAAGGTCATCACTAAGATCTCAAAATAAAGCCCATAATGGGAACGAATAGGCAGTCCATGAAACATCCGACTCACGGATCCTTCACAGATAAAAGTCTAAACGAAGGCCAATCTCCGAGAACATGAATCCATCTTGCAACTGATCAAGCAAGTCATCTATTCGATGTGATGAACATTTACCTTGATAGTCATTCAACTCTGTACAATTTGTTCATAATCTTCTAGAAGCATTCTTCTAGCTCACGCAGGGCCATACGATTAGGTACCCTCGTAAAAAGACAAGTATCTGGCTCAAGACTGAAAACAAACTCCGCCTCTTTCTCAAGGGGAAGACCAAGAAGACTACCCGAAGAAACATTTGAAACTCTCACACAACAGAACGCGCAGCACAACGAGAGCATTTTTCCAGAACTGAAATAGAAACAAGAAAGGACTCGTTGCCAGACTCTAAGGATTGACGGGCACGAACCGCAGAAACAACCTGAGAATCTTGATACGAGAATCCAAACACTCAAGGGTTGGTCAAAAACCAGCGAGAAGTCCAGGCGCTTATCCTCTCACCGGTCTACAACGCCAAACTAGATCTTCAATCCATGCCCAAGAAATCATACTAACATCTTCCAAATCTGGCACTTTCAATCGACATACTATAGAAATCAAACCCAAGGAATGGTTCAACACCACCGAGTCACCCGAGGGAAAACTTAGCACGAAACAAATCACTAACTCGATCGGGAGTCAAGAAATGACCATTACAAAGATCCTAGCCACGAACTAGTGGATAACACCAAAATCAAAAGAATGCGTCCTCATCGGTTAATTATCTTAACTTCCCTAAAAATCGCACGCATAGGAAGCTGAACAGAAATCGAGATAGCGAGGAACTATTAACTGAATCAGAATCTAACCTAAGATCACTAGGGTTGAAGACTGAGCTTCTCCCTCCCTCACCACGATCAGTTTATCCTTCCCTTCATCCAACACTGGATCTCATCGTGCCCCTCTTTATTACTTGCAGTGCAACCCAAATCACTTTTAGGTGCATCTTGAATTATGATTACCCGTTTCTGCTTCTGAGCTTTTAGTTTCTTGAAACATTTTCTGAGGGAATGACCTGACCGGCCACAGAAACTACATGCTTCCTCCCGTCCTTTCTTTGGGGTGGGGCCAGATGCCCACAGGCTTTCGCCATCCCCAACCTTTCTCTTTTCCTGTAACGAGGACATACCGCGATCTTTGGCATTTCCAATAGCCTCAAACTTCAAGGCAGCTTCAACTGCTTTCGCATCAGTCTCGGATTGGTAGGCATTAACAAACAGGTGGATGTTACCTTAAGGATCACCCAAGAAATTTCTAACCTTGCACTCCTCAGCAGCTATCAACACAGGAGCGAATCTATTCGATTTACCGATCTCACTCTGGTATTCAACCAACACAGGAAACTGCACATCAGGCTTATACAACCCTCATATTTTCCGAGTCAGTGTGACCCGACCCGGATGATACCAAGACATCAACGGTGGCCGAGACGGACAAAACGAGCACGCATAAGCGGTCGAGACCGATCAAGTCAAAGAGAGTCCGCGGGGGAAGGGGAGTGAGCACCCGCTCCCCCGACTCCCTTCCGGCGAGTGGGAGGAATCCTCCCACTCGCCCGACACTCTTCGGGCGAGTGGGAGGAACCTCCCACTCACCAATCACCTTTGGCTGAGTGGGAGGGACCCTCCCACTCACTCACCGGCCCTTTGTGGTGGGAGTGGTAGGATCTCTCCCACTCCCACTCGCCGGCCACCTTGGGGGCGAGTGGGAGGGGCCCTCCCACTCGCCACCCCCTTTGGGCGAGTGGGAGGGATTCTCCCACTCGCCCGGCACATTGGGGGAGGCAGGTAGAGCCTCCCGTGAGGGGGGAGTGGGCACCTCGAACCCCACTCGCCCCCTCTCCTGCGTGGATCGTTCAGGGTCATGGTCGGACTGCGGATAGAAGGATTTCGGCTATTCGCAGTCCATTTTTGGGAAAGTCTATAAATAGACCCCCTTGGGCACCTTGGGAGGGGTTGGTCACTACCCCCCCCCCCCCCCTACGTGTGTCTTGTGAGCAAGCACCCCCCTCCCTTGTCATCCTTCAGCTGACAGTGAGGAGGTTCTTAGTGCCCTCCAAGGTGCCCAGGCTCAGCATTGGCTTGGGAGGGGAAGTTCCGAGTGAGCTTCCGGGTGTGTGGTGCGACCTCCATGTTGTAGCTTAAGGGTCTGTTTCTAGACTCCGGCGATCATCAAGGGCAAGTTCCTCAGTTCTTAGTGACCGGTCAAGGGTCTACGCTTGCAAGTAAGGGTTAGTCGCAACCCCCTTTCGAACGCTGAAACCGGGTTACTGGGTTCAACATTCTGGTGCGGTGAGCGTGGAAGCGGCTAGTTCGGAAAGCTCTGAGCCGAGTCCCATGGCTGGAAACGACGAGTTGGGGGGCACACCTCCTACTTGTGAATATGTGAAGAAAAGTGACTTCGATGAGTTCAGCAAAAGGATCCTGGATCTCCTGCAAGTCGCACCCTCCACTCGCGGCGAGTGCTCGACAGGAATGCCTCCGTCCAACCAATGTGGATGGCGAAGCCCTTTCTGCGAGCTTATCATGTCAGCCCCCATTCCGGATGGGTTGCGCGAGCCCGCCATGTCCTATTATGAAGGGAATAGTGATCCTCTCCAGCATCTTCAGAGGTTCGAAGACATGTCCTCGATCAAGCAGATGTCAGATACCTTCAAGTGCAGGCTCTTCGCCGTCACGTTCAAGGGAAAGGCGAGGGATTGGTTCCGTCAGCTCCCGGTGGGTACCATCTACAGCTTCGAGGACCTGCGCCGAGGTTTCTTGTTAAGGTTCTCCAATTCGAAGAAGAGGAGGAAGGAGCATAGAGGAAGAAGGAGGGATGAGATGAAGAGTCAGGGACATCAGGGACCCCCTGTTGGGCAGGAGCAGGGCTGGAGGTCTCAACCGCCAGCCACCCATCCAACCTGGAGGCCGTCAGGAGGACCCTCTCGGGGCCAAGGAGGAGGCCACTTCCAAGGGGGAGGGAACTTCTAGGGGAGGCAAAGATGTTTCAACCCCGCAGGATGGCAATCAGACCAAAGCCCGTTGCAACCCCAGCTCATGCAGGCCATGGCGATTAGCCGGAAAAGGGGAAATAAGAAGAGGGGTCGTGCAGGGAAGGAAGCAAGGCTGCAGGTATTGCCGTACCGTGACTGTCATCAGCAAAAGGATCACGCGACAGCCGCCTGCCCAGAGCCCTTGGAGGAAAGAGAAGGAACAAGAACCCCGGCAAAGGGGGAATAATTTTACCTGGAAGGACCAAGAAGAAGTTGAGGAGATGGAGGGAGTGATGAAGAAGACGGCCAAGGAGCATGCGGCCGAGTGAAGTGCCCAAGAAGGGCGAGGTGTAAGTGAAGTGCCCAGGAAGGGCGAGGTGTAAGTGAAGTGCCCAGGAAGGGCGAGATGTAAGTGAAGTGCCCAAGAAGGGCGAGGTGTAATGAAGTGCCCTGGAGGGGCGTAGGATAGTGAAGTTGTAATAGACAAACTAGGAATGAAAAAAGGGTTCTGGGGTAATACCCCGATCTAAGATCTCTGACTGGAGGTCCTCCGCCGGGCTCGGTCATGCCGGTAGATGGAGAACTCGTCAGGTCGACTCGCGGTTCAATAACTGACTGGGAAGGCGTTGAGTTCCTCCACCTCCAGGTGCGCTAAGCACCAAGAACGTGGATGGGTGCTTCCACCTCCAGTCAGATTGGGAAGGCGCTGAGTTCCTCTGCCTCCAGGTGAAGGTAAGCACCTAGGACGCGGATGGGTACTTCCACCTCCAATCGGTAAGGGGACTGGGAAGGCGTTGAGTTCCTCCACCTCCAGGTGCACTAAGCACCAAGGATGTGGATGGGTACTTCCACCTCCAGTCAGATTGGGAAGGCGTTGAGTTCCTCTGCCTCCAGGTGAAGGTAAGCACCTAGGACGCGGATGGGTACTTCCACCTCCAATTGGTAAGGGGACTGGGAAGGCGTTGAGTTCCTCCACCTCCAGGTGCGCTAAGCACCAAGGACGTGGATGGGTACTTCCACCTCCAGTCAGATTGGGAAGACGTTGAGTTCCTCTGCCTCCAGGTGAAGGTAAGCACCTAGGACGCGGATGGGTACTTCCACCTCCAATCGGTAAGGGGACTGGGAAGGCGTTGAGTTCCTCCACCTCCAAGTGCGCTAAGCACCAAGGACGTGGATGGGTACTTCCACCTCCAGTCAGATTGGGAAGGCGTTGAGTTCCTCTGCCTCCAGGTGAAGGTAAGCACCTAGGACGCGGATGGGTACTTCCACCTCCAATCTGTAAGGGGACTGGGAAGGCATTGCGTTCCTCCACCTCCAGGTGCGCTAAGCACCAAGGACGTGGATGGGTACTTCCACCTCCAGTCAGATTGGGAAGGCGTTGAGTTCCTCTGCCTCCAGGTGAAGGTAAGCACCTAGGACGCGGATGGGTACTTCCACCTAAAATCGGTAAGGGGACTGGGAAGGCGTTGAGTTCCTCCACCTCCAGGTAGGCTAAGTCCCTAGGACGCAGATGGGTACTTCCACCTCCAGTCAGGCTGGGAAGGCGTTGAGTTCCTCTGCCTCCAGGCAAGCTAAGCCCCTAGGACATGGATGGGTACTTCCGCCTCCAATGAGATTGAGAAGGCGTTGAGTTCCTCTGTCTCCATGTGAACTAAGCACCTAGGACGTGGATGGGTACTTCCACCTCCAGTCAGGCTGGGAAGGCGTTGAGTTCCTCTGCCTCCAAGTGAGCTAAGCACCTAAGACGTGGATGGGTACTTCCACCTCCAGTCAGATTGGGAAGGCATTGAGTTCTTCTGCCTTCGGGTGAAGGTAAGCACTCAGGGTGTAGGCAGGTACTTCCACCTCCAATCGGTAGGATCCCTGACTAAAAAAGGCCACTCCCCAGACTCAGTCATGTTGGCAGATGGGAGACTCATCGGGCTAATCAACTACTCGGTGATCGATTCAAGTAAGGTATCAAGTCCTCAAGCAGCAAAGGGAGAAAGTAAGCTGAGGAAATTCGTTTAAATGACTACTGATTCATTGATAACATATGTTATATGAGTTGTTGCTTCACTCTTATTAGTACATGCAGGCTTGAAGGAGAAAAGCAAACACAAAAAGTACATAGCTCCCGTGAGGAACGGGAGAAAAGAAGAAGTCACAGGCCACCCTCATGAACATGGAGAGTAGCCGCCGCTGCTAGGGGGCGAGCCGGATCGCCCAGGTGAAGGAAAGAACTCAGGCAGGATGTCGCTGGCGGAGACCCCCCTCCAGCTATCTCGGAGAGCATCCACGTCATGGAGGCGACTCACCATGGCTTGGGCCATTGACGCCATGATTCTCCCCCGAGCGCGCTCGACTTCAGCAGGTCGAGGTGGGACCGGCATCGCCGCCCTCGAAGATGCACTTCCTTCTCCTCCCCTCTCCCATAACTGCCTATGGGCTTCAGCAAGCTGAGCCCTCAGGTCCTGCACCTCTTGGTCCGACTCCTCGCATCGTCTCCTGAGTGAGTCGACGGCACCGGGTCCCTGCAGGCAGGCAAGGCAAATGAATTAGAACCTACGAATAATAAGGAATTAAAAGAGAACAGGAAAATTCATTAAGGTGGGCACGAACCAAGCCTCCGGATGACTCCTTCAGGAGTTTCTCAGCAGTGGCCAAGCGAGCCGCAAGGTCAGTGGCCTTCTCTTCTGCATCCAGCTTCGACGCGTCCGCCCGCATCCACTTGTGCGAGAGACTAAGACCTCGACGGGAGGGTATGTGGGAGAGCTCGGTCGCGCTGAGCTGGACCTGGGAGCTCGCATACGCAAGGTCACGCATGGACATCTCCTTGTAGGATGCAGCATCCTGCCGACCATAGATGCCATAGATAAAGCTATGTGTCGCGTCGTCGATGACGTCCCCCTCGATCCACGAAGGTCGCTGGGAGGAGAAGGAGACCCGGTTCATCGTTTCATCCCAATGGATGATGGGCTCGCCGAGAAGGTCTGTGGCCTCCTCCCCATCTCAAAGTTGGGGTGGATGGCCAACGCATTGGGGTCACTCGGTTCCCCCCTCTCCATAGTCGGCGCCCCGGAGTCCCTCCGACAGATGACTTTCCCTCGCCGCATCCTCGTTCCCTTCGGTGGGGAGGAGGGCACACCCTCCTCTCCCACCTGTTCCTTATCCTTCCTCTGCCTCGACCTGGACACCTTCGGAGCCGAGGCAGAGGCAGCTGCGACCTCCTCGACGAGCCCATGGGCGAGAGAGGAACTTCCCCCCGCAAAGGGGAGGTGTCGAGGAAGGGACCGTTCACCTGCACAAGTTAGGACGGGTTAAGCAACCATAGGAAGAAATGAACCATAAAGGAGACGAGTTGGTGAGGTCCAAGTACCTGTCCCCGGCTCCACGTAGGTGAGCCGATTAATGTTCCTCCAGAGGTGCTCGACCTCGAAGCTCGCGCCCTTAAGGAAGCGGTGCAGCTCAGCAGCCTCCCCACATAGCGAGGGGGGTCTGCAGACCTTCTCAGGTCTCTGTGTGGGGGAAAAAGGGATGCCGTCCAGGTCACCCCGAACGAACACAAATGAGTCATTCCAGTGGTGGACCTTGTTGGAGGTCTCATGCACGTCCACGTGTGTGCCGGTCAGGAAGCAAACCCCATCGGTGGTTGCTCGGAAGATGAAGACCTTGCGGAACACGCTCAGGTCGAACACGCTCAGGTCGAACACCACCCTCTCCTCCCGCAGGTAGCACACGTAAGCTGTCAACATCGAGATCGCATTCGTGTTGACTTGAGCCGGGACTACGCCGAAGTAGTCCAGGAACTCCTTCCACCTCAGGCCGAGTTCAGCTCGGTTAGAGGTGTCAAGTTTCCCTCCACCTTCGGTTGGGCTTAGTCCGACCTCAGGTGTTGAGCTTTCTCCACCTCCTGTCGTGCTCGGCTCGCCGGAGGGGTGTTTAGTGGAGAAAGGTTCGTTCCCCACCTCGGGTTGAGTTCAGCTAGACTAGAGGTATCGGGTTTTCGTCCACCTTCGGTTGGGCTTAGTCCGACCTCAGGTGTTGAGCTTTCTCCACCTCTTATCGAGCTCTGCTCGCTGGAGGGGTGTTTAGTGGGGAAGGGTTCGCCCTTCGTCTCAAGAAGGCTTCAGCCAAAAGGCTTGGCAGAGGTTCCCCGATGGCAGATCCCTTCGTGGATTCCCCTAAGGTCCCACCTACTCGTCAAATAGGTGGGTTGGACTTTCTTTCCGAGCTTGGGACAAGCTCGCAAAGAGCGGGGATTGTGTACAACCCTCATATTTTCTGAGTCGGTGTGACCCGAGCCGAATGAGACCAAGACAGCAAGGGTGGCCGAGACGGACAAAACGACCACGCATAAGCGGTCGAGACCGATCAAGGCAAAGAGAGGCCATGGGGGAAGCGGAGGGAGCACCCGCTCCCCCGACTCCCTTCGGGCGAGTGGGAGGAATCCTGCCACTCGCCCGACACTCTTCGGGTGAGTGGGAGGAACCTCCCACTCGCCAATCACCTTTGGGCGAGTGGGAGGGACCCTCCCACTCACCGACCCTTTGTGGTGGGAGTGGTAGGATCTCTCCCACTCACCCGGGCGAGTGGGAGGGGCCCTCCCACTCGCTGGGCGAGTGGGAGAGGCACTCCCACTCGCCGGCCACCTTGGGGGCGAGTGGGAGGGGCCCTCCCACTCGCCTCCCCCTTTGGGCGAGTGGGAGGGATTCTCCCACTCGCCCGACACATTGGGGGGAGGCAGGTAGAACCTCCCGTGAGGGGGGAGTGGGCACCTCAAACCCCACTCGCCCCCTCTCCTGCGTGGATCATTCAGGGTCATGGTCGGACTGCGGATAGCAGGATTTCGGCTATTCGCAGTCCATTTTTGGGGAAGTCTATAAATAGACCCCCATGGGCATCTTGGGAGGGGTTGGTCACTACCCCCCCCCCCCCCTTGTGTGTGTCTTGTAAGCAAGCACCCCCCCTCCCTTGTCATCCTTCAGCTGACAGTGAGGAGGTTCTTAGTGCCCTCCATGGTGCCCAGGCTCAGCATTGGCTTGGGAGGGGAAGTTCCGAGTGAGCTTCCAGGTGTGTGGTGGGACCTCCACGTTGTAGCTTAAGGGTCTGTTTCTAGACTCCGGAGATCATCAAGGGCAAGTTCCTCAGTTCTTAGTGACCGGTCAAGGGTCTAGGCTTGGGTCAAGTAAGGGGTTAGTCGCAACCCCATTACGAACGTTGAAACCAGGTTACTGGTTTCAACAAGGCTGTTGCCTCAAGGTGGCAGTAAGCAATGTCTGAAACTCCGTTTGCATTACCACACCTGCCTTGACATTGTTTCAATGCTCTCTAGCATCGCTTCGATACGAGAATCCGAAGACTCACCCTCAAACTAGGAAGTCACCCCCATTGCAAAATGTTTTGGGGTCATCTTCTACGAATACAAACAACGACTCATCAAGACCTAGCTTAAGACACCTAAGCTAGCAAACTCGAGTAACCTGACGCAACCCAACTGTCTCGTCAAAGCCTCATTGCTCTAACGCAGACTTTCAATCACGGACTCACTCTGACCACCAGAAGACTCTCCCTCAGGCTGGGGAGTCGATCGCGTCTCTCTCCTATGAGACATGTCTACAAGATAGAGGACATCCAATCAGAAATAGGCTTAAGACGCTTAAGCCAAACAGACTCGGAAATATCCCGGATCAATTCAGAATAGGAAAGAATACAACCTGCTATTGTTGTTACCTTGCTCTAGAATTCCATGAAATGATGCAATGATTAAACTTAGGATGATGCACCATCATCCTATTAACTCTTGTGCTATGACATGAGTGCATGATCATTTAAATTTCTTTTCAAATCATGTGTGTACATATGTCATCCGGTATGTCTTTAACTTGGCACGCGTGCTTATGCGATGATATGAATGTATGCAGTGTTATGCATTCTAGAAAGAGGCCTTAATGCATGTTATGAGCAATGTACACATGTAATGTTATGCATCCCATACTACAACACATTACATGTAACGAAAAAGAAAACGTGCTAATGGGCATCCATGTAATGGTGGTTATGCATCCCATACTACATAACCGTCACATGTTGCCACCTGTGGTGGATCCATATACGAACACATATTATGCATCCCATACTACATAATATGCCCCGTATACTTCTTATCATGCTATGAGTGTAGTGACTATGCTTCGGTCAAGACATAGTGATGACATATCGGTGTGTGTATACAATGAAATGATCTTATGAGGTTCTGCTTAGGATAGCGATCGTTTGGCTCACACGCCAAACCACCGAACTATCTTTTTCACAGAACATCCCACTGATACCAACTGTCACAACCCGCATTTTCCCAACAATTAAAATGCTATTAGAGTAGGGAAAGCTACGCGTTGTGATGTCATGTCATGTAGGGGATGCCTACTGACGTTAAAGCAACTCATCCTTCTTCGCAGTTCAAGCAATTATTTTTATTAACACAAGGCGATTCAAATATAATTTATGCAGAAAATTAGCAAAGGCGTGTCCCTCGGCTAGGTGGATCAACTAGTCCACGCTTTTAAAATATAGTTTACGCAGCGGAAAAATACTTGATTTTATTACTTAGTGGCCTAAGTGTACATGAAGACCAAGTGAGGTGCACCATGCATGATCGAACGTGTAGATTTACTATATATAAAAGTAGATTTATCATGCGTAGAAAGTAGTGAGATTAACATTTCAAATCATGATATGCAATGCTACAATTACCTTGTTTGCCCAGAAAGCCCGCGACCTCCTCTTATTGATCAGTTTTCCCGGTCTCAGCGGTCTCAATTGAAGTGATCGACCAGATCACCAGCTGCCTCCTCAACCGGGATTTTCTAAGTACCAAGCGGTCAGGGTAGTGCAAGATCGCCAGCTTAAGCGGTCTGATCTTTTTTCTTTTTTTTGTTATTTGTACCCCCTTTTCCTGCCCCGGCTCTCCTGTACCCCGGGCAGCCCGTAGTTTTCAGTTCTGCCCATTTGGGAAGCCCCTCGTCTATAAATAGAGGGGTAGGGGTACCAGAAAAGGGACCTTTGCTCCGAAGCTCCAGCTTACAACCTGTGTAAGCGGTCTCATTTCTTCGTGATCGCCATTTCGTGATCGTTTTCCTTTTGTTCCAGGATCTTCTGTCTTAGTAACCTGCACTTCGCAGTTTTCTCCCATCCCCTTTTAGTGTGAATTTTGGAGGTACCATTTTTGGCACCAACAGAACGAAGACGCGACCTTCAGATTCGAAGTGTCAGGTGAAATCCATAGACTTTCAAGATGGCTGATCGCCGTAGAGGTCGTCCCCTGCGATCTCCCAGCGTTCCCCCTTCCGATCACAACCCGTTAGAAGCGCTTGAGCGCCGCTTCGAGATTCGTGTTGAACAAGCTCTCTGTGATGCCGCCCGAGCTAGGCAGGACGCCACCTCTGTTCAGCAGGAGATCGCACGGTCTCAGCAAGAGGCCGCTCGAGATCGGCAAGAAGTCGTCCGGACTTAGCAGGAGTCTGCGAAGTAGATTGAGGCTATGAACCAGGTTCTAGCCGCGATCTCCCAGAAGATCCTTCCTCAAACCTCTCAGATCGCTACTCCTGACCGCATGGCAGGCGGTCACCCGAGCGATCACCCTGTCTTCCAGCCCGCAGCTCCTCAGCGATCTCAGCATGAGGAGTTCGCCGCCCGCCGTAATTCTTTTCGAGCCGCAGCCCAGGGGCCTCCAGCTCAGACCCTGAATTTTGAAGAAGGGTTTGCTTACCCTCAAGATCCTCCCGCACCTTTTCTTCCTCCTCCAGGACCTTCTGTTTTTGGGGAGCCTTCCCCCTTTACCGATGAAATTCGTCGGGATCCGATCCCTCATGGATTCAGAGAACCTCGCCTTCCAGTGTATACCGGAGAAACCGACCCAATGTGTCATCTTCAAGCCTTCGAGTCTGCTGTTGCCCTCAGGACCATTTCAGACGGAGTAAGGTGCAAGCTGATGGTCACCTCCTTTGATGGGTCGGCCATGGAATGGTTCTATAAGCTTCCTTGTCAATCTATCTCGAGCTTTGCTGCCCTGAGGCAAGAGCTGTTTCTAAGATTTGCCACTGCGAAGAAAAGGAAGAGTGGTCCTGCGACCCTCTTCAAGATTGAGCAAGGCGACAACGAAACTGCGGCGCATTTCGTTGACCGTTTTCAGAAAGAGATCTTGGGAGTTAGGGATATGGATCCCGAGCTCTATATGATAGTTTTGATCAGTGGCCTGCAGGAGGGTCCTCTGAAGTTCAAAGTCACAACCAAGGAGCCTAGCTCCTATCAGGAGCTGATCAGCATTGCCAATCGCTACATAGAAGGGGAGATCAACAACCCCACCTATGTGAGCAATTTGACAAACAGGGCCACTCAGAAAGGCTCTGCGGGATTTTATCCGGCTCCGTCTTCCTCAAAACCTCGACAAGAGCTCCCACCTCCGGCTCCGAGAGGTAAGAACTATCGCAACAGCCGCTTCAATCGAGGTAACCATTCATTCCCACCTCAAGGTTCATTTCTTCAAACCCCTGCTACCCCTGCTCCGCAAGTCACCCCGGTCCACCAGATCCAGTACACCCAACCTCCTCTTCTGCCCATTCCTTCGCTCTACAATGAATCCCAAGAGTCTTTTACAGACTTTGGTGTTTCTATGAGTGAAGTGCTCCAAATCCTTCAAAAGCAGCCCTTTTTCAAGAAGCCAGCTCCGCTAAACTCGGATCCAAAGACCAGAAATCCTACTCTCTACTGTGAGTACCATAGAGATAGGGGTCATTTGACAGAGGATTGTAGAGCTCTCCGCCTGTTCTTGGAGAAGCTTCTGAAGGATGGTAAGCTTCGAGATCTCATTCAGAAGAATGATTCTGCCAAAGCCTCAACCTCCAAGGCTAAGGAAGTAGCGGAAGTCCATTGGGCATGCGAAGAAGTGGACGATATTGGCCATCTCGGCAATATTGGCTTTCCCAATGAATGTGTGGATTCAAATGACGAAGGAGCCTTGGGCAATCTCTTCTGCATCCACGGAGGTGCAGGTCCTGAATCTTCAAGGAAGGCAAGTCTGAAAAGGGTTTTTCAATCAGAGGTTGCTGCCACCTCTTCAGCCCCGGTCCAGGGAACGGTCACTTTCGGTGATGAAGACCTTCCTCAGACCGCGAATCCCTTCGACGACGCGGTCATCATCAAAGCTGCAATTGAAAATTATACAGTAGAGAAGATTCTGATAGACACGGGAAGCTCAGTCAACGTGCTCTTCAAACCTGCCTTCGAGGCGTTGAAGACAGGTAAAACCCTCCTTTCAACTGAAGGCCCCCTCTATGGTTTTTCAGGAGAGAAGAAAGAAGTAGAAGGGCTCGTCACTCTTTCTGTGATTCTGGGAGGGATAGTGAAGCTGGTCAAATTTATAGTCGTTGATGCTCCCAGTAGCTACAACGCCATCTTTGGAAGACCCTTCTTGAATGCATATCAAGCCATTGTCTCCACCTATCATCAAGCGGTGAAGTTCGCCTTGAACGGCAAACAACACCGAATCAGGAGCGACCCAAGGAAAGCTAGGGAATGCTACGTAAAGACGGTCAACATGATCGTGTCCTCTTCTTCCCAAGAAGTCATGATGGCTGAATCAATTGAAGTTCCTGAACAAATCCAAACTGCAGAGGAAATCGAGGAAGGTGCAAGAGATGGAGTTCGCTTGGAACCTGCCCAAGCAACTCAAGAGGTTCGGATCAGCGAGGAAGATGAGAGCAAGAGCCTCTCCATCAACGCTGAATTATCTGAAGCTGATAAGAGTCAGCTCATCTCTTGCCTTCTGCAAAATCTAGATATCTTCGCTTGGTCGGCAGATGATATGCCTGGAGTGGATCCGAATGTTGCTTGCCACCATCTCAATCTTGACCCAAACTTCATCCCGATCCAGCAGAAGAAGAGGTCTATTGCAACTACTCTAGCACAGCCCATCCGTGAAGAGGTAGGGAAGCTCCTGAAGGCAAAGTTCATCCAACCAATCCAATACCCAGAATGGGTGTCAAACATTGTAATGGTAAAGAAGTCAGATGGGAAGTGGAGGATGTGTGTCGACTTTACTAAACTCAATAAAGCTTGCCCCAAGGATTGCCACCCCTTGCCTCAGATAGATTCTTTAGTAGATTCTGCGGTAGGTTATTCTTTTATGAGTTTTTTAGATGCTTTTTCAGGTTACCATCAAATCAGAATGCATAAACCAGATATACCTCATACTTCATTTATCACAAATGATGGTTGCTTCTGTTATCTCGTAATGCCTTTCGGGCTAAAGAATGCTGGATCAACCTATCAGAAAATGATGGATACAGTTATCAGGAGTCAAAAAGGAAGAAACCTTGAGGTATACGTTGATGACCTCTTGGTAAAAAGTAAATTATTCTCTTCTCATCTTAGAGACCTCTCAGAAACTTTCGCAACCCTTCGAACTTTTAATATGAGGTTGAATCCATTGAAGTGTGTTTTCGGGGCAAGTAAAGGAAAATTCCTGGGTCACCTCCTTACTCCAGAAGGGATGGAACCCAATCCTGACAAAGTAAGAGCTATACTGGAAATGCCACCTCCCAAGTCCCCAAAAGAAATTCAGCAGCTGGGAGGGAGGATGGAAGGCTTAAGTCGCTTTATCTCCCGTTCAGGAGATAAGAGTGCACCTTTCTTTAAAACCCTCCGGGGAGGGAGTAGGTTCGAGTGGATGAAGGAATGTGATGATGCTTTCACTCAGCTTAAGAAGCAATTGACATCAACCCCTTTGCTCCAAAGCCCGCGAGAGGGAGAAAATCTATTTCTGTATATGGGAGTCGGAGCCGATGCCATAAGCTCTGTTTTGGTCCGAGAGGAGAAAAAGAAGCAATTCCCAGTCTATTACGTGAGTCGAATTTTGAAGAATGCAGAGACTCGTTATCCTATTCTCGAAAAGTTGGCCTTAATGCTTATAACTTCAGCAAGAAGATTAAGACCATATTTTCAAGCTCATTCGATTCTAGTCGTTACTGATCTTCCATTGAAGAATGTCTTGGAGAAGCCAGAGCATTCAGGCAGGTTGGCAAAGTGGGCAATAGAGCTCAGTGAGTTTGACATATCTTATGTCCCAAGGGTGGCGATCAAAGCTCAAGTCTTAGCAGACTTCATGGTGGATGCCAAAGAAGTTGAGTCGCAGAAGGGGGTCGGAGTACCCCTTGCCTGGAAAATCTTCGTGGATGGAGCCTCAGGAAAAAATTCTTCCGGGGTGGGAGTTGTCTTAATCAACCCAAATGGAGTAAGGCTGGATCAAGCGCTGAAGTTCTATTTTCAAGTAACAAACAATCAGGCAGAATATGAGGCTTTGCTAGCTGGTCTTAAGTTTGCTAGAGAGCTGGGGATTGATGATGTCAAATTCTTCACAGATTCTTCAAAGATGGCTTCTCAAGTAAATGGAACTTTCGAAACTAGAGATAGTATTTTAAAGCGGTATCTAACTCTAGTAAAAATCGAGGTAGGGAAGTTCAAAAGCTTTACCATCGACCATATTCCAAGAGGTGAGAACGTGGAAGCAGATGAGTTGGCAAAATTTGGACTTCTCTCAGGAGGAACGACTTCAGAATTGTTTCGCCCGGCAATTGAAGAAGGAGAGGTCATGGAGATTGATCAGCATCCATCTTGGATGGACCCATTTGTTCTATATCTTTCGACTGGAGAGATCCATTCATCAATAAAAGATAGAAAAAGGTTTAAACGAAAAGCGGCTAACTTTTATCTTGTTGCAGGAATGCTTTATAGAAGAACTTTCCTTTCGCCATTAGCACGGTGTGTTTCGGAGGAGGAAATTCCAACAGTCATTCAGGAGGTCCATTCTGGAGAATGTGGAAGTCACTCTGGGGCTAGAACTTTGGAGAAAAGAATTCTGAGGCAAGGCTATTTTTGGCCTCAAATGAGGAAAGATGCGGAAAAATTTGCTAAGAAATGTGTAAAGTGCCAGAAGTTTGCTCCTCTCCAAAATCAGCCGGCTCAACAACTCAAGTCGATAGCAACTCCATGGCCGTTTGCAGTTTGGGAATGGATTTGATTGGGCCTTTCCCTATGGCAGGTGGGCAACGTCGATATATTATAGTCATGATTGACTATTTCAGCAAATGGATAGAGGCAAAAGCATTGGCCAAAATTACGACTCAAGCCGTGAAAAATTTTATTTGGGGAGAGATAGTATGTCGACACGGAATCCCAATGTCAATCATCACGGATAACGGTTCTCAGTTCAACAATTCAACTCTTATTAATTTCTGTAAGCAAATTGGCGTTGAGCTACGTTTCGCTTCTGTGCATCATCCAAGAAGCAATGGGCAGGTAGAGGCCGCCAACAAACTCATCATAAATCTCTTGAAAAAGAAGGTAGAAAATGTCAGGGGCAACTGGGCAGAACAACTACCTTCCGTCTTATGGGCCTTGAGGACAACTCCAAGTTCTGCTACTGGAGAAACTCCATTCAAATTATCACACGGTTTCGAAGCCCTTATTTCGGTGGAATTTGAAGTAAAAAGCCCAAGAGTATTTTTGGCGCAACAGAATCAAATTGACTGGATGGAAGGAAATGATGAGGAGTTAAAATGCAGCCTTGATTTAAATGAGGAGTTGAGAGATACGGCAATCATCAGGCAAGAAGAGGTGAAGAGAAGAATGGCGAGGCTATTCAATAAAAATGTAAGAACCAAAGAGTTCGCTGTTGGGGATCTAGTCCTGAAGAAAATAGATACAGCAGCAAGAGCTGGTTCAGTCGGAAAGCTTAACCCAAACTGGGCGGGGCCGTTTGTGGTGAAGAGTGTGCTTAAAAATGGTGCTTACCATCTCCAAACTTATGAAGGAAAAGAATTGTCTCATTCATGGAGCGGAGATGATCTCAAACTCTTCTTTTCTTAAATGTTCGTATCCGATTCACTCATTCTTTTTCTCACTTTTCCTCTCTCAAATGTCACGCAGGTATTATCAAAACATTCGCAATACGAGTGATGGGTAACAAGTTTTAAGAATAAGTTATTTTTTGAAAAGCCAAAAACCTGTCAAGTGAGACATCGACGGATCCTACTATCTTCCCCCTCGACTTGTTAGCTCGACGTGTAATTCTGCCAGGACCACAGATGTCGGGGAGATTTCAAATCTGTGTAGCAGTAGCTCGCCAAGCTTGAGCGGTGGAAGTTTAGGATACCGGGTCCTTGCTGACATCTGGCACACCTCAGCATTTCAAGGGGGTCTAGGTGGCTGGCTCAGCTCTGTCATGCATTAGGAAGGACATTGTTACGATCTTAATGATCTTTCAGGGAAAGCAATGTCGGTATAACCTCCGCGGCATGACCACACCTGCCCTACCGATCATTCTGGTCTGTAACTCTCGAATACTCGTTGAAGCGTGGTTAGGTAAGGGGCGGTCAGAAACATCCATGACCGTCGCCTGAACCTTGGATTGGCATGTTTGCAGTAAACTCGGTAATCCTTTTAAAAAGGCAATGTCGGTATAGCCTCCGCGGCATGACCACACCATCCTTTTGGATCATTTTTGAGATCCCTTTTTCCCATCTTCTTACTACAAAAAAAAATCTTATTCATCCCTTTGTACTGGGATCGGGCGGTCAGCAATTTATGAGACCGCATGTTCTTCTTTCCTACTTTCTCCAAAGAGCGATTTGAGTCATTTACGATCGCCGGATATAACTTTTTCAGGATAATTGAGGCCGCTATTCAGAAATCTCTTATGCCAGCTTGATAGAGATCGGCCCGATCTCAGAAAATTTGAGATTCCAATGCTTTCTGCTACTCAAAGCTATATGGAATGATCATGATACTCTGTTCCTCATCAAGTGAAAGTTTGGTTTTTCTTCAAAAGGGGCGGCTAAATATAATGTGATCGCTGAACTGGAGAATCCATGAAGAGCTATCATTTTCCTTTTCAAATAATAATCTTGGTCATCAAGGGGTCAACAAACGGGTTTCCTGAAAGTCATTTGGGCGCCGATCACCCAGAGTGTAATGAGTTCAAATCATCTTCAAGTTATAGTTTCCTTATATTGCAACCTGTGTAATACGAGACCGCATGACTATTATGGATAAGTTGGCTATTTTCTGACCACAGTTAAGTTGCTGAATTTCTTTTAGTGATCTGATTATCTCAAGATCATAGAGTAGTCTTGTATATATAAAGTATCGGTTTTTCCTTCAAGGTCTTTAGTATTTTTCCAAGAGATCGCCACCTGAAGTTTTTAATGTTGATATAAAATTATGTGATAAACCTAGGGCATTGAGATCGAATGCCGATTCTAACTCAGAAGAATAAATAAATATATACATCAAAAACAAGTTCACTCAGAATTTAGCAGGAATCCAATTTTTATATATTCTCTGAAATATCTATTACAACGAGACCGCTCGGTCTCCAAAAAATAAAAAATGAATATCATTACAATTCACTCTCTTTTTGACCTCTTAGAAGACCGCCCACTCGAGGGGGAAGAACCAGTCTCTGCAGAAGATTCTTCTAAACTATTCCCTGGAATTCTAGATACAGAGCTTGAGCTCAAACTGGAATCTAGGCCAAGGGTATAGCGGCTTCCACTTTCTTCGTCCTCGATCACGACATTTTCCTCTTGGCCTGTGGTCTCATCAGCAGCATCAGCAGGCTCATCAGCAACATCCGCGGTCTCTTCAGCAGTCACAGATTGTTCTTCAATTCTTTGTGCTGCATCAGGGAAGAGATCGGCGAACGAGATATCTTTGAATTCTTCAGTAAATCCACCGCAGTTACGAACCTCATCCAGCACCTGGTCGGCGGTCTCTTTTATATGGTGCATCAAAGCCCTCTGGAAAGCTGGATTCTCAGGGTCATAAGCTGCTTTTTCAAATTACTGCAAAAGAGATATATGTTAGACCGCGCGATCATAGGTAACACGTTCATAAAATATAAGTAAAATTCTCACTTTTCTGTCTTCTTGCAAGGCAGTTATTTCATCCAGAGCGCTGCGAAGAGACCGCCCCATATGGTGATTTAAGATTGTACTTCTAGCGGTCACTTGGGCACAGAGGTCGGGGAGCATATCGGTCTCGATATTCAATATTTCATTTGTATTTTTTCTCCCATACAAAGCCGAAGTGACCGCGTATGCGTGACGGGTCACCTTCCCGCTCCACAAGGGCAGATCAGTGGACACCTTCACAGACTTTCCTTTGGCCTCCCATTTGAGGAGGGGTTTTCCTTTGATGTCCTTCATTTTTCTTTTAAAACCCACCAAGGGAAAAACTTGCTCGGCGGTCTCAGAAGTAATGCCGAACACGTCGGCCTCACACTTCAGCCTCCTCTCCCTCTGAGTAAGAACTTCTGCAGCTGGGGAGATAGGATCTTGTACAGGGACCGCAAAGGTCGCTAAAAGTCGAAAAAAAAGTTAGGAAAAAACATACAAGACATGAAAGGAAATTATTCGAGACCGCAAGAAAAACTTACTTTCAGCTGGTGTGATCTCGGCGATCTCGGGCCAGATCGCTAGATAATGAACAAGATCGATCCTCTTGCCCGTCAAGAAAGCCAAGATTTTCAGCTCCTCTTCTGAGACCGCTTTTATCTTCTTAAAGATGCTGTCAGGTCGCGAAGAGGGCGAGTTCTTGAGACCGCCAAGGTCACCTTCGAAGACCAGAAATCTCTCTGTCCAAAAAGAGATTTTATTAGGAAGATTCATGATTTTTATTCCATCTGCTGAAAAGTACATCAACCCTTTAAACTCTTCCTTCTTTCTGCCTTCCTTCAAAATCTTCGCGGTGAAGGTTGCGCGGAACAGATTCATTGTGAATTTCACCCTTTCCGATCTCAAGTAATTAATGAAGACATTAACCAGACCGATGGAGTTCGGAGCCAACTGGGCGAGCACGAAGCCGTAATATTCCAAGATCTCTAGCCATTCCCATGAGAGGGGAATCCTCAACCCGTTATCAAAGTGATCGATGGGAATAATAAACTTTTTCTCCTCCACAAAGTTCAAACTTTCTTGTTCAGTTGGCGGTCTCACAACTACCTGAGTTTGGATCATATATTTCTTTATGAACTCAATATATTCATCCTTTGATAGGCGACCTTGTTTGTGATCGGCATTCAGGAAGATGGTGGCAGAAGAAGCACGAGCGGACACCATTTTTAGCGATCGATGAGATCGGTGCTTAGAGCGCATTCAAGAAAGCATAAAATAAAGGTCATGAAGACGGCTATTTATAGAAGACGAAGGGTCATTTTGTAATCATTACCTCTTGAAGATCGCCCAGCAAAAAATGTTCAGACCGCTCGACCTGTGCAAAGTTATGTGGAAGCATACTATGGTTGGCGATCTCAATCAATAAAAACACAGCAGCAATACAAGCAACCCAGGCATAAAGAGATCGAAACTTTACAAATCAAGGCCGCACAAAACATTAAAATTAAAACAGCCACACAAATATATGGAAAAATAATAGTAAAATTTTACAAAATATAGTTTAAATCCAGAGACCGCTCGGTCTCAAATTAAATGTTCATCTCCTAAGAGGCCTGTTTCTCCCTATATGAGCTGCGACATCTTGCATGTCGTTCACTGCAGCCATAACCGACACCAAGCTATGATTGGCCAGCATTGCAGATCGGAGAATTTTTTACATCTCCATGTCCACCTGCTCCATAGGGATCAGTACAATTTCAGGTTGCGGTCTCTCCGCTGGATGATCGCTGGAGGTACCCGGTAGCATCAGCATCTTTCCATGACCGCTCCTCAGCCTCTCATTCTCCGCGGACAGCGCCGCAGCCTTCCCCTTGTAGTACTCAGCCTCCTTTTCAGCCTTCTTAAGAGCTCGTACGATCTCTGCAACCCTCAGATCGCATTCTTCTCGAATCCTCTTCTCATTGGTGCGCAATTTTTCTTCGAGATCGCGAATCTGATCGTTCTGAGTTCGCTCCCTCATCAACATAGAGCGAACATCCTCGAACATTGGGTTAAGGATGTTGGTTAGCTGAGGGGAGATCTTGATGTGCTGAGGAAGTTATCCCTCCTCGATCTCAGCATCATGGTCATCTGCGGTCACAAGAGATGGGTTATTTTAATCACGAACATACGATCAGATAAGCTCTTTAAATAAACAGAAAGAGTACTTGGAAAGAAGTTGAGACCGCAGTCATGTAAAGCTCTCCTGGTATTTTTAGTGACCGCGGGATCTGCGGTCAGTGAAAGGCGATCTGATCCCCTTAAACGCTCCAGATCCATTCTTTCCAAATCTCTTTTCTGCGACTTTTCTCCCTCTTTTCTTCTTCGTTTCAATTCTTCATTACTCAAGAGGATATCGTCGGTCTCAATAAAGACGATCTCACGCTTTCTTTCAGGAGAAACAGAATGAACTATAGGTAATGGAAGGAACTCAACTGACTGGGGAATCGTTTTATTCTTACCAGCTCGCAAAATCGAGACCGCCGCCGCACGATCTGCTGCAGCCTTGTTCAAACGATCTCCCTGAAGAGAATCGTCTAGGAGATCGCTAGAAAGTGCAGCTTTCTCCTTAGCGATCTGCAGCTTCTTCGCGATCTCCTCCTCAGCGTTTTTGTCCTCCGTAGTCTGCAAGACCACATCCTTGTTCCTCTCTTCAGCGATCAGGGCCGCCTTTTCCTCAGCAACCCTGACCGCTTCTTTCTTCCTCTCCTCAGCGATTAGAGCTGCCTTCTCCTCGGCGGACCTGAACGCCTCTCTCTTCCTTTTCTCCTCGGCGATCAGAGCCGCTCTCTCCTCAACAACTCTGACCGCCTCCTTCTTCTTCTTCTCTTCCTCGACGGTCTTAGCCGCCTCTCTCTTCTTTTCTTCTTCCTCTCTTTCTTCTCCTTGTCTTTCTTCTTCTCCTCGTCCTCTCTCTTTTTCTTCTCCTTCTTCTCCCTCTTTTCTTTCTTCTCTCTTTCTTCTTTCTCCTTCTCTTTCTCTTCTTTTTCCCTCTGTTCCTCTACCTCTTTCTCTTTCTTCCTCTTCATCATCTCTTCCATTTCCATCTTTTTCTTTTCCTCCTCCTTTGCCTTGATCGCTGCGTCAGCGATCTCCTTCTCTCTGTCTGCGATCTCCTTATCAACAACGGCATTTCTGAGAGTTGAAGCCTCTAAGGGATCCAACACCTGCAATGATGAAAAAGATGAATTATTAGAAGAAACCTCATCAAGGTAGGCGATTAATCCAGAATCATCCTCTCTTGATAAAGTTGAGAACGCGGGAAGGAAGAGGGGATCTCCCTTAGCATTCACCTTCTGAAACTCCGCAGAGTCTTCCAGATCGACAGATTCAGGAAATACGGTCGCCCCCATGGCGGTCACGTCTTTTTCTTCCTCATTTTTTCTGCTTCTCTTATAAGTCAAACTAGATGGACTTGAATCCTTTCTTTTCCTGCCCTTCGCAGTGATCTCCTGGTCAGCAATCTTCTGCCTCAAGGATTCGGCCTCGGCTTTCTTCTGACGTAGCCCAGCCAGAATGACCTCGGTAGAGGCGGTCTCAGGAAGTTTGGAAGATGTTTGATCCAGCGCCTCCAGGGATTTCTGACAATTAAAAGAAATGGAAAAGTCAGGCAATTTCCATACAGGATCTGAAGAAGTATTAGAC
The DNA here is from genome assembly GCA_033032865.1 of Dactylorhiza incarnata. Taxonomy (NCBI): domain Eukaryota; kingdom Viridiplantae; phylum Streptophyta; class Magnoliopsida; order Asparagales; family Orchidaceae; genus Dactylorhiza; species Dactylorhiza incarnata. The sequence continues at coordinate 140,325 of JAWHQI010000477.1, forward strand.
GGTTCAGAAGCAATAGAGACCGGCACAATCGAACCCTCAGGAAGCTCAGTTTTCTTTAACGGAGATCGGGCGGTCTCCTTTGAAGTGCTCGCTTTCGTTAAAATTTTTGGCGCTTTCTTTCCTTTCTTCGAGCTGACACTTTCCTTTTTCCCAGGAGAGTTCGCTTTCGATGGAAGAACCTTTAAGAGATCGAGCATAGTCATCTTTGCAAGAAGATCGAACTTGCCCAATTATCAAAGACCGCTCAAGGATGAGGATATCTCAATGTCTCGTAGAATGGAGTTTTCAGCCGGTATTTATAGACCAAGCCGCATTAATGATGGTCGCGGTCTCAGCGGTCAAAGCTTACATTTTTGAAGTTCCAGGTGCAACTTAAAAATGTGCGGGGATTATGTTTGCCTAAAAAGCTCGCGACCTCCTCTTATTGATCAGTTTTCCCTGTCTCAGCGGTCTCAATTGAAGTGATCGACCAGATCACCAGCTCCCTCATCAACCGGGATTTTCTAAGTACCAAGCGGTCAGGGTAGTGCAAGATAACCAGCTTAAGCGGTCTGATCTTTTTTCTTTTTTTTGTTATTTGTACCCCTTTTTCCTGCCCCGGCTCTCCTGTACCCCGGGCAGCCCGTAGTTTTCAGTTCTGCCCGTTTGGGCAGCCCCCTCATCTATAAATAGAGGGGTAGGGGTACCAGAAAAGGGACCTTTGCTCCGAGGCTCCAGCTTACAACCTGTGTAAGCGGTCTCATTTCTTCGTGATCGCCATTTCGTGATCGTTTTCCTTTTGTTCCAGCATCTTCTGTCTTAGTAACCTGCACTTCGCAGTTTTCTCCCATCCCCTTTTAGTGTGAATTTTGGAGGTACCATTTTTGGCACCAACATACCTTAACATATCTAAGCAAGAGACTATAAGCCAACCCACATCTAACTATTCCAGAACAAGTGTTCAAAAGTAAACAACAAGTAACAGCAGTAGAGAAACAAAAGTCTAACCACACGACACCACGGGCGTCAACACCTGACACGAACCCATGGGCCGACAAGTCCACAGAATACCCTACCTCAAGAGAGTCAGAAGAGGGCAACTAAAGCAACTTCGCACTAACACCTGCTACTGGCCAGAACCTGAGGCATTCAAAGAAAGAACACCTCAGAAGCAAGTTACAAGTGGTGCAGAAAACAAGAAAGTAAGCAAACCTCCGCGAGACCGGAGGGAAACAGTAGCTGCAAGGATTAGTGAAGACAAAGCTAGCAGCAAATAATCAACAGGAAAAGAAACAGCAGAAGAATCTAATAATCGGCAGAAAATCACTCACCAAACAAAGGTGAGAAAAACAGGCAAGGTCAGAACTCGCCATCAGCAAATATCCATCAACATTCATATTATTAATCATGTTACTCTTGTTCAGAATTATAGAGACTGGTCAGCTCATCAGAAAAAGAGAAGCCGTGCGGGGATAATTCCATCACACATCGTCACGACCCTCAGAGCACCGCACCGGTGGCCCCCCCAACATCGTGTACGACCTCCAACAGAATTTATTATTTTAAAAGAGCATCGCACCGGTGGCAACGCCAACATCGTGTACGACCTCTAACAGAATTCACATTTTCATGCATTTTCAAAGGAATAGGGGCGAGGCCCATGAGAACATATGGCAACATTTTTGGTTAACAAGTTGAGCAAAATTATATTGAGTAAAAAGGAGCAAAAGTGAGGCAGATGATAAAACTCAGCATAATACCAAACACTGGAAGCTAAGGCGAGAAAAGAATAAAGGGGTTTTAGCAAAGAGAAGGACCAAGATCACCACTTGCCTTCAAATCACCGGAATCGTTCTCCGAACAACTCCTCGTCGTAGATCGGCCCAAAAGTGGGCGCGACGAGGCGAGAACTACAGAAAAATGGCCAAAAAGAAGGTTAGGGCCGAAAACCCTAACGCGAAAAGTCCAAGAAAAGGGAAAAACTCACCACGAATGCGAAGCTCTCGTCGAGAGCTTTCCGGATCTATGCTCGGTTGAAAATTTCGTCCACCGGAGCTCCGTAAGCGGCGACTGGATCTATGCTCGGTTGAAAATTTCGAACCCAATGAAAATTTCGCCTAAGGTGAATGGCGGCGTTACGAATCCAACGGTGAAGTCGGAATCAACCTCCGACGTACCGTTTTCGAGATATAAATGACCGAAGTTTACGGCGAACTTTAAATACGTACAAATCTTCTAAAATGGCTTGGATCGCAACGAAACTTGACGGGCAGGTCTAAAATTAAATAACTTAATTTCCTAACGTAAAAATTTCCAATTCCGGGTCATTTCAAAATTTGGTCGACTTGACCCAAACGGACGCGAAAACTCGCAAACGGCATCGCGCCGTTAACTCGACGTTAAGAGTAACGCCCGGAAGTCATAAACACGCCACCACTGAGTTAAATAATTACCAAAAAATCATGGGCGTTACACTATTTCTTTAGCAGGAAGTCATAGGGAGGAAGGAGATGAAGAAGAGATTCTAGGGTTTTGTGTGTGTGTGTAATTTTTATGATTTCATAATGTCTAATATATACTAGTATGCATTGGGAAGGAAAAGAGGCGCGTTCCTATTCAAATTTTCCTGAATAGTTTTGAGAATCCCGGAATAGCGGCGTAATTATGACGCTGACGTGTCCTGTGATGTCATTCTATCGTCCTGATTGAGTTTTGTCTTCGAGAGTGTCGTCGAGATCACTTTAACCTTGTCGTTGAGATTAATTCAGCTTTGTCGTCAGGACTCCATCAATGTCGTCGAGACTCCAGCAATGTCCTCTTGACCGTCAAGACGATTTTTCTTTGTCTAAGCAACTTTTCTTTTAGAAGATTTTGCACATCTGCCTTAGGCATTTTCCTGTTGTTCCTGTCTTCAAGACTAAAGTTGTTAGACTACTTTAGGGTGGACCTTGTGAGAATTCAAGCCCATTATCAAACTAATTTAAATCCTCTAATGTGAAACATAAGGAGTTCAGCATGCCCAATTTAAGAACTTAGCATACCCAATTCAATTTGAATCGATTGAACTTAGACTCATCCAGGAGCTTAGTAAAAATGACAGCAACCTGCCTATTTGTATTGACATACTCAAGGCAAATATCCTCTTTTTTTACATGCTCCCTAATGAAGTAATATCTAATCTCAATATGCTTTGTTCTACTATGTGCTACAGGATTCTTGGCAATAGAAATAGCACTGGATGAATCACAAAAGAGAGGTGTTCTCTTTATTTGCAAATTGTAATCCTCTAATTGGTCTTGAATCCAAAGGAGTTGTGCACAACAACTACCAGCAAGAATGTATTCATACTCAGCTGTGAAGATAACAATGTTATTTTGCGTTTTGCTACTACAGGACACAAGCCTTCTCCCCAAAAACTGACAAGTTCCTGAAGTACTTTTCCTGTCCTCTTTGCACCCAACAAAGTCTGCATCAGATTACCCATACAACTCAAAGCCATCTGACTTAGGATACAAGAGCCCCAGATTGGGAGTACCATTCAGATATCTCAAAATTCTTTTCACTACTGAGTAATGAGATTATTTGGGGTTAACTTGATACCTTGCTCAGACACTTGTAGCAGACATGATGTCTGGCCTAATAGCAGTGAGGTGGAGCAATGAGATAATTATGCTTCTATACATGGACTCATTATTGGGTTTCCCCTTTTCATCCTTGTCTAGAGACATATTTGAACCCGTAGGAGTTCTCATAGGGGTAGAGTTCTCCATTCCAATTTTTATGATATCCAAGGTAAATTTGGTCTCAGAAATGAAAATACCTTCCTCAGATTGCTTTACTTGGAGACCTAAGAAATACTTTAGCTCTCCCATAATGCTCATCTCAAACTTACTTTGCATGAGTTTGGCAATGTTCTTACAAAGATTCTCATCTGTTGATCCAAATATAATGTCATCAACATATATTTGAACCAATAAGATGTGGCCCTTCAACTCTCTCAAGAAAAGAGTCTTATCTATTTTCCCTCTTAAGAACTTATTTTCAAGGAGAAAGGTAGACAATGTCTCATACGAAGCCCTTGGAGCTTGCTTCAATCCAAACAAGGCTTTCTGTAGAAAATATACATGGTCAGGAAAGGTAGGAGAGATAAAACCTGGTGGTTGAGCTACATAGACTTCTTCTTTCAAATCTCCATTTAAGAATGCTGACTTCACATCACTTTGGTAAACTTTGAATCCCTTGAATGCTGCATAAGCTAGGAATAACCCGATGGCCTCTAGTCTAGCAACAGGAGCAAATGTCTTATCAAAGTCTATCCATTCTTCTTTACTGTAACCTTGGGCTACCAATCTTGCTTTATTCTGTACAATCACTCAAGCTTCATCCATTTTATTTCTATAAACCCACTTTGTCCCAATGACATTATGCCCTTGTGGACTTGGAATAAGCTTCCAAACTTTGCATCTCTAGAATTGGTTGAGCTCTTCTTGCATGGACCTAACCCAGAATTGGTCTTGGTTGGGCTCCTCAAATTTCTTTGGCTCCAGTTGTCACAGAAAACTGAGGTGCAAGATCTCATTTAGAGCATTTCTTCTGCTTCTAACTCCATGATTAAGCTCACCAATTATATGATTTGTTGGATGATTTCTAAGATGTCTCGCAGCTGTTGGAATCACTCTTGGTGGTTCTTCTATTTCAGTAACTTCTTCAGCTGCTGCTTCAAGATTTTCATTCTGAAGATTTGGGTCTTCGTTAGTCTCTTCTACTGTTTCTGGAATAGAGTTCTATGTGGAAGGTTCTTTCTTCTCAATTGTTTATTCTTCTCTGATTTTCAGGGTCTCCAATCGTGCTTCAATTCCTACACTGGATGAACTAGAAAGAAGATTATACAGCATGCTGCTCTCATCAAAAACTATATGAACAGATTCCTCAATTGTAAGAGCATTCTTATTGAAGACTCTGTTGGCTTTGCTAGTTTTGATATATCCTACAAAGACACCTTCATAACTCTTTTCAGAGAATTTAGTAACGTAATGCTTATTATTCTTCAGCACATAGCATTTACTTCCAAAAATTCTGAAGTAAATTAGTGTTGGCTTCTTACCTTTAATCAGCTCATAAGGAGTCATGTTATGGTTTTTATTGACGAGTGCTCTATTTTGCACATGACATGCAATGTTAACTGCCTCAGCCCAGAGATATTTAGGAAGTGAGGAGTCACTAAGCATAGTCCTACCCGCCTCAATAAGTGTTTTATTTTTCCTCTCAGCAACCCCATTTTGCTATGGAGTTCTGGGAGAAGAAAACTCTTGTAGGATACCTTCTTCTTCACAAAATTTATTTATTGAAGCAAATTGAAATTTAGTTCCATGGTCACTTTTGATTTTGACTACAGAGCTGTTTAATTCATTCTGAATTTGTCTGACAAAAATTTTGAATGTACTTGGGGTATCAAACTTGTGTTTTAAAAAAGAGCACCAAGGTAAACCTAGAGTGATCATCAACAATAACCAATGTATAAGCCATCGTGCACTGTCATAAGGCCAAATAGGTCCTTGTGTAGAAGGTATAAGCACATAGTAGATTATTTGTCCAGTATGCTTTTAAATGAAATCCTTGTTTGTTTTCTCATTTGGCATGCATGACAAGGACCCATTTCTAGACAATTCAATTTAGGAGCATCCCTTACCAAATTTTCTGTCATTAATTTCTTAAGACACTTATAGTTAATGTGGGCTAGTCTCTTGGGCCACTTTACATAAGAAGACACACCATCATTTGCTATAAGACACACAGGCTCATTCTTCCTAATGCAAATAAAATTCAAATAATAAAATTTGCCACTCCTAGTGCCTGTTAGGATAGATTCAGCATTCTTAGAATCCTTGATCAGTCACTTATCCCTGTGGAAGGAAATAGCATATCCCAAGTCATATAGTTGACTTATGCTTATAAGGATATGTTGTAACCGTTCAACATAAGCTACCATTGTGATAATGATACTACCATTAATGATCTTACAATAGACCTTGACTACACCTCTATCAGATCCTCCAAATTTGACTTTGGGGCCATCTTCTGCAGGTGAACAAACTCCTTCAATAAGCTTTTAGTACCAGCCATATACCTGGAACACCTACTGTCCAAATACCGCATAGGAGTCTTGGTGGTTTTTAGTCATACCTGCAAGATAAATACACTTCCTTAGGAACCCATGCTTTCTTGGGTCCTAGGTACTTGTTAGGAAAAGAACTAGATGGAAAACCAACAACTTTCTTACTAATTCTCATGTGGGGAGAATTCTGGACAGTTGGATTAAACCAACAGTCTAAGGCAAAATGCCCTATCTTACCACAGCCCCAATATTCAAATCTATTGTATCTACATTTTCTTGTTGTACTTGGTCTGACTGGGTTAAGTTGTTGCTTGGTAGCTAACCATCCCTTCTTGGAAGCTGAAGAACTTTCCCCAGCATGACAGTTTTTGAAAGCCTTCACAGGAGGATTCTTTTAGGGTGCAGATAGTGCACTCTTCCTAAGGAAAGTTTGTATTTTGTTGAGCCAAGTAGAAGGGTGCTTAAGACCACTATCTGTCTCCTTGCTCTCTTTGCATCCATAGATTATACTGTGATCATATGAATTAGTGGGTATGATCACTTTTCTAAAGATTGTCTTCCCTTGACTAGATTTCCCATTGTTTTCACTTTGAGAGTAGCCCAAACCTTTATTATTTGTTTGTTAAAATCCATCAATCAAAGGGAGAATAGTTTGTGGCTTAGAATAACTGGCCACAATTCTCCTTTCCTCTAAGAGCTTATCCTCCAGCTCTTTGATTCTATTATTCTTATGCTTAATAACCTTAGTTAAAGTGCAGGTGCTCAGTGTAGACATTTACAGTTTGGTCTTATATTGAACTAGTTTAGTTACTTTCTCAAAAAGCTCATCTCTCTTGTCACTCAAGGAGATGATCTCAGCCGCTTGAGCCTTACAGAGAGATTTTGCTTTCTTAAGGTCTTCAAGAAGGGAACCAAACCTCTCAATGTATTCAGAGTCTACTTCTCTTATAGTTGAAGAGGAGCAAGCATCTGAATCTATGTCAGATATAGTAGGAGAGGCTTTAAGAATTACTTGGTTATAATGGGTTTCATCACAACAGTATTCATCTGAGCAGGCCATAGATGCAATATGGCTATCTGATTCTGATGAGCATCACTCAGTGTAACTATCGTTGAGTGTTCTCACTTTTTTTGTCACAAAGCTTTTCTCTGTCTTCCTGCTCTTTGAGTGCTTTCTTTCTTCACTCTTCTCTTTCCTCTTGAATGGACATTCAGTAATGATATGTCCAGACTTTTTATAGCTGTAGCAAACAATGTTAGAAGAAATATGTTTGTTAGATTTGGAATCATACATGTCTGATCTGTGTCTGCTCCTAGACTTATCTTATCTCCTGGAACTAGAGAGAGAAGCTTCATATCTTCTATTCCCTCTTCTTCTATTTCTCAGCAATTTCTTAAACTGGTTGGTGAACAGTGAAAGATCTCCATCATAGAGCTCTGAGCTGGAGTTGCTTAAGATCTCTTCCTCTGAGACATAGACAGACTCCACTATCTTGTGCTTTCTTGAAACTTTAGTTTTAAAGGTCACTGCCTTTTCGCTGTTGTGAGCTGTGGATCTCTCCTCTTCAGCCTTTCTAGTATTTAACTGTAGCTCATATGACAAAAGCTTGCCATATAGCTGTTGAGGCTCCATAGCTCCCAGATTGCCAACTTCCCTGCTGGCACACAGCTTCATATCCCATTTTTTATTTAGAGATCTCAGGAGCTTGTCATTGAGCTCATAATTTGTGAACTCTCTTTTATAAGTTCTGAGCCCATTAACAATCCTGAAGAGCTTTTCATAGTAGGCAGCTATGTTATCCTTCTTCTCTTTCCTGAAGGATTCATACTCCTGATTCAGAAGGGATTTTCTGTCTTCCCTAACCTCTGTTGTTCCATCCATGTATACAACCAAGGAATCCCACATTTCCTTTGATGTTTTATAATGAATCAGATTCTGAAATATTGAATCATCAATTGCATTGATAATGATGTTCTTAGCCCTTTTGTCCATGGTGACTAAGGCTACTTCATCCTTGGTGAACCGGGATAGGGTTTTGGGTGTAAAACTGTTGTTGGGTCCACAGGGATATTCATGGGAATATAGGGTCCCTCTTCAACTGCATTATAGACTCTAGGGTCTGAAGCTTCCATGTACAACTTCAATCTTTGCTTCCAGATGGGGAAGTTTTCCTTTGTGCAGATATGCAGCTTCATTGAGCCCATTTCCTTATAATGCTCACCAACCATAGTTTGAGCTGACAACCCAATATAACTTTTAGATCTTGCTTTAAGTTGTTAGGCCTTTACTCAACCTACCTCTAGTACCAATTGAAAGATTTAGGTTGTCTATAATACACCTAGAGGGGCGATCAGGTGTTTTCAATAATAATTGCTACTTTAATTTCTAGCTAGCACAACACAGAAAACTCACATAATTTATAGTGGTTCCCTTCCAGATATTGTGTCAAGAGGTAGTCCACTGTTCCTCCCACCTATCTAGCAATGAGATAGACTAGGCAACTTCTCCAACTCAGATATCTTCTCAATAAGCAAATCTTACAACTCTTGCTCACAAAGAACCCTACCAACAACTCAGACTTTACAAGTCTTACAACAACTCGGATCTTCACAAAGATCCTACCAAACTCAGGCTCACACAGAACCCTAACAAACTCAGGCTCACATAGAACCCTACCAATCTCAGATCTGTTATAATATCTTACAAGCTCAGGCTCACAAAGAACCCTACAGAATAAGAAAGATGTTTTTCTATTGTAGAAGAAAAAGCTTCAATGGGTGGCCTGGATGTAGCACAATCTCTAACCTGTATAAAATCCTGTGTTTGCATGACCAAAATAGCAAAGGTCCGCCATAATTTTATAAGTATGCATATATATATATATATATATATATATATATATATATATATATATATATATATGTTGGGTATTCACATGAACACAAGGAGAGAACACAACAAAAGAAACTTGTTTTCATTAATTTCAAAAGGTATACAGTATATAGAGCCCGCGGTTACAAAAATCTCTGCGCAGTTGCTCAAAAATATATATAGAAAAATTCAATCATTCCTTTTTAAACTCCATAATTTTGTCCTTCCCCTTGTTAGTTCTCACCTTCTTCGTATGAGATTCCGAGGGGCTTAGACTGAAACCGCTTGATGGAGTTGCCGCTCTAGTAGATAACTTTTCACCCTCTGCCGAGGAGTCGGCGACATCTTCAGCAACATCCACACCCAGACCGGTGATTTCATCCTTTGAATCAAAGACATCAGCATCCACATATTCTTTGTAGAGTGTCGCATAATCAATATCTACAAACTCATCTTTTAGCGCTCCTTGTTCTCTTAGGAGATCAAGGGTGAATTTTGTGGATGTCTTAGCGAGCCGGAGGACCGCCTGCCGATACTTTGTGTTTTCGCGGTAAGTCTCGCTTGTAAAGAAAATAACAGAGAGATTAGTAAGCCTGTACATGTATGAGTATTCACCCCTACTTAGTGAATTATTTTATACCATTAACTTTTCACACAGGAGGGTGTTCTCATCCAATGACTCCTCGAGAGTGCACCAAGCAGTGTGATTATTCATGACTACCCTCAAGGTTGCCATAGCCGCTGTCTTAGAAATGTCTTCCATTCGGACCTGCTTCATCTCGCGTAAATCGTCGTTGCCAAACAAAATAGAGGAAACCATGAGAGCTTGTGGCAGAATTTGGTCAAAATCCCTCCAGGAGGGAAGGTTGGTGCTAATAGTGACCGCCTCGCCTTTGATTACCCGATGCATCAAAGGATTTCCCTCAAAGTCGGAAAGGTCCTTGCCAAAATTAGGAAAGGCGGGAGATCCATCATCACCCACAGGAGTTCGCACGGGCCTGCGCCTCTTAGCCGAGGAGGTGATCTCCACACCTTGGGCAAGGCAACCTCCCTCTTTTGATCCAAAGTGCGGTGCTTCTCGCCAACCATCGTGATGTTCTCGACAAGCTGGAGTGGCCTTAATGTGGGACCATCAGAAAAATTGCTTGAAGAAAGTTAATTCAGCACCCAAAGGTACATGCGGTTATTTTTTTTACTAACCGCACATACATACAGTCATCCACAAGAATGTCCTTTACTTCCATCACGCGTCGGGTATAATAGGTCAGCGGTGGAGAAATTCAACTATCTGGCTCGCAGATTCCGTGAGCTCGAGCGGCCTGAAGGCGTCCTCATACCGCGGGTCAGGTGTCGCATGGATATCGCCAAAGTCCCCCTTGAGAATGAAAAATCGTGCTTGCCAATCGAGAACCTTGTTCGCGAGATTGAGGAAGCGGAGCTTCTTGGATCCAAAATGCATTTGTCCATACACGCGCCCTCACATGAAATACGCAGCGGAAGAATTCGAGGTTAAAGCGGATATGCTCCATCTACAAATAAACAATAAAGAAGTAATGGAAGCAACCGCATTCGGCGGAAGCTAGGCGGGCACTACCCCATAGTAGTTCAGAATTTCCACCATCTCCAGGAAGATGGGGAAGGTCCAACCTACAACAAAGTGGTCAAAGGGTACCATTATCTCATCCTAAAAAATAGTGGTAAATCGCTCCTCATCCCGAGGTAACCACATTTCATATATGTCATCGATTTGATGTCGCGATAAGAAGTGAGTGAAGTCTAAATCAGGGATGGTGGGAAAGTCGTGCTCATAAATCATGAAAGTGACCACATAGTCCACTCCCCAGGAAGATCCAGTCTGTGTTCACACCATCTTATTCTAATCTTCTTGTGTGGGTCAGGTAAGGAATGAATGGAAGGCAACCCCTATTTATAGGCATGGCGTAGAACTTCACCTCAAAAGCGGAAGCGCTAGCCATCATGAATCCATGCGGTCACTCCCTAGTGATTGTCACATCCAAAAGTTTTCTCCTACAAAAACAGTTCGCAGATCAATATAGATATCTGAACAATGCGGTAGTATTCGCCACAACTCAGATAGCATAACCATTTCTAGACATTCTAAGCAATATCAAGGGAAGCATGAACAGAAGTTGCAATTAATAAAAATAGTAAGGCGCATAACCGCGCAAAGTAAAGTCAACAGATAATCCAAATTATTACAGACAATGATAAAATGTGTTCGCCAAGATCAATTCTAGAAGAGCACTAATCGTGAGAATGTGGTCGCTCTGTGCCTAAGTACGCCAAGTCATCTGATATATCGATGAATGCCTTGTGGGCAACGCCAACACTCTGTTTAGCTGGGCTCCGAAGGTGTGAAGAGCTCACATATCCTCCCGCACCCACGTCATGTAAGGTGCTCCTGCTTTTGGGAGTGTCTGTGGTCGTGATCTACAAGCTGCATCACCTTGCATAGCGTTCGGCTGGAGGACACCAGAGGTAAGCGCATCAGCTTCTGTAAAGTTCTTGACTTGCTTTTCCAAGTCATTTAATCGCGCCCTCAAGTTCAACGATTCCTTTCGCAACACTTCCAGTTTGGCATACTCCCTCACCGAAATATCCGCCGCAGTGCCTGCAAAACACTTGCGACATCAGAGGTAAGCTCTATAATTTTTTAATATTTTGACAAGGCTAACCGAAATGTGGTTAATGGAGGATATACCCATGGTATCAACCATAATTGTCTCTTCAAGGATAGGATTAAGTTCACCAAAGTCATCCACACGGACAGCGGATACCATTCAAGGAGCCCCCACTGGATATCTGAGCGAGTCAGGGTCAGTCCACTAAAGGTATCCCCTTTGTGATAATTCACACAACCTCTGCCGCTCGTATAATTGTTCATGGGTAATGAGTCGTGCACTAGTATCCGCTACCACCAAGGGAGGGATGACTATCAATTCGCATCTAGGGAGAATAGAGAATTGACTATTAGGTCATTGTGAACAGTCCATAGTGCTTGTGACGCCTCTGGACTCTCTCGTGCTTAGTCGTGAAGAGCCCCTACACTCGCCCAGAAATTCAGCAACATAATCACTTAACTGTGTTAGAGCATCCTCGACCCCAAGACCAGCAATGGACTTACCCTTGGAAGTGAGTCGCAAGGCTGCTTCAGCCATTTTCTTCTCAGTGGCTTCCATCTTCTGGGCGACCTTTCTCGACTGCATCTCCTTAAGCATTCGCTTCCTCTTCTTCTTTTTCTTCTTCATAGTCTCAGTGGCCACCTTCTCCAACTCAAACACATTTACCTCGGCCATCCTCATCACCTCAGAATCTAATAACTCACCCTCTTCCTAGGCTTCCTATTAAACATCTTTATAGGGTATCCCCATCTCTCTTGCAGATGACACAACCTCTTTGGCCTCCAGCACAGTCTGTGCAGCCACGTCAGACCACAAAGCAGTTTGTGCTGCATCGTCCACAACCAGTTTCTCAACCGATCCACCTCCAGAGTTTATGGCCATAGTTCCTTCCTCAGGTAAAATCACCAGAGTGACCGCGTCACCTCCAGGAGTCTTCGCGGAAATCGTTCCCTTAGGCAAGTCCATCGTGGTGTCTGCATCGCCTCCAAAGACATTCGCCAACACCGTCGACACCAGATCAGCGTTAACCTATATTGCAGGCAAATCCCCGACCGCCAGACTCAGCACGGTCTCTCCCTGCTCGTCCAATTCTACAATTTCAGTGGGGAGGATCCCTCCTCCTTCCGTAGTGGCTTTGTTCATCTTCTTGACGATGGTCTTCTTCAATATCATCAGCTTCTGCTTCTTCTCGGGAGTAATTGTGGGAGCCCCCAGTGACTCCAACACCTTCTCAAGTTTGCGGCTTCCCCCTCCATGTCTTCAGACAAGTTGCATGTGGGATCTTCTGCCAGGTATCTATCCATGTCAAAAGAGATCATCGAGATATCTGTGCTCGCCTGCTATTGTCTAACAGCTGGCACAACCTGACTGGGAGCCACAACAATCACTGGAATTGGCGGAATGGCAGTCTTCGTGGGAGGTCCTCTACCCCCTTCCTCCTTTCAGGTAGCGTAGGAGCCTTGGATGTGCCCGCCAATCACTTCTCCGACACCAAAGAATTCCCCTCTAGCAATGTCTACAATAGGAGTCTGTTATGGGCAGTCATCGAATTGATTTGTATTCACAGCAAGCAAGGAAGATCAGTTCAAAGTAATCATGTTAAGACCACCCTAAGGCTACTTATTGTTTCCCGCAGCGCAAGAATTGGGTTGCAGTATCTGCGGTTACCAATCTATTTTTTTGAAGTTCATGCATACTTATAAAAGTGCGAGAATGTTAACCCGGAATCCTGTAACAACAGTCCGAGCCAGTCATTGGTCTCCAGAAGAGCGTGCGATTATAACCTGTGTAGCCCCACCAGTCCAGCAGAAGGGGTGGATGCTCACCGAGCAACCACACCCTCTCCTCCAGCCTCAACAGCCAACCAGCTCGGTCAGCCGCTGACCAGCTCGATCAACCACAGCAATAGTCCAAGTCACGAGAGGTCTGGGAGAACACTCTAAGTGTCCTCCCCTGCTCCCCTCTCTCTGGCACGCGTTGGTTGGTGCAGTTACAGCCTATTGTAACCGCACCTCCCCCCCCCCCCCCCCCCCCCCTCTTTTTCTCTCTCCTACCCAGAGTATCCTGTATCCCAGGAAGCTCAAATTTATTGCAGCATTTATAGCACCCACCCGTTTAGGTGGATCTCTATCATTATAAATAGAGGGCCAAAGGTGCCCAGAAAAGGACACTAAACTTGAGCGAGAATCTGCCCCATAGTAGGTATGGTTACAAGTTCGGAGTCACCATCTGTTTCTTATTTCTTTCATGTCTTGGACTTGAATTACTAGTTTATTTTTCATAATACGAAGGTGCTTCATTCACACAATGCTCATTAAGACTTATCATGGATACAAAGTATTGTTTGGTGGATCACATAACATTAATTTTATTTTTATTATGGGTGATCCAGTGTACCAAGAGAAGTAAAAAATATGGTATTTTTATAGTTAATGAGGTATTAATTGGGAGGACACATGGCTATTTCTCTTTGGTTTGCTATTCCTATAAATTAGTATCATTTGTACCAGCGTAAAAGAGAATTGCGGAAGCAAAAAAATTTCTTGGAGGAAGCGATCTCAAGTAGGTGGTCTCCTATAAGCGAACTCCTACCAGCGGTTTAATTTTTTGGCTTGCAGAAGTAGCGAACCAGCGAGCTCCTTTTGAGAGAACAACAACAGTTGGCGGAAGGAAATTGAAAACAGCAGTCTCTAGGTGGCGGTCTCAAAGGTGGCAAACAAACAGTGCGAACACTTTGCTTGCGGACTGTAGAAGTTTGTGGACACAACCTGCGAACAGAAAAGGTGGCAGCAGCACTTTGCGGACTGTTTGCGGAAACTCCTTGTGGAAAGCTTCTTGCGAACAGAATAGTTGCGGACAGCAGCTCCGGCAACTTCTATGATTAAAGGTGTCTAGGAGTGGAGTTGTAATACCTAGGTGTGGTAGTGTGCATGTGTTGAGTTGTAACTTGTGAAGTCAAGTTTTGTAAGGTTGCTTTGTAATTTCCATTTGTTATAAATTGAGAAGTTTGTCTCTTCATGTTGTGTTGTGCCCACTCATAAGTTTCGAACAAATACGAAGGTGCTTCATTCACACAATGCTCATTAAGACTTATCGTGGATACAAAGTATTGTTTGGTGGATCATATAACATTAATTTTATTTTTATTATGGGTGATCCAGTATTCCAAGAGAAGTAAAAAAATATGGTATTTTTATAGTTAAGTTTGCACAAGACACTTTACAATTCTACCCAAGGTGCTCAACCTCATAATGCTCGTTAAGACTTATCAGGAGGAGAAGTAGTTCTTGGGGGAGTTATCCTTCTCCTTTATTTTATTTTATTTTATTTTATTTTGAATGACCAAGGTCTCCTAATTCACTTGTTAGCAAACATGCATATGTAAACCACACATCTCTTATGTTAGTGCATGAATATCCATGGATCGCATGAGGGCAATCCAATGGAGTTTAGGTAATTTAGCCATGCATATTAACTAATCATAATATTATACTAGACAAGCATGCATAATCAAGATTATAAACAAATGTAGTAATCAAAATGAGTGAATGTGTGAATCATTGTCTAGCATAAAATATCACTCTTACTTAGAGGCATACATAAACATTTAGACACAGATTTCCTATATATGTTTTTCATTGTACATCTAAGATAATATTTGCTTAGCATGAACAACCAAAACAATGTTCAATGACGATGGAAGGTGAAATTATACATTGTAGTCAATCCATAAATGTTATACTACTCATGCTAGACATTTTCAGTGTAGCTTCAACACAGTTTTATCAATTTTGTTTTTCAAATATAAATGCAAAAACATAAAAAAAAATAATGCAAAGAACATATTTTTATATTTAATAATAAATTTGTAATTTTCTATGTTTTTGGAAAGAAAATAATAAAGGTAAAAACATAATAATTCTGTTGTGATCAGAGAACATTAATGTGCAAATTAGTAATAGAGTATCTCTTGACAACATGCATACAAAAAACCCAGAAAAATAAGAAAAGTAAAATTAGCAGCTATTATCGGTGGTAGAAAAATAAGAAAAGTAAACGGAGATTTGTATCTTCATTAAAAAAGCATATTTTTAGAAATTTTACATTTTCAATTTTTACGAATTTTTTGTTTATATTATAAGGAGCAACTAATACACGCAAGAAAATAAGAAAATTTGTAAGAAGTTGCATATTAAATATTTTAGGCATTGAGATCCAGTACACTCAACTCCAACTGTAATAGTTTGAATCGTGAATCCGGGAGTTAAAACTAGAAATTGCCTATATTTAATTTTATGATATTATGAAAAATAAACAAGTAATTCAAATCTATTTATATGTTCTTCATGGACATGAAAACTCAAAATGAAAATAGACAAACAAAGCAAAAGGATATTGAACACAATACAATATACCTGACTCCAAAGACAATGAGTTAAAGCATATTGGTTAGAAAAAATATGATATGAGATCAAATATATCATTGAAGGAAACAATTCCAACAAATGCACTTGCAAATATGTTAATCTCTTAAACATATCAAAACACATTGATGGGGTTCCCCTAAAAGGGTTCTGGTTGATTCTGACCAAATATTTTCTTATCGCAGCCTCATCCGGACCCGTAAGGCAGCTCCGAATCTGACGCCCGGTCTGAATCCTACAGCTAAGCTGCTTCGCGCTGCTGCTCCCGCTAGCTCTTGCTCCGCGGAAAGCGGTCCCGCTCCGCAGAGGGCGGTTCCGCTCCCTCCTTCTCCATAAGAGCGCTTCCGCTCGCTCTTACTCTGCGGAGGCCCTCTCGCGCTCCCGCTTAGCGGAAGGCATACCCGCGCTCCCACTCGCTCCAGCTCTGCGGGAAGTGCACTTGTGCTCCCGCTTGCTCCTGCTCCGCGGGAGGCGCTCTCGCGCTCCCTCTTGCTTTTGCTCCACAGAAAGCGCTCCCACTTCGCAGAAAGGGCTCCCACTCCACAGAGAACAGTTCTGCTCCCGCCTGCTCTATAAGAGTGCTTCTGCTCGCTCCTGCTCTGCGAGAGGCGCTCTCGTACTCCCGCTCACTCCTTCTCCGCAGAAAGCTCTCCCGCTCCACAGAGAGCGGTTCCACTCCTGCCTGCTCCATAAGAGTGCTTCTGCTCGCTCCTACTCTGTGGGAGGCGCTCTCACGCTCCCGCTCTCTCCTGCTCCACAAAGAGTGGTTCTTCTCTCGCCTTCTCCATAAGAGCACTTCCGCTCGCTCCTGCTCTACGGTAGGCGCTCCCGCTCCACGGAAGCCATCCCTGTGCTCATGCTCGCTCCAGCTCCGTGGGAAGTACACTTGCGCTCCTGCTCTCTCCTACTCCGCGAGAGGCGCTCTTGCGCTCCCGCTCACTCCTACTCTACAGAAAGAGCTCCCGCTCCGCAGAGAGCGATTCCGCTCCCGCCTTCTCTATAAGAGCACTTCCGCTTGCTCCTTCTCTGCGGGAGGCGCTCTCACGCTCCCACTCGCTCCTGCTCCGCAGAAGGCATCCCCGTGCTCCCGCTCGCTCTAGCTCCGCGGGAATTGCACTGGCGCTCCCTATCTCTCCTGCTCCGCGGGAAGCGCTCTCGCACTCCCGCTCGCCCCTACTCCACGGGAGGCGCTTCCTCTCTCGTATGGTCCGCAAAAGGTGATTCCGCTAGGTGATTCCCCTCTCTTATGGTCGGCAAGAGGCGCATCCACTTATGCCCGCTTCGCAAGAGCAGCCACTATCATCCATTGTTGACCACCACCATCACCAGGGAGGCTACTCAGGCTGCCCGAGCTGCCCAGTGTGACCGGGGGCAAACACATCATAACCTCAAAGTTGGCAATCTGTGTGCTCCGAGTCAATCATTCTCATTTTCTCATCCAGGAATCGGCATGGCGCAGTTATTGGAATGCCCTCCCCAAAAACTATTAAAGGAGAGTCAAGCATCCATTTGAAAATATTTTTTGGCATTGGGAGAAGAAGGTGCCCTTGAGTTTTCCGGCGAAGACTCTTTGAAGATTTTCATCAACCTTCAAGCTCCCCCTTGGAGATTTCCATCACCACTCCAGCTCTCCTTCAAGGACATTGCGAGGATCCTGATTGGGCTCCAAACGCTTCGGTACAGACCTCATCGGCTCTCCGCTCCAGGCCGCTACGTAGCGCTCCACTCCAGGCCACTCTGCAGCGCTCCACTCTAGGCCACTCTACAGTGCTCCGCTACGGACCGCTCTGTAGCACTCCGTCGTTGAATGCTCCACAGCGCTCCGCTCTAGGCCGCTTTGCGGAGCTCCACTCGAGGATGCTCTACTGCACTCCGCCCCAGGCCACTCCACAGCACTCCGCTCCAGGCCATTCCACTGTGCTCCACTCTAGGCCACTCCGTAGCGCTCTGCCCCAAGACACTCCACAGTGCTCTGCCCTAGACTCCTCCGCAGTGCTCTGCCCCAGGACGCTCCACAACACTATGCCCCAGGCCGCTCCGCAGCGCTCCGACCCATGTAGCTCCGCAGAGCTCCTCCCCAGGCCGCTCCGTAGTGCTCCGCTCTAGGCTGCTCCGCAACGCACAACTCCAGGCAGCTCCATAGTGCTCCGCTCTAGGTCGCTCCACAGACCGCTCTACTCCAGACCGCTCCGCTCCAGGCCACTCCGTAGCGCTCCACTCAAGGTTGTCTCCGTGGACGCTTCACCATACTCGGCTCCCGAGCACTTAGCAAAATTTTTGTAATGAGCAGTGGCCTGTCACCCTCAAAAAACAACTCTCTGTAACTCACAACATTAGTGGATCATTCAGAACTAGGCTAGGCCTCGTGGTTTTTCTCTATCCGGGTTTTCATGTAAAAATCTCTCTGTCTACTGTTGATTCACATTTTTTACTGTTTGCGTGTCCGACTCACTCTCGATCTAAGGCGGTTCAGCTCAACCGGTCTAGGATAGCATTGAATGACCTGCAACAGTTTGGCGCAATCTGTGGGAACTATCATTGCCGATTAGCTCTAAAAGTGATCCCTATAGAGACTGACAATAATGGACATTCGCCAGGCAATTTCAGACACAGGTAGTTCCACCCTCCCCGCAAACTCAACAGAGGGAGCGCCCATCATGGCACCCATCCTACCCAGTGGCTCGGCACAGCTGGCAAGCCATCCTCTCTGGCGACGGGGCAAGTTCCAAATGATGTCATACATCATCTAAGGCAATACCCCCTGTCAGGCCGGTTCCTGTCATATCCAATTCCATCTTAGCTCAAGATCCTGCACTGTAAGAAGTTCCATGATGCAAAAAATCTGTATGAGCATGTAAACTTCTTCCTGGCCGCAATGGAGACACTCGGGCTACCAGACCAAATTAGCTGTAGTATCTTCCCAATGGCACTACACGGTGACGCTCTCAACTGGTATTCGTTCCTGCCTGAGGGAATCATTCACAACTTAACCAAGCAATTCAAACTATTCACCGGTTGGCATGAAGCCCGTATACAAAGTATCAGAGAAAAAGCTCAGATATGGAGGGTGCTCGGCTTAGACGGACCTCCCCATGTAGGACAGACAGAGCATGACAAGATCCAGGGGGGCACCGTCAAACCCAGTCGAATACAATGTCTAATTCGTCATCGCACAAGCTGATTCACTATATGACGCGATATTCGGAAGCATCCTACTCGACACACTGCATCATGACACCTTTATAGAGGTCCTCATGATGAGCAAAGGGAAAACCCTTCAAAACTCATTTCGCTACCTCAGCGCTGCAAAGGCCAAGGTTCCTTGGATCGGCCATGGGCCCTCGCAGAACCTTGATCCCTGGAAACTTCGCCTATAGGAGAGCCGCGTGGCCCCAGCACCAGTAGCAGAAATTGATCACCCAGCATCAATAAATCAACGAGAACTTGAAACCATGGTCCGGAAGAGGAAAGGACAACAACCGCTCATGGAGGCCGGTTGGCCTAATTAGAGCCAGTCGAGCAGTCATCGAGAGCTGATGAACCAAAAAACCAGGATCTACACTCCATTAAATGCCACCCGCGAGCATATCCTATCTGTAATCTACAACAACAAGATCGTCAAGTGGTCAAGACCGCTCCCTCACAACACGGGAGATCAATCCAAGTTGTGTGACTTTCACAGGGGACTGGAGTACTATACAAGGCAATGCCTATGTTTAAAGGTTGAAGTTGAGCGCATCATCCAGACGGGGCACCTTAAGGTCTTTCACAAGAAAGCTCAGAGGCAAGCAGCTCGGGAAGATGCAACTGAGGTCCAGTCGTCGGAGTGACCGGCGCCTAAACCAAACTTCTTTCCTCAAGGACTTATAGCAATTTATCTCATTTCTATTTTATAGTCTATGCATGCCTTTCATTCTAACTAAGTAATTTCGGGTTCTTGCCAACTATGAGCGATCTTAAACAGATGAATCTCCAAATGGTAAGGCGACAACCTCTGATAAGATGGTGGACAACCCTCCACATTGAGAGCGAGCCTACGACATCCGGTCGTTGAGGTCCTGCCCCCCTCACGACCCAGCGGGAATTACATTTCAACAACAAATCTCCAAATGGTAAGGCGACAACCTCTAATAAAATGGTGGCCATCCCTCCACATCGAGAGCAAGCCTACGCCATTCTGTTGCTGAGGGCCTGCCCCCCTCACGACCCGATGGGAACCACGTTTCCCCAACAAATCTCCAAATGATAAGGCGACCACCTTCGATAAGATGGTGGCCAGTCCACCATATCGAGAAACCCTTCACATCGAGAGCGAGCCTACGCCATCCGGTTGCTGAGGGCTTGCCCCCCTCACGACCCAAAGGGAACCACATTTCCCCAATGAATCACCAAATGGTAAGGCGACAACCTCCAATAAGATGGTGGCCAACACTCCACATCGAGAGCAAGCCTACGCCATCCGGTCGCTGAGGACCTGCCCCCCTCACGACCCAGCGGGAACCATGTTTCCCCTATGAATCTCTGAATGGTAAGGAGACAACCTCTGATAAGATGGTTGCCATCCCTCCACATCGAGAGCGAGCTTACACCATCCGGTTTTTGAGGGCATGCCCCCCCCCCCCCCTCACGACCCGGCGGGAACAACATTTCCCCAAAGAATCTCCAAATGGTAAGGCGACAACCTCTGATAAGATCGTGGCCAGCCCTCTACATCGAGAGCGAACCTACGCCATCCGGTTGTTGAGGGCCTACCCCCATCACGACCCGGTGGAACCACATTTCCCCAATGAATCTCCAAATGATAAGGCGACAACCTCCGATAAGATGGTGGTCAGCCCTCTACATCGAGATCGAGCCAATGTCATCTGGTCGCTGAGGGCTTGCCCCCCTCACGACCCGGCGGGAACCACGTTTCCCCAACAATTCTCCAAATGGTAAGGCGACAACCTCCGATAAGATGGTGGCCAGACCTCAACATCGAGAGCTAGCTTGCGCAATCCGACTGCAGAGGGCATGCCCCCTCGCAAACGAGCAGGAACCACATTTCATCAACGAATCTTCAAGTAAAGAGGCAAAGCCTCTGGAAAGATGGTGGCTAGCTCTCTGAGTCACGCGCTCTCTGCGGGAGGCGCTCCCGCTCTCTCCTGCTCTGCGGAAAGCACTCCCGCACTTCCGCCACATTTCAACCCTGTCCATATCGAAAGCAAACGCATAGGCCTCGCTTGGCCATTCCGCCTTGGTTCCTGCGCATAATCGAGGGCCCTTTGAATATTAAAAAGGGAAGAGAGCAAAATTTAAAAATAGGCGTCCCGCACGCAACAACAAGGTGGAGCAGCACTCTGAAACATGGTAAGGCTCGTGCTCAAGATGGAGCATGGGCACGTGTAGAGGAAGCGCAGTAGTGATGCGCTCCCCTGAGCGCGATAGGCCGCGCTCCCCGCACTATCGAGTGTAACAGCGCCGCACCACGAGCAGGCCACTCTCCCGAGCGTGTCAGCATTGTGCCCTGCGTATGAAAGCACCATGCCCCACGCATGAAAGCCACGTGCGCCGCAGAGCAGCGCACATGGCAGCATCGCGTGCACGGCAGCGCCGCATCGCTGCGCGCGGCAGTCCTGCGCATGGAGGCGCTGCAGTCCTGCATGCGGAAGCCTCGCGCGCGGAAGCACCATTCGCGGAAGCCCCACGCGCGGCAACCTAATGTGCGGAAGCCCCTCGCGTGGCAGCCCAGCGTGCGGCAATGCCGCGCCTCGCGTCCACGCGCAGCAGCCCCGCGCACGGCATTGTCGCACCCCGTACTCGACAGCACGGTAGGCTGCACTCCTCGGCGCGCAGCAGTGTTGTGCGCGACAACGTGGTAGGTCGCGCTCCCCTGTGCGCGGCAGCTTAGTAGGTCATGCTCCCCTATGCGCAGTTGCGCCGCGCTCCCCTAAGCACAGCAGCTCACAAGGGGCGCGGCAGTGCCGCGCACCCTTAGGGCGATAGGGTCGCGCACTCTGAGCGCGACAGGGCATTGCGCCCCCTCCGCCTTTGGCATTTTTTAGGACCACCGCATCTCTTTCAGGTTTGGTGTGCTCATGTGTGCTCCCCTGCGCCCCTTGAGCGTGCTCCGTCGCAAGCTAGCTCTTGCGTGGTTCTTTCGTTCAAATCGGGCAAAATGTGAGAAAATAAAAAACTTTACCTCCTCTCTCGCGGCCGTGGAATTCACTCCTGTACAAGCAGTGTCGATCCTCACTCATGAGTTTTCATTGGAAATAAAGATATTATAATTAAAGGCTTTAATATTTTAATATTTGGTTTATTTGGATAAGGTGTCTGATTTCCTGAGCACTCCTAAATATGCTGAGGGGATTGCGTTCGAGTAAGCACCTGGTTAACTTAATGTTGTGAGCCAGTAATTTCTCGCTGCGAAACACGAGGGTTGCGGTAGCAAAGCACACTCCCACGAACTCATGATGAGCGGTAGAAATTTTTGGACTATCGATTGCAAATCTCGGTCTACGATAATTGGGGGGCAATGATGGGGTTCCCCTAAAAGGGTTCGGATTGATTTCGACGAAGTGTTTTCTCAACGCAACCTCACCCGGATGCATAAGGCGACTCCGACTCTAACGCCCGGTCTGAAACCTATAGGTAAACAACTTTGCGCTGCCGCTCCCGCTCGCTCCTGCTCTACGGAAAGCGCTCCCGCTCCGCAGAGAGCGGTTATGCTCCTGCCTACTCCATAAAAGCGCTTCCGCTCGCTCCAACTCCACGGGAGTCCCTCTCACGCTTCCGCTCAATCCTGTTCTGCGAAAGGCATCCCCGCGCTCCCGCTCTCTCCAGCTCTGAGGGAATTGTACTTGCGCTCCCTCTCGCTCCTACTCCGCAGTAGGCACTCTTGCGCTCGCTCCTGCTCCGCAGAAAGCGCTCCCACTTAGCAGAAAGCGATCCCACTCCGCAGAGAGCGGTTCCACTCCTGCCTGCTACATAAGAGTGCTTTTGATCGCTCCTGCTCCGCGGGAGGTGCTCTCGCGCTCCCGCTCGCTTCTGCTCCACAGAAGCGCTCCCGCTCCGCAGGGAGTGGTTCGATCCCGCCTGCTCCATAACAGTACTTCTGCTCTCTACTACTTCGTGGGAGGTGCTCTTGTGCTTCCGCTTGCTCCTTCTCCATAGAAAGCACTCCCGCTCCGCAGAGAGCGGTTCCACTCCTGCCTACTCCATAAGAGTGCTTCTGCTCGCTCGTGCTCCGCAGGAGGCGCTCTCACGCTCCCACTTCGCGGAAGCCATCGACGCGCTCCCGCTCGCTTCAGCTCCGCTGGAAGTGCACTTGTGCTCCCGCTCGCTCCTTCTCTGTGGGAGGCACTCTTGCGCTCCGGCTTGATCCTTCTCCGCAGAAAGCGCTCCCACTCTACAGAGAGCGATTTCGCTCCTGCCTGCTTCATAAGAGCGCTTTGCCTCGCTCCTGCTCCGCGGGAGGCGCTCTCGTGCTCCCACTCTCTCCCACTTCGCTCTAGCTCCACGGGAAGTGCACTCGCGCTCCAGCTCGCTCCTGCTCCACAGGAAGCGCTCTCGCGCTCCTTCTTGCCCCTACTCCACGTGAGGTGCTTCCGCTCTTGTATGGTCCGCATGAGGTGCTTCTTCTCTCTTATGGTCTGCAAGAGGTGCTTCCACTTATGACCGCTCCGCAAGGGTGGCCACTATCATCCATCGTCGACCATCACCACCAGGGAGGCTGCTCGGGCTGTCTGGGCTGCCCAGCATGACCGGGGGACAAACTCATCATAACCTCAAAGTTGGCAATCTGTGTGCTCTGATTCAAGCATTCTTATTCGCTCATCTAGGAATCGGCATGGCGCAGTTATCAGAATGCCCTCCTCAAAAACTATAAAAGGGGAGTCAGGCCTCCATTTGAAAGTACTTTTTTGCATTGGGAGAAGAAGGATCCCTTGAGTTCTGCAGCGAGAACTCTTTGAAGATCTTCATCAACCTTCAAGATCCCCTTGAATATTTCAATCAGCATTCCATCTCTCGTTCAAGTACTCTGGGAGGATCTCAGTTGGGCTCCAAACTCTTCGGAATGGACCCCTCGGCATCTTTGATCCATTTTGCTCCACATCCTTCCGCTCCAGGATGCTCCGCAGCGTTCTGCAACAGGCAACTCCACAATGCTCCGCTTGAGTCTGCTCCACAGCGCTCCACTCTAGGCTGCTCCTCAATGTTTTTCTTAAGCTGCTCTTTAGCGCTCTACTCCAGGTTGCTCCGTAGCGCTTTGCTCAGGACTGCTCTGCCAAGTTCCTTGTTGGAGGTTGACAACGAGCACGCTTCATCGGGACTGACTCTTAAGTGTTGAGAGGACTTAGCAAAATCTTTATAACGAGCGGTGGTCTGTCATCCTCGAAAAACAATAATCTCTATAACACACAGAACTATTAGATCTTTCAGAACTGGGCTAGGCCCCGTGATTTTTTCCCTTTCCGAGTATTCCACATAAAAATCTCACTGTATGTTGTTGGTTCTCATGCACTTTTGACTGTTTGTGCGTTTGGCTCACTCTCGAGCTAAGGCGGTTCATCTTGACCGGTCTTAGAGAGCTTTGAGTGACCTGCAACACATATGAAACAAATAATCTTTCAGGAAAATAAGTTGCTTGCAAAATAGAATAGTTAATCATGAAGTGTAAGAAAACCATGCGGGCAACACAATATGAATATTGAGCGCGGAAACCACGGTTGAAAGAGTAGTTTGGACCGTCTGGGTGTAGCTTGAATTTACTTCTTCCAAATACGAATGTTAGGCCGGACACGTGGAGCAAAGAACCTCACTCATAGAGGTGGATGAATAGAGAAGAGACCTGATGAGTTGTAGCAAAGAGGACCAGCCACAAACCCGGAAAGTCAAGAAGACCTTCCCCTCTCAAACCAAAGTTGAGCCAGGCACCTAGGAAGGTACTAAAGAGTTCTCGTTTTGAACCCGGAAACCACGGTTCAGAGGAAATCCAGAACTCTCTATCCTTCCACACTATATCTCCTTCTCTATCTTCCCTTGGGGTCTATTTGTAGTTTTATTAAATTGGTCTGTGTATAGCGCAATCCCGCCTTTTGGCATTACTATTGGTAGCCCAACGTGGTTTGCAGATAGCGAGATCCTGCCTTTTGATGTTACTAAGAGCAGGCCAACCACGGAAATATTCTTAGAAATGGGGCTACCACTGAGAGGTGAGTGCCTGCTGCTTGGAGTGTGCTAACACAGGGTGCGCGAGCACCGAAGTCCAGTGGCGAGCACTGAAGTCCAGGGGCGAGCACCGACCCCTATGGGGGACTCGCCCCTACTGGTGAGTACAGGGATATAGGGGAGAGAACTAGCGGGCATAGGGGTACTCGCCCAGAAACCTCGATGAGTACCCAGGAGTCTATGTAGTTCTGGCCGCCTCCATGCATGTTTCTACTCTGCTCGACAAATATGGGGTTGTACACAATCCTTGCTCTTTGCGTGCTTGCCTCAAGATTGGAAAGATAGTACAACCCCCCTATTTGGTGAGCTCACAAATTTCAGGGAATCTTCTGGCGGACTCCACCATGAGGCTACATATATAAATCTGATGGGGGGGGGGGGGGGACGATGCAACTGCCAGAAAATCACCCCCCCTGTTGGATCTTACGGCGCCCTTACAGTGGGGGGGGGTGAATAAGGGAATAAAATTCTTTTTATAATTGTTAGGATAATTACTAAGTTGTTTTTGATTAATAGGAAATAAGATGACAATTTAGTAATAACAATTTTGCAATAATGAAATTTTATGCCAATTGAGAGAAATTAAATAAACACAATTATAATCATGATTGCATTATATAAAAAGGGTGTTTACAAAATTTGATTTCAATATTGCTAGAAATTGGAGGCATACAAAAGTGAATTTCTTTTCCTTTTCTATACCGACTTGTATCCCCACAAACCGGTTGGCTTTAGCCTATCCTTCCCCAGATAAAGCCTCAAGCCGCTCTAGCCAATCGAAACTCGGATATGGCCTCAAGCACCCCCTAGATCTAATCCCCTAGAGCTAGTCGCCAACTCACGCGGTGAATTCCCCCTAAGCCGCGCAAGGACCTAGTCGCCAAAAACAAGGCTATTTCACTACAAGATACAAATAAAGAAGTGAAGTAAATAACAAGCAAACTCCCTCTTGAGATTTCTGGAGATGAGGATGAAGGATCGCTGAAGCACAAGCGAGGTCGAAGCAATCGTTCTTCGGATGCAGCGTGATTGCTTCCTTCTCCAGAATTTCTTCTTTGGCTTTGAGTGGGAGATGATGTTTCGGCAGAGTAGCAACACGAGAGTTTGGGCACAAGTATTGTCTCTGGAAGTTCTAACCCAAAACGAGAGAGAACACATCATTTTATAAATCTTGGAGCTAGAGCCTACGGTAGCTGATAGTGCCTGCGGTAGCGTTTGTGTGGAGCGGTTGCGAAACCGTCGGCGGCGTGGTGCTGTGCACGATCTTGAGCTAGCGCCTGCGGTATCGCTAGCGCTGGCGATAAGGTTAAGGAACCACTGAGACGGAACCGCTGAGACAAAACCGCTGAGATGATCTTGAGCTAGCGCCTGGCGTTAGCGCTAGCGCTGGCGGTAGCGCTAGTGCCTGCGTTAACCTCTAGCGCTGGCGGTAGTGCTCCATTCAGAAAGTTTGATTCCATGCTGCCTTCTACCTATGGAGTATTGCACCTATAGTTCCTGCACACTATAAACACACTATAAGCAATATCAAATACAATATGGGATTTGTTATTCTCAAACAAATGGATGTGACACACATGTCCAACAATCTCCCCCTTTTGATAATAACAAATCCTCTAAGCAAGAAATCAACAATAGTGTTTATAGATAAGATAAGCAAGATAAAAGTGCAACTATAGTAAATGATATGCATGATAATGCGCATACTCCCCCTTTCTTAATGATCCCCCTACATAAATGCAATTTATGTGTTACTTCCCCTAAATGATAGATTTCATGAATTTATGTGTTACTCCCCTTATTTATCTATATTTCTCCTATATAGATTTCTTCAATTAATCTCCCCCTTTTGGTATTATCAAAAGAAAGTGGGGTGAGGGTAGTAAGGAGGCATTTCTTATAAATGGTAAAGAGTTTAAGCATAGCATATATAAGAGATTTCAAATATAAAGATAAGAGTTGTAAGCAAGCGGACAATTATAATAAACATCTTTTTGTAAGCATGAAAAGCATAAGTAAAAATAGGAGTTTTAGTTCAAAATTGAAAGATGTTTTAATCTTTTGAAATCTCAAAGTTTTTCATAAAGATACCAAGCATGAAATGAACATATCAAAGAGAGATAATTCTACAATGTTACTTAATTCTAAATTCAAGACATACCAAAACATTGTAGAGATCATGCTAGGTTATCTAGTGCATTTCTTATATAAGGAGTAGTATAAATAAAGCATTAGAATCCAATACTCATGAGAAAAAGTGTTATGAAAGATAATGATGTGCACATAAGTGTATTTTGGGCAATGTTAACAATGGGTGTAAATCATCAAAATACAAGACATATGTAAAGTAAAGTGCACAATAAAACACAAGTAAATTACTTTCACACACTTTTAATGCACATAATTTTTAACAAAGTGGTGTAATAATCAAAGTTTGCACAAGACACTTTACTATTCTTTCCAAGGTGCTCAACCTCACAATGCTTATGAAGACTTATCAGGAGGTTCAAGTAGTGCTTGGTGGAGTTATATTTGTCTACATATATAATTTTTTGTTCATATTTGTGAGACAACATTCTCCGAATACACTTGTTTTGCAAACCAAAATTTTTAACTTAACCACTTTTCTGAATTTCATAAGTGCAATTCAAATGTAGTGTAGGCAATAAACTTATGCAAGTTTTATTCATTGTACAAATATAATACACAAGCAAGCATTTTTAGAACACATGTTGATTACCAAAATAAGTGAGTGAAATGTATCATTATCAATCATAAAACATTTACTCATACTTAGAGGCATGCTAAGCTTGGTCCTACACATTTTTCAATACAATTAATGCACTTTAAATAGATATATCAAAGCATGATAAGCAAAATAATGGTCATAGTAATTTGAAGGAATAAGTTTTAACATTGTAAATACTTCTAAACAATAGAATTCATAAATGCTTGATATTGGCAATAAAGTTCATACAGTTTTTTGTTTTATCATTTTTAAATCAAATAAAAACAGAAAATCGCAAAGACATATTTTTGTAATTTTTGAATTTTGAATTGTTGTAGTAGATTTTTCATAATATGAATAAAACACAAATAACAAAAACATATTTTTGTATTTTTTGAATTTTGAACTTTTGTAGTTGATTTTTCATAATATGAATAAAATACAAATAACAAAAAAAAATTGTAATTTTGAATTTTGAATTTTTGTAGTTGATTTTTCATAATATGAATAAAACAAAAATAACAAATGTCAGAAATATAAAAACAAAGTAGTACATATAGACTGAAATATTTTTAGTGATTTTTAGAAATTTTGAAAATCAAAAAATTCCAACACCCACGCTAGCGCTGGCGCTAGTGATAGCGCGGCAAACAGTACACGATTTTTTAGGAATTTTAAATTTTTGATTTTTGATATTGATTAGGGGTCTTAAGTGTAGTCTTATGCAGAAATAGTATAATATTCAGAGATGTTTTGATTGCTCAAATTGCATAAAAACATTAGTGTTTTACATGTTATTCATCCTAAGATGTCTAAGACTCCTAATTCCAATCTTAACATTTGAAACCTTGCATCGGGAAGAGGTTTAGTAAATATATCAGCAAGTTGAGAGTTCGTGCCAATGAAACTAATCCTTACATTTTCCTTTTTAATGTGATCCCTTATGAAATGATGACGCACATCTATATGTTTGGATCTAGAGTGGTGTACCAGATTATTTGTGAGATCAATGGCACTTTTGTTGTCACATTTTAATTCAATAAGTTTTAGATGAAAACCAAAGTCCTCTAAAGTTTGGTTCATCCATAGTGCTTGTGCACAACAACTCCCTAATGCAATGTATTCGGCCTCCATGGTGGAGAGTGCAACCGAATTTTGTTTCCTACTAGACATGCAACTAATGAAGGTCCTAGAAAATGACAAGTACCACTAGTTCTTTTTCTATCAAGTGAACAACCGGCATAATCCGAATCGGAATAGCCATGCAATGTAAATGAATCATTATGTGGGTACCATAATCCTAATCTAGATGACCCAATGAGATATCTAAAAATTCGTTTTACCACTTTTAAATGAGATTATTTTGGATTGGCTTGAAATCGAGCACATAAGCATACGACAAACATAATATCGGGTCTAGTTGCACTTAGATAAAGTAGAGATCCTATCATACTTCTATATAAAGTTTGATCTATAGGAGTTCCGAATTCATCTTTTCCTAATTTTAGTGATGCACTCATTGGTGTAGAAGCATGTTTAAGGTTTTCAAATCCAAAACGTTTAAGTATATCATGGACATATTTAGTTTGATATACAAAGATACCATCAATTCTTTGTGATATTTGAAAACCAAGGAATTAAGAAAGTTCTCCTACAAGACTCATTTCAAATTCATTTTTCATCACTAAAATAACTTCTTTACACATCTCTTCATTAGTAGATCCAAAAATAATATCATCAACATATATTTGTAAAATAATTATATCATCATTGTTGTGCTTAATGAAGAGAGTATTATCTGCACTTCCCATAATATAATCGTGCTTTAATAAAAATGATGTAAGTCTTTCATACCATGCAAGGGGCGCTTGTTTTAAACCATAAAGCGCTATTTCTAGTTTATAAACATGATTTGGAAATTTTTCATTAATAAAACTGGGGGGTTGTTCAACATAAACTTCTTCTTTTACAAACCCGTTTAGAAACGCACTTTTCACATCCATTTGAAATAGTTTTATTCTTTTAAAGCTTGCAAATGCTAGAAAAATTCTTATAGACTCCAATCTAGCAACGAGTGCAAAAGATTCATCAAAATCTATCCCCTCGATTTGTGAATATCCTTGTGCTACTAAGCGTGCTTTATTTCTAGATATTCTAGACTCACCATCTAATTTATTTTTGAAAATACATTTTACGCCTACAACCGGGTGATTAGATGGTCTTTCTACTAATTTCCAAACATTATGTCGCTCAAATAGTTCTAACTCTTCATTCATAGCCAAAAACCAAAATTCATAGTTTAAAGCAGTAGAAACATTTTTTGGTTCTATTTCGGAAACAAAGCAAACATTTGAATAAGATTCATGAAGAGAAGAGCGAGTTCTTACCCCGATGGATGGTTCACCAATTATAAGTTCCCGTGGATGATCCTTTGTGAATTATAAGACGCTTGGAGGTACATATTCATCTTTCTTGGCCTCCTCTTCTTCTTCTTTGGAAGGTTCTTCATCACCATGCTCCAAAGAAGGTAATAGATCATCCTCTTTGCCTGCGGAAAGTATTTCTATACAAGGAACAAGCTCATCAAATTTCATATTAATTGACTCTTCAACTTTTCTAGTTCTTTTATTAAAAACTCTATAAGCTTTACTAGTTGAAGAGTATCCCAGAAATGTTCCTTCATCACATTTTTTATCAAACTTTCCCAAGCTATCTTGTGTATTTAAAATAAAGCATTTACAACCGAAAACTTTGAAGTAAGATACATTAGGCTTCTTTTGAAAATAAAGTTCATATGGTGTGAGATTTAAAGATGGGCGAAGCATGATTCTATTTATAACATAACATGATGTGTTTACGGCTTCGGCCCAAAAGGACTTAGGTAATTTATATTCACATAACATAGTGCGTGCTAGCTCTTGAAGTGTCCTATTCTTTCTTTCTACAACACCATTTTGTTGTGGTGTGCGTGGTGCGGAGAACTCATGTTTTATGCCTAACATATCACAATAAGATGTAAATTTTTCATTTTCAAATTCTCCTCCATGATCCGAGCGAATGCATTTAATTTTTAAATCACTTTCATTCTGAATACGAGTAAATAATTTTGAAAATTCACAATACGCTTCGGATTTGGATGAGAGAAATATTGTCCAACAATATATAGAAAAATCATCTATTAAAATATATGTATATAATCTACCACCAAGACTTGCGGTGCTAACGGGACCAAAAAGATCCATATGAATTAATTGCAAAGGTCTTGTAGTAGAAATAACATTTTTACTTTTGAAAAAGGATCTAGTAATTTTACCTTTTTGACATGGTGAACAAAGCGAAGGTAAATTTCCATTTAATCTAGGCAATCCTCTAATTAAATCTCTTTTGGCAAGTTTTACAATAAGCTTTGTGCTAGCATGTCCTAGCCTTCTATGTCAAAGTTCAAGTTCATCATTTTTGGTAATAAAACATTTTAAAGATGATTTTGAAAGATCATGAAATGAAACTATATAAACATTGTGTATTCTTGGTGCAGTTAGTAAAATATTGTTTGTAATATGATTAGATATTTTGCATAGATTAGTAGAAGATTCAAATAAAACATCTAATCCTTTATCACATAATTGGCTAATTGAAATAAGATTATGTTTTAGCACTTTTACATAAAGAACATTTGATATAGTGAAGGATTCGTTACCAACTGTACCAATTCCCATGATCCTTCCTTTTCTGTTGTCACCAAACGTCACGATCCCTCCCTTCTTTTTTTCTAGGTTAAGGAACTTAGCTTTATTGCCCGTCATGTGCTTGGAGCATCATGAATCCAAGTACCACACGTCTTCATTGTCCTTAGCCTGCCTGCACATCTAGAAAGAAGATGAGAGTAAAGATCCGGATACCCAAGTAGAATCTCCCATAGAATAAGTGGAAGCCTTAGGTACCCAGATTTGCTTTAAATTATTTTGTTTTATTTTCCTACAAGAACTAGTTGTGTGACCTAACCTATAACAGTTTGCACATGAAATAAAGGGGGTTGAGACCCTTTTCTGGAAAATTTTCTTGCTGGAATAAATTTGATTTACAGAAGGAAAGGATTTTGAAAAAGAAATTTCAGGTTTCTGGTATGAGGTGATAGCGCCGGCGTTAGTGGCTAGCACCGGGCGGTAGCCCTCTCCTCGATATCCGAGCCCAAACATTCCAGAACCATGGCACTGGTTCCCTAAAATCATGTCCAGTGATTTTTGGCCTATTCCAAATTTTTTAATGGCCATGGTGAGATCATGAACTTGTGCTTTAAGTAAAGAATTTTCTTTCACAAGCATGACACGCCTATTTTCAAAACATTTTTTATTATTTTTTATTTGCAAAAGAGAGGCTTCCAATTTCCTTTCTAATTCCCCCTTCTCTTTTGTAAGAGTTTTGGCATGAGAGAGGGCTTTAGAAAGTGACTCTTCTATATCTTTTGCCAATTTAGTGGAGTGATCACATTCTTGGCAAGAAACCTTTCTCTTTTTTAAAACAATTACCTTTTTGGAAAGCTTTTGATTTTCCTTAATAAGAGATTCATTTTCACGATTTAATAAAATACTATCTTTCATATTTTTCACCTTCCTCTTTTCTTTCCCTTTGTGCTGTTTCTCCTTTTTCTCCTTCAAGAATTTTGGGCATTGGCTCCTTATGATCCCCATCTTCCTACAATGATAGCATTCCGGTGGAGGTCTCTCTTCTTCATTGTCGCTCTCTTTTTCTTTCTTTGAAGATGACCCTTTCCATCTTTCACCTTTTTGGATAAATTTCAGGAAAGTGTTTCGCCTTTCCGGACTTCGCATGAACTTTCGGAAGTTCTTCACCATAAGACTTTCTTCATCATCATCCTCTTGGCACTCTTTCTTTGATTTTAGTGCCAACGCCTTCTTCTTTGGCTCCTTGTTGTATTCATCATGTTGGATTTTGAGTTCTATCTCATGGGTTTTGAGATTCCCAATGAGGCTCTCAACTTGGAGCGTCCTTAAGTTGTGCGACTCCGAAATAGCCGTCACCTTCGGGTTGAATTTTGGAGGAAGAGAACGAAGGATCTTACGGACCAAGTCTCCATTTGAGAAAGTCTTCCCAAGAGCTTTTGAGGCATTGACGATCTTGGTGAAGCGCGTGTATATACCATCAACATCTTCTCTTTCATCCATTCGGAATTTTTCATATTCCGACTCCAGTTGAAAAAGCTTGGAATCTCTAACCTGCGATGTACCTTCATGAGTAACTTCCAAATGATTCCAATTTTCATAAGCAGTAGTACATGCAGAAATTTTATTAAATTCATTTCTATCTAACGCACAAAATAGAGCATTCATGGCTTTAGCGTTATTTTTACATTTGAGTTTATCCCGATCATCCCATTTATCTTTGGGTTTTTCTAACATAACCTCTCCAAATAAAAATGTAGGAGGAGTGTATTCTTCTTCTACCATGTTCCAAACCTCAATATCTAGGGTCATTAGAAAACAACGCATCCTATTTTTCCAATAATTATAATCTGACCCAGTAAATAGTGGAGGTCTACTAATTCCCTGAACCTCGGAAAAAGCGAGATCATAAGACGCCATTATTCCTGGGGTTTTAAACCGTTTGGAACAACCTCGCTTTGATACCAGTTGTTGGATCTTACGGCGCCCTTAGAGGGGGGGTGAATAAGGGAATAAAATTCTTTTTATAATTTTTAAGATAATTACTAAGTTGTTTTTGATTAATAGGAAATAAGATGACAATTTAGTAATAATAATTTTGCAATAATGAAATTTTACGCCAATTGAGAGAAATCAACTAAACACAAATATAATCATGATTGCATTATATAAAAAGGGTGTTTACAAAATTTGATTTCAATATCGCTAGAAATCGGAGGCGTACAAATGTGAATTTCTTTTCCTTTTCTATACCGACTTGTATCCCCACAAACCGGTTGGCTTTAGCCTATCCTTCCCCAGATAAAGCCTCAAGCCGCTTTAGCCAACCCAAACTCGGATATGGCCTCGAGCACCCCCTAGATCTAATCCCCTAAACCTAGTCGCCAACTCACGCGGTGAATTCCCCCTAAGCCGCGCAAGGACCTAGTCGCCAGAAATAAGGCAATTTCACTACAAGATACAAATAAAGAAGTAAAGTAAATAACAAGCAAACTCCCTCTTGAGATTTCTGGAGATGAGGATGAAGGATCGCTGAAGCACAAGCGAGGTCGAAGCGATCGTTCTTCGGGTGCAGCGTGATGGCTTCCTTCTCCAGAATTTCTTCTTTGGCTTTGAGTGGGAGATGATGTTTCGGCAGAGTAGCAGCACGAGAGTTTGGGCACAAGTAATGTCTCTGGAAGTTCTAACCCAAAATGAGAGAGAACACATCGTTTTATAAATCTTAGAGCTAGCGCCTGCGGTAGCTGATATCCCCTGCGGTAGCGTTCGTGTGGAACGGTTGCGAAACCGTCGGCGGCGTGCTGCTGTGCACGATCTTGAGCTAGCGCCTGCGGCATCGCTAGCGCTGGCGGTAGCGTTAAGGAACCGCTGAGACAAAACCGCTGAGACAAAACCGCTGAGATGATCTTGAGCTAGCGTCTGGCCTTAGCGCTAGCGCTGGCGGTAGCGCTAACACCTGCGTTAACCTCTAGCGCTGGTGGTAGTGCTCCATTCAGAATGTTTGATTTCATGATGCCTTCTACCTGTGGAGTATTGCACCTATAGTTCCTGCACACTATAAACACACTACAAGCAATATCAAATACAATATGGGATTTGTTATTCTCAAACAAAGGGATGTGACACACATGTCCAACACCCCCTTCCCACTTGCTTGTCCCATATTGCTATCATCATACTGCCTTCCAAAGAGATTTTTGCTCGCCTTGCCGCTCATGCGGAAAAAAGCAAAGAAGGCGCCTCTGGCCTTATGGAGATAGTGTCAGAGCATTCCTCATGACCTCCTTTTAAGCGTGGGGAAAGGAAAATTATCAAGGTGCATAAACCTGAGTCGATCGGGGAGGCGGGCACCCGGCAGGGGCAGCACCTCAGGTTTGACCTTGGGTTTGAATTCTCCAAGTAGGTGCGAGCTCCCCCCTCCTTTGTCGAATTTCTTCAGTTCATCATTTATTAATTACCTCTCCTACAGCTCCCCTTCGCCACAGAGAACGACACGGGAGTCCAAGTCGTTGCCGACCTAGATGATATGAGTGCCCGTGTAACCGTGGATAATTACCCTCCTGTCCCTGGTGCGTGATTCAACGTACTCGAGCTCGATATGCATTTCATAATTGTGATTAATGAGTTTTCACTTTTGTTGTGCCTCTTTACACCGATCTCATCGAGTCTCCCCCACCTAGGGAGGCACACACCAGCAACCTCATGCATATCTCACCGCTGTCCCCCCTCGCATTCTAGTGAGTACAACTTAGGTCGCCACCTCTGCACCCGTAGTGCCTGGCTCTAATATCATTCCACCCCGAGGGGGCACGGGTAAGTCTCTAGTGCATCCCCCCTCCAATCATTTTGGTGCACCGCCAACACTCCCCTCCGGTCGATGCGGTAAGCCCTCCCCCCATCGCCAGGGGAAAGGCATTGAGTCCTCGCGCGACAAGTACTTGGTACTCTCCTTCTCTTGTTTTGCAATATTAATGTGCTGACTAATTCTTTATACTCTCAGATCAAGATGAGGTTTCGGGGGCTGACGACTCGAGTTATGTAGGGGCCTACTCGGCACCACCTTCCCTTTCCATTATTGGCAAGTACCTCAGGGAACCCTCCAGTGTTGCTGAGCTGAAAGACTGCCTTTAGGAGATCCTCCAGAAGTATGGCTACATCCTACGCGAGCTGCAGGAGGGGAGGGGCTCGGGCAAGGAAGACCCCTTCCCTCACATCCTGTCTCTGGAGAAGCGAATGAATGTCCTTGAAGGGGACTATGCTCTACTCGCGGAAGAGATCCAGCATAATTAAGAGGTGACAGCGCGCCACTGGAAGGTCATCTGTGGCGAATGGAGGATTGCATGTGCCCCATGCACCAGGAGATCACTAAAGCCCACGAGTGCACGAATGCTATGCGAGGTCCTCGAGTGCGCACGCGAGGCCAGGGAGTCTGGAGGTGGCATCCTCTCTGAGCGCGTGCGAGACCCCCCTTTTATGCAATGCATGTTTTTTCCGGCCTCTCTACGGACATTATTTTTACATTATGCTTAACCCCGTCTCACTGCACCAAAAATATTGAAACCGTCAACCGGCCTCTAGGGGAATTCGGACCCACGGGGGGTTGTAGCCTACACCTACTTCTCCCTCACTAGCACACGACTCTTGGTGAAGAAACAATAATAGACCCAAAGCTGCAGCGAGGAGGTACCACCACACACTCGAAAGATATTAGAGAGCTTCCCCTCCCAAACCAATGTTGAACCGGGCACCTTGGAGGGCACTAGGAGCCAACCAAAACTAACCAGAGGAGGAGAAATCCCAAAGATTCGATCTTCTCCAACGGTATCCTTAAGGGTCTATTTATAGTTTTTCTAGTGTGTCTGCAAATAGCTTCATTCGACCTTTTGGTTTTACTAAATGCACCCAAAAATGGTCTGCCAACAACCAAACTCCACTATTCTAAAGGGCTATTGGCAGTTCCCATAGGGAATCTAGGTAAATTTACCTTCTGACCATGCTGGGTGAGTGGTCCGTGATGGCACCACTCGCGAGACTTCCCGCACACCGGATTTTCTAGATCCTACTAGGCGAGTGGTCCGCGAAGGCGCCACTTGCCAGATCCTCGGTCCTCTGGGCGAGTGAGATTTTGCCCCTCACTCGCCTGGCAACCCGCTCATGCGAACACCTAAGAGAGCGAGTGCTTAATGAATGAGGATTTCACTCACCCCCGAAGTTTGCTTGCCTCTCCTTACCTGGGTAAATACCCCTCTTGACCTGGGCGAATGCCCTTCTTGACCTCCTTGTTCATTCCTTTGACTTTATTAGGCCTGGGGCCCACTCGACGAATACGTGGATGTACACAGGGAGGTCCCTTAGGATGCACACTCTCGAGGCTTCTACTCCACCTGGTGAGAAGTTTATAGAGATTATAGCAATAACAATAATCACAGTAAGGCAAGTAAGGAATGATGGTCAGGGGGTCCGAGGGGACACACAATCCCGAGGTCTCCATCCTACTGGGCTGCTAGATTGTTGAAGAGAATCAATTAGTAGGGAATGACAGTCGGGGAGGTCTAAGGGGACAAACCATCCTGAGGCTTCCATCCTACTCGGATGTTGGATTCTAAAAAGAATCGACGAGTAGGGAATGAAAGTCGGAGAGGTCCAAGGGGACATACCATCCTGAGGCCTCCAACCTACCTTGCTCTTGAATGCTGAGAAAATTGACTAGTAAGGAATGATAGTCGGGTAGGTCCAAGGGGACACAACGTCCTGAGGCGTCCTTCTTACCTCATTATTAGATTGTTGAAGAAGCCGACGAGTAGGGAATGACAGTCGGGGAGGTCCAAGGGGACACACTGTCCCGAGATCTCCATCCTACTTGGCTGATGGATTGCTGAAGAGTCCTCATCATATTACTCGACAATTAGAGGGGTTAACCGCACCAACTCACATGATTAGAATAAACGATGAGCGGGCTTAGCTTTGCTGCGAGCTTTTAGCTCTTTTAAATGACACCTTTATGCAAGGGTTGCTCTGTCAGTGAAACCGACATCTTGTCACCGAGTTTGGGGTTGATGTCCAGACTCTTCTCTGATAATCTCTACAATCAGAGGGGTTAACATGCAAGGGGGGCTGATCTCAACCGTCAATGCAGAGGCTTGGTCTTAGGAGAACTCACTACCCGAGGCACTATCCCATCACCTGTCCTGGGGTTTTACGAGAGTCGAGTCGGAGTCCTGTTCCCCAATCGGTCGTGGAGATCGATTTAACTTACTGTGAAAAGAACTTGCTAGAAGAGAAAAAAAACTCTCGTGACCCATGTTTCAGGGGGCGAGGAATTTTTATTTATATAGAATAAATACAAGTAGGGGGAATATATGTAAGACCCCTCTCCTACACCAGGAGAGTTCCCGGATCTTATGCCCAGAACCTCTGCCTTACGTTGACACTAGCACATGAGTTAGCCGCCTCCGCAAGACGCCGATCCTGCCGGCAAGAACGATCAACAAGGCCAGTAAGAATAAGAAGAAAAGTAAACAAGTCCACAATCACACGCATCTATTTATATATATCCAAACGTAAACTGTCCATCAATGAGTACAATAAATGAAAGAGTAAAAGGGCTTATGCCCGGTACATGTCCGAATGAAATGACAACAAAATAAACTCTCTCTCACTACATCTATGCGGAAGCTAAACAAACTCTCAAATCTTCAAACACCTGTCTTGTAGTAGAAGTAATGCGCGACATCTGCTCCTCAAATCTTGTCATCATGTCCTGTTTGGTCGTGCTAGTGCTCCAGCTCCTCGAACTCCTACGGTCACAACCGACCGTTAGTCATAAAGACTAAGCAGATTTTGTCCCCGCCTCCCCCCGCGACTCCTAGGCACCGAGCGGGAGGAAGAATCGGAGGACAACAAAGTGGAGTAAACAAAAAGCAGGTGACAGGGAAAACTAAGCTAGCAAGTTTATATATAGGCAAGCACTACTCTAGCAGTATAAACAAGTAAGAGAGCAGTAAGAGCAGTAAAGGAAGTAAATGGTAAAACAGTGCACGCAAGTATAACAAGCAAATAAATATTTCTACACTACCATCACATGAGTACCTTAACTTATATGAATGCCCATACAAACTTATAAGTTAAGGTTTCCGGAAATATAACTTATCATATAAAAGAGCCCATACTAATTTATATGATAAGGGTCTGCAATTATGTTCTAGGTTTACGTAAGATATGATATGCATGCTATGTTATGATTCATACAAGTGCAACTCACCCACACTACTCTGTGATCACAGACCTTTAGTTCATGCTTTTCGGAGTTAGCTACACTCTCTGGTACTACCGTTGTGGCTACGGTAGCGGTGGAGCGGGCATCTCCAGCCCTAGGCGGGTATACACACTACCAATCCTAGACCTCCTGTACGCCTCTGTACATGTCCTAGGTGCACTCTAGAGTCTTGCGTACTCTTTGCTGGAACATACCAGTCTTAAAGGCGGGGTGTGCGTCTTTTGGGGATCGTCCTCCAGACCGCAGTGTAAACAACCTACTGGCCCCTCAACCTCACACCCGCCTAAGTCAATGTATGCCGTCGGTGTGACGACCGACCCGTACCGAAGACCCGCCACTAAATGGTTTCATTGCACATGCAATTTGTCACAACCCCAGCCTCCAGCTCGCAGGACCAACCCGTCCTGAATATAGCTATCATCCGAGCCTCCAGCTCGCAGGACCATCTCGTCCTGATATTCAATCTCCCATCCCCAACTCGGGATGAAGTTTACCATATTTCTTATTCATTTAGATAGACTAGTCTTGTCTAAATATTGTACACTTAGAAGTTTATGGTGAGTCCTGGACTTCCCGAGGTTTACCCGGTGAAGGGCTCGCATCGGTACTACGGAATGCAATGGGCTGAAACCCAAATCCCCAATTCCAAAACAATTACTTTTATTGGTGGCTACCCCATTCTAAGACCCACTCTACTTATTGCTCTTTATTACCCGACGCTTTATAAATTATCTCCAATTCTACCCTTAAGCTAACGTTCTCTTGAACGATGCTCAACACTTAAGATTTCCAATACTCTAAGTGGTGTAGATCTTAAATTATTTCCAAATGTCTCTAATCACACCCTAGTGATACATTATGGACACTTTATCATACTGAATAATCTTCATGATCTCCTAAGTTGATAACTGCCCTTTTTTATGTATAGTGCGACATGATTCTTAATAATTCCCAAAATCATATTACGAATGCACTCCAAAGGTTCCATAACTTCTAGGTCTGATGTAAATGATATGTTACTATTATAATCCAACTCTTACTGATTTTCTATGTGATCTTGTTGGTCAAATCATCATTTGAGGTTTTTACTACTCACAGACCAAAACGAGATTGTACTAGGTTTGATTCCTATGATGCAATCTTAACTGTATCATGTCTATAGGTATTCTAATTTTCACCAGAGGTCCATAATGGATAAATTAAGGGTTGACCAGAATTTTGATTCATATCACATTGGTCTGCCCTCGATTTAAAATTCATTAATCAAATGTCATCTTCTAGAATGTAAAGGAAGTATCATATCAGTAGTTCCAATCTTGCTAGGTAAATTTTCCAGAGGTGACTTATGACATAAAAACATGGATTCCAAAATCTCATAATTTTTCAGAAGGTTTATGATCATAATTTCCCTTTAATATCAAAGGTGTACAATTATGGTTTTACCCATCAAGTACTATTTCAAAACTTCCAAAATTTCTGAGAAAATTACAGTGGCACTATAATGACATGAAAACACTAATTCCAGAAGATCATAATTTTTCAGCAAGTTTGAACCCACAATTTCTATTTATCATAAAATGGGTGGCAAAATGACTTTGTACAACAAGTACTAGATTTTAACTTCCAAAAATTCTGAGAAAATTACAGTGGCATTATAATGACATGAAAACACTAATTCCATAAGATCATAATTTTTCAACAAGTTTAAACCCACAATTTCTATTTATCATAAAAGGGGTGGCAAAATGACTTTGTACAACAAGTAGTAGATTTTAACTTCCAAAAATTCTGAGAAAATTACAATAGCATTATAATGACATGAAAACACTAATTCCAGAAGATCATAATTTTTCAGCAAGTTTAAACCCACAATTTCTATTTATCATAAAAGGGGTGGCAAAATGACTTTGTACAACAAGTACTAGATTTTGACTTTCTAAAATTCTGAGAAAATTACAGTGGCACTGTAATGACATGAAAACACTAATTCCAGAGTTTCATAATTTATCTCCAAATCTAGTCATGAAAATGTCATAAATACATAAGTGTGACATATGGCAAAATAATTAAGATCATGAGACTCTTGATGCTAGAAGTCCTAAGATTTTCTATGGTGATGCATTATATCATAATTAGTGCGTGTGCAAAATTTTAGAAGTCAATTCCAAGCCTTTTGGGCTAAATACACAAAATACCAAATTTTTGCTATTGGCACACATTTTCCCTTTTAGGTAGAGACATGCAATGGGAATTTACCTTACAAAGATCCATTTGGTCTCAAATTTTAACCATAATCTACTATTGGCTAAGTGAAGGTGGCAACCAAGTTTGGGGTCAGTTGGACCTATATCCATCCAAAAATGTCACTAATTTTATTTTGCATGTTTTAAATGAAACCTTAGAAAAATCATCACCTAAAAATTTTATTTTTGGGTGCAAGCTAGATACATGTCACAAGCATGCATGGCCAAAATTGCAAGTCCATCAGACCTACCATTTAGGATATATACACATTTTAAACCCTGATTTCTCTTTTGACCAGCCTCACTAATGTGAGTGTTGTGGGTCCTACAGTGATCCAAATGGTCTGATTTAACTTTCAAATGAAAGTAGACATCAAAGCCTACATTAGTTATCTCAGGCAACTTTTCCTACAAAGGCATATAAGGGCCTTAAAATCAAGCATGAATATTCAAGTGAAAGTGTGACAGAATCATTAAAATGAAATGTTGTGGTCTGCGTATAACAGATCCATCTAATCCAATGGCTCTCCTTCATCTCCTACCTCCAGCCAACGGCCTGGATTTGCCCGACCTGGGCCACCTTCCTTCTTGATTTCCCTGCCATCCACGGCTCACCACCGCCGGACACCACCTCCACCACCTCCGTTGAGGTGGTGGCTACCCCCAGGCGGCGACACGGCCACAGGAGGCGACTCCTCCAGCGATCCCGAGCGGAAGAGAAAACTCGTAATTTATCCCTAAAGCTCACATGGGATCGGGCTCAATTGAGCCTGATTTCTCTCCTAAATGGACCTAGCTACTAGCACAGAGGGAGAGGGGGAGAAACAGGACCTGAAGTAGGGCTGACGGTGAGCGCTGAGGTGGTGCGGCGAGCTCCGGCGATCCTACTCAATTCCTCGATCCGGCACCATTTCCTCTGCTCTAATACACTGGCTCGACTGCTTAGACCCTTCTGAAGCTGCTGGTTAGTTCAAATGGGGAGGAGGAGGGCTCTAAGTGCAAGCCCCACTAAACATGGCTCGGCCAAGCTTTGGTTGCTCCTCCCAGTTGCCAAGTGGCACTTAGTCAGCATAAAAATGGCTGGGAATTGATGGGGAGGTCAGGGATGGCTTTGGGCAGAGGAATGGAGTGCCAAGTGGCCTCCATTCCTCAAATTCCTCTTGTTCTCTAATGGAATTTGTGGAAAATTCCATGCTTACCCCTTTGCATGTTGGAAATAGGGGGCAAGGCTGGTCATTAGGTACTTGGGCCTCAGAATGGGCTTTGGATCAAGGTTTTAGGCTGTCTACGTAGCTAGAACATAAGGTAAAGAATAAGTTGCTGCGTTCGACAAACTCTAATCTGTGTTCGATGAATTTCATCTTGAGTTCGACGAACAGCGTGCTTCAGTTCGATGAAATAGACAGCCCTTAGTTTATTTCTCTATTCGATGATTTCCAATCTGCGTTCGACGAACTCCATCCTGAGTTCGACGAATGGCGAACTTCTGTTTGACGAAATAGGCAGCCTTTAGTTTATTTCTCTGAGGTCGACGAACTTCAACTTGCGTTCGACGAACTCCATACTGAGTTCGATGAACGGCGAGCTTCAGTTCGACGAAAAGACAGTCTTCAGTTTATCCCTTGAGGTCGACGAACTTCAACTTGAGTTCGACGAACTTCAACTTGAGTTCGACGAACTCAGTTCTACGCTCGACGAATAAGTATCAGATGTGTAGTTCGACTAACTCCAGTCTTCGTTCGACGAACTCCATTCTGGGTTCGACGAATGGCGTGTTTTAGTTCGAAGAATTCAATTCTCCTGACAGTTTATCAGATTATACCTCAGTTCGATGAACTCAACCTTCAGATCGACGAATTCTCATCTCAGCT
This sequence comes from Dactylorhiza incarnata, assembly GCA_033032865.1. Taxonomy (NCBI): domain Eukaryota; kingdom Viridiplantae; phylum Streptophyta; class Magnoliopsida; order Asparagales; family Orchidaceae; genus Dactylorhiza; species Dactylorhiza incarnata. The sequence goes on from JAWHQI010000477.1 coordinate 183,368, forward strand.
CGACGAATTTTCTAGACAGCTTGTCTATTTCAGAAAAATTTGTGGTTTCAATTGCTATCAGAACTTTCAGGTTTACTTTGGTCAATTTGGTCAAAATGGTGATCCCATGATGGGCTTTTGGGTCCATATCACACCTTCAAGTGTTTATTATCTACTGGTGGAGTCAATTTGTAAGTGTGAGTTCACACTGAGCTAATCTTGACCTAAGTTTGTTGGAGTTTCTGAGGTGATCTCAAAGCAATCAATAGTTAGTCTTGCTGCCAACGCAATATGAGCCTATAGGGTCGCACATAAAAGCATTTGGAGAAATTGGAGAAAGGATTGTGTTGGCCTTACTCGTATTGGATATGAATGGAGGACCAATCCTATGACTGCTTGGAATCAAGTTGAGAATGTCTCAAAAGGGAAATCGTTTAAAGTGTTTAAGCGAATGGATTTACATTAAGTAATTCGGCTAAAGGCATTAACTGAATTCGACTAAATGGTTTAGATGAATTATGCTAATGGGATTAACCGAATTCGGCTAATGGGATTAACTGAATTCGGCTAATGGGATTAACCGAATTCGGCTAATGGCAAATTCGACGAAAGGGTTTCGCCGAATTTGTACAGCCGAATTTATATAGTCGAATTCGTCGAAATGGTTTCGCCGGATTTGATTATTGTGATTAGTCGAATTCGGCGAATGTAAATCTGGACAGATTTTCTGTTTTTCCCTCTGGTCTGCGGATAGCCGGTTTTAAGCCTTGCTTATAAGAGGAACGTGTTTAGGGCTTCGATGTAGACGGTTTTTGGTCGAGGCTTTTCGCGAGAGAACAGACGACGGAAGTGTTCCGGCTGTTCTCGTTCCGTCCGCCGATCAACGTTCCGCCACCGCTAGACGCCGCCGCCGGTCACCGCCTCCTCTGGATCGGACCTAGCAGTCCGTGAGGACGTTGAGAGATTCCTTCTCCGACCTAGTTCTTGTATGACAAGAAGCTAGGGTTCTTCATCGCTTGTGTGGACTTTTGTAGTGGGATCGATCTATTTCGATCCTTGAAGAACTCAAAGCCGATTTCGGATTTCTCTTGGAGCATCTAGGTTGGATTTGATCCAATCCCGCAAAGGTAATTTTCATACCTAGTAGTTTTTATTAGCTTCTTGATTCAATGTTCATGGCCCGATCCAAACTCTTTTGGGTTGTTCTCATTATTTCCGCTGCGCCTACATATGATGTATGGTTGTAGAAAACCCAATAGTGGTATCAAAGCGAGGTTTTGGCCATGAATGTTGTCTCAGAAGTTAGGTTATTCCAGTACGTGCAAATCTAGGTATTTGGAAGCGTTCTAAATGTCAAGATTTCTTCCTGGAACATCAAAAGTTGATGATTTTTCCAAGGGAATTCGGTGGTGATTTTGAAAACGGTTCAACATGCTTGAGTCCAAGAAATGATTTTTGCCCATGTCTCATGGTGTGAATCTCTCTAAGGACCAGTGTCCAAAATCTTGTGAAGATAAGGACCGCATGAAGTTGATTCCATTTGCTTCGGCAATTGGGTCAATCATGTATGCAATGTTATGTACTCGACCCGATGTCTCTTTTGCTTTGAGCATGACTAGCAGGTATCAGTCTGATCCCGGTGAATGTCACTGGATAGCCGTGAAGAATATCCTTAAGTACTTGAGAAGGACTAAGGATGTATTCTTGGTGTATGGTGGAGAGGAAGAGCTCGTTGTAAGTGGTTACACGGATGCCAGCTTCCAAACTGATAGGGATGATTCGAAGTCTCAGTCAGGGTTTGTGTTTTGCCTGAATGGAGGAGCTGTGAGCTGGAAGAGTTCCAAGCAAGAGACAGTTGCTGATTCTACAACTGAGGCAGAGTATATCGCTGCGGCAAATGCAGCGAAGGAGGCTATATGGATTAGGAAATTCATCGGCGAGCTAGATGTAGTTCCTAGCATTGTTGGTCCCGTAGTTCTCTACTGTGATAACAATGGTGCAATTGCATAATCTAAGGAACCTAGATCCCATCAGTGCTCCAAGCACATACTTCGGCGGTTCCATCTTATTCGTGAGATTGTCGAACGAGGAGATGTGAACATTTGCAGAGTGCCGACTGAGGAGAATATTGCAGATCCACTGATAAAGCCTCTCGCGCAGAGAAAGCATGATGGTCATACTAGATCAATGGGTATACGATACCTGAGTGATCAACTCTAGTGGGAGTCTTGTGGGTTGCATGTAAAGTATATATTCTGTTGGCTGTTTATTATTTATTCATATGATGAATTGTGTACCAATTATTTCTTTTTACAATTAATGGCAAGTTCTTTTAATATGATATACTGTTTCTATATGATAGAATAAAATTCGTGATAAATACCCTTAGAATGTTCGCTTCCATAGGACATCAAGTACGTGAATTGAATGCGAGAGCCTATGATTTCGAAGCTTCATTCTTAAAAGGTCCCTGGTCGAGGTATCATCGTAGAAGCTAAGGGTGATGATGATACATTAAGACTAGCATGTGTATTGACTGATGACCGGTTCTCACAAGTCATGATATTGTGATATCAAGTCATCACGTGGGTACTTGTTAGTGAACAAGTTGTACTGGACAGCCCCAACCTGAGACTACTTTGTGGATTGTTACTTAAATGTGTCACAAGTAGGTCTCATTTGACTATGGTGTTATGGTCCTTTGACCTGAAGTCATAGCATTCATCGAGTGAGGAAGAGCGTGCTTTGATGTCATATAAAGTCTTCCTTGAAGAAGGTTGATGATAAGGGTGGTCGTTGGGTACGTTATGAATCATTTGGGTGTTTGGGTGTGAGCAGATATGGGATTTGTCCTCCTATATAACAGGAGTTGCATCCATGGGCCCCTGATGGAATTGGACTGATAAAAGCATGGCCATGCTTGGTTGAGCCAATATGTGATATTGGGCTCACCATTCTCTAGAAGTCCGTTCTAGACCAAGAAACTTGGATTGAGCTATCATGAGGGTGACACGTTCAATGCCTCTAGTTCTTTCCGGATGTAAAGGACAAAGGGACATGACAACATTGATACATTGGTCATGACAGGCTTATTTGAGTTATGAACTCTTATTGCTTGGGTAGCAATGATGTATTGCTAGATGTCGCTCATTGTTTGTGAGACTTTTGTTGATACTTTGTGATCAAGTGGGAGACTGTTGGAGTTTCTGAGGTGATCTCAAAGCAATCAATAGTTAGTCTTGCTTCCAACGCAATATGAGCCTATAGGGTCACACATAAAAGCATTTGGAGAAATTGGAGAAAGGATTGTGTTGGCCTTACTCGTATTGGATATGAGTGGAGGACCAATCCTGTGACTGCTTGGAATCATGTTGAGAATGTCTCAAAAGGGAAATCGTTTAAAGTGTTTAAACGAACGTATTTACATTAAGTAATTCGGCTAAAGGCATTAACCGAATTCGACTAAATGGTTTAGACGAATTCGGCTAATGGGATTAACCGAATTCGGCTAATGGGATTAACCGAATTCGGCTAATGGGATTAACCGAATTCGGCTAATGGCAAATTCGACTAAAGGGTTTCGCCGAATTTATATAGTCGAATTCGTCGAAATGGTTTCGCCGGATTCGGTTATTGTGATTAGTCGAATTCGGTTAATGTAATTAGTCGAATTCGGCGAATGTAAATCTGGACAGATTTTCTGTTTTTCCCTCTGGTCTGCGGATAGCCGGTTTTAAGCCTTGCTTATAAAAGGAACGTGTTTAGGGCTTCGATGTAGACGGTTTTTGGATCGAGGCTTTTCGCGAGAGAACAGACGACGGAAGTGTTCCAGCTGTTCTCGTTCCGTCCGCCGATCGATGTTCCGCCGCCGCTAGACGCCGCCGCCGGTCGCTGCCTCCTCTGGATCGGACCTAGCAGTCCGTGAGGACGTTGAGAGATTCCTTCTCCGACCTAGTTCTTGTACGACAAGAAGCTAGGGTTCTTCATCGCTTGTGTGGACTTTTGTAGAGGGATCGACCTATTTCGATCCTTGAAGAACTCAAAGCAGATTTCGGATTTCTCTTGGAGCATCTAGGTTGGATTTGATCCAATCCCGCAAAGGTAATTTTCATACCTAGTAATTTTGATTAGCTTCTTGATTCAATGTTCATGGCCCGATCCAAACTCTTTTGGGTTGTTCTCTTTATTTCCGCTGCGCCTACATATGATGTATGGTTGTAGAAAACCCAACAAAGTTGACTTGAATCCTATGGTAGGCCACATGTGAGTTCATTCAACTCAATGTGTCCTAAGGTCACTACTTAGCCCAAACTCTCATCATTCACCACTTGTCTCACCCTAGTTGAAGTTAAGGGGTCTAGTAGTAAATGGGATGTTACAAATCCCAATAAACAAAAGAATAATTTCATCATCGAAATTTAAGTTCGGGTCTACGGGGTTCGACGGGTGTATAATATCATTACAAGATTATGTCCAGATTTCTAGAATATTCCGGTGTCAATTATTCCAGATATGAATATTCTAGATTATAACTCCAAATTGCACATTGTGAATGAAGCATGAAGTTTACTTAGAGATTGTATCAAATAAAATTTCTATAGCTTCATACTGATATATAAAATAAAATAAAAAAGTCCCTGTACAAAATTCACTAGCATTTTATTATCAATGATTCGAGAAATTAATTTCTCAAGCATAGGTCCATATACTACTTTGTGAAGGAAGCTTGTTATTTACTCGAGGATTAATTCTAACAAGATTTCCAGAGGTCTTTGGTGGTCTCATAACTCCAATTATCCAGTTTCATGCAGCTTTAAGTTCGTTAGCTTACTTAATTATGGGATGAGGTAAGTCGGGATAATTGAATAATTAATGATTAATGAACTATATTATCATCAAAAATCCCACCAAAAATTTAAAGAGTGTAATCTCACTCTATTAAGTGAATCCCATAACTTTATGTCTTTTCAGAAAGTTTTGACCCTAAAATACTCCTTTAAGGTCTATGTGATAATTCACATAAATTCCAAATTTCCTAGGGAAATAAACCCAACAGTTTATGATCTTCTCCAAGGGGTATTGTCTCATAACCCTATGTGTATTTTTAAGTTTCGTGATATTTGACCGAGGGAAAACCCTTAACTCTCATGTAGGCCTAGTGTTACAGGGTCATGCTATAAGCACACCAATCTTCTTGCACTCGCATGTGAAATAACTAACTTTCAGAGGTCCAATTGACCTAATATTTTAACCTTGGTCTACTATATGCATGACCACCCTCCCGAAGGGGATTTGATGTGATTTTAGTCCAAACCACTCATATTATGCACCATATATGATTTTTTAAATTTCTCCCAAAACTTTAGAGAAATGTGCCCCAACAATTATGAGCTTTGGACATATAGTAGATCTAGGGTGCATACACACATGGTTAAATTATCAGCCTCGTATCATTTACTATGTAAAAAAAATAGTTATTCACCTTTTAAGGTATGTCCTTCACTAGGACCAGCCTTACTAAATCTGACCCACTAAGGGTTGTAGGTCTCCAAATGGTGTAATTTCACTTCCTACAGATAGTAGACACAAATGCCTACAAAAGTTAACTCAACCTACTTTTCATTTTATGGCCTCTAAAGGCCTCAAAATTGGAGAGCAAAAGGTCTATTTTACTAGGGTAAAAACAACCTTTTGGTGTGGCCTAAGTAAGGGTCTTTCTATCGATCATTTAAGCATATGTCTAATCATATGTAAGGTTCCAATTGAGTCAAATTTTTTACCATAGACTAATATATACATAATCACCTTACCAAGAGGATTTGGAGTGATTTGACTTCATAAAAGTTATAGAAAAGGTCTTTACATTAATTCCCATTTTGGGCAGTGTATGTATTTGGGCATAACTCATGCATGACCAAAATTTCAACCTACATGGAGTTGTAGAACTCCAGGATTCACTAAGTTCAATTTGGGTGCTAAATGCACACCATTTTCTATAAGTAAGGTCTAGGAAATCCAAGTTGGTACCAAGCTAATCCAATAAACAAAAGGATTAGCCCCTATGCATTTTGGGATAAGTTTCTTTGGTATCACTAGGATATATTCGTCCTAGATATGCACTCAGTCCTTAGGGCATCCGATCCTAGACTCGGAGTCTCATCCTGCGACCTATTGATACTCCATGTACTTTAAGATCCTCGGGGTTACCAATTATCACACCCTTCTCAAGGTTAGTATATACGCAGCCCCACAATGGGCATTTTCCAAACACCAATCCTTATCCGACTGAATATAAGTCCTTATCTGATTTTTTGGTATTTGTCATGATGATCAGTTCGATGCAACCTAGTCGTTGGTTTGGAGATTTAAGTTTATGAGTTTCTTGTTATTTTCTAATGGATTTCATGCACCAATCTCTTGAGGCGATCCTATCCATTGGGTAAGAAGTGATGTTCTCATTTGGTAGGAGAATTAGGGACATCGAGGTTTAATCCTTAAGTATCTACTTCCACATAAGGTTCTTCTCCTAGTCACTTTGGGTGTCATCATGCCTTAATCAGTCTATACCTGAGGTCGGTTTGGATTAGTAAATGTTATAAGGTCATCTTGGTGCGTCAAACTAGAATGATGTCCTAGTTGGGTTGGCCTAACTCATTGATTAATGGACTATTTTGTGTGATTTTTACACATGGGCACACCACTGCTTCCGCTGCTAGTTTGTCCTCAAACTAACTCGAGCGAGGGTGTCCCAGGGTTTTGTGGACTTATTTCTCGTTGGATCGTTTGTTCAAGTGATACCAGTTGTAAGAGCCCTCTCCCGCACCAGAAGAGTTCCCGGATCTTATGCCCAGAACCGCTGCCTTACGGTGACGCTAACACACGAGTTAGCCGCCTCCGCAAGACGCTGATCCTGCCGGCAAGAACGATCAACTAGGCCAACAAGAATAAGAAGAAAAGTAAACAAGTCCACAATCACACGCATCTGTTTATATATTCCCAAATGTAAACTGTCCATCAATGAGTACAATAAATGAAAGAGTAAAAGGGCATATGCCCAGTACATGTCCGAATGAAAAGACAATAAAATAAACTCTTTCTCACTACATCTATGAGGAAGCTAAACAAACTCTCAAATCTTCAAACACCTATCTTGTAGTAGAAGTAATACGCGGCATCTGCTCCTCAAATCTTGCCATCATGTCCTATCTGGTCATGCTGGTGCTCCAGCTCCTTGAACTCCTACGGTCACAACCGACAGTTAGTCATAAAGACTAAGCCGATTTTGTCCCCGCCTCCCCCCGCGACTCCAAGGCACCGAGCGGGAGGAAGAAGCGGAGGACAACAAAGTGGAGTAAATAAAAAGCAGGTAACATGGAAAACTAAGCTAGCAAGTTTATATATATATGCTTGCACTACTCTAGCAGTATAAACAAGTACGAGAGCAGTAAGAGCAGTAAAGGAAGTAAATGGCAAAGCAGTGCACGCAAGTATAATAAGCAAATAAATAATTCAACACTACCATCACATGAGTACCTTAACTTATATGAATGCCCATACAAACTTATAAGTTAAGGTTTCCGGAAATATAAATTATCATATAAAAGAGCCCATACTAATTTATAAGATAAGGGTCTGCAATTATGTACTAGGTTTACGTATGATATGATATACATGCTATGTTAGGATTCATACAAGTGCAACTCACCCACATGACTCTGTGATCACAGACCTTTAGTTCCCGCTTTTTGGAGTTAGCTACACTCTCTGGTACTACCATTGTGGCTATAGTAGCGGTGGAGCGAGCACCTCCACCCCTAGGCGGGTATACACACTACTAAGCCTAGACCTCCCGTACGCCTCTGTACACATCGTAGGTGCACTCTAGAGTCTTACGTACTCTTTGCTGGAACCTACCAGTCTTAAAGGCCGGGTGTGCATCTTTTGGGGATCGTCCTCCAGACCGCAGTGTAAACAACCTACTGGCCCCTCAACCTCACACCCGCCTAAGTCAACGTACTGTCGTCGGTGTGACGACCGGCCCGTACCGAAGACCCGCCACTAAATGGTTTCTATGCATATGCAATTTGTCACAACCCGAGCCTCCAGCTCGTTGGACCAACCCGTCCTGAATATAGCTATCATCCGAGCCTCCAGCTCATAGGACCATCTCGTACTGATATTAATCTCCTATCCCCAACTCAGGATGAAGTTTACCATATCTCTTATTCATTTACTTAGACTAGTCTTGTCTAAATATTGTACACTTAGAAGTTTATGGTGAGTCCTGGACTTCCCGAGGTTTACCCGGTGAAGGGATCGCAGCAGCACTAGGGAATGCAATGGGTTGAAACCCAAATTCCCCATTCCAAGACAATTACTTTTATTGATAGCTACCGCATTCTAAAACCCACTCTACTTCTTACTCTTTATTACCTGACGCTTTATAAATTATCTCCAATTTTACCCTTAAGCTAACGTTCTCTTGAACGATGCTCAACACTTAAGATTTCCAATACTTTCAGTGGTGTAGATCTTAAATGATTCCCAAATGTCTCTAATCACACCCTAGTGATACATCATGGACACTTTATCATACTGAATAATCTTCATGATCTCCTAAGTTGATAACTGCCCCTTTCTATGTATAGTGCGACATGATTCTTAATAATTCCCAAAATCATAGTACGAATGCACTCCAAAGGTTCCATAACTTCCAGGTCTGATGTAAATGATATGTTACTATTGTAATCCAACTCTTACTGGTTTTCTATGTGATCTTGTTGGTCAAATCATCATATGAGGTTTTTACTACTCGCAGACCAAAATGAGATTGTACTAGGTTTGATTTCTATGATGCAATCTTAACCGTATCATGTCTATAGGTATTCTAATTTTCAGCAGAGGTCCATAATGGATAAATTAAGGGTTGACCAGAATTTTGATTCATATCACATTGGTCTGACCTCGATTTAAAATTCATTATTCAAATGTCATCTTCTGGAATGTCAAGGAAGTATCATATCAGTAGTTCCAATCTTGCTAGGTAAATTTTCAAGAGGTGACTTATGACATAAAAACATGGATTCCAAAGTCTCATAATTTTTTAGAAGGTTTATGATCATAATTTCCATTTAATATCAAATGTGTACAATTGGGGTTTTACCCATCAAGTACTAGTTCACAACTTTCAAAAATTCTGAGAAAATTACAGTGGCACTATAATGACATGAAAACACTAATTCCAGAAGATCATAATTTTACAGCAAGTTTGAACCCACAATTTCTATTTATCATAAAAGGGGTGGCAAAATAACTTTGTACAACAAGTACTAGTTTTTAACTTCCAAAAATTCTGAGAAAATTACAGTGACATTATAATGACATGAAAACACGAATTCCAGAAGATCATAAATTTTTAGCAAGTTTAAACCCACAATTTCTATTTATCATAAAAGGGGTGGCAAAATGACTTTGTACAACAAGTACTAGATTTTAACTTCCAAAAATTCAGAAAAAATTACAGTGGCATTATAATGACATGAAAACAATAATTCCAGTAGATCATAATTTTTCAGCAAGTTTAAACCCACAATTTCTATTTATCATAAAAGGGGTGGCAAAATGACTCTGTACAACAAGTACTAGATTTTTACTTCCTAAAATTCTGAGAAATTACAGTGGCACTATAATGACATGAAAACACTAATTCCAGAGTTTCATAATTTATCTACAACTCTAGTCATGAAAATTTCATAAATACATAAGTGTGACATATGACAAAATAATCAAGATCATGAGACTCTTGATTTTAGAAGTCCTAAGATTTTCTAGGGTGATTCATAATATCATAATTAGGGTGTGTGCAAAATTTCAGAAGTCAATTCCAAGCCTTTTGGGCTAAATACACAAAATACCAAATTTTTGCTATTGGCACACATTTTCCCTTTTAGCTACAGACATGCAATGGGAAATTACCTTACATGCAAAGGTCCATTTGGTCTCAAATTTTAACCATAGTCTACTATTGGCTAAATGAAGGTGACACCCAAGTTTGGGGTCAGTTGGAGCTATATCCATTCAAAAATGTCACTTATTTGATTTTGCATGTTTTAGATGAAACCTTAGAAAAATCATCACCTAAAAATCTGATTTTTGGGTGAAAGCTAGATACATGTCACAAGCATGCATGGCGAAAATTGCAAGTCCATCAAACCTACCATTTACGATATATACACATTTTAAATCCTGATTTCTATTTTGACTAGCCTCACTAATGTGAGTGCTGTGGGTCCTATAGTGATCCAAATTGTCTGATTTAACTTTCAAATGAAAGTAGACATCAAGGCCTACAATAGTTATCTCGGGCAACTTTTCCTAAAAGGCCTCTAAGGGCCTTAAAATCAAGCATGAATATTCAAGTGAAAGTGTGACAGAATCATTAAAATGAAATGTTGTGGTCTGCGTATAGCAGATCCATCTAATCCAACGGCTCTCCTTCATCTCCTACTCCAGCCAACCGCCTGGATTTTCCCGACCTGGGCCACCTTCCTTCTTGATTTCCCAGCCATCCACGGCCCACCACCGCTAGCCACCACCTCCACCACCTCCATTGAGGTGGTGGCTACCGCCAGGCCGCGACACGGCCACCGAAGGCGACTCCTCCGGCGATCCCGAGCGGAAGAGAAAACTCATAATTTCTCCCTCAAAATCACATGCGATCGGGCTCAATTGAGCCCGATTTCTCTCCTAAATTGACCTAGATACTAGCATAGAGGGAGAGGGGGAGAAACCGGACCTAAAGTAGGGCTGACGGTGAGCGTTAAGGTGGTGCGGCATGGTGACGGTGAGCTCCGGCGATCCTACTCAATTCCTTGATCCGGTACCATTTCCTCTGCTCCAATACACTGGCTTGACTTCTTAGACCCTTCTGAAGCTGCTGGTGAGTTCAAATGGGGAGGAGGAGGGCTCTAAGTGCAAGCCCCACTAAAGCATGGCTCGGCCAAGCTTTGGTTGCTCCTCCCAGCTGCCAAGTGGCACTTAGTCAGCATAAAAACGGCTGGGAACTGATGGGGAGGTAAGGGATGGCTTTGGGCAGAGGAATGGAGTGCCAAGTGGCCTTCATTCCTCAAATTCCTCTCCTTCTCTAATGGAATTTGCGGAAAATTCCATGCTTACCCCTTTGCATGTTGGAAATAGGGGGCAAGGCTGGTCATTAGGTACTTGGGCCTCAGAATGGGCTTTGGATCAAGGTTTTAGGCTGTCTACGTAGCTAGAACTTAAGGTAAAGAATAAGTTGCTGCGTTCGATGAACTCTAATCTGCGTTCGACGAATTTCATCCTGAGTTCGACAAACGGCGAGCTTCAGTTCGACGAAATAGGCAACCCTTAGTTTATTTCTCTATTCGACGATTTCCAATCTGCGTTCGACGAACTCCATCCTGAATTCGACGAACGGCGAACTTCTATTCGACGAAATAGACAGCCTTTGGTTTATTTCTCTGAGGTCGACGAACTTCAACTTGCGTTCGACGAACTCCATACTGAGTGCGACGAATGGCGAGCTTCAGTTCGATGAAAAGACAGTCTTCAGTTTATCCCTTGAGGTCGATGAACTTCAACTTGAGTTCGACGAACTCAGTTCTGTGCTCGACGAATAAGTATCAGATGTCCAGTTCGACTAACTCCAGTCTTCGTTTGACGAACTCCATTCAGGGTTCAACGAATGGCGTGTTTCAATTTGAAGAATTCAATTCTCCTGACAGTTTATCAGATTATACCTCAATTCGACGAACTCAACCTTCAGATCAACGAATTCTCATCTCAGCTCAACGAATTTTCTAGACAGCTTGTCTATTTCAGAAAATTCGGTGGTTTCAATTGCTATCAGAACTTTCAGGTTGACTTTGGTCAATTTTGTCAAATTGGTGATCCCATGATGGGCTTTTGGGTCCATATCACTCCTTTAAGTGTTTATCATCTACTGGTGGAGTCAATTTGTAAGTGTGAGTTCACACTGAGCTAATCTTGAACTAAGTTGACTTGAATCCAATGGTAGGCCACATGTGAGTTCATTCAACTCAATGTGTCCTATGGTCACTACTTAGCCCAAAATCTCATCACTCAACACTTGTCTCACCCTAGTTGAAGTTAAGGGGTCTAGTAGGAAATGGGATGTTACAATATACACCTTCCCGCCTATGGATAGAACCTTTTCAGGTCATCACCGCTCCAGGTGTTCCCAACCAACTCCCTTTGATGATTTTGCAAATGATATCCTCCAGCTGCGAGCGACTCATCGATGATGAAAGGTCCTTCCCAATTTGGATTAAGCTTTTCGATAGCGGTCGATCTTCCTGTCGCATCTACTTTCTTCAGGATGAGATCGCCTGCTTGGAAGTGCTTGATGTAGACGTGCTTGTCAAAATGCCTTGCCATTCACCTCTTGATCTCTTCCCACCGAGCTGAGTCTAGGTCTCAAAGTTCTTCAATGTAGTCGAGAGAGAGCCACTGAGCCTCTTAATTCCTTAGCCGCCATTCCCCATCTCGCTCTTCTATTGCTACCACTCTAGGACTTCTGAACTCAAACACCACTGGGATGAGAGCTTCAGACCCGTGGGATAGCTAGAAATGGGTTTCTCCTATGGCCGAATTAGGAGTGTTCCTCAGATCCCATAGGACCGAAGGAAGCTGTTCTGTCAAGTTCCCTTTCAACTTCTCATCCTTCTTCTTCAGGAGGTTGATGATTAGCTTGTTGGCTGCTTCCACTTGCCCATTGCTCCGAGGATGGTGCACCGAGGAAAACTAATGGTCGATTCCTAGCTGCTTGCAGAAGTCCTCTAGCTCAAAGCTATCAAATTAAGGACCATTGTCGGTGACGATGGCGAGGGCGATCCCAAATCTGCAGTTGATTTCCCCCCAAATGAAGTTCTTCACGACTTGAGAGGTGGTCTTGGCCAGAGCCTTGACCTCGATCCACTTGGAGAAGTAGTCGATCATGATGAAAATGAACTTCTTCTAGCTGCTAGCTTGGGGAGAAGGGGTCTATCAGGTCCATTCCCCAGATGGTGAACGGTCACGGGGCCATGATCAATCGAAGCTGCTGGGCTAGTTGCAACTAGAGAGGAGCGAAGAAATGGAACTGTAAGGATATAAGTATGCTGACTAATTCACCTAGAGGGGGGGTGAATAGTTCTCTTTTGAATTTCTTTAATGTAGACTATTAGTTTTCTGGTTTAGTTCAGCAGAAATATCAAACACAGAAAGCACACACTAATTTATAGTGGTTCCCCAAAGACAGTGTGTCTATGGGTAGTCCACTTTCCCCCTTCACCCTTCTAACAGAGTGTTAGACAGGGCCAACTCCTCCAAACTTCAATCTCAGCTTCTTGAGCTTACACCACAAGTTCCTCAGAACTTCTCAGATCAAGAGTGATCCTACCTCAGGCACAGCAGCCCTACACTCAGGCTCAACAACCCTACACCTCAGGCACAGCAGCCCTGTACTCAGGCACAGCATCCCTACACCTCAGGCACAGCAGCCCTACACTTAGGCTCAACATCCCTACACCTCAGGCACAACAGCCCTACACCTCAGGCACAACAGCCCTACACTCAGGCTCAACAGCCCTACACTCAGGCTCAGCAGCAGCCCTACAACTCAGAGTTATGAACTCCTACCACTCAGAAATCCCATAGATTTCCTACCTCAGACCTATCAAGAGGTCCTACCACTCAAGCTGTCAACACAGCTTTACACACAGGCTCAACAGCCTTTTTCTCAGGCAACAATGCCTTACAAAGATATAATAGAGTTTGAGTTGAACACAGAGGACAAAAGGATTACTCTTAGGTCTTCTGAGTCCTTTCTTCGGATCTGAAAACAGTAGCTTCAGATTTATATCACTTTGATCTTCTTCTTTAGCCAAGCAAAAGATCAACTTGCCCTTCCTGAGTTGGTACAGGAAGAGCTATCTAATCTCCCTTAGAAGATTAACTTCAGCTTCAGAGAATGACTTCAACTGGCTGAAACGTGAGTACTCGTTTGCGGCTTGTCGCAAGAGCTCTTCAATCGAACTGTTGTTGTTCTTGTGCCCTAGAATCTCCTTTTATACCTCCATAGGGCTTCAACGGCTATATTGATCCTCCTGACACGGTATGGGGCTGATTGGACTTGCTTTTCCCTCTCAGAAGTCTTTTGCGCCGAAAGTAGATCCCGTCAAAATATTTGGATCTGTCTTAGCGGTTGGGCTGAGACAGCATCCAGTCTCAGCGGTTGGGCTGAGACAGCTTTCAGTCTCAGCGGCAGCTCCAGTCCCCTTCTCAGCGGTTGTTCCAGTCTTCTTCTCAGTGGACCCGCTGAGATGGCTCCTCGTCTCAGCGGTTGTGACCCATCGTCTCTGCGGTTATGCTGAGACAAATTTTCATCTCCTTGTGGATGATTCCTTCTTGTCTAAGGCCATGTTTGGCCCTTCCTTTTGAGTTACCTGTGTCTGTATATTCTTCACAAGTGTAGCTTTGTTAAATACAATATGTCCTTAGCATTAGGAGTGATACCTCTTCAAATCAAGGTTAAATTGAGGACAATATACCCAACAGGAACTTCTGACATCTCTTTGAGAAAGCTTCGGCATCCTCTTGGATGGTTGGCCAGAAGTATCCCTACCTCGGGACTCTTTACTCCAGAGTGTGTGTTCCTGAATGGCTTTTGCATTCTCCCGAATGGATATCTTCTAAGACTCGAGATACCTCAGCTTCTGAAACACATCTGGCCAGGGGGCCCTATATGGTCTTGTGATACAACTCACCATTATGAAGTAGATAGTAAGCCACCTTGTATCGGAACTTCCTTTGACCTCCACCTTTAGCTGGGAATTGGCAAGTAGCGAGGAATGCTATGAACAGATCTATGCAAGACGCTTGATGTTTGATCTCCATCATCTCCCCTTCTTCGATGGATGGTCGAAACAGCTCGGTGGTCGTTCCGCCGACCCTCAGGCCATACATGGCCAAACGGTCTGCCGATGAATTCTCCTCCCTTGGCACATGCTTGACAAAGAAGGATTGAAAGCCTCGGATCAATCCTTCAACTTTGATCAAGTACATCTGCAGGATGGCGTCGCACAGTTCAAACTCCCCTCAAATCTGCGAAGCGACCACCATCGAATCCATAAAAGCTTGGATGTCCTGGATTCCCAACTCCTTGATGAGACACAAGCCTGCCACTATGGCCTCGTACTCTGCCTGATTGTTTGTGACGGGGAAGAGGATCTCGACCGCCTGCTCAATCCTAGTTCTCTACAGGCTGACAAGCACGATGCATACTCCCACAGAGCTCTTTCCCGAAGCTCTGTCCACGAACATCTTCCATGAAACCACCTTATCTAAGTCATCTCCTTCACCAGACTCTACCTAGAAGTCTACTAGGAAATCCGCAATCACTTGGGCCTTGATGGCTGATAAAGCATTATTTATAGTTATTTTTATATAATATTTTATTATTAATTAATTTAATTTAATTTAGTTTTAGTTAATTTATCACTAATTTACCTTCTTTTTGTATTTTTAGGTAATTTGGGCTGCCAATAGCAATTTCAAGCTCATAAGAGTAATCAGGAGAATATTTGGAGTATTTTTGCCGAAATCACAAAGCACACGCCCTCGGTCACAGGCGTGACCAAGGGCGTGACTCCATTTCACGTTCGTGAACCAGCCCCGTCGTATTCCAGTTGAAGAAGTCAGCCACCACGTTAGATTAAAAATACATGCCCTCTGTCACGGGCGTGACAGAGGGCGTGACCTCAATGTCATGGGCGTGACCCTCCTGGAATGCATTCAATTCAGCCAGCAATCAATTCCCGATGTTTCTAACTTACACGCCCTCGGTCACGGGCGTGACCGAGGCCGTGACTCTTCTGCAACTGCCAGATTAACTCCAGATCGTGCAGTTTCCCGCCGTTTCCAGACTCGGTCAAGGCACGCCCTAGGTCACGGGCATGACCAAGGCCGTGACCCGCCGTGCAATTGATTTTTGGCGGTTTCTCTCCCCCAACATTCCCGGGCTTTTAAGTCGCATTTACGCACCGTACACGCCCTCGGTCACGGGCGTGACCAAGGGCGTGGATCTCCATTTTCCTGCCTATAAAAGCCAGTTGCTGCCAAAGTGATTGGCATCCGATCCCTTGCTTAGTTTGGATCATTCCAAGTATAGTTTTCCTGCATTTTTTCTTAGTGTAACTTTATTTTATGTCTTGTCCTTTTAATTCCTAGTTTAGATTTACTTTACTCGCAATTGTAATTTCTTTCCTTAGAAATACAATTTTCTTTCTTTGCAACTATGTTTAGCTAATTTTGTAGCATTTGATCGGATGAATTCTTAAGTCTTTATATTTCATAATCTTTTATTCATAGTTTGGATTCGGAAAACTAAGATTTACCGTTGATTTGCAATTACTGGTTTCATATTTCTAGGGTATGATAATCATGTCTTGATCCGTATTTTAGTTGATCGAGAGATCCGTGAATACGTGTAGATCGCTCATCGATAGAAAGTGTTGCATGCATTTGATGCGATTACGGCAAGTGCACCGATCGTACAAGTAATAAAATTGGGAGAGACTCCCCGAATATCGTTCTCAGAGGACTGCCAGTTGGGTTGTATGAATTCTTGTTAGGGAAACGCTTATTTTGATTCTTAAATACTTAATAAAAAGGGGGTTTTGATGGTTGTTTTCCTAAGTTAGCAACAGAGAAAGAAAATGCGGGCCTAGAGCTCCGCTTCGCTTTTCGGGATGGAATGCAGGCCGCGATGCCATGCTTCGGTGTGCGGGTGGATGAGAAGGCTAGCAGATGAGGGTCGTAGGCACCTCGTCGCGGAACACGCAGCTAGCAATTGCTAGTGCGAAGCACTACAAAGCAGTGGAGCGGATGGTGGACTACGGCGCTCATCAAATCTCATAAACCACACAGGATCTCAAGAACATGAAATCATATTAACTAAACATAAAGTTTATGAACATCATCCATAATCACAAACACATACAAGAAATACTCTGAAGCAAAGTGTAGGGGAAAAGAGAAAATTGAAGCTCGAAGACTATGCTGAAGATTCTCGGCCGGAATCGTATGGTTGTCAAGCCTCATTCGTGCTCGGTCTTCAGTTGCGTCCGGGGTCTGGAGGAGCTGTCACCTTCCTCTACTATTACCCATCTTCTTCGTGGTCTAGCTCGAGGCAACTCTTGTTCGACACCTTGAATGCAGCGGAGGCTTTCCGTCTATGGCATTCTTGAGCTCAAATATGATGGAGGAGGCCAAGGAGGGAGCTTCGGCGGAAGATTTGCAAGCCTATGGTTGTCGGAGCTCCTCCTAGGTCAAATGGTGGTGGAGAGGTGAAAATGGGCGGAAATGGAGGGATTCTGAAGCTTTTCCTGTGGGTCTCCCGATTGCAGCAGATTTCCTGCCTTAAATACTAAAAGGTCAGAAATTTAGTCACGCACGGTCGAACGCACGACCGTGCATTGCCCGTGCTTTATTTAACAAATAAAATGACTTGAGGAAGAAGAAGCAGCGCCCATGCATTTTGCTCATGCACGGGCGAATCCGCAAGTGCGTAAAAACGCACGGGCAAATTCAGATTGGCTAAAACCCAGGCAAACACAGGCGATCGTGCGTTTTACTCGCGCACGGGCGAATCCGCCCGTGCATAAAAATGCACGAACAAAGTCGGAGCACCGGTTTTCTACCCAGATGAAGGCGCACGACCGCAGTCATCTACGCGTCAAGAAAATGCACGACCGTGCGTTATACACAATCATGATTTCTGGGCAAAAGGGGATGATCCAACCACCTGCAAACACAGCAATCCAGCTGGGAATACACCTCCAGCACCAATCAAACATAGAAAAAGGATTGGGGAGCACCATGTGCTTACCCCCAATAACGTGGAGCGCAAACGCACACCAAAATGGGTCTTAAAAGAGCATGAAGCACGTAAGTGTGCGAAATTTAGCATAAGAGAAATAGATGCAATAATAGCTCGATAATGACGTGCATGAGAGTGAAAAGCAGCCCAGATGAGTCCATAAAAGTGTATATAAATGGGACTCATCACACCCCCAGACTTAACCATTTGCTCGTCTCGAGGAAATCATTCATAATGCGGATGGAAAAAATGATTAGCTGGCTTAACAATTGTAGAAGCGGAGTACCATGCGAAGTCGCATGCTCGCGCGCATAGAAATGCAGTAGAAGAAATGTTTTGTTATACAAACAATTTGTAATAATCTAAGAGCGTACATATATATTATTTCTACTCAAAAGTTGAATCACAGTGAATCGTCCGGTCTCGCGTAGGAAGAAAGTAAACTGATTGCTGAGGCTAGTATTACCCAAGATCGGTGCTCGGAACAACCTCCATTGAAATCCATCAATGTCGGTGGCCATAAGCTCACCCGGTCACACTCACTCCACGATACTAATTCGGTTCACGCGCAAATCAGTAGGACTTTAGGTTGGAAATGAGGCTTGGGTTAAGGTAGGGTATACAAAAATAAACTTGAAGGATAAAAGCACCTAAAACCAAATGAGCTCGCGCAGAATAAACTATCCACGCAACACAATGAAAACGCGGGTGCACCACACCCCAGACTTGGACTTTGCAACATGGGTGTGTGCACCGCCTACTCCCAACATACAATAATTACAGATTTTCAATTTAACCCTTTTCTCAAAACAATCTCATCCCCCTTTTTTTCTTTCTTTTTTTTCTTTCTTTTTTCTTTTTCATTCTTATTATTCTTTCTTTTCCTCCTTTTTTCAGCAGAATTTTTTTCAATAACAACTTCAATTTCCACAATAACAAATCACTACAACAACACCCCAATAAAGAAAATAAAACAAGATTAAAGCTCAGATTTGGGTGTGCGACTAGGATTAGCTTGCAGGCCTTGGTGAAATATAAGTGGAGCTGAATCAAGGGACGGGGTAGGCACAAAGGGGGTAGCGAGGATCATGATAGGATCGGCACAAAAGCTCAACTTGGCCAAAATGATGGCCTACATCACGCTCACGCACTGCACTAACTTGTACCAATGCTTCAAGAGTCGCTTGGGGCAAGTTCTTAGCCACCGAGAAAGATAATTCCTCCTCCCGACTCGAGCAATACACACCTAACAACCATCTACACACATTCCTACGCTACCGTCAGATTCACACCGGATTCACTACTTTTGAGTAGAATAAACAATTATTATGCAAATAGAAAAATTACAAAACTATAAGCATAAAGAAAAATTTATTCTACACACAAACCTATGCAAGACGCGAGTACTCGACTAGAGCACTACGGGAGTCAACATTTTACTCCGTCTTACAACCCTAAGCCAGCACAACAATTTTCCCAATCCTACAAAAGAAAACGAGTTAGACTCGTTACGCGCCCTATGATTAAGTGCGCTCTCTAGTGGGTGTCGTGGTGTGCTATGAGAATGAAAAATAAATAACAATATTATTGTAACTTCTAGTATGTTGTGCTTGTGTGCACGTGCAAGTGGTTAACGACAACTACTCTCCCCCAGACTTAAATCTAATCATCACAGATTATAATTCTAGATTCATAAGAAGAATTGGGGGGAGAGGTTACCCCATGCTCAGAAATGAGCATACCGGAAGATTGGCGTTAATCTTGAATTCAGCTTCAATGTTTCCGCCATAGATGTTGCCATACCTGCAAAACGACATCTCCACACACGCAGAAACAAAAGAAAAAAACAGCAAAATTGGGTCGTCTCCCATAAGCCCTTTTGTTTACCATCCTTAAGGTGGACCAAATACCTGTATTAAGCATTGTAGCCAAATAGTTCAAGCATAATTCTTAGAAATTGTTCAGAATACCATAGAAATAAAACACACAAAACAAAGACAAAGAGACGCGATAAGCATAACAAAAGCCGCCGAAACATAAAGACTTCATCACGACTCAGCTGTAGGCTGATTTGTGATGATTCTCCCCAACCACACGAGATGGGAAGGAGGTGAAAGCTTTAGGGCTCAAGGGAGATTTCTCTCCCCTGCCCCTAACCTCTTCCACTGTGGGAGAGCGCCATCGAGCAATAGGAGCTCGATCCAATTCATTGTTTTGCAGTTTTGGAGTAGACAAGGGCGTCATTTCCCCACACCTATGGGTGATAGATCTGCCCAGCTAACCTGTTTTAAACGTTTACATTTATTATTAGCCTTAGTAGCGGTAATCGAACTGTTTTTAGCCATCCCGGCTGTTGTAACTTCAGACGTCTCGACCTCGCCGCTCTTGTTCTTAGCTTCTTCTTCACTTCTCAGCTCCTTTTCCTCAGCATTCATTTCTTCCCCTTGCTTTTCTACATCTAAAATCAACTCATTCGCAGATTTATTAGTCATAACAGGTAAAAATGTGATGTCGTTGGTTGTCATGGATGGTTGAGTGGGATGTGTCACCTTGGGTGACAAGGTTACACATCCACTAGGAATGTGAATGTTGGCACCACTCTCCTTCAAGAAAGGGGCACCCAGGATAGGAATGGAATTATTTTCCATGGGGCCCAAGACTTGGAAGTTTGCGATAACCGAAGTTCCATCTATGACAACCTCTACATCTCTAACTTCTCCTTTCGTCTCCACCACCATTCCATTGGCTAGGGTAAGTGACTTCCGATCATCGTTATTGATTTTTAAATTCAGATTTCCAATGTCTTGCAATGCAAGCAC
Organism: Dactylorhiza incarnata; assembly: GCA_033032865.1. NCBI lineage: Eukaryota > Viridiplantae > Streptophyta > Magnoliopsida > Asparagales > Orchidaceae > Dactylorhiza > Dactylorhiza incarnata. The sequence goes on from JAWHQI010000477.1 coordinate 204,083, forward strand.
GTTGCGCGATGATCCGGTGTCATACAAAGCGGTGGTTTCAATGCTGTTAATTTTACATTTCACAGTTAACTCTCCCTCATGCCCTTCACCCGCCTCAGCTATGCTCTTTCCTTGCTCACGGGGATTCTTCTCCGTTGTGCTAGGAATAGCACCTTGAGTGCGCTCGGAAAGCACTTGAGCCAATTGGCCCACTTGCATTTCCAAGTTTCTCATCGAGGCCGATTGGTTAGCCATGTTTGTTTGGGCCATTTCAACGAACTTTTCAATCATCTCTTCCAAGGTACTTTTCCTTTGCATCGCAGCACCTTGGGTATAACCTGGATGAGGCAGCCTCGGTTGGCTTCCGGATGCTTGAGCATCATATTGATGCTGGCCCGGTTGCCATCGTTGGCCTGCAGTGTTTTGATTCCAGGAAAAATTGGGGTGATTTCTCACACCGGGATTATACGTGTTAGAGAAAGGTGCATTGCGGTTTTGATTTTGGATAAAATTAACACTCTCTTCTAAATTGAAATTAGAGAGCTCGGAAGAGACTTCACCTGAGGGACATTCGTATGCATGATGTCCGGGATTTCCACACCCAAGATAAGAAATGGCCAATACTGGAGCGGATGAAGAGGCAGGCTTCTTCAGCAATGTGATGCTCTCAGCTGGTGCTCCAGAGGTGCATACTTCAAAAAATCCTCTCGCGTTCCTTGGGGTGTTTCGCCCTGTAGTCCAGAATGAGCTATGAGTTGGGTGTCTTGTAGAATCCGCAGTGCTTCTTCAGGAGTGTGGTTCAGAATGGTTCCACCGGCAGCAGCATCAATCATAGCCCTATAGTTAGGCTCGATTTCAAAATAAAAGTTCTCCACAAAATTCCATGGTTGAAACTCATGATGGGGGCATTTCAGCAGAAGATCCATGAACCTTTCCCATGCTTCCGCCAGGGTTTCCTGATCGTTTTGCCGGAAGGTTGCGATCTCCCTTCCCATGCTCACTATTTTGTCAACTAGTGGAACTTGGAGAGGAATTTTCCTTGCAGCGCATCCCAGGTGGTAGTTGTGCCTGGCGGAATTGTATGGAGCCATGCCTTCGCCTTGTCTCAGAGGGAGAACGGGAATAATCTTAACTTCACCATGTCATCTGCTATTCCGGCGTACCGAAACGTTCCACAGATCTCTGAGAATTCTGCCAAGTGAAGATGGGGGTCTTCACTTGCCATCCCAGAAAACTGGGCATTAGTGCGGATAATGTTCAGTATCGCTGGCTTGATCTCGAACTGGTTGTTCGTGATAGCTGGGCCATACTCCCCACAGTGGGAGTGGTATAATCCCTCATCATTCTAGAACTCGCCTGGGCCACCTCGTTCTCCTCATCAGCATGACCTGCAGCGGGTGCATCCTCACCCCCGTAGTTAATCTCGTTCCTGTTGATGTTGAGATCCATGGCCGCAGTAGCACGGCGATGCGCGTGCAGCGTCCTCTCAATTTCAGCGTTCTTGAGCTCAAATAAGATGGAGGAGGCCAAGGAGGGAGCTTTGGCGGAAGATTTGCAAGCCTATGGTTGTCGGAGCTCCTCCTAGGTCAAACGGTGGCGGAGAGGTGAAAATGTGCGGAAATGGCGGGCTTCTGAAGCTTTTCCTGTGGGTCTCCCGATTGCAGCAGATTTCCTGCCTTAAATGCTAAACGGTCAGAAATTTAGTCACGCACGGTCGAACGCACGACCGTGCGTTGCCCGTGCATTATTTAACAAATAAAATGACATGAGGAAGAAGCAGCAGCGCCCGTGAGATTTGCTCACGCACGGGCGAATCCGCCCGTGCGTAAAAACGCACGGGCAAATTCAGATTGGCTAAAACCCAGGCAAACACAGGCGATCGTGCGTTTTACTCACGCACGGGCGAATCCGCCCGTGCGTAAAAATGCACGAACAAAGTCGGATCACCGGTTTTCTACCCAGATGAAGGTGCACGACCGCAGCCGTCAGGGCGTCAAGAAAATGCACGACTGTGCGTTATACATAATCATGATTTCTGGGCAAAAGGGGATGATCCAACAACCTGCAAACATAGCAACCCAGCTAGAAATACACCTCCAGCACCAATCAAACATAGAAAAAGGATTGGGGAGCACGATGTGCTTACCCCCAACAACGTGGAGCGTAAACGCTCACCAAAATGGGCCTAAAAAGAGCACGAAGCACGTAAGTGCGTGAAAATAAGCATAAGAGAAATAGATGCAATAATAGCGCGAAAATGATGTGCATGAGAGTGAAAAGTAGCCCGGATGAGTCCATAAAAGTTTATATAAATGGGACTCATCAGCATTCCTCGAGAGAGGGTGATCCAAATCTTCCGGATTGGAGTCAAATCCAATAGTGGGGCACACCGCATAAAGTAAGCTTAGGGGTTTCGACTGGCCGAGGGGTCTTAATCGATCAACCTAAGGTTAGGTGGTTGTTCTCTCGAGAGAGGCTCTATCATATTTTGGGAATCTCCACGGCCAAGTTTGTCTAAATAAATTTAGTATGAATTCTAGATTTACGAAATATTTTACTTAAGAAGGATTCTCGATCAAATGTTTTCGTTCTTTAATTATTTTCAAAACTCTATTTAATTTTCGATAAAATAATATTAATTTGCATGAGCATAAGTAATCGACAGGCCTCGGGAAAATACGACATTTTTCCTATACTATATTTCGATAGGTATACTTGACCACATCGGGATATTAGTTGAAATTATTTTTTTAAAACTATATAAAATTCCTTATCAATGGCCACCCTGGGAGAGAAGGTAATGCCCAACTCACTGAGTTCTACCGACCATTTTACCAGTCTCCCCGAATGATATACCCCATCCAAGATATTTCGGAGGGGATGGTCTGTCACGACTTGGTTGGAATGGGCTTGAAAATTAGGTTGGAGCTACCGCACCGACACTACCAAGATGAAAGCTAGCTTCTATTGGATGGGATATCGCATCTTTGCCTTCTTGAGCACCCGACACACATAGTAGATAGGTAGTTGCTTCTTCCCTTCTTCTCGGATGAGTACTGAGCTCACCGCCTCTTCCCCCACTCCAAGATAAAGGAGTAGGTATTCACCCTCCCTCGAACTTTAGAGGAGAGATGTCTGGGTTAACTGATGTTTGAGCTTCTCGAAGGCCTTCTCACATTCTTCGGTCCACTCAAATTGCTGATTGTTTCAAAGTGTCTTGAAAGAGGGAGAGCACTTCTCTCCTGCCTTTGATAGGAAGTGGCTAAGGTCGTCCAGCCTTCCAGTCAACCTTTGCACCTCCTGGATGCTCTTCGGCGATACCATTTCAACGATGGCCTTCACTTTGTCAAGGTTGAGCTCCATCCCTTCGGGGGTGAGGAGATGTCCCAATAACTTCCCTCTTCCTTCCCCGAACACACTTGGCGGGATTGAGCTTCATAGTGAACCTTCAGAGAGTTGCGAAGGTCTCCTCCAGATCGATGACATGCTCATGGGCGCTCTTGCTCTCGATCAAGAGATCGTCCACAAACACCTCCAAGTTCCACCTCTTTTGGTCCTTGAAGACATGATCCATCATCCGCTGATATGTAGCTCTCACGCTCTTCAGCCCGAAAGGCATCATGTTATAGTTATAGCAGCCATCGTCAGTGATGAAGGAGACATTGCGACAATCGGGAGGATGCATTCTGATCTGATGGTATCCTGAAAAAGCATCAAGAAAGCTCATCACAGAATAACTGACAGCTGAATTAACCAGTGCGTCGATTCGAGATAGTGGATAACAATCCTTTGGGCAAGCTTTATTCAGAAGAGAGAAATCTATACACATTCTCCATCTTCCTCTGGCTTTCTTCACCAATACAACATTTGAGACCCAGCCTGGATACTGGATCTCAGATACAAAGTCGGTCTCAAGAAGCTTCCTCACTTCCTCTCGAATGGGCTCAGCCAACGTAATCGCACTTGCCCTCTTCTTTTGGCAGATGTGCTTTGCTGTTGGGTCTAGACTAATGGCATTGGATCTCAGATACAAAGCATGCCTCAAGAAGCTTCATCACCTCCTCTTGAATGGGCTCAGCCAACATAATAGCACTCGCCCTCTTCTTTTGGCGGACGTGCTTGACCGCAGGGTCTCGAATGGGCTCAGCCAATGTAATGTCACTCGCCCTCTTCTTTTGGCAGAAATAGCAGCCATCGTTAGTGATGAGGGAGACATTGCGACAATTGGGAGGATGTATCTTGATCTGATGGTATCCTGAAAAGGCATTAAGCAAGCTCATCATAGAATAACTGACGGCTGAATTAACCAGCGCATCGATTCGAGACAGAGGATAACAATCCTTCGGGAAAGCTTTATTCAGAAGAGAGAAATATATACAAATTCTCCATCCCCCTCAGGCTTTTTTCACCATTACAACATTTGAGACCCACCCTGGATACTAGATCTCAAATATAAAGTCTACCTCAAGCAGCTTCCTCACTTCCTCTCAAATAGGCTAAGCCAATGCAATGGCACTCGCCCTCTTCTTTTGGCAGACGCGATTGACCGCAGGGTCTAGATTGAGGTGGTGGCAGGCAATCTCTGCGTCAATTCTTAGTATCTCGGTGATGCTCCAGGCAAAGATATCTACATTATCTTGTAGACATGTCGCCATCTTTATCTTCTCGCCAGTGCTCAAGGATCCTTCGATCTTCAGAAGTCCAGACTACGGCTTTAGAGAGTACTTTTATCTCCTCCACTTCCTTAGCTACTTCCAGCCTTGCCTTTCTCTCCATCACCTTCTCCATCTCCTCAGCATCCTCCATCCAGCTGATGGTGCTGACCGCGCTGGGGTAACACTCAAGGGCAGCTCTCGGATCGCTCCTGATCCTCACTGGAGATCCCCCTGGCAATACTTCAAGCACTGATGATAGGAGGGGTGGACGGCCTTAAATAAGTTGATGAGTGACCTCCCGAAGATCGCATTGTAGCAACTTGGGTGTAACACCCCTAATTTTTCGTTAATTATTTGCGTGCCCGCTGTGATGTAATATTGGCGTAAGGGCGTTACATCAACTCATCGGGATTAATTTTGAGCCTTAACTTAGTTAATGTATTTAATTTAGGTTGCGGGTGCGAGATCTTGCAACATTTCGAGTTAAGGGGAAATTTCAGGAATATTTTGAGTAGTTATTGAGATTTCAGCTTCAGGAATTTTTGTTGGAACAAACCTATTTGTGATTTGGGCTAGGATCACTATATGTTTTGACTAGGATCAAGTTGACCCCATTGTATAGTCTAAGGGTCAAGTCTTTAGGCTGTTAGATTAGCTAGAACTTAAGGAAAAATTTAAGTTCCCAGCGTTCGACAAATGGCTATCGGCGCTCGACAGATGGCTGCCAGCGCTTGACAAATTCCAGCCAGCGCTCAATAGATTCCAGCCAGCGCTCGATAGATTCCAGCCAGCGCTCGACAGATTTCAGCTCAGCGCTCGACGTTCAAAGGCGAGCGGAGCGAAGTTTGAAAAGAGGCCCGGGTAGGTTATCCAGGCTCAGCGGTCGACGAATCTTTTCGTTCGACAAATTCTAGTCTGCGTTCGACAAATTTTGTGCAGATCAAATATTTCCTATTTTAGCACAGAAATTTCAGCAGAATTCTATTCACCTTATTCGCTGAACTTAGATCGACGAAAACAACAGCTCATTCCAATCAACTCAAGTAAGGAAACATATTTCTTTATTATTTAAGTTATAGCTGTTGAATCTTCCAGCAGAAAAGGACAAATTATGAAAAAGGAAAAAAATTACGGCGTATCAGTTACAGTTCCCAGAAATATGCTTTCAGAATAATATATTCCTTAATATAAGGGATTTGCAGTTAATAGCTGTCAGATATTTTGAAAAGGCAGAAGATATAGAGCAGATTATACTCAAGCTTATACGACAGATCAAATAAAATAGAATACTTTACATATTTGCTGTACAAGAAATCGATAGAACAGGAAGAGAGAGATTTACAGGAAGAATAGAAGAATAAAATAACAGGTCTTCATCTTCTTCCAAAAGAGCATTATTCAGTTGAGAGAGCTTTCATCTTCTTCCTCCTTCTCAAGCAGCGGCACATAATTTCTGAGAACCTCTTCAACACCATCTCAATATTTCTGCTGCAAGAATCAAGAAAGAAAGAAGAAGAAGAACAAACACAGACAGAGAAAATAATTTTCAGTCTTCTTCTTTCTCAAAGCAGCACCTTCATTCAACTGAGAACATCTTCATCAACAATACTCTCTCAGTCTTTGCTGCAAGCCCAGATCTTCAAAAGAGCAACAACACCCTGAGAAGCACTCTTGCCTTTCAGTTTTATCTACTACAGGAAGATCAAATCTCTCAAAGAAAAGCTCCAGCAACATCAACTGTCAAACAAATTCATATCAGACTGAGGAGCATTTCAACATCAAATCCACTAGAGTCTTCTCTATACATATTGACAGAGAAGAACTTCTAAACCCCTCTCCATTCCATTTTGTATAGGGTTAATACTCCCTTCAAAAGTGTAACCCACTGGTGGCAAGACACCTTATAAAAAAAATCTTGTGTGGTTTTTAAGCACCTTATCAAAAGCTTATCGGTGATTTGGGCACCTTATCAAACTCCTATTGGTGTGTGGACACCTTATCAAAAATCCCTTGGTGTGAGGGCACCTGATCAAACCTCCTAGTGGATCCTACCAAGTGTGGTAGAAGAGTAGACGTACCCAGGTTATTGGGGAACTACTATAAAATTCCTTGTGTCTTCTGTGCTGTGAATTTCTGTGTTTTGTTGTTGCGCTGATTTTCTTTACTTAGTTTTTATTACTCACTCTCTTATACACATATATATATCACTATTTTTAATTCCACAAATAAAACTAAGGGAAAAAGTTTTAAACTCTATTCACCCCCCTCCCCTCTAGAGTTAATTTAAGATCTAACCTCCACTTTCAATTGGTATCAGAGGGCTGTTGATCTTATTTACAGGCTAACACCTGGATCACAAAGATCAATTAGATCTTAAATTATCTCAGAGTTTTTATTGTTTTTATTTTCTGTTAAAAACTCATGGCACAAAACAAGGAGTATTAAAGCACAAGACCTCTTATGTGCAATCTCAGTAAGTTTGCACTGTGGAAAGCAAAGATTAGGCTTTATATGAACTCAATTGATGAAGAAATCTTCAATATAATTTTAACAGGACCTCCAACACCTACAGCATCAACAAGTATTGATGCAGGAACAAACAACACTACTGTCCCACCTCCTGAATGGACAGAAGCACAGAAAAAGCAAAGAAGTACTGATGCAAAAGCCATGAATATTCTGGCTCAAACTATGTTTGATGACATCTTTCAGCAAGTGGTGGACTGCACCTCAGCTAGAGAGATTTGGATATCACTAAACAATATGGTTGCTGGATCTGCAGATGAAAGGAAAGACAAAAGATCACACTTGATCTCTCAGTATGAAAACTTCAAGAAAGGAGAAACAGAATCAGTTGCAGATATGTACACTAGATTAAGTGTAATCATAAGTGAACTCAGAACACTGGACAAGGAAATCTCATTAACTGAGAGCAATGACAAAATCCTATTGTGCTTCCCCAGCACTTGGGACTCAAGGATCTGGCCTATCAAGGAAGCCAGAAGTCTTAATGAGATAACTACTGAATTGATAGGAAAGCTCAAATCCTATGAGCAACTCATCAAGACAAGGGAAGCTGAACAAGTCAGCACCTCCTCTTCAACAAAGAAGGACAGGAATATTGCCTTCAAAGCTACAGAAGAAGAAGGAAAGACTCCCGACAATGAGGAGTTCATGAGTCTGTTTGCAAAAAGATTCTATAAGTTGGCAAGAAAAGCTTTCAGGAAAAAGTCATCCAGATGCTATGAAAATCCAAGGTATGACAAAAATAATTCTAAAGAAATTATATGTTTCAGTTGCAGGAAACCAGGACATATTGCACCAGACTGTCCAGAAAACCAGAAGAAAGAAAGGAAAAAGGACAAACAAGAGAAAAGAAACTCCAGCAAGTCTTCCTCCCACAAACACAAGAAGAAGGGAAGAGGATTTGTAGCAGAATCTTGGAGTGAAACTGAATCAGAATCATCATCCAGCTCATCAGATGATGAAGAAGAAACAAAAGAGAATGATCAGTGCCTGATGGAAATTTATGACTCAGATAGTGAGTTAGGAAATGCTTCTTCATCCACTGATGATGAAGACTATGAAGAAGAGAAGAACTTTTGCATGATGGAAATCAATGCCTCAGCCAACAATTCTGATGAAGAGGAATCGGAATCAGAAGCAAGAACTGATGCAGATCATGTAATATCTACCTTTGATTTTACTTCAGTTGAATTCAAAGCTGAATTCAAAGTCCTTTGCTCAGACTTAATTAAATCTGTGAAGGAAATAATCTCACTCAGACTTAAGCTAGCAGAAATGAATCAAATTAGTGAAGAAAATATAAATCTTAAGAAAGATTTGGCTGCCTCTAGAGAACAAATTATTCTCATTGAGAATAAACTTTCTGAGGCAAAGGAATTTGAAGAATCCCTGAATGGGAGAAGCATCAAACTGATGGACATCACAAGAACAATAAATGCTAGACTTAATAGCAGACTGGCTTGGGTTCTTCATCAAGTGAGCCACCTCTGATTAAGAAGAATTTATTATCTACACCTATAAAATTTATCTCTGCTAAGAACAAAGAGGTTGTAGGTATAAATAAAAACATTTCAAGTAAGACTATCGAGAATAGCAGAATTCAGCAGAATTCGTCGAACGGAGCTCGATGAAATGCATCCACTTCATCAAATGGAGCTCGACGAAATCTGAAGACAGATTTTCTATATAGTAATTATATGAACGGCGCTCGACAAAATATCAATCATTTTTCGAACGGCGCTCGACGAAATCAGCCCAGTTCATCAAACAGAAACTATATAGCAAATCTGAACAATTCATATTCTTCATATTCTAAGAATCCTTTCACTGAATGGATTATACCTCCAAGGAGATATCATCCACAAGGTTACCAGGACCAACCTGAAATGTCTTTTATTTCAGATTTTTGTGGTAATACAAAAAGACCCAAGGTAATCTGGGTCAGGAACAAATAGATTGTTTTCTTGTTTTTACAGGTACACAGCTGTCCAAGAACAAGTGAAAAATGGTATTTGGACAGTGGCTGTTCAAAACATATGACAGGGAACAAGGCCAACCTGAACAACTACAAGGCAAAGCTTGGACCAAAAGTTATATTTGGAGACTCCAACTGTGGACAGACCAAAGGCTATGGAAAAGTCAAGGTTGGAGAAGTCACCTTCAAAGAGGTAGCTTATGTAAAGGGACTGAAGCACAACCTCATCAGCATAAGTCAGTTATGTGATGAAGGGTATCAGGTAACCTTTAATAAATTAAAATGCCTTATTAAATCTGCTGATAATATTATTGTTTTATCAGGTATTAGACAAGGTAATATATATTTAGTGAATTTCAATTCATCTACTTCAGAAGTGTGTTTATTTAGTGATTTAAGCAAATCTAGTGAACTTTGGCATAAAAGATTAGGACATGTAAACCTTAGGACCATTGCTAAATTATCTAAGGACAATCTTGTTAGAGGTTTACCCTTTGGATCATATAAGAAAGCAGGTCTTTGTAGGGCATGTCAACTAGGCAAGCAAACTAAAAATAGCTTTAAATCATTATCTAAATGTGATTCACCTAGAATCTTATATTTGCTACATATGGACGTTTTTGGACCTATAGCAACAAAGAGTTTAGGGGGGAAGTCTTACAATCTAGTTATTGTAGATGACTTCTCTAGATTCACTTGGGTGTTCTTTTTGAGAGAAAAGTCAGATAACTTTAAAGTTCTTACAAACTTTCTTAATAGCATACAGATTGAGTACTCTACTGTAGTTGCATTGATCAGAAGTGATCATGGCACTGAGTTTGAGTCTCTTCTTATGCAAGAATTCTGTGAGAAGGAAGGTATCAGGCATTGCTTCTCAGCTCCTAGAACTCCTCAACAAAATGGGGTAGTTGAAAGAAAAAACAGAACTCTAATTGAATCAGCAAGAACATTACTTGCAGATGCTAATTTTCCCCTATCTTTTTGGGCAGAGGCTGTTAGCACAGCAAATTATGTGTTGAATAGAAGTTTTATACACAAACTTAAGGGTAAGACTCCTTATGAATTACTTAAAGGGAAGAAACCTAAAGTTAATTATTTTAGAGCATTTGGCTGCAGATGTTATGTTCATAATAATGATAAGAAATACCTTAGTAAATTTGAACCAAAATCTGATGAAGTAATTTTCTTAGGTTATTCATTAGTCAGCAAAGCGTATAAGATTTATAATAAATCTACTCTTAAGATAGAAGAATCTATGCATGTCTCTTTTGATGAAACTAATATGTTTTACAAGGAGAAGTTTTCTTCTACCATAGAAAATCTGCAGGTACCTATATTATGTGAGCAGCTAGATTAATTAGCTCTACATAAAGAAGGAATTCTGAATCCTGAATAGCAGAATGCTGAAGAGAGTGAAGAAGAAAATCACCCAGATTTTGCTGAAAATTCAGTACAGATAACAGCAGAAAATACTCCAACAGCTGAAGAAATTCCCCTAGTGGAAATTACTGCTGAACCCACTCCAACTATTGATCACATCATAGTTAGAGATCACCCAATATCCCAGATTATTGGTGATATTTCAGCAGTGTGCAAACAAGGAGTCAAGTAAATCAGAAAATGATGCACACATGTTTTCTCTCTCAGATTGAACCTCAATCTCTACAAGATGCAGAACAAGATCCCAACTGGATCATTGCTATGCAAGAGGAACTCAATCAGTTTGAGATTAACAAAGTATGGGATTTGGTTCCTAGACCACAAGACCATCCAGTGATTGGCACTAAATGGATCTACAGGAATAAGCTAGATGCAGATGGAAACATTGTGAGAAACAAAGCAAGACTAGTAGCTCAAGGATACTCACAAGAAGAAGGAATAGACTATGATCAGACCTTTGCACCAGTTGCAAGACTTGAAGCAATCAGAATTTTTCTTGCATTTGCTGCATACAAGCAGTTCAAGGTATATCAAATGGATGTGAAAAGTGCATTCCTGAATGGAGAAATCAAAGAAGAAGTCTATGTGGAACAACCACCAGGTTTCCTCTCTCCAACTCAATCCTCTTTTGTATTTAAGCTTAAGAAAGCTCTTTATGGTCTCAAACAAGCTCCTAGAGCATGGTTTGAGACTTTAGTTAGTTTTCTCTTAGAGAAGAAATTATGTAGAGGCATAGTAGACAAAACCTTATTTTTCAGGATACATAAAAATCAAACTTTACTGGTTCAAATATATGTAGATGATATTATTTTTGGCTCTACTGATTCAAATTTGTGCAAAAGATTTTCTAATTTGATGCAATCTAAATTTGAAAGGAGTAGTATGGGTGAATTATCATACTTCCTTGGTCTTCAAGTGAAGCAAACCCCAAATGGAATCTTCATATCCCAATCTAAGTATGCTAAGGAATTAGTAAAAAGATTTGGTATGTCTGATTCTTCCACCATGAAAACACTCATGCCCTCTAATGCTATTGTTGATAATGATGAATCAGGGAAACCTGTTGATTCAAAAGTATATAGAGCAATTGTTGGCTCACTACTTTATTTAACAGCTAGTAGGCCTGATATAATGTTTGCTACATGTATTTGTGCTAGATTCCAAGTTAACCTCAAAGAATCTCATCTAATTTTTCTAAAAAGGATTTTGAGATATATAAAGGGTTGCCCTAATCTAAGACTTTGGTATCCAACAACATCTGAATTTGAATTAACTGGATTCTCAGATTCAGATTATGCTGGATGCAGAGTAGACTGGAAAAGCACATCAGGAACTTGTCAGTTTCTTGGTGATAGGCTTGTGGCTTTGTTTTGTAAGAAACAAATATCTGTGTCCACTTCAACAGCTGAAGCTGAATACATAGCTGCAGGCAGTTGCTGCTCATAGATATTGTGGATACAAAATCAGCTCCTAGACTATGGTGTCAACTTAAATAATTCAACTAAATTTTGTTACAACACTAGTGCACTATCTATAGCACAAAATCCAATTCTCTATAGTAGGACTAAACACATAGAAATTAGGCACCACTTCCTTAGGGATAATGTGGATAAAAACAAAATCTGCCTACCGTTCATCTCTACTGATTTGCAAAGAGCTGACATTTTCACTAAGCCCTTGGATGAAAAGAAACATATATTCTTTATAAATTAGTTGGGAATGATAGATGGAGATTCAATCTATTAAAAAAAATTAAGTTTTCTACTTACCCATCTCTTCATTGAACTGAGCTCGACGAAATCAAGTTTTTCGTCGAACGGAGATCGACGAAGTCATCAAGTTCGTCGAACCGAGATCGACGAAAACTCATTTTTCGTCGAACCCAGTTTTTCTGAAGCTTTTTTTATTTCAGCCTGTCATCATTAATAAAAATTTTTATTAACTGAATATCTACAGAATTGCTTCTCTTTCCAGTTCCCTTTGCGCTTGATCTCTATTTTATTGTGCAGGAACAACACCAATATAAAACTTGCATACCTCCATATCTCCATCAAATGTCCCTTCTTCAAGGGGCCTAGCTTCAGGCCTTTCCTGAAACTAGGCAGGGGGAGACACTCTCAGGGGGAGTTGCTGTTTGAAGAAAAGCTTGATAAAGCTTACAGCAGCTTGCTGATTACAGTTTGCTGTTTCAGAAAAGTATTCTGTAATTCAGATGCAGATACAGCTCAGAAAAAGAACTTTTTTCTAGCAAATTCAATATCAGTTATTGCTACAGCATAGCTAATCAAAATTATAAAGCTGGTCAAAAGAAGAAAGAAGTTTGCAGATTCAGATTTCAGAATGGTGTCTTTGGATTTTAAAAGGAGTAGCAGATAACACATTTAGAAATCAGATAAATATTCAAATCAGAATTCAGAACAATACAGTTCAGTTCAAATCAGAATTCATAACAACACAGATCAGACAAAATTAGAATTTCAGAATTCAGAAGCAACAGAATTCAGAAAAATCAAGGTTCTGATTGTATTTTCAGTTTTATTTTTATTGAAATGTATTTTTAAAACTCAGAGTACTTTTCACTTCATATCTGATAAAATATCTAAATATATCAGATATATTCATACTCTGTTGTTTTTGATGTTGTAGCATTTGTTCATTTTTTCAATTTTTGTCAAATAGTGTCCTAACCCAAATAGGGGGAGATTGTTAGAACAACCCTATTTGTGATTTGGGCTAGGATCACTATATGTTTTGACTAGGATCAAGTTGACCCCATTGTATAGTCTAAGGGTCAAGTCTTTAGGCTGTTAGATTAGCTAGAACTTAAGCAAAAATTTAAGTTCCCAGCGTTTGACAAAATGGCTATCAGCACTCGACAGATGGCTGCCAGCGCTCGACAAATTCCAGCCAGTGCTCGACAAATTCCAGCCAGCGCTCGACAGATTTCAGCTCAGCGCTCGATGATTTTATCCAGGCTCAGCGGTCGACGAATTCTAGTCTGTGTTTGACAAATTTTGAGCAGATCAAATATTTCCTATTTTAGCACAGAAATTTCAGCAGAATTATATTCACCTTATTCTCTGAACTCAGATCGACGAAAGCAACGGCTCTTTCCAATCAACTCAAGTAAGGAGACATATTTCTTTATTATTTAAGTTATAGCCGTTGAATCTTCCAGCAGAAAAGGACAAATTATGAAAAATGAAAGAAATTATGGCATATCAGTTACAGTTCCCAGAAATATGCTTTCAGAATAATATATTCCTTAATATAAGGGATTTGCAGTTAATAGCTGTCAGATATTTTGAAAAGGCAGAAGATATATAGCAGATTATACTCAAGCTTATACGACAGATCAAATAAAATAGAATACTTTACATATTTGCTGTACAGGAAATCGACAAAACAGGAAGAGAGAGATTTACAGGAAGAATAGAAGAATAAAATAACAGATCTTCATCTTCTTCCAAAAGAGCATTATTCAGTAGAGAGAACTTTCATCTTCTTCCTCCTTCTCAAGCAGCAACACATAATTTCTGAGAACCTCTTCAACACCATCTCAATATTTTTCTGCTGCAAGAATCAAGAAAGAATGAAGAAGAAGAACAAACACAGACAGAGAAAATAATTTTTAGTCTTCTTCTTTCTCAAAGCAGCACCTTCATTCAACTGAGAACATCTTCATCAACAATACTCTCTCAGTCTTTGCTGCAAGCCCAGATCTTCAAAAGAGCAACAACAACCTGAGAAGCACTCTTGCCTTTCAGTTTTATCTGCTACAGGAAGATCAAATCTCTCAAAGAAAAGCTCCAGCAACATCAACTGTCAAACAAATTCATATCAGACAGAGGAGCATTTCAACATCAAATCCACTAGAGTCTTCTCTATACATATTGACAGAGAAGAACTTCTAAACCCCTCTCCATTCCATTCTGTACAGGGTTAATACTCTCTTCAAAAGTGTAACCCACTGGTGGCAAGACACCTTATCAAAAAATCCTTGTGTGGTGTTTAAGCACCTTATCAAAAGCTTATCGGTGATTTGGGTACCTGATCAAACTCCCATTGGTGTGTGGACACCTTATCAAAAATCCCTTGGTGTGAGGGCACCTGATCAAACCTCCTAGTGGATCCTACCAAGTGTGGTAGAAGAGTAGACGTACCCAGGTTATTGGGGAACTACTATAAAATTCCTTGTGTCTTCTGTGCTGTGAATTTCTGTGTTTTGTTGTTGAGCTGATTTTCTTTACTTAGTTTTTATTACTCACTCTCTTATACACATATATATCACTATTTTTAATTTCGCAAATAAAACTAAGGGAAAAAGTTTTAAACTCTATTCACCCTCCCCCCCCCCCCCTCTAGAGTTAATTTAAGATCTAACCTCCACTTTCAATTTTGATCTCGAGTTTGGCTCGTCGTAATTGAATTCTGACTTTGTCGTTGGATTCGTAGCGCCAATTTTCAGTTTATCTGCGAATTTCATGAAAATCTGAGCTGATTTAGTTGCCCTCGTAGTTTAATTAGAATGGGAGAAATATTAATTTATTTAAACAAAGAATTAGGGTTTTATATAAATACCCAAAATTTCCAAAAGACCCTATTCTTCTTCTTCTCCAAAGAGCCGACCAGAATTCTTGCGAGAGATGGAGAGGCATGACGGGAACATCTTCCAGCCGGCGATTCGAGGGCTGTAGTGGATAGAATCGTAAGCGGAGAGTGGAATCGGAAAGCTCTCGATGAGATCTTCATTCTAGTGGTAAGAGTTTCCGGTTTCTAGGGATTTTTGGAGTTAATGTAGTGACCTAACTCCCCTTTTTGGCCCGTAAAGTTTCATGTTTTTGTACTCGGGTGAGTTCTTGGCCGATCCATAGCTTTTGGAGCGGAGAAATTCGAGTTTGGAAGGTTTAAGGCAAGTGGCAGTTTCTCCTCCTCTTTTGTCGTTGAAGTTTTGTTCTCTTGCTTGAGTTCTTATCGCACTGTTTAGCTCTTAATTTTTGGAGTGTTACCTGTCTAGGTTAACCTTTGAACTCTCGTTAGAGCTCACCCAAAATGTCTGAAGTTTCCCCTGGAGGAATCTGTTTGCTGCCTGGAAATTCCTGCCTGTACTCGAGAAATCCTTGTATTTCTCGAGAAATCCATGTATTTCTCGAGAAATCCTTGTATTTCTCAAGAAATCCATAATTTCTCGAGAAATCCATATATTTCTCGAGAGATCCCTATTTCTATTTCTCATGAAATCCCTGCAGACTGTTCTTTCATCTCTCTAGAAATTCCTGCATTTCTCGAGAAATCCCTGCAGACTGTTCTTTCATTTCTCTAGAAATCTCTGCATTTCTCGAGAAATCCCTCCATACTGTTCTTTCATTTCTCTAGAAATCCCTTCATTTCTTGAGAAATCCCTGCAGACTGTTCTTTCATTTCTCTAGAAATCCATGCATTTCTCATTAAATCTGTTTCTATTTATCATGAAATCTGTTTCTATTTCTCATGAAATATGTTTCTATTTCTCATGAAATCCTTGTATTTCTCATGAAATCTATTTCAATTTCTCATGAAATCTGTTTCTATTTCTCATGAAATTCCTGTATTTCGCATGAAATATGTTTCTTTTTCTCACGAAATCTGTTTCTATTTCTCATGAAATCCCTGGGCTCTTATGATGTGTCTTGGGCGGTGTTTTCTTTATTTGTGACCTTATCCTTAGAATTTTTTGGCTTTGTACCTCGGGCTAAGTCTCGTGTGGTAGCTAAAATTAATTAATGAGGACTATTGCCTTTAGCCTTGCACGGCGGCCATAGCAAGGGATTTGAACAGCAGGCTTGGCCTATGGTCCTGTGGGCCGTGTTTGGGGGGGTCAGTGGGGAATTATCTAAGCCTTGCACGGTGGCCATTTTAAGGGGCATGAACAACGGGCTTGGCCTGTGGTTCTGTGGGCCGTGTTTGGGTGGCAGTGGATAAAGGACCACCACCCGGTTTTGGTTTTTGGGTAGGCAGAAGATAAAGGACCACCACCCATTTAATTTGAGCTGATCAGTCTCATAAATAGAATTAACAATATAAATGAACTTTGCTTGTACTTCCAAAAGGTTTTGGTGCACTTAGTGTGTTGTTTAGCTCTATGATTTGGAGCTTCTTTTCTTCTGTAAGTATGGCATGGATTGGTACCCCTTATGCCTTATTATTACCTTGTTTCGCAGGACATCATTGTTTTTCTGCCGCTTGCGCTTTCCTTGCTGAGGCATTCTTTGTTTTAGTTGAATGCCTCAGGTTCAGAGCTGTAGCAGTTAGAGGTGTAGTTCGGAGGCTTTGGGAGTTATAGTTGTTGTCTTACCCCGCTGCTGTGAGGTAGTGGTAGTTAGACTTCTTCTTGTGTTCAGACATGCTAGTTTGAAGCCAATGGGTTGGTGTTAGGTTGTTGACGCCCATTGTGCCTCTTTTGTTACATTGTAGCTTACTTGCTAGTTATTGCCACTACTTTTCGATCTCGTGTGTCCTGCTCTCTGGGAATGATTTAAGCTTAGGTGCATTATAGTTATAAAATGATTTTCTTACATTCTTATTGCATCTTTTATAGGCCAAACCTTTATATTTAAAGTCATGTACAAGTATCTTCATACCCAAGAAAAATCTAGATATGTGCATATAATTTCCATTATGTCCAAACATCACGTGCATGTAGGACCTTAATTGAACTAAATTAGGTATTTTTCCACTGCAATTAGATATATACTTACTTCTGTGACTAGTTGATCCACGAACTGAGAGACGCAGTTCTTACCTCAAACCTAATAACTGATTTCAAGAAATGAATCATCATGTAAACCTGTTTTGTAATAAATAAGAGGTAGCTTCCCGCCTGCGCGTCTGCAGTTGTCTTCTGCATGACGTGGCATCATGACGCGTATTTTCTCTCACTCTGATATTCCTAATTGCTGAGAAAATATGGGTTGTGACATTGGGGCATCGACAATGATGAAACGACACTTGATTGAGTTGCCGACAAGCGTTACTAGCAGATCTTCTCCTCCCTCCACCTCTTTCCTATCTCCTAAGAAGCCAAAGTGGACCATCAGAAGCTACTATCCTTTCTTCCTCGACTACCAACCCGTCAAACGTCTTCTTGAATATAACGTTCATGGAGCTCTCGTTGTCTATCAAGATTTGGTCACGGTGAAGTCCTCCACGGCTTTCTTGATCACGAGGGCGTCATGGAAGGGATTCTCATTCCCTAGCATGTCCTCCTCTGAGAAAATGATCTCGTCCGGGGGCGGTGCCTGTGAGGTTGAGGTGATGCTCTTGCAGTAGATTTGATGGAGACTGATAGAGATTTTATGCGTTAAAAATAATCCAACTAATATCCTGATGTAGGCAAGTGTACCTATCAAAATATAGTATAGAAAAATGTTGTATTTGCCCGGGGCTTGTCGAGTAATCTTACTCACGCAAAATTCTATTAATTTATCGACTGGAAATTAGATTTAGTTTTTGGAAAATTAAAGATTGCAAATTGAATATTACTAAAGAGAAAATAACACAATTTCAAAAACCTTAGCACTTGATTGGGTGTCCTTGGGAATCCGATTACAAAAGATGTGTTCTAATTCTTAAATTTTAGTTTCGATTGGAGGATTGAAAAAAATGATAGAAGCTCGTTAGAGTCGACAACCGCCATATTTTAATAATACTTAAAACATAATCTCTTAAAATTTGAAATAAATTAAAACCGCATAAAGATTAATCCCAAATCCAAAAGACTTGATATTTCCAATTCTCAAAGAAAATACAGCAATCTCTTTAATTCCAAATCCAAAAGACTTGATATTTCCGAGCGACCTATTGTATCCACGAGCCTCTCAGCCACCTAGAATACCAAATCGGATAGCGAAATTTATATACTAGTAATATGAACTCGCAACCAAAATTTAATCGGAAATAAATCAAAATGAAAAATCTAAGAATTAGAGACGATAAATTATAATTTAATCTTCATCCCAATACTAGCCCATCAAGCACCAAGAAAAAGATTAGTTACTCATGATGAAAAAAAAGACAACAATAGAAAGGGAAAATTGCATTTTCATTAATATGAAATAAGAAAGAGTGTAAAATTAAAAAAACAAAAACTATAATTTTAATAAGAGAGGGAAAAACATACACATAAAAACTTCTAAGATAAAGCTCTCAAACATATAGCACTCATACAAGAATTGGAAACTCTCTAACTCTTTTGAACTTGAAGCCTTCTTCCAACCTTTCCCCTTTTTTAATGCCTTGGATTGATGCTCCTTTTTATAGCCAACATGGAAGGATCTAGAAGGAAAAGAAAATGAAAGGGCACAAGGGGGAAATTCGATCACATACATTAATGGAGGAATAAATGGAGAAATTAAGTGGGGACATGAAGAGGTGGAGGAGAAGATGAAGTTTAAATGCATTAATTAAAATGAAGGGAAAGGAGATGAAGGGGTGGAAGATGAATTGAATTTAGAGAAATAAAAATGAGAAGATGAGGTGTCATGAAATTCTTACGAAATATGGAGAGGTGGCTACATGTATTAATTAAATGGAGAAATAATATAAAAGAGAGAAAAAGTGCACATGTGTTGAAATTTATAAAATATTTTATGCATAATAAAGGTGGCCATGCATGAAGAATTAAATATAATAAATTAAGGATAATTTCATGCATGGCGAGGAAAGAGAAAATATGGTGGATTAACATGCATGCAAAAATTATTTGCATGAGAATTATTTCTCGTTCAAAAGTTGACCGCAGACATTTTGCGTCGAATCGTGCTGAAATTCCCCCCAGGCCTGTCATAAATTAATCAAAATAATATTAGTGCGAATAATATAAGAATAATAATAAAAAGATAATTATAATATAATTTAGAGAAAATATATATAATTTATAATGAAAATATAATAATGATAATGAGCATATTTAAGTCAAAATATGTGTCATCAAAATCCCACCAGACTTAATACTTTGATTGTCCTTAAGCAAAACAGAACTTAAAGTAGAGGTTAAACTAACAATTTTTTTTGTAAGAAACTCAAAACAAAAATTGAACTATCAAAATTAATAAGCTACCAATGAGTGCAGTGAGAAATCAAGGTAGAGGAGAATGAAGAAAAGCTTATGAGTATTACTAGAGCATAAAACCTAGATTGTAAATTTTCCACTAACATAAAAAGAAGACATCAGAAATTTAAACTAACAAACATAACAAGAGTAGCGATTTAACAAAATCAAGTGCATTGAACAACATGTTGCTAGACTATGATTATTCTACTAAACACTGGTAACCTTCAAAGAAATCCATCAATGATGGTGTCAATAGGGTTGTCGGTCACACTCTCTCCACTACACAAGTATAATGTCATAGCTTAAAGATCAAAAGGACTTTCATAGACATTTTACGAGTTAAAAATAATCCAACAATTATCCTGATTTAAGCAAGTGCACCTATCGAAATATAGTATAGACTAATTTCATATTTGCCCAAGGCCCGTCGAGTAATCTTACTCATGCAAAATTCTATTAATTTATCGACTGGAAATTGGATTTAGTTTTTGGAAAATTAAAGATTGCAAATTAAAAATTACTAAAGAGAAAATATCACAATTTTAAAAACCTTAGCACTTGATTGGGTGTTCTTGGGAATCCGATTATAAAAGATGTGTTCTAATTCTTAAATTTTTGCTTCGATTGGAGAATAGAAAAATACGATAGAATCTCGCTAGAGTCGACCACGGCCTAATTTTAATAATACTTCAAACATATTCTCTTAAAATTTGAAATAAATTAAAACCGTATAAAGATTAATCCCAAATCCGAAAGACTTGATATTTCCAATTCTCAAAGAAAATACAGCAATCTCTTTATTTCCGAGCAATCTATCGTATCCACGTGCCTCTCAACCACCTAGAATACCAAATCAGATAGCAAAATTTATATACTTGTAATATAAACTCGCAAGCAAAATTTAATCGAAAATAAATCAAAATGAAAAATCTAAGAATTAGAGACGATAAATTATAATTTAATTTTCATCCCAATACTAGCCCATCAAGCACCAAGAAAAAGATTAGTTACTCATGATGGGAAAAAAAGACAACAATAGAAAGGAAAAATTGCATTTTCATTAATATGAAATAAGAACAGTGTAAAATTAAAAAAAAAACAATTATATTTTTTATAAGAGAGGGAAAAATACACATAAAAACTTCAAAGATAAAGCTCTCAAACATATAACACTCATACAAGAATTGGAAACTCTCTAACTCTCTTGAACTTGAACCCTTCTTCCAACCTTTACACTTTTATAATGTCTTGGATTGATGCTCCTTTTATAGCCAACATGGAAGGATCTAGAAGAAAATGAAAATGAAAGGGCACAAGGGGGAAATTCGGCCACATACATGAATGGAGGAATAAATGGAGAAATTAAGTGGGGACATGAAAAGGTGGAGGAGAAGATGAAGGTTAAGTGCATTAATTAAAATGAAGGGAAAGGAGATGAAGGGGTGGAAGATGAATTGAATTTAGAGAAATAAAGATGAGAAGATCATTAGGTGTCATGAAATATTTATGAAATATGGAGAGGTGGCTACATGTATTGATTAAATGGAGAAATAATATAAGAGAGAGAAAGAGTGCATATGTATTGAAATTTATAAAATATTTTATGCATAATAAAGGTGGCCATGCATGAAGAATTAAATATAATAAATTAAGGATAATTTCATGCATGGAGAGGAAAGAGAAAATGTGGTGGAATAACATGCATGCAAAAATTATTTGCATGAGAATTATTTCTCGTACAAAAGTTGACAGCAGGCATTTTGAGTCGAATCGTGCTGAAATTCCCCCCAGGCCTATCATAAAATAAAACAAAATAATATTAGTGTGAATAATATAAGAATAATAATAAAAAGATAATTATAATGTAATTTAGAACAAATATATAATTTATAATAATAATATAATAATAATAATTATGAGCATATTTAAGTCAAAATATGCGTCATCAGATACTCCCCTTGCGGGAAGCTCCTAGCCCTGCTCCCTCGTGGATCACCCTCACTGCTCCTCCTGGGACAACTTCTCCTCGACCCCCTTGGTCGGTCCGATCTTCATTCCTCTTTCGAGCGAAGGATTGTATTGTCATTGGCTCAGCAGGGGCTTCCTGCCTTCAATGCTCCCATCCCACTTCTCCGACAGCTAATCTTCTCCTAGCTTCCCAGAAGTCAGGGCAAGCCATCATCCCATGCCCTGCAACTTGATGTAGCTCACAGTAGAGAGGAACCTCCTCTGCTTGCGACCTCCTCTAGTGGTTCCTTCAAACTTTCCTGTTACCTTGTTGGGCAACGGCCATCGCTTCCTCGCATCCTCTTTCCTGACGCTTCTCCGGCTGGTTGAAGTTTCTTCTTTCCGGGAAGAATCTTCTTCCCGATCCTTGATGTTGCGGCCTGCCCGCCGGCCTCCTCGGCGACCAATTGAAAGGAACCTAGTATCTCCTCTCCTCCTCCAGATGTTCTGGGGCCAGGAAGGGCCTTCTTCCTTCCTGTTGCCTTGGCACCTCCCTCTTGGGTCTTTCCTTCCTTCGCTCTTCCTGCTTCCTCCAATCCTGCCTTCAGGGCTCCTCCTTCCCGTGAACGGACGCTTTCCCCTCCTCGTCTTCCACCCTGGTCCGCTTGGTGAGCTTGGCCAGGAAGCCACGATTCGACGCCTCCACCTGAACAAACTTATTGGCGCTTGGAATAAGCTCTTCATAGGACAATGGAGGATCTTGGTTGATCTCCAGCTTGAAGAGGCCTTCCCTTAGGCCAAACGTTAGGGCTTGCTGCAAGGTAAATCCATCCACCTCCAGGATATCCAGGACTTCTTCCTGGAAGCAGTCGATGTAGTTCCCTAACGTCTCCCGCACCCCCTTGCACTAGATAGAAGAGGGTTGTCGCCTCTTTCTTCCTCTTTTTTGCCATGGCGAATCACATCGTCACTCCACGATGCAAGTCCTCGAAGCAGTAGATGGAACCTGCTGCCAGCTGGTGGAACCAATATCTGGCCTTTCCACGAAAAGTGATGGCAAAGAGCCTGCACTTGAAGACATCTGTCATGGTTCGGATGGAGACAACATCTTCAAACCACTAGTGGTGGCGGACAGGATCATCCATCCCAGAGGAGCAACTTATAACTAGCTCCCTGAACCCCTCTGGAATGGGGGCAGAGAGGTTCTCCTCATAGAATGGGATCATCCCACCTTGCTGGCGATGATCCTCGGCCTGGCGAGAAATCCCCACATACTCGCCATACGGGCAAGTATCGCAGAACCTCGTCTGATTCTTTGCGAGCTCACCGGCTAGAACTGCAACGGTCTTAGTCGCTCTGGATCTTCCTCCATATGATCCTTCCCTGTTCGCCGAGTTGGACCACCATCTTCTGATGGAGTCATGCGATGAGGCGAGGTTGTCATACACTCAGCGTGAGGAAGCAACACTGTCGCAATGTTCCCTCCATTCGTCGCGCGAATTCTTCAAAATCCACCTTCATCACATACTTGTCTCCTTTTGCCGAGTTACCTGCACCGCCTTCAGGGTCGCTAACTTCCACCATCTTGCTTTCTTGCTAGGCTTTCTTCCTCTGACTATGGTCCACGCTCACCGCACCACAGTGTTGGAGCCAGGAAAATCTCAACTCCAAAAATTTCAGACCTAAGTGCAGCCAAAGGTTACTTGTCCAGCGATCCGACTTGATGGCTTGACGGGAAACAACGAAGAGGCTGAACTAGCAACAACAAGACCCCATGTGATGTGGCAGGGAGGTCTCGCCATGTACCAAAAAGCTCAGGAGAGACTTCTCCTCCACAACCAAAGATGGCCGAGCTGGGTATGAGGAAGGCACCAACTTGGAGAATATCAAGAATTACGGTCAAGGGTCACGGGTCCAAGTCTTCGAAAATTGGGCTCTAAAAGCTCAGCTAAAGGTGTCAATCCTAGTACCGATGGGGTCCTATTTATTGGAAAACCAAAGGGGAGGGGGTCTTATTTATAGCACAGCCCTGTCCGATGACTATGCGACATTGAGGGGATCTCGCCTGGCTTCGGCGAGCATCCTCTATGGTCGTCCACCTGGGGAGTATAAGGGGGATGCTTGCGTATACTCGTTCATACTCGCTCAGGCCTTCTACTGCTCCCGCTGACTGAGTTGTCTTTAATCTTTGACTCCTGACTTCTTCTTTGACCTTTGACTTTGACTTTTGCCTTCATGGCTTGAATCGGTTCCTACCCCCGAAGAATATGGATTTTACATCAACATCCTTCTTCTCTTCCTATCTAGTGTTTTCCCTACCATTGATTTTCTAATAGCTCTAATCTTAACACTGGTTTCCCGCCAATGCTTTTCCTATAGCCATTGTCATCCCATGCAGAGCCTATAAGTTGGTTGTAAATGTGTTTTAATAGTCGCCATTGATAGGTTAATAGCGTGATGCGTATTTGATGAGGCATTTTTGCTCCCATGCATTCAAATAAATGTGCCACCTCCATAAAACACGTTTGGCAGGATATTGGTTGTGACTGCCTCTGTAAAAAAAAATATTTTAAACATATACAAGACCTCCGAAGATATTTATAAATATTAAATGTTAAGGCTTTTTGTTAATATCCCAATATGTGACACATGATTTTCTTAACTGTCTAGTTATTTATGTTATATATGTTTTTTGTGTATTTCAACATTTATATTTAGATTTTACTCTTCTTCACTACAAATACTTAAAAACACTATGAACGTCTATTATTTTTGTAATTGTATGTTCATAGCTCGTATTCCATATAAGTTATTTCCCTACATACATAAAGCAGATGAAACATCTATTGGATCGTGATTTATGAGGCATAGTGGAGGCATTATTTTCATCTGAGTCCCGTTCCAATTTTTCAATTCAGAACCAATCAAGCATTTGTTCTAACAATGCATTTTGTGTGTAGGACCTGAAAAGGGGATCCCCATTAGTGACCATGCGCTATCCATGACTGATTACCCGAATGGCGTTTGAGCCCCGGATTGAAAAGTTTCTCTCTTGGGATAAACCCCTGTGAATCGCAAAAGGTGTGAAAACTTGTTGTTAAGGCTCCAACTCGTAAGACGACTATTGTTAGGGTCTTAGAACAGTGTCGTCTTCTTCCTCAAAACTCCTAGAGGTGAGAATGTCTTCTCCTCTCCATATGAAATTCCAAGTATTCACTTGTTTGCGAGGAAGAAGGTGGAAGTTGGAGTCATGGTCGCCAATCATAATACTTATCAGATTTTTTAGTATTGTGAATAATGATTATGCTCAGTTCCTCTAACCTAGCACCCATCATATTTCAATCATGTTATCAAAGAAATTAATATTTATTGTCATACTTATTGAAACCATTAGGCCATGTTTCGGGGAATAAGTTGAATTGGAGACCAAAATCGATTCCTGCATTAGTTGGCTTCCTTAAAATGGTGGAACAACTTTCTTATAAAATCGACAGTTTTGAAAACTTTAATGGAGAAGCAACGGTAGAGAGGTTAATGGAGAAGCCACCGCTAATCCAAAAACCCTAAGGCCCAATTCATTTGGATAGAATTGAAATTGGATATTGGAATTGAAATCAATTCTAATTCTTCTAGGAATTGAAGTTGGTTTAATTCCAATTATAGTGTTCGCTCAATAAAGCAGGAAAAATGCGCAATCGGGCAAAATAGTGCATTGGGTGATAAACGCGCGCCCAGGCTAAAAAATGCACGCACTAGCACAAAACAGCGCATGGCCGGGTGAAATATGCGTGCTCGAGCGAAAAACGCGCACCCGGACGAAAAACACGCGCCCGAGAGAAAAATGCTCGCCCGGGTGAAAAACACACGCACAAGCGAATAAAGCACGCTCGGGCAAAAAATGAGTGTTTTGGCAAGAAAATACAGCCCAGGCAAAAAATAGGTGCATAGGCGAAAACGCGTGCCTGAGTGAAAAACACTCGCACGTGCGAAAAATGCTGGAGTGGGCGAAAAAGCGCGTACAGGCGAAAAAAGTGCGCGCTCATGTGAAAACTCGCTCCCGTGCGAAAAACGCTCGATCGGGCGAAAAAATGCACCCCGACGAAAAAATGTGTCTACTGGCAAAAAATGCACTCCCGGGCAAAAAACCGCAAGTCCAGGCTAAAAGCACGCACAAGTGACAAAAATGCACCCGATGAAAAAATGAGCGTCCGGGCATAAATGCAGGGCCAGCGAAAAAATGCGTGCCCGGGCAATAAACACATGCCTGAGCGAAAAGAGCACCCGGGCTAAAAAAACACATGCACAGGCGAAAACGCACGCCCAAGCAAAAAGCACTCCTCTGTGCGAAAAATGCTCGCCCAAACAAAAAACTAGTCCCCAAGCGAAAAAATGCCCCCTGGCGAAAAACATGCCCCTGCTGAAATTATTCAATTTTTATATAGATTGGAAAGAATTGGCTTTAGTTCAAAATGAATTTCACGGATTTCAGTAGAATTCAAATTCCAGCGTTCAAGTGCGCAAACGAACAACAAAATTGGAACTAGACATTCAATTCAAATTCCATGTGCTCAATTCCGTCCAAACAAACGGACCCTAAGGTTTCTTCTCCCAACCTTCTTTTTTAGTCTCCTCCTTCGGCTTGAGATTATGAATCAGTCCTCCATCATTTCAAAGAGTATATATAGCCAACACTACTAAAAAGAAGGTCGCGACGTGTAAAGCACGCCAAGGGTATGGCTGACACATGACAGAGACCCACTAATGTTCATGATAACTGTAGATCCTGCAAAGGGGAGTGGATGCCAGAGCATATTCCACATGATTGTCTATCCAGTTGAGAAACAAACGTTTGTCTCCTGCACAATTTATGTTCTACAAGCCAGTGTTTGAGCCTAGAAAAGCAAGGTAGCCTTTATGCCATATCTCCCTCATGGGTGATCTGTCATATAGTCGTTAATGAGCGCGAAGAATACTCCTCACGTGCTACGGTCAAACGAGAACCTTTGAGTGGTAACCACAATGAGGGTTGCTCATCACATGAATACGTTGAGCAATGCCTACATGAATCGAGCGGAGACTGTCCGGGCTGAGTTAGGACTACCCGCCATGAGTGGGAGTCAGATGAGGCGAGCGCACTGTTGACATTGAAGTGAGCATGGGAGGGGCGAGTCCATACTTGGGAGCTGGGCAAGTGGAGCTGGTGGGGGGGGGGGGGGGGGGGGGGGGGGGGGGGGGGGGGGGGGGGGCGAGTGGTGCCTGTGGTTGGCGAGTGGAAGGAGGGGGTCGCGAGGGGAAGGGGTGGTCGCGAGTGCACCTATGTAGGGGGTGAGTGCCCATGGTGGAGAGTGCACCTATGTAGGGCGCGAGTGCTCATGGTGGCGAGTGCACATGATGCATGGGGAGATTCCATGTGGGCGAGTGGCGAATGCATGTGTTGGGGGCATTTCCATGTATTGGGCGAGTGCACCCCTTCCCCCCTTCTCTTCTTTAGTGTTATCCTATAAATACCCCCCCCCCCCCAGAGTGAATAATGAGAATTGAGTTGTTAAGAGACCATCATTAAGAGAGAGACATCAAGTGAGTGAGAGTTGGAGTGTGCCTACACCCCAAGAGAGTCCAACCCCAACCTGTACCACAGTGTGAGGTGGAGAGTGCAGAGTGCACAGTGAGGTGGAGAGTGCAGGGTTGCATGCATTGTGAAGGTGGAGAGTGTGTTGCAAGGTCGATTGCACTAAGTGGAGAAGCGGACCCTTTCCGTGACAAAGTTATTTTTTATATCAGCTGTCGTGAATCAAGGTGTATGCACCTTGTATTCAGTTTGTCTTTTTTGTATTTGTTTGCCAAGTTATAAAGAGATTACTTCCTTCTCCATCGTTGGTGTCCTTGTATTGAGGATAGCTTAAATTTAACATGGTTTCAGAGGGAGGTTGGTGAAGCAGAGGGTGCTATCAAGGTTCAAGGTTGACAACCAAGATGGACGACGGAGGAGGTTATGCGAGAGGACTAGGCATTGAGCTGCTCACCCAGACCAACTACAAGAAGTAGAAGTCATGCATGGAGAGCTACCTTCTTGGAGAGAACCTATGGGAGGTCGTTGGTGGACATGAGCAAGAGTAAGTTAAGGCAACTGAGGCGGGAGATAATGCCCAAGCAGTGAGGGCATGGAGGAAGACCAATGCCAAAGCTGAGTTCACCTTAAAGAGAGCTATCTCACCTGACTTGTTCGACCACATCATGGGTTGTAAGTCAGCATCTAAGATCTGGAGAGCTCTCAATGGGCTATTCAACAAGAAGAATGTAGTGCGGCTACAATTCCTAGAGAATGAGTTGGCGCGGTCCACTCAAGGAGAGTTGTCGATATCCACCTTCTTCTTGATGGTGAAGAACCTATGTGCGGAGATCTCGGCCTTGGATCCTGATGAGCCAATCTTTGAGGTGGAGATGAAGAGGCATATACTTCGAAGCTTGTAGCAGGAGTATACTGTGTTTGTTACGTATGTGCAAGGATGGGCTACTCAGCCTTCCTTCCTAGAGCTAGAGAACATGTTGTCATCGTAGGAGAGCTTGGCGAAGCAGATGGCGGGAGTGTCTATCTCAGGGGGAGATAGCAAGGCGTTGTACTCAGGAAAGAAGAAGACCTAGGACAAGAAGAAGAAGAACTCTGGAGAAGGACCGTCAACATCCTCTCAAGGAGATAGAGGGAAGTTCCTTCCTGATCGCGATGTGAGGGGGAGATCTCTTTGCTTTGCCTCTAAGAAGTATGGGCACATGGAAAGGGAATGTCGGTCCAATTTGAAGGCCAATCATGTTGCTAACAAGAATGGAGACCATCAGAGAGTTGGAGGAAGAGGGGGAGGAAGAGGTCGAGGTCACCAGGGTGGTGAAGGCGGAGACAACTGCTTCCTGTTTGAGATGATGGCAATGCCCGTCGACGGCTTAGCCTCCATCAACTTTGAGAATGACTGGATAATGGACTCCAGTTGCGGGCACCATCTCACTGGAGATGTGTCTAAGTTCGCCTCCTTGAAGGCATATGGAGAAACTGATGTTATCATCACGGCGGATGATAAGGTGCATCCAGTTAAGCAGGAAGGGAAGGTATCCCTTGGAAGTGAAGAGAAGCCCATGACACTGAAGAGTGTGTATCACTTGCCGGGCATGAAGAAGAACCTCTTCTCGGTTACGAATGCAGTGGATGTAGGATACCACGTGTTGTTCGGACCGAAGGAGGCGAAGTTCCTGAAAAACATGTCTTCTGTTGATGTTGATGTCACGCTCACCAGAAGAAGGGTGAAGGACTTGTATGTTCTGTCTGCAAGTGTCTACGTGGACAAGCTGAAGACTAACGACAACACAGTGATCTGGCATGAGAGGCTAGGTCATGTGGGGATGGATAAGCTGAAGATGATAGTGGCGAAGGGTCTGGTGTCTGGCCTGCCTAATCTCTCTTCCTACGGCGACGGCCATATGTGTGAAGGCTGTCAATTTGGAAAGTCACATCGACTTTCATTTGACAAGTCGGAGACCAGGTGTAAGGCACCTCTTGAGTGCGTACACGCTGATGTGATGGGGCCGTGCGCCACCCTAACTTATGGAGGAAATAAGTATATGCTGGTCTTGGTGGATGACTATACCCGCTACACGTGGGTTTACTTCTTGAGGGAAAAGGCAGTGGTGTTTGAGAAGTTCCAAGAGTGGAAGGAACTTGTGGAGGGGAGGCTGAACCTGAGGGTGAAGAAGCTGCGAAGTGATAATGGGGGGGAGTTTACCTCTAACTCATTTGCTTCTTTCTGCAGGAAAAATGGCATTCGGCGAGAGCTCTCCTACGCCCACACCCCTCAACAAAATGGGCTCGCAGAGAGGAAGATCCGCAATCTGGTGGAGACTACCAAGAGTTGGCTACATGCCAAGGGCATTCCCAAAGCCTTATGGGCGGAGGGAATTGCGTGTGCTACCCATGTGATCAACCGGCTACCTCTGAGTCCTAACAGGATGGTGTCTCCACACCAACTCATGTTCGGGGAGAAGCCTAATGTGAGTCACATGAGGGTGTTTGGCTCTACCTGCTTGGTGCATGTTCCGGAGGCTGAGAGAACTAAGTTGGATCCGAAAGCGAGGAAGTGTGTCTTCATCAGCTACGACGAGCGGAAGAAGGGGTGGAAGTGCATGAATCCGCAGACCCACAAGTTTGTCGTCTCACGTGACTTGGTGTTTGACGAACTGATCTCGTATCAGGGAGTCTCTTCTGTGGTGCTGTCGGAGAGTGGAGATTCAAGCAGGGGAGAAGAGAGAGTCCTTGAGGACTCTATGTTGGAGTTGGAGATATCTCCAAGTGCCCCATCGCCTTCTGGCTCAGGGGGAGCTTCGAGCTCTAGAAGCAGGGGGAGCACTGCTTCAAGAGAAGTTGAGAGAGGAGTTGGAGAGGAGGAGTCTACCGGAGTGGTAGAAAGTGGCCAAGCCTTGAGAAGGTTGAAGTGTACCATCGTCCCGCCTTCTCGCTATAAGGAGGGGAACTTCGTGAGCTTGGTCTCTTTCTTCTTCGCAGGTCCACTCGACGAGAGGGAACCTGCCTGCTTTGAAGATGTTGTAGGCACTATATAGTGGGACGTGGCCATGGATGAGGAGATGGAGGCCTTGAAGAAGAATGAGACATGGGACCTTGTTCCCATGGTGGAGGGCATCAAACCTGTCACCTGCAAGTGGGTGTACAAGGTGAAGAAGAGAGCTGACGGAGGAGTAGAGAGGTACAAGGCTAGGCTTGTGGCTCGAGGTTTCTCGCAAACCTTTGGAGAGGACTATGAGGAGACGTTTAGTCCTGTGGCGAAGATGATGTCGGTGAGGACGATCATTGCACTAGCAACGTGCAGAGGGTGGAAGCTGTGGCATCTTGATGTGAAGTATGCGTTCCTGTATAGAGAGATTGACAAGGACATATTCAGGGTGCAACCACTTGGATACGTGTCCAAGTCTCAGCCACATCATGTGTGCAAGCTGAAGAAGGCCATCTATGGGTTAAAACAAGCACCGAGAGCCTGATATGGGAAGATTGTAGAGTATCTGCAGTTCTGTGGTTATGATGTCTCAGACTCAGACTCTAGCATGTTTGTGAAGAAAAGTGGAGATCTTCATGTGCTGGTGCTGCTATATGTCGACGACATGATCGTGACCGAGAATAACGGTGAAGAGGTCATGGCGCTGAGACAGCAGTTATCCATTCGCTTTGAGATGAGGATCTTGGTGAACTGCACCATTTCTTTGGACTTCAGGTTGATAAGAGAAATGGTGGGCTGTTCGTTTCCCAGAGATCTTACACTGAGAAGATCGTCGAGAGATTCGGCATGAATGAGGGGAAGAGCAGCTCGGTTCCAATGGAGGTTGGGCTGAAGCTTCGGAAGGAAGAAGGGGGAATTCTTCCTGATCCGAAGGTCTTCCGAGCTCTGGTGGGGAGCCTTATTTACCTGACTATCACAAGGCCGGACATCGCCTTTGCTGTTGGTCGAGTGAGTTGGTACATGCAGGAGTCGGAGAAGCCTCATTTGGAGGCAGCTAAGGGGATACTGAAGTATGTGAAGGGAACCCTTGAGATGGGGTTGCTCTATGGAGGGAGGACTGAATTCAAACTGCATGGTTACACAGATGCAGATTACGCAAGTGATGCTGATGACCATAAGTTGACATCAGGTTACGTGTTCATGTGTGGAGCCACTGCCATCTCATGGTGTAGCTAGAAGCAGGACTCCATTTCCCTTTCCACCACTGAGGCTAAGTACAAGGTGTCATCCTTAGCAGCTCAGAAGTGTGTCTGGCTGAGGAGGCTGGTGGAAGATGTGGTTGAGAAGGTCAGCGGACCTACTGTGCTGCCTGGCAACAATGAGAGTGCTCTAAAGCTGGCAACCAACCCAGTTTGTTACGCAAGGACAAAGCACATAGAGATTGAGCACCACTTCATCAGAGAGAAGGTTTTGGGTGGCTCACTTGCGGTGGAGCATGTGCGATGCGAAGAGAACCTGGCGGACATATTCACAAAGCCCTTATCTGTGGGGTCATTCAAGAAGCTTCGCGCTAGCCTTGGAGTTTCCCCTGAATCTCACTTTAAGGGGGAGTGTTGAGATTGAAGTGAGCATGGGAGGGGCGAGTCCATGCTTGGGGGTTGGGCGAGTGGAGCTTGTGAGGGGGGCAAGTGGAGCATGTGTGGTTGGCGAGTGGAAGGAGGGGGGTGGCGAGTAGTAGGGGTGGCGAGTGCACCTATGTAGGGGGTGAGTGCTCATGGTGGTGAGTGCACCTATGTAGGGGGGTGAGTGCTCTTGGTGACGAGTGTACCTATGTAGGGGGGCGAGTGCTCATGGTGGCGAGTACACATGATGAAGGGGGCGAGTCCATGTGGGCGAGTGGCGAGTGCTTGTGTTGGGGGCTTGTCCATGTGTTGGGCGTGTGCACCCCTTCCCCCCCCCCCCCTAGAGTGAATTATGAGAATTGACTTGTTAAGAGATCATCATTAAGAGAGAGACATCAAGTGAGTGAGAGTGGGAGTGTGCCTACACCCCAAGAGAGTCCAACCCCAACTCGTACCTCAGTGTGAGGTGGAGAGTGCAGGGTTGTGTCCGTTGTGAAGGTGGAGAGTGTGTTGCAAGGTCAACTGCACTAAGTGGAGAAGCGGAGTTATTTTTTATATCAGCTGTCGTAAATCAAGGTGTATGCACATTGTATTCAGCTTGTCTTTTTTTTATTTGTTTGCCAAGTTATAAAGAGATTACTTCCTTCTCCATCGTTGGTGTCCTTGTATTGAGGGTGGCTTAAATTTAACATGGTATCAGAGGGAGGTTGGTGAAGCGGAGTGTGCTCTCAAGGTTCAAAGTTGACAACCAAGATGGATGGCGGAGGAGGTTATGCGAGAGGACTGGGCATTGAGATGCTCACCCAGACCAACTACAAGAAGTGGAAGTCATGCATGGAGAACTACCTTCTTGGAGAGGACCTATGGGAGGTCGTTGGTGGAGATGAGCAAGATGAAGTTAAGGCAACAGAGGCGGGAGATAATGCCCAAGCAGTGAGGGTGTGGAGGAAGACCAACGCCAAAGCTGAGTTCACCTTAAAGAGAGCTATCTCACCTGAATTGTTCGACCACATCATGGGTTATAAGCCAGCATCTGAGATCTATAGAGCTCTCGATGGGCTATTCAATAAGAAGAATGTAGCGCGGCTACAATTCCTGGAGAATGAGTTGGCGTGGTCCACTCAAGGAGAGTTGTCGATATCCACCTTCTTCTTGAAGGTGAAGAACCTGCTTGCGGAGATCTCGGCCTTGGATCCTTATGAGCCGATCTCTGAGGAGAAGATGAAGAGGCATATACTCCGAGGCTTGCGGTAGGAGTATACTGTGTTTGTTATGTCTGTGCAAGGATGGGCTACTCAACCTTCCTTACTAGAGTTGGAGAACCTGTTATCATCACAGGAGAGCTAGGCAAAGCAGATGGCGGGAGTGTCTATCTCAGGGGGAGAGAGTGAGGCATTGTACTCAAGAAAGAAGAAGACCTGGGACAAGAAGAAGAAGAACTCCGGAGAAGGACCACCAACATCCTCTCAAGGAGATAAAGGGAAGTTCCTTCCTGATCTCGATGAGAGGGGGAGATCTCTTTGCTTTGCATGTAAGATGTATGGGCACATTGCAAGGGACTGCCGGTCCAATTTGAAGGCCAGTCATGTTGCTAACAAGGAGGGATGTAACACCCCAGTTTCCGCCCCATTAAAAACAGCGGTTTCTGAGCTAAGGAGATAGCGCCCGGCGCTTGGTCTAGCACCAGCGGTATCCCTTAGCCGACGAAATGGCCTTTAGGCAACGAAGTGTTGTTTGTTTATCGACGAATGGGAGAGCTGTTCGTCAAAGATCTAGCGCCGGTGGTAGCGCTAGCACCAACGGTAGCGGTCTCGACGAAGTCGTGTCCCAACGAAGTGTGTTCCGATGAATCCTATTAGCTCATGGTCCAAATTTGTCGAGAGGATATCGCGGGCGATAGCGCTAGCGCCTGCGCTAGTGCGTGGAACATATTCGTAAACTGTGATCTGAGTGGTCAAATTTCTTATGTTGTGATCTGACGGTTGAGATCTATTTCGGGAGTGCTTTAGGTCTTGACTAGGGGCGGTTCAACCTCATTATTCCAAGTCCTTTCTCTCTCCCTAGCTTGAGAAAGAAGAAGAGTCAAGGAGGAAGAAGGATCTCATTCGGCCATTAACGGAGCTCCGAAGCTCCGAATAGCAAGAAGTTTCCAGATCCGCGGAGAGCAGCCCGGTGCGGTTCTTTCCATCCGATTGGAATCTCGGATCTATGGCGTCGAAGAAAGTGATAAGGGTAATGATCCTTCCTCCCGGTCTTAGGATGCGTTTTTGTCCTCTCATATATTTTTCTATGCTTGCATGAGGGATCCCTTTCACCAAATGGGTGAAGTGTAGGATTTCCTCTAGTTCTTCGGAACTCCGGGTTGATTTTGTCCGTCCCCGGCATATTGCATGTAGAAATCTGATAGACGTATGAATTTAGGCATTGTGTGTGAAGTCTATTCGTGGCCGTGAGCCCAGATCGGTGATGCTTGAATTGCGACGTTGCATTTAGGTTAAGCCTAGAATGCGTGCTGGAGAATGACTCCGTGAGATTTGCTATCGTAATGCGGGACTTGAGTTTTAGGTGCCTTTTTAGAGCCTAACGGAAGCCCCTTGCTTGGGTGGTGGAATGCAAACCTTCACCACTAGATTTGAAGAGGAGTGGTCTTGTAACTCCTTCTTGGTTGTTATTTGCGAAATCTAAGTCCGCATAAAAGGATTGGATGCGTAGCTTAATTTTATGGGCACTTGTTGTGCTAAACCCTTACGGGTCGAGGTGAAGCCGCACCCGCATCGTGCATTAGTTCGCAATGATTAGAGTACGAGCAAAGCTAAACCGAACCCATTTCCATTGAGATCGGCAAGAGATCCCTACCTCCTGTAAGCCGTGTGATCTTGGGAGAGGTTGTGGAAGATGTCTTACCTAGACCGACGAAAAGCTCTTTTTCCCCACCTAAGGCTATGTTCCTTAGGGTGGAGTGTTTGTGATGAAATGATGTTATGTTAGCCTCATGCGGTTCCTTAGGCGGTTGTGGGGAACCTTCGGGTGAACCCAACCAACATCATGTGCAT
Source organism: Dactylorhiza incarnata (assembly GCA_033032865.1). NCBI lineage: Eukaryota > Viridiplantae > Streptophyta > Magnoliopsida > Asparagales > Orchidaceae > Dactylorhiza > Dactylorhiza incarnata. The sequence continues at coordinate 238,863 of JAWHQI010000477.1, forward strand.
ACCTAGGTTCTCTTTTATTTGATGGTCAACCTAGAAGATTGATTGTGCTTGAAACCTCCCCTTGGGTAGTGTAGTTTGCACTTTCCTTATATTATTACATGTTGCATGTACGGCTTGCTTGCAGGTTAGCGGTGACACGCCCCTGAGCCGGCTAGATGGCCGGGGGTGGGATCGTTACACGGTTTGTGGCCAGCTCATAGCTGACCCTCGTTTACCTCTTATTGGATGTTGTTTGCAGGTGCAGGTGAGCCTAGTGGGAAATAGCGGGCGGTGGCCCCTTTGCTGAGTTGGCCCTCGAAGGCCAACCTCTTTTCTACTTTTCATGTATTGTCGGCCTGCGTACTGAAATATGTTTTGAGTTTTAGTACATTTGGTAAATGTAAGGCCTTAAGGCCGTAACTCTATTGTTTCATTCCTGGGATAGTGGACAGTTCTAAAAGGTATTTTTAATCAAATGCTTCTGCTTACGCTTTATGTACTCTCATGTAGTTGTTGTTCTATTCTGATTATCACCTTTTAATGCCTATCTAGTGTGTATAGTATGGCGTGGGGTCCTGACCGGACCTACTGTTATATTATTTGTACTGGCAGGGTGTTACAAGGGAGACCATCAGAGAGGTGGAGGAGGAGGTCAAGTTCACCAGGGTGGTGAAGGCGGAGAGAACTGCTTCCTGGCTGAGATGACGGCAACACCAGCCGACGTCTTAGCCTCCATCAACTTTGAGAATGACTGGATAGTGGACTCCGGTTGCGGGCACCATCTCACTGGAGATGTGTCTAAGTTCGCCTCCTTGAAGGCATATGGAGAAACTAATGTTATCATCACGGCAGATGATACGGTGCATCCATTTGAGCAGGAAGGGATGGTATCCCTTAGAAGTGAAGAGAAGCCCGTGAAACTAAAGAGTGTGTATCACATGCCGGGCATGAATAAGAACCTCTTCTCGGTTGCGAATGCAGTAGATGCAGGATACCACGTTTTGTTCGTACCGAAGGAGGTAAAGTTCCTGAAGAACATGTCTTCAGTTGATGTCACGCTCACCGGAAGAAGGGTGAAGGACTTGTATGTTCTGTCTGCAAGTGCCTACGTGGACAAGTTGAAGACTAACGACAGCACAGCGATCTGGCATGAGAGGCTAGGTCATGTGGGGATGGATAAGCTGAAGTTGATAGCGGCGAAGGGTCTGGTGTCTGGCCTGCCTAATCTCTCTTCTTATGACAACGACCATGTGTGCGAGGGATGCCAATTTGGAAAGTCACATCGACTTTCATTTGACAAGTCGGAGACGAGGTGTAAGTCACCTCTTGAGTGCGTACACGCTGATGTGATGGGGTCGTGCGCCACCCTGACCTATGGAGGAAATAAGTATGCACTGGTCTTGGTGGATTACTATACCAGCTACACATGGGTTTACTTCTTGAGGGAGAAGGCGGAGGTGCTTGAGAAGTTCCAAGAGTGGAAGGAATTTGTGGAGGGGAGGCTGAACCTGAGGGTGAAGAAGCTGCGAAGTGATAATGGGGGGGGGGGAGTTTACCTCTAACTCGTTTGCTTCTTTCTGCAGGAAAAATGGCATTCGGCGAGAGCTCTCCTGCGCCCACACCCCTCAGCAAAGTGGGGTCACAGAGAGGAAGATCCGCCATCTGGTGGAGACTACCAGGAGTTGGCTACATGCCAAGGGCATTCCCAAGGCCTTATGGGCGGAGGGAATGGCGTGTGCTACCCATGTGATCAACCGGCTACCTCTGAGTCCTAACAGGATGGTGTCTCCACACCAACTCATGTTCGGGGAGAAGCCTAATATGAGTCACATGAGGGTGTTTGGCTCTACCTAGTTTGTGCACGTTTCGGAGGCTGAGAGAACTAAGTTGGAGCCGAAAGCGAGGAAGTGTGTCTTCATCAGCTACTACGATCGAAGAAGGGGTGGAAGTGCATGAATCCGCAGACAAGCAAGTTTGTGGTCTCGCGCGACATGGTGTTTGACGAACTAATCTCATATCAGGGAGTCTCTTCTGTGGTGCTGCCGGAGAGTGGAGATTCTAGCAGGGGAGAAGAGAGAGTCCATGAGGACACTATGTTAGAGTTGGAGGTATCTCCAAGTGCCCCATTGCCTTCTGGATCAGGGGGAGCTTCGAGCTCTAGAAGCAGGGGGAGCACTGCTTCAAGAGAAGTTGAGAGAGGAGCTGGAGAAGAGGAGTCTACCAGAGTGGTAGAAAGTGGCCAATCCTTGAGAAGGTTGAAGCAGACCATTGTCCCGCCTTCTCGCTATAAGGAGGGGAACTTCGTGAGCTTAGTCTCTTGCTTCTTCGCAGGACCACTCGACAAGAGGGAACCTGCCCACTTTGAAGTTGTTATAGACACTAAGGAGTGGGATGTGACCATGGATGAGGAGATGGAGGCCTTGAAGAAGAATGAGACATGGGACCTTGTTCCCATGGTGGAGGGCATCAAACCTGTCACCTGCAAGTGGGTGTACAAGGTGAAGAAGAGAGATGACAGAGGAGTAGAGTGGTACAAGGCTAGGCTTGTCGCTCGAGGTTTCTCACAAACCTATGGAGAGGACTATGAGGAGACCTTTAGTCCTGTGGCGAAGATGACGTTGGTGAGGACGGTCAATGCACTAGCAGCGTGCAAAGGGTGGAAGCTGTGGCAGCTTGATGTGAAGAATCCGTTCCTGTATGGAGAGATTGACAAGGACATATTCATTGTGCCACCACCTGGATACATGTCCAAGTCTCAGCGACATCATGTGTGCAAGCTGAAGAAGGCCCTCTATGGGTTGAAATAGGCGCCGAGAGCCTGATATGAGAAGATTGCAGAGTATTTGCAGTTCTGTGGTTACGATGCCTCAGACTCAGACTCTAGTATGTTCGTGAAGAAGAGTGGAGATCCTCATGTGCTGGTGCTACTGTAAGTCGACGACATGATCGTGACCGAGAACAACAGTGAAGAGGTCACGACGCTGAGACAGCAGTTATCCATTTGCTTTGAGATGAAGGATCATGGTGAACTGCACCATTTCCTTGGACTTCAGGTTTATAAGAGAAGTGGCGGGCTATTTGTTTCCCAGAGAGCTTACGCTGAGAAGATCGTCGAGAGATTCGGCATGAAGGAGGGGAAGAGCAGATCTGTTGCTTCGGAAGGAAGAAGGGAGAATTCTTCCTGATCCGAAGGTCTTTCAGGCACTGGTGGGGATCCATATCTACCTGACTATCACAAGGCCGGACATCGCCTTTGCTGTTGGCCAAGTGAGTCGGTACATGCAGGAGTCGTGGAAGCCTCGTCTGGAGGCAGCTAAGGGGATACTGAAGTATGTGAAGGGAACCCTTGAGATTGGGTTGCTCTATGGAGGGAGGACTGACTTCAAGCTGCATGGTTACACAGATGCAGATTACGCAAGTGACGCTGATGACCGCTAGTCGACATTAGGTTACGTGTTCATATGTGGAGTCACTGCCATCTCATGGTGTAGCAAGAAGCAGGACTCCATTTCCCTTTCCACCACTGAGGCTGAGTACAAGGCATCGTACTTAGCAGCTCAGGAGTGTGTCTGGCTGAGGAGGCTGGTGGAAGATGTGGATGAGAAGGTCAGCGGACCTACTGTGATGCGTGACAACAATGAGAGTGCTCTAAAGCTGGCAACCAACCCAGTTTGTCACACAAGGACAAAACACATAGAGATCGAGCACCACTTCATCAGAGAGAGGGTGTTGGGTAGCTCGCTTGCGGTGGAGCATATGCGGAGCGAAGAGAACATGGAAGATATATTCACAAAGCCCCTATCTGCGGGGTCATTTAAGAAGCTTCGCGCTTGCCTTGGAGTTGCCCCTGAAGATCACTTCAAGGGGGAGTGTTGAGATTTAAGTGAGCATGGGAGGGGCGAGTCCATGCTTGGGGGCTGGGCGAGTGGAGCTTGTGAGGGGGGCGAGTGGAGCCTGTGTGATTGGCGAGTGGAAGGAGGGGGTTGGCGAGTGGAAGGGGGGTGGTGAGTGCACCTATGTAGGGGGGCGAGTGCTCATGGTGGCGAGTGCACCTATGTAGGGGGCGAGTGCACCTATGTAGGGGGGCGAGTGCACATGATGAAGGGGGCGACTCCATGTGGGCGAGTGGCGAGTGCATGTGTTGGGGGCGTGTCCATGGGTTGGGCGAGTGCACCCCTTCCCCCCTCCCCCTTCTCATCTTTAGTGCTCTCCTATAAATACCCCCCCTAGAGTGAATAATGAGAATATAGTTGTTAAGAGATCATCATTAAGAGAGAGACATCAAGTGAGTGAGAGTGGGAGTGTGCCTACACCCCAAGAGAGTCCAACCCCAACCCGTACCTCAGTGTGAGGTGGAGAGTGCAGAGTGCAGAGTGAGGTGGAGTGTGTAGGGTTGCGTTCATTGTGAAGGTGGAGAGTGTGTTGCTAGGTCAACTGCACTAAGTGGAGAAGCAGACCCTGTTCGCGACAAAGTTATTTTTTATACTAGCTGTCGTGAATCAAGGTTTATGCACCTTGTATTCAGCTTGTTTTTTTTTTGTATTTGTTTTGCCAAGTTATAAAGAGATTACTTCCTTTTCCATCGTTGGAGTCCTTGTATTGAGGGTAGCTTAAATTTAACGCACACAATGAGAGTTCTCAATTGAAACTTAGAATCACTACGACGAACAGGTACCACAACACAATCTCAATTGGGATGCAAAGGTTGTTCTGAGTGGGATGCATGTCATGATCTCTTGGTGGTCTTGGGGATCATTCATTATGTGTGACATGCTTTCATTGTTCCTTGAATAGAGGGCACATTATACCCAAAAAATAGCCTTGCTTATCTCAAGGTTTGAAGGACTCTAAATGTCAAACAAATTGAGGTGCCTCTCCCAAACCAAAGCATGTGTAATACCCCTCTTCCAGAGTATGCACAAAAGAGGGTTCTTATTGCACACTGTAACCAAATCGTGTGATCTAAGTGACCAATTCATAGTTGCTTTTGTTCACGTAATTTGGTCACAGTGTGAGTTACGATCCCTCTTACGTGCCTATTCTGGATGGAGGGTCCTACAAGGGTTTTAGATCCAATTTCATAAAACTTTGTACCAAACAAATAAAATTGATTTGGATATTAATTTTCAGTTAACATACATTCAATATACATTTCCATTCTTCTACTGCAAAAGAATGATATCCCATATTTCCGGCAACTAAACAGAAAGTTAAAGAGTACATTTAAAGTATCGTTTATGATAATGATTCAAGTTAGAAACAGGATTTGCCCAAAGGATAATTAAGGGTGTTATGTACTCTTAAAAAGAGAACAACTCAAACAGTGTATGTGTTTCTCATTGTGTTTCTGTTGATTAGATTTATGGGATAGATGCGCATCAAGTAGAGCTCACTAGGACGTCAAAACTATAGTTTTACGACTTAATATTCATCTAAATAGCTCGAAAGTAAATGATAATCATCCACGTGTTCAGGATACTAAGCTCACTATTCATGGAATTAATAATTGTTATTGATACTTATTAATTAGCAAAGTTATATAGAATAAATTAAACCACACCCAGGTCCAAAAAGCTCATTTCATCAAGAGATGATGTATGACATGAGAAGTCTGCTAAGGAAAATCAATGAGTCTATATGGTAAGAAAATTTGCTGATGGGAAAACTAGTGTTTGTTGTTGGCAAATTCTTTATTGATAGGCATCTATTAAAAAATTGTTAGTGGCATCTGAAGATATTCACCCAATTCTGCATGTCAAGTAAAGTGTATCAAAGTTTACATGTCAAGCCAATCAGATCATTGCAATTAGTTCTACTATGCAACCAAAGTCTGTATGCGCCCATGATGGCATTGATACTAATATGAGGGACCCTATAAAGGGTAAAAATTTATCATGCCTTAATTAAGATGTTATTTTAAAGAGAGAACGTTAGCCTAAGTAATTAGCGTAATCAATATATATATGTAATGTTATCATTAATGAGGATCGTGCACGAAATTATGTATAAATATTATTGAGGATAACATGATTACTTTTTTCCTTTTTTTATTATTCATAAAGCTCTATTGAATCTTTGATTCTTGGTGCGGGATTAATGATATTTTGAGTTAGAGAAAGTTTTTCATGTGGTGGAAAGTGTTTGTACCAAAAATGTCTTTTCAAGTTTTTTTGGAAAGCAATGATCCCTCCCATTTTTATAGCAACTAAAAGGGGCTTCCGCATTTTCATGCTCCTCTTCTCAGAGGTCAACATATTTTTTTCTCTTCCTAGCTAGTGTTTTTCCTACCACTGCTTTTTTAATAGATTTAATCTCAACATTGATTTCTCACCACTATTTTTCCTATAGTCACAGTCATCCCAAACAGAGCCTATAAGTTGGTTATAAATGCATTTAAATAGCCGTCCTTGATAGATTAATAGAGGCAACATCAAGTTATTTCTAGAGCAATATATTTGAAAATAACTCAATGAGTAAGGCTCATTTGAAGAGGCATTTTTGGTCTGATGCATTCAGATAGATGTGCCAACTCCATAAAACATATGTTTGGCACGATATTGGTTGTGACCGCCTTTGCAAAAAACTTTATTGTAAGCATATAACAAGAGTTCTGGTGGTATTTATAAATACTAAATATTAAGGCTTTTTGTTAAGACCCCAAAAATAAAATTTATCTTACAAATGTTTTTCTTAATACTGTCTAGTTATTTATCTTATATAAATTCCTTTTTTGTGTATTTCAAATTTTCTATTTAGATTTTACTCTTCTTCACTATAAATACTTACAAACCCTTTGAAGATCTATTATTATGGTAATTGTATGCACATCGCTCGTATTTCATAGAAATTATTTCCACATGTACTTAATGCAGAGGCAACAACTATTGAATCGTGATTTATGAGGCCTACTCAAGCACCCGTTCAAACAATATATTTTGTTTGTAGGACCCGAAAAGAGCGGAGGATCCGCAGAGGCAACCACGGGCTATCCATGACCGATCACTCAGATGGCGTTCGTGACCCAGATTGAAATTTTTCTCACCCAGATTGAAATTTTTCTCTTTCGGACAAACCCCTCCGAATCGCAGAAGGTGAGAAAACTTGTTATTAAGGTTCCAACTCACAAGACGACTGTTGCTAGGGTCTTAGAATGGTGTCGTCTTATTCCTTGAAACTCATAGAGGTAAGGATGTCATCTCCTCTCCATCTGAAATTCCAAGCATTCACTTGCTTGCGAAGAAGATGGTGGAAGTTGGGGTCACGGTCGACAAGCCTAACACTTATAAGATTTTCAAGCTACTACAACAAAAATGCAATTTAGAAACAAAAAATAGGAAGACATTAGAATTTGTTGCTAATTGGCAACAAATTTAGCTACATATATACTTTTTGTCATTTGATACAAGATTAGCAACGAATATTTTTGTTGAAGATTTAGAATCAAATTTATTTGTTGCAAAAAATCACTTGATAGTTAGGAAGAAAATATTTTGTGTTCACATTCCTTGATGAATAATCTCCCCAAAATATGGGAAAATAAAAAATTTCCCCCCAAATCTTTAGCTAGGCATTTTATATTCTTCTTTCACTTGGTAAGGTTTTAGCTTCGCTTATGTCTTCTTCTCACTTAGCTTCCCCGTTTTCTTCTGGCAAAGCTTGACGAGCAGCGCTCCGCCACCTCCTACTTCGCAACCACCTCGTAGGAGCATCCAACTCTCTCAGCAGCCTAAGCCTCACCCTTCCATCTTTTTCCTCCTCTTCCAAGAGGCAAACAGTAATCTCTCTCCCATTTCTTCTTTCATTTTCATCAGAAATTGAGAAATATAAAGAGAAAGAAGTTGCCTCAGTGGGAAAGGAAAATCCAAGGACATTGTCTCCTCCACCTCCGTCTTTATTCGACAACAGCGACAGGTTCTCCGTCGTCCCTCCCATGCCCTAGCCGTTCCGCAGTCTTGCTCCCACATGGCCGCACCCTCCTTCATAATAGTCGTCTCCCTACACCACCGGCTCCTCCCACACAGTTGCTCGCAAGTTTCTCCCACTGCTCTAACCACGCAGCTGCTCGCAAGTTTCGACCGGTGATCCTCCCGAGTTGTGCTAGCAACTGTTCTGATTTCCTCCTGCCCGCAGAAAAGTTGAAACCCATTTCTATTAAACAAACATATATTGTTCTGTATGTGTTGCCTAGGTCACCCTCCCACCCACCCACCCACCCACCCCCCACACACACACATTGTGCTCACCTTCCTCTTCAGGTATGAGCTCTGCCATTGATCTCTACCTTCGATTTCTATTTTTATTTTCATTTGGGTGTTTACCTATTTGTCTCAATTGCTTCATAGGAACCTCCTTTTGAATATCTGTTTTGGTTTTGGTTTTGGTTTTTTTGTTTCGCTGATTTCTCTTGCATCAGATGGGAGCAATGCCGAACTGGAAGAAATGGAGTGTCCATGGTCTCTTTTTCACGGTGGAGGCCTTATTTATTCAAATTCAAAGTCAGGATCTGTCGCCATTTCCCCAAGTTTAAACAAGGGAACCTTTGGTTGCTCCACGGAAAGCAAGCATGCACTTCTTTGTAAATTCTGTTCTCTTTTTAATTTAAACTTCTTTGTTTAACTTTATACACTACAAATGCTTTCTTGATGACTGAGGAAATGCATCCCTTCATCGAGCTTTGCCAATTCCATCTTATGAGTACGGTAGACTTTAGCCAATTGGCCCAATTCCATCTTATTAGGTTGGAAGTTTGTGTTTTAGCAATTGATTGGTTCCTCTAGATGACTGAGCCAATTTTGACCTGAATCGTTCTGCATTGAGGCAATTACTACATTTTAACTTTATCTTTGACTCATCTGTTATCCGCTTATATCATTTTAATAAATTATTTTGCAACACCACATGAAAGATTATTTGCTATCTTTTGCTGATCATATATATTATGCTCGTTTTATTGTCTTACGAGAAATATGTTAATTTCACCTCACTTTCCGTCAATATACATAATTATGAATATGACCACATGGATGAGCCGCATTCTTGCAGGAATTGATGCTTACAATTGTGTATGGATCTAATTGAAGGGTGAAGGGTTGAGTGCGCGATGCATTTTGTTTAAAGGCGGCGTAAATTCGTGGTGTGAGATAGTTTGTCTGAATTTGGACCTTTTTTATAAAACAAACATGATTGATTTGGTTAATTTGATTAGTCCAGTAATTCTATTGGTAGGAACATTTATGAGGTAAATATAATGATGTGTAAGTATTAGTATTAATATTACGTGCATCTTCGTATGGGCTTCACCTGTGCTCGATGATCTCGGGTGGACTTCGCCTGCATCTAAACGGGCTCCGCCTGCATCTAAACTGTTGGAAGCGTTGTGAATGTGCACGCGAACACACTACCCCTCTATGCCTATTCGCGAGCACTCTCCGGCGAGTACTCCACTTGCTCAACTTCCCCGTTCCGGCGAGTGCTCCACTCGCACACTACTCGAGCGAGCTCCTCCCACTACTCTAGCGAGATGCCCCTACTTCCTTCCACACCGACGAGCACAACTCCACGCGAGCACCACCCCACGCGAACAACCATTGCCGGTGAGCTGGGCAAGTGTTCCTGCAGCGAGTGCGGACAGGAGAGCCACTCCCGGTTGGCGAGTACGAGTGCAAGCTGTCGGCAGGCTGCTCCTCCTCCTCCACGTCCAGCGGCGAGTGCGGCAGGCTGCACCGGCGAGTGGCTGGCGAGAGGGCTGCTCCTGCGAGCTGGCGGGTGAGAACCTGGCGGTGAGTGCGGGCCCTCCTGCGGGAGGTGGCTGGCTAGAGGAATGGCACGAGAGAGACTATTCCTGCGGGAATAATCTTTTCTCTCTCTCTCAATTAAACTCTCCCTCTCTCTCACTCTCTCTATTAATTCTGCCAACAAACTTCCAAAGTTTTTCTATCTATTCAACTCCTTTCAACCCAAATACAAGGCCTATTTATAGGCAAAGAAAAATACACATATTTTCTCTCTCCGCAATAAATGTGCTTCTCTCTCACCTCCTTTTAATAAAAAACAAAATACATATATATACAAAACACCAAAAGTTGACCCGGTCAACAAGGTCAAAGCCCAACAAACTCCCCCTCAAACTTGGCAGCACATGTCGAGTTTGCCTTTGAGCTTTGAGAACACCTCCACCTTCAATGCCTTAATGAAGATATCTGCGACCTCCTCTCCGGTGGGGCAATACACTACCTCAACCGTCTTCTGCTCCACATGCTCCCTAAGGAAATGATACCGGGTCTCGATATGCTTGCTCCTTCCATGCAGCACTGGGTTCTTCGCAAGCTGGATGGCAGACATGTTATCCACTAACACTGTCGTTGGGTCATCCTGCGCATGATGTAACTCTCCCAGAAGGTTCCTCAGCCAGATAGCTTGGCAAGCACATGCCGTAGCTGCAATGTACTCTGCCTCACATGATGATAAGGCTATCGTAGCCTGCTTCTTCGAACTCCATGAGAACGTCGCGGTCCCCATATGGAACACATATTCAGAAGTGCTCTTCCGGTCATTCACATCATCTCCATAGTCGCGATCCGAGTAGCCGACCAACTTCAACTCTCCCGCAGATGAATACTTCAAGCCATGGTCCCTTGTCCCATTCACATATCTCAGGATCCTCTTCGCCGCAGTGAAGTGGTCCTGCTTGGGTTCTTCCATGTACCTGCTCACTACCCCAACCGCATACATGATGTCAGGTCTGGCGAAAGTCAAGTACCTTAGAATCCCAACCAAACTCTTGAACATCGTTGGGTCCACACCTTCTTCCTCCGAGTCCTTCCTTAGCTTCGTTCCAGGATCAGCGGGAGTGGAGATAGCCTTGCTACCCTCCATCCTAAACTTCTTCAAAATCTCTTCCGCATACTTCTTCTGAGATATGAAGATGCCATCTTCTCTCTGCTGCACCTCAACGCCCAAGAAGTAGTTGAGCTCTCCCAAGTCCGTCATCTCGAACTTTCTCTTCCTCACCCTCTTGAACTCCTCGAACATAGCAGGTTGTTCCCGGTGAATATCATGTCATCGACGTATAAGCATAAGATCATGATATCACCGTTCTTCTCGATCTTTATATAGAGGGCATACTCATAAGGGCACTTCACATAGCCATGCTTATGGAGAAAAGCATCTATCCTCCCATTCCAGGCTCTCGCTCCTTGCTTCAGTCCGTACAAAGCTTTGTCTAGCTTGCACACCTTCCTCTCCTGGCCTTTCACCACATACCCCGGCGGCTGCTCGATGTACACATCCTCCTCCAGGTAGCCATTCAGGTATGCTGCCACAGCATCCATCTACAAGATCTTCCACTCATAGTGAGCTGCCAGTGCGATGATCAACCTGATGGTGTCAATCCTCGCCACTGGGGCATAGACCTCGTCGTACTCTACTCCTTGGACTTGCCTGTAGCCCTTCACAAAGATCCTAGCCTTGTGCTTCTCCACAGCTCCATCCTTATTCTTCTTTACTTTGTAGGCCCACTTCACCCCGAGGGGTTTGTGGCCTGCGGGTGGATCGACCAGCTTCCAAGTGTCATTTTTCTTTATGGAAGCCATCTCAATATTCATCGTCGTCCTCCAAGATTTCTCCTGGGCAGCTTCGTCATAGGAGTGTGGTTCACAATCTGCTGAGAGGCAATATAGAGAAAAGTTAGTATGCATCGGTGCCGTCTCCTAATAGAGCTCCCCCAACCCCTTCATCTTAGGTTGTGGACTCTCAGAGTCACTCCAGCTCTCGCTTCCTCTACCAGAACTGCTTCCGCTCGTGCTAGCTCCTCTTGAGTAGGGAGTGGAAGCTCCCCCTGAATTTCCACTTAATGGTGATGGTGTATCTGCCCCACCATCCTCAGCTCCTGCTTCATGACCACCTTCCTCCTCATCTTCAAAGAACATCCCCTTCTTGCTTCTTGTCTCCTCATCCCAGCTCTAGTAGTTGTCTTCTTCAAACACCACATCCCTTGAGATTATGGCCTTCTCCGTCACCGGGTTGTATAACTTGTAAGCCTTGCTCTCCGGAGCGTAGCCCACAAAATTGCACTTCTCGCTCATATCATCGAGCTTCTTCCTTCTCTGGTCCGGGACGTGAGCATGAGCTACACACCCAAAGACCCTCAAGTGCTTCACACTTGGATTCCAGCCACTCCAAGCCTCGAACGGGGTCATGAACTTCACACTCTTTGTGGGGCATCTATTCAATAGATACACCGCACACTGCACTTCTTCCGCCCAGAACATCTTCGGCAACCCTTTGCCCTTCACCATACTCCTCGCCATGTTTATGATGGTGAGATTCTTCCTCTCCGCGACTCCATTTTTTGTGGTGAGTACGCCGTCATCAACTGGTGTGAGATCTCATTCTCCTTGCAGAAAACATCAAACAGCCTCGAGGTGTACTCCCCAACCTGATCTGTCCTTAGCACCTTCAGTGGCTGACCACTCTCCTTCTCCGCCATCGCCTTGAACTCCTTGAACCTGTCAAGGGCCTAAGATTTTTCTTTCATAAAATACACTCAACACTTCTGACTGAAGTCATCCGTGAAGGTGATATAGTATTTGCTTCCGCCCACTGAGGTTGTCTCAAACGGACCCGCGATGTCAGAGTGAACCAATTCAAGTTGTCTCCTCGCTCTCTGAAACTTCCCTCCTTCAAATGTCAGCCTCTTCTGCTTCCCCTTCGTGCACGCCTCGCAGACTTTCTCCGGAGGTGAGATCATTGGTAGATCCTCCACCATCCTGGAGTGGGATAGCAGCTTCAAGCCCGTGAAGCCCAAGTGGCCCATCCGATGGTGCCACAGCCATGATTACTCTTCTTCCTCCGTCCTCGCGAGACATGTCGTCTCCTGAGTATCCATCTTCAATGTAAAGAGACGGTTCTCCGTCATCTTCTCCTTTACGACTTCTTTCCCTTGATGGTTCTTCATCGCCAAAGACCCATCCTTCAACTCGACGCAGTAGCCTTTCTACACCAACTGCCCAAGGCTCAAGATGTTAGTCTTCAAGCATGGCACATAGAATACATCGTTCAAATGCACCTTCTCTCCATTCAGCTTCACAACCACCAGGCCTTTTCCTTCCAACGAGATCTTCGACGCATCCCCGAAGCTAGCCTCACCCCCACTGGGTTCCAGGTTAGTGAACATCTCCCTATCTCCGCACATGTGGTTCCTCGCCCCTGTGTCAAGGTACCACACTTCATTTCTTCCTTCCTCCGCTCCTCAGTAGGTTAGGAACATCATCGGGTCTCCAGCGTCAGTGTTGCTCCCGTTGTTCCTAGCCTCGGCATAATGGTTTGCCTCTTCTCTCTTCCTCGGAGCCCAACAATCATAGCTCATATGCCCGAACTTGTTACAGTTGTAACATTGGACCTATGACATATCTCCTCGGCCTCTTCTGTTGGAGCTTGTGTTCCACATCTCTTAGTTTGAGAATAACAAATCACACTATGTATTTGATATTGCTTGTGTTTATAAGTGTGCAGGTACTATTGTTAAATAACCCTATGAACATGATGTTGTTTGATGAGGATTCTTTGGAAAGAGAGCTAACGCCATACGTTAGTAGTTAACGCCCCGCGTTAACATCCGTCGAGAAAAGTATCCGCTGAGATGAAATGTCATTGAGAAGACATCCGTTGAGAAGGCAAAGACAACGCCAGGCGTTAGTAGTTAACGCTGGCGCTAGCCGTTCGACGAACTTTGCTCTCCGTTCGACGAAATTCCGCCTGAAGAAACTGCGTTCAATGAACAGAACCTGCGTTCGATGAACTGGACCTGTGTTCGACGAACTGGACCTGCGTTCGATGAACTGGACTTGAGTTTGACGAACTAGACCTGCGTTCGACGAACTGGACCTGCGTTCGACGAAATGAGAAGGCCGATCGACGAATTTGAAGGAGAACGACTCAACGCCAGCGTTGACTCTTAACGCCCACGTTGAATCGACAAACTGCCATGATCTTGATGGTTGCACAACTTCAGCCACGATAGTGCACGTTCACTAACACCGGCGTTAACCCTTAACGCGGCGCGTTAGCTCCCGTGTCTATTTAAAAAAGACCTGATTTCGTTGTTGATGGACATGCCTTCAAGCCTTCACTCCAATCTTCTGAGAGATCATTTCATCACCGAATTCAGAGAGAACGCCCAACACCACCATTGAGGAACAAGAGTGAGAAGGAGATTTGCAATGGTCAATTTGAAGAAGGACGCTCGCTTCAACTCCAATGATGATCAAAGCGTGTCTTCAACATCTCCTTCAGCGCTCTTCAATATAGGGAGTCTTTTATTCTGATTTTTATCTTTATCTTTTCATTTACTTGTAACCATAGTGAAATCGCCGCCTTGCGTGTGGCGAATAGGTCCGTGTGCGGCTTAGGGGGTAATTCGCTGCCTTGTGCATGGCGACTAGGTCAAGGGTAGATCTAGGGGGTGGCTAGAGGCCTTATCTGGGGATAGATAGGCAATAGCCAACCGGTCCTTGGGAGAAGGACCAGTGAAGGAACAAAAAAGAGATTTTCAACTTGTCGCCTCAATTTCAAGCGTTATTGAAATATTATCCTTGTAATCATTTTGTGATATATAAAATTTCTTTTCAGTGTATCTACTTTTCTGGATTTGTATTTCATTTGAGATTGTGCAAGTAAAATCACTTTGTTTATTTCTGCCAAAATATTTTCTGGAGGGATAACGCCAGGCGTTAACTAGTCAACACCAGGCATTAACAACAGTGCTAAAAAGTTTTTTGTTTCATTAAAAACTGTCAGTTTATCTTAAAAACAGTAAACCCCTTATTCACCCCCCCCCTCTAAGGGCACCATCAGATCCAACACTTGGTATCAGAGGGAGGTTGTTCCAAAATGGTCTCACAACCGGGAATAATGGTGCATCACGATCATGCCTTTTTGGAGGGTCAAGGGATAAGTAGACCTCCACTATTTACTAGAACTGATTATAATTATTGGAAAACTAGAATGCGTTGTTTTTTAACTGCTTTAGATAATGACATTTGGTGTATGGTAGAACAAAGTTATTCTCCACCAACATTTGTTGTTGGAGAAGTCACTATGGAAAAACCTAGAGATAGATGGGATGACAATGATAAGTTGAGATGTAAGAATAACGCTAAAGCAATGAATGAGTTATTTTGTGCTTTGGATAGAACGGAATTTAATTGAACTTGTGCTTGCGAAACAGCTTATGATATTTGGAATCTTTTAGAAATTACTCATGAAGGCACTTCGTAGGTGAAGGATTCAAAGCTCTTCCAACTTGAATCCGAGTATGAGAAATTCCTGATGGAGATGGATGAAGACGTGGATTCTATGTACACAAGGTTCACCAAAATCATCAACGACTCAAAAGTGCTTGGAAAGGTGTTCTCCAACGGCGACTTGGTGAGAAAAATTCTAAGGTCTCTCCCTCCAAAGTTCAATCCAAAGGTGACGACTATCTCAGAGTCGCATGACTTAAAGAAGCTTCAAATTGAGAGCCTTATTGGGAACCTCAAGACCCATGAGGTTGAACTCAAAATTCAACAACAAGAGTACAACTTGGAGCCAAAGAAGAAGAGTTTGGCCTTAAAGTCAAAAAAGGAGGCAAATGGAGATGATGATGAAGAGGACGAGGAGAGCCTTTTTGCGATGAAATTCAAAAGGTTTATGAAGAATCCGGAAAGGAGAAACAGCTTCCAGAAATACTTCATCAAAAAGGGATCTTCATCAAAGAAAGAGAGAGGTAGCGACGAGGACGATGATGAACGACCACCACCGGAGTGCTACCATTGTAGAAAGATCGGACATATTCGGAGTAAGTGCCCAAAATATCTGAAAGAGCGTAAAGAAAAAGGGCACAAGGGAAATGAGAAGAAGAAGGTACTAAAAGCGGCTACATGGGATGACTCCTCCTCCGAGGATTCAAGTGGCTCATCCACTAGCGATGAAGAAGAGGCAAATATTTGCCTTATGGGAAAAAGTAACAAGACATCCGAGGATGAATGCAGTGTCCAAAGCGACACTGAGGTAACTCTCCTTACTTCTTATGATGATTTATATGTTGAGTATTTACAAACTTGCAAATTCTTTGATAAAAGTTTAAAATATATTGATCTTCTAAATTCTGAAAATAAACTTTTGTTAAAGGAAAACAAAAAATTATCTAAACTATTAGGGAAATAAAAGGTATCTTGCCAAGAGTGCAATCACTCCTTGGCAAGAGTGAAAGAACTTGAAGAAGCTCTTTTCTAAATCCCACTCCACTATTGAACTTCTTACTAAGGAGAAGGGGGATTTGGAAATAACTTTAAAAACCTCTCTTTCTCAAATAGAGGATGGAAAGAAAAGCTTTGTGAATCAATGCGTTATGTTGGTAACGGAAAACATCGCTCTCAAAGCTCATATTCATGATTTAAATTTGGCTATTAAGAAGGTTGGAGTTGGGCAAAGATCTCTGGACATGATCTTGGCCAACCAATGCCATGGAAGTGCCAAATATGTCCTTGGATATAGCTCTGGAAGATATCGCCAGGCGTTAACCCCTAACGCCGGCGTTAGCTGCAATTCCAGAAACATTAATTCTGGTAATAATAATTTCAAAAACTTAAATGTTACCTCATATTCTAGCAAGAGCTTACCCAAAACTTCAAAAAGGGTCTCATCCCCTTTTATAGCATGTGCCAAATGTCATTTATTTGGACACACCTCAAACTCTTGTAAGAAAGAGGGTCGTAGTGCTATAAAGCAAATCTGGGTGCCTAAGGTTTCCACCTATTCTATGGGAGGAACCTCTTGGGTATCTGGATCTTTACTCTCATCTCCTTTTTAGGTATATTGGCAGGCTAAGGACAAAAAGGACGTGTGGTATTTGGACTCGGGATGCTCCAAACACATGATGGGAAACAAAGAAAAGTTCCTTAGCCTTGAGATGAAGAAAGGAGGGATGGTGACATTTGGTGACAACAGCAAAGGAAGGATCATGGGCATCGGTATAGTGGGTAACGATTCTTTCTCAATCTCAAATGTTTTATATGTAGATGGTTTAAAACATAATCTAATTTCAATTAGTCAATTATTTGACAAGGGCTTAAATGTATTATTTGAATCATCTACAAATCTTTGTAAAATTATAAATTCTAAAACAAATAATGTCGTACTCACCGCACCTAGGATGCAAAATGTTTATATGATTACTTTTAATGATCTTTAAAATTCTTCTTTAAAATGCTTTATTTCTAAAAATGAAGAATTAAAACTTTGGCATAGGCGCCTTGGTCACTCTAGCACCAAGCTTATTTTGAAATTATCAAAAGATAAAATAATTAAGGGATTACCTATGCTTAATGGAAATTTATCTTCTCTTTGTATGCCTTGCCAAAAAGGAAAATTTTCAAAAATTCTTTTAAGAGCAAAAATGTAATTTCTACCACTAGACCTCTTCAATTAATTCATATGGATTTATTTGGACCGGTTAGCACTTCTAGTCTAGGAGATAGAAAATTTACGTTTGTAATAATAGATGATTTCTCTTGATTTTGTTGGACATTATTTCTATCTTCCAAATCTGATGCATTCCTTGAATTTACTAAACTATGCATTCGTATTCAAAATGAAGATTAAATGCATACGTTCGGATCATGGAGAAGAATTTGAAAATGATAGATTTTCTTCTTTTTGTGATGATTTAAGAATTAAACATGAATTTTCCGCTCCTCGCACCCCACAAAAAAAAGGTGTAGTGGAGAGGAGAAATAGAACCCTTCAAGAGCTAGCATGCACTATGCTTTGTGAATATGGGTTGCCTAAATCATTTTGGGCCGAAGCGGTTAATACTTCATGTTATATCATTAATCGTGTCATGCTTTGTCCTATTTTAAAATTAACACCTTATGAGCTTTACTTTAAAAGAAAACCTAATGTATCTTATTTTTCATGTGTTTGGTTGTAAATGTTTCATTTTAAACACTAAAGATACACTAGGAAAATTTGATGAAAAATGTGATGAGAGAATTTTCATTGGTTACTCTTCAACTAGCAAGGCTTATAGAATATATAATAAAAGAACTAAAGTAGTTGAAGAGTCTATACATGTAAGATTTGATGAGTTTGTTCCTTGTGTAGATTCTAATCATATAGGAAATGAAGACGAACCTATTTCCCCTTTGGAGCATGAGGATGATGAATCACTTGGAGAAAAAGAAGAAGAACAAGATGAGAAAGAAAATGAGATAATAGAATATGTTCCTCCAAACGTGTTGTAGTTCACTAAGGATCATCCAATGGAGCTTGTGATAGGAGAACCATCAAAAGGGGTAAGTACTCGTTCTTCTTTACATGAGTCTTTTTCAAACCTTTGTTTTATATCCGAAATAGAACCAAAAAAAATTTCAACCGCTTTAAATGATGAATTTTGGTTTATAGCTATGAATGATGAATTAAATCAATTTGAACGTAACAAGGTTCGGAATTTAGTAGAGAGGACATCTAATCATCCGGTTATAGGAGTCAAATGAATTTTCAAAAATAAATTAGATGGTGACTCTAGGATAACAAGGAATAAAGCAAGACTGTTGCACAAGGTTATTCACAAATCGAAGGGGTAGATTTTGATGAAACTTTTGCACCCGTTGCTCGCCTTGAGTCTATTAGAATTTTTCTTGCATTTACGAGATTTAAAAGATTTAAATTATTTCAAATGGATGTTAAAAGTGTCTTTTTGAACCGGATTATAAAGGAAGAAGTTTATGTAGACCAACCCCCCGATTTTGTGAATGAAAAATTTCCCAATCATGTGCATAAGTTAGAAAAAGCACTTTATGGATTAAAGCAAGCGCCACGTGCTTGGTATGATAGATTGACATTATTTTTGATAAAGCACGGTTATAAAATGGGAAGTGCGGATAATACACTCTTCATTAAGCATGTAGATAATGATTTGATTATAATGCACATTTATGTTGATGATATCATTTTTGGAGCCACTAATGAAGAGTTATGTAATGAAGTAATTTTAGTGATGAAAAATGAATTTGAAATGAGGTTGGTAGGAGAACTCATGCTTATTTTCTAGGATTTCAAATCTCACAAAAACAAGATGGTATATTTATTTGTCAAACTAAATATGTTCATGATATTCTTAAGAGATTTGGATTTGAAAACCTAAAACAAGCTAATACACCAATGAGTGCATCACTAAAATTAGGAAAAGATGAAGCCAGTATTTCTATTGATCAAATATTATATAGAGGAATGATAGGCTCGTTGCTTTATTTAAGCGCATCTAGACCCGATAATAGGTTTTCGGTTTGTTTATGTGGTAGATTTCAAGCAAAACCAAAAGAATAACATTTAAAAGCGGTTAAACGTATATTTAGATATCTAATCGGAACATCTAGATTAGGCTTATGGTATCCTCATAATAATTGTTTTATTATACACGGTTTTTCTGATTCGGACTATGCGGGATGTTCATTAGATCGTAAGAGCACTAGTGGCACGTGTAATTTTATAAGCCCTTCACTTGTATCATGGTCGAGTAGGAAACAGAATTCTGTTGCCCTCTCCACCACCGAGGCCGAATATATCGCACTAGGTAGTTGTTGTGCACAAGCATTATGGATGACCCAAATGTTAGAAGACTTTGGTGTTTATCTAAATAACATTGATTTAAAGTGTGACAACAAGAGCGCTATAGATCTCACAAACAATCCGGTACATCATTCTAGATCTAAACATATAGATGTCCGGCATCATTTGATTAGAGATCATATTAAGAAGGAACATGTTAAAATTAGCTTTATAGGGACGGAATCACAACTTGCCGACATTTTTACCAAACCTCTACCCGATGCACGTTTTCACATGCTTAGGTTAGAATTATGTGTCTTAGAAATGTCACTTTGACCCTTATAAAAAGATATCAAATTATTTTATGTACTTTGATATATTTGTTTGTTTTTTTAAAAAAAATTAAAAATCAATAAAAATTTAAAAACTATGGGAAAACCACCAAAAACACGCTAAAAAGGACATCATATCAACTCCATAATGTCTTAAATTTCAACTGTAAGAAGGCCTATTTGTGTTACAAATGCATCATGAAAAATATTTTTCAAAAAGTCAAAAATTGGTGTTCTGTCTCGGCGTTAAAAAGTTAACGCCTGGCGTTAGCTTCTATGCTCAAATTTTTTTTTGTATGTGTTTTTACAACTGTGTTTGTATTTTGGTATTTCCTTCAAAACTTAAAAAATTACTATAAGCTTAAATGTTGATTTCAAGGATGATTATATATATTGGTTCAAGATTATTTACAATGTTTAATTTAAACCTTCAAGTTTCATTAAAAACATTGTTTTGATTTAATCATGCCTTCAAAATTAGTTATCTTCAAATGTGCAAAGAGTTTGAGAATAGATAGCATATGTCGAAATGCTTTTACATGCTTCTAAGTATGAGTAAAGTTTTTATCTTTGATAATGATTTTCTCACTTACACTTTTTCGTTAATATACATGTGTTTTTAAATCTTATTTTTACATGGTTGTGTAGCATAAGAACTTCTTTTGAATTTCATAAACAGTTTACCTACACAACATTGAATTCTTTCTTGAATTCTTCGTTTTTCATGCACTTGTATTTAGAGAAATGTGGTAAATAAAATTCAAAACAAAATATAAATTATGTTTGCTAAACAAGTGAATTCGGAGTCATTTATCACTAAGTCTAAAGAGCAACAAATGAATGACAAGGATAACTCCACCAAGCACTACTTGAACCTCCTGATAAGTCTTAATGAGCATTGTGAGGTTGAGCACCTTGGAAAGAATTGTAAAGTGTCTTGTGCAAACAAAATTTTTCACCACTTCTCATTCAAAAAAAAAATTTAGTGCATTGAAATTTGTGAAAGTAAAGTTGTTTTTGTTCAATTCAACTTATGCTCTTACATTACATAGTTTCATGTGGTTTGATTTCTACACTTGTATGCTTTATCAAAACACATTTATTGTACACATCATTATCAATTATAATACTTCCACTCATGAGAATTGGACTTAAAGCTTACCTACATTGTTCTCTACAATCATGAGTAAATGCACTAGATAGCAAAGCATGATCTTTACAATGTTTATGATTACTTGAAATGCAAATTATTTTACATTGTAAACCTATCTTCCATTGATATTATATATTCTTGCTTGCTAACTTTAAATATTCCAAATTTCATATGTATTTGCAACTTGTGTATTTCAATCAAAACATCTACTTATTTGATTTACAATGCTTATTATGTTTTGTTGTTACAAATTCTTAACGATGTTCAAATATTGCTTTCGCTGTGTTCACTTTCAAAAAGTTGCAATTATCTCTACAGAGTGCACAAAAGAAAAAAAAAATTAATACTCATCCCTATCTCCTTTTGATTATAACAAAAGGGGGAGAAGAGACTAACTTCAAGAAATAACTTAGAGAAATCTATTACTTAGTGGGAGTACATTATGACATGCATTCATGTAGGGGGAGTATCCACATAGGGGGAGTATGCATGATTATCACGCTTATCATATACTATAAACACTACTCTATTTTTATTTCTTATTGGTGGATTTGTTATTATCAAAAGGGGGAGATTGTTGTAGCTTGTGTTCCACATCTCTTAGTTTGAGAATAACAAATCACACTATGTATTTGATCTTGCTTGTGTTTATAAGTGTGCAGGTACTATTGTTAAATAACCCTATGAACATGATGTTGTTTGATGAGGATTCTCTAGAAAGAGAGCTAACGCCCCGCGTTAGTAGTTAACGCCCCGCGTTAACATCCGTCGAGAAAAGTATCCGCTGAGATGAAATGTCATTGAGAAGACATCCGTAGAGAAGGCAGAGACAACGCTAGGCGTTAGTAGTTAATGCTGGCGCTAGCCGCTCGACGAACTTTGCTCTCCGTTCGATGAAATTCTGCCTGAAGAAAATGCGCTCGACGAACAGGACCTGCGTTCGACGAATTGGACCTGCGTTCGACGAACTGGACCTGCGTTCGACGAACTGGACCTGCGTTCGATGAAATGAGAAGGCCGATCGACGAATTTGAAGGAGAACGACTCAACGCCAGCGTTGACTCTTAACGCCCGCGTTGAATCGACAAACTGCCACGATCTTGACGGTTGCACGATTTCAGCCACGACAGTGCACGTTCACTAACGCCGACGTTAACCCTTAACGCCACGCGTTAGCTCCCGTGTCTATTTAAAAAAGGCCTGATTTCGTTGTTGATGGACATGCCTTCAAGCCTTCACTCTAATCTTCTAAGAGAGCATTTCATCCCCGAATTCAGAGAGAACTCCCAACACCACCATTGAGGAACAAGAGTGAGAAGGAGATTTGTAACGGTCAATTTGAAGAAGGACGCTCGCTTCAACTCTGATGATGATCAAAGTGTGTCTTCAACATCTCATTCAGCGCTCTTCAATATAGGGAGTCTTTTATTCTGATTTTTATCTTTTCATTTACTTGTAACCGTAGTGAAATCGCCGCCTTGCGTGTGGCGACTAGGTCCTTGTGCGGCTTAGGTGGTAATTCGCCGCCTTGTGTGTGGCGACTAGGTCAAGGGTAGATCTAGGGGGTGGCTAGAGGCCTTATCTGGGGATAGATACGCTATAGCCAACCGGTCCTTGGGAGAAGGACCGGTGAAGGAACAAAAAAGAGATTTTCAACTTGTCGCCTCAATTTCAAGCTTTATTGAAATATTATCCTTGTAATCATTTTGTGATATATAAAATTCCTTTTCAGTATATCTACTTTTCTGGATTTGTATTTCATTTGAGATTGTGCAAGAAAAATCACTTTGTTTATTTCTGCCAAAATATTTTCTGGAGGGATAACGCCAGGCGTTAACTAGTCAACAACAGGCGTTAGCAACAGTGCTAAAATGTTTTCTATTTCATTAAAATATGTCAGTTTATCTTAAAAACAGTAAACCCCTTATTCACCCCCCCCCCCCTTCTCTAAGGGCGCCATCAGATCCAACATCTTCCTCGGGCTCTTCCTCTTCCTCTTCCTTCTTGCCAACCTCCTAGAGGTCGCTCCGCCACTCTCTGGAAATTTTGGTTCCTGCCTTGATCTCCACCTCCTCTTTTACCTCTGCCTCTGCCTTGGTGACCTCGGCCATGCTTGCCGCCTCCTCTTCCTGAGCTTTCCCCAAAGTTCAACTGGGTCTGGAGTGCTTTTACCAAGCCACTCGCTTCTTCATCATCTTGCAGCATCCTATACTCATGAGCTTGCAAAGAGCCTACAAGCTCGTCAACGGCCATCTCGGTGAGGTCCTTCGACTCTACAATCGCTACCACCACATGGAGAAACTTCTTGGACATAGATCTCAACAACTTCTCCATAAATCTCACATCATTGATCGTCTCCCCATTGTGCTTCATCTCATTTGTGAGCGTCCGCAGACGGGTCACGTAGTCACCTATCTTCTCGGTGCTCTGCATCTTCGTTACTTCATATTCCGCACGGAGGGACTGCAGCTTCACCTTCTTTGTCTTATCTACCCCCTGCATGGAGCATTGCAACACCTCCCATGCCTCCTTAGAAGTCTTCGCGTCTGAGATCTTCTCGAAGGTTGCTTCGTCGACCCCTTGATACAACAAGAACAATGCTTTCTTGTAAGCCTTCCTTATTTCTCTAAGTGCCGTCTTCTGGGTGTTAGTCAACGCCGCCTCTGCTGCAGCAGTACGCTCCTCATAGCCATTCTCAACTATATCTCATAGTTCTTTAGAGGCGAGTAGCACTCGCATTGGTATGCTCCAATTCCCATAATTTGTCTTTGTCAACTTGGGGACTTTCCCCGGCATGGCTCCACCCGTCTCCATCGCTTCTACTCCTCAAACCTTCTGAGTCACCGCAAAGGTTTGCAACCTAGCTCTGATACCACTTGTTGGAAGAGTTGTGAATGTGCACGCGAACACACTACCCGTCTATGCCTATTCGTGAGCACTCTACAGCGAGTACTCCACTCGCTCAACTTCCCCGTTCCGGCGAGTGCTCCACTCGCACACTACTCGGGCGAGCTCCTCCCACTACTCTAGCGAGATGCCCCTACTTCCTTCCACACCGACGAGCACAACTCCACGCGAGCACCACCCATGCGAACAACCCTTGCCGGCGAGCTGGGCAAGTGTTCCTGCAGCGAGTGCGGGCAGGCGAGCCACTCCCGGTTGGCGAGTGCAAGTGCTAGCTGTCGGCGGGCTGCTCCTCCTCCTCCATGTCCAGCGGCGAGTGCGGCGGGCTGCACCGGCTAGTGGCTGGCGAGAGGGCTGCTCCTGCGAGCTGGCGGGCGAGAACCTGGCGGCGAGTGTGGGCCTTCCTGCGGGAGGTGGCTGGCGAGAGCAATGGCGCGAGAGAGACTATTCCTGCGGGAATAATCTTTTCTCTCTCTCTCTCAATTAAACTCTGCCTCTCTCTCTCTATTAATTCTGCCAAAAAACTTCCAAAGTTTTTCTATCTATTCAACTCCTTTCAACACAAATACAAGGCCTATTTATAGGCAAAGAAAAATACACCTACTTTCTCTCTCGGCAATAAATGCATATATATAAAAAACACCAAAAGTTGACCTGGTCAACAAGGTCAAAGCCCAACATAAACGGGCTCCGCCTGCATGGAGTCTGTTCTAGGCCCATGCTCCCTGCACTCAGGTGCACGTGATTTTTTGGTCATCTGCATGAATATATTTTCACCTATACGGCCACATCAAGTTGGTGTTGCTGCTTCTTTGTTGTTGGTATCACATCAAGGTTTGTCATTGGTTCTTCTGTTGTTTTCTATGAAGTATGCGTAAATAAGTTGCCATAACATTGTCTGTTCCTTGCAAGTCTTATACCATGCCTAAGGAGATATACCTCTTGATTTACCTACTTCATTGCTCTTCAATCAGAGATTGTATGATTGCTTTGCTTTTCATTTTTGTGAATTTTGCACAATCTTTTTTTAGCACATACTGTTTCACGATTAGATTGTGATATATTGATAATTGCTTGAATTAGTCGCAATAAATTCACAAAAATACATTGGTTTTCTTGAACACATACTGTTTTTTCTGCTGCCCATTGGTTTTTTTTTCTCTTTTGAAAATAATCAATTTTGTCCTCTAAGATTGCCTTTGTTTTTCAAGTTGCTGAATTCTCTCAAGTTCATACTTAATAGATTATCTTTGTTGCTCATCAAATTGATATTGAACATGGTCGACCTTTTAGTACTGAATGACTTTATTTAAATAGAGTTGCAACTGATTTAAATGGATGTGCATCTACATTCCAACCACATGTATGTATGTGCATCAACTTTCCAACCACATGTATACATACTAGCTAATAATAGAATTTTTGTTACATCTGATTATATCATAAGCATTATGAGGTTGAGCACCATCTTAAAGGTTGAACAATCATTACATCAATGATTAATGCTACTGTTTGAATATGTTACCATCTTAAAGGTTAAATTTTTTAATTTTGGTTGCATGCTTGATAATAAGCTATTTGATTTTATGCAGTTTAGTTAATACGGCACGGGGCTCCGGCCCTACGTGAGGGCAGCATTACGGGTCTCCAGCCCTACGTGAGTGCAATCGGGGGGCTTCGCCCGCCCACTCCCGGCGGGCTTTGCCCGCCCCCTCCCCCGCCGGGCTTCTCTCTCCCCGGCCGTTTGATCTCCACCATAGCGCCTTTATAATATATATATTAAGGTTCATTCTACAATGATGACTCTTCCCATTAAACGGTAAAGAGGTGTTAACATGAGATCACTAAGGAGCCTCCAGCTCCTGGCTCGAACAATCACTGATTAAGTCTTAAAGCACTTACAGTTCCAAAATGTTCGTCAAAGTTCTAAAAACTGACATGATTTTTGTCTATTAACTCTTTTAACATTAAGAAATATGCATTAAAATTAAGAACATCGATGATAAATCCATGGGCTAAAAAAATTGAAGGGCGGGTAAGAAAATAAGATGAAACATAGCCATCAAAAAATTAGAACAAATCAGAAGAAGTGGCACAAAATCGGCAAGCATAAAGACCAAATTTAAAAAAAATAATTGAAGAAGATGGTGACCTTCCAGCATCCTCTGGGCTAAACTCAATGTCCTGGCAGCCAAGGGTCTTAGCATAGCCGACCATCTCCCTCGCAATCCTCACGACCTCCTCCCTCGACTTCCTCAGTTTATGCTGCATATGAATCTCGCTAGTCGCGATGAAAGTGTGCAGCCTAAGCCTTCTCGCGTGTCGCACCGCCTCCCAAGCAGCGTTGATGTCCTTGTTACACCTCGCGAGGCCGCAGATCGCGCCTTCCCCCTCCCCTCCTTCTTCCCGCCGCCCTATTTGGGCTGCCGCTGCCGGAGGAGCCGCCGGCTGGCCGGAGCGAGGCCACCGACAGGTTCGCCGGTCTCCAGCGAACCTGCGGGTAGTAGTAGGGCGGGGCTCCGGCAGGTCCACCGCCGGCGGTGGCCCTGCCGGAGCCCCGCCGGACTACCACCCACAGGCTCACCGGAGACCGGCAAACCTGCCGGTGGCCTCGCTCCGGCGGCAGCCCAAAAGGGGGCGGGAAGAAGGAGGGGAGGGGGCATGGGAAAATCCTTGGAGAAGGGGAGGGCTGATTTGGAGTATTGGCTATTCGCAAGCCAATTTCCTGATTTGATTTGAGATCAAACGGCTCTGATTAGCTTATGTCTCAATTTCGTTGCCATAAACTTCCTATTTTCCTTGTCATGGACTCAAAATTGATATTTTTTTATAATATAGTATATACACACACACACACAAAAATGCCATACTAACAAACTTTCATACATAATCAATTTAGATACATAGCCAAATCGCAACACATAATCAAAAGTAAGTCCACCAAAATATGATAGCATGTATCAAAATTTTATACAAAACAAAATGTGACAACTATGTCCGTGGAATCAGCTGATCTGAACAATGATCGTTGTCGAAAGATTGACGTTGAACTGGAGAAGAATCTTGATCATTTGGAGCTTCATATGGATGATGACTTGGTATTCGAAAATAGTTGGAAGTTGCATAATAGCCGGGAACTGGAGCTGAAAAGTACCCTGAAAAAGAACAATATATTTCTATCATGCTCGGACATAAAAAGTTGGCTTCTAAAAGGGAGGAGAAATTGGGAGTATCAGAGTAAAAAAATGCTATTGATACTTAAATATAGACAATCTAACCTCAACTGAATCAAGATTGGTCAAGAGAGCAGACACTAAAAGAAGCAAAAGCCATGGAAGTATCCCCCCTACAATGGAAGAAGATATAACTGCAACATTTAATTCTTCCTCACCCTATAAACTTTTCAGGTTTCTTAGTGAAATAATCATCTTACACTGAAACAACGCCCTGGATATATCAAATCTCTCTTGGCGAGCTTGCCCTTGAAACATTTTCTTCAGGTACTCCACCATCTAGTAACAACTCATGTTCTCATGTTGCTTCTGAAGCTCAGAGTTCATGGTTGCGAGCATGAGACATTCTACATCCAAGGAGTCATCTCCATACTTCTTATAAGCATCTTTATCTGCACGATGTGCAGTAGAGGCTGGCTCCTCGGGGGGATCTTCTTCAAGGACATAGAGCTTACGCTCTTGCCTGAGAACAATTCTCAGGTTCCTAAACCAGTCTAGGAAATTCGTCCCATTGAGCTTATCCTTCTCAAGGATGGCTCTCAGGGACAACGTGGAGTGAGATGTATTTGCCATGGAAATTCTACAAAAATTTGCAAAAGATTTACAGTACTATATTTCGAAATACATTTTATTTTAATAAGGTCTTTAATTAAATACTCCCACTATTTTATTCAAATTGATAACCCTTAATATCAATTCGGAGAGTTTATACGAGCTACTCTCTTAGTGGACAAGATCCGTATTTCACCAACACAACGAGTCCGCTTTGGCGTTCCTCTCATAATGCAGTTATTTAGGTAGACAACACTTGCCAATTGCATCACTATGCAACTCTTGTATGGTTGGTGAATAACTCTTTATTTGCATCCATCATATGGTGCATGCCAACCCTATGCCTCTAAGCACTCAACCTTTGAGGTCACTTAGTTAAGTTGGACCCGATGTCGACAGTGGGATATCACAATTATCCGCTCGCACCCTTACCAAGATGGATTAATGCACCTTTCTTTGGCAAGCCCACATTTCATCGATCGAGGCAGGAAGAGTGTCATCCATCGGAAGGCATCCGTATATTTAATATTGGATAAGAGATTTTATTTAAAAATTGATTAACAATTAATCAATGTGCACTTGAATAAAATTACAACAATCACAACCAAATACATCCCAGAAGTGCACAAAACAAAATTATCAACGCTTGATAAAAAGGGCTAAATCTGAGCATTTAGAACATTTCTAAATCTCCAGATTTACATGCATTTGACAAAGGCAAAACAACTCCACTTATGCAGTAGACAAGCTCGCCTCTTAATGTTAGATTCAAAATCTAGGACATTTGGTTTCACAAACCAATTAGAGGGAGGGTTACTGCTAAGGAGAAACAATTTCTGAAACAATGAAATCGCAACGCAATCACATGCATTCCTGGGAGTTTTTCCAATCTAGAACATTTCTTCAAAATTCAAACATCCAGGAAGAAATCCAGACATTTAGAACACTTCTAGATTTCTGATTTACATGCATTAGATTGCAAACCTAGCTCTGATACCACTGTTGGGTTTTCTAATACCATTTCAAAAATGATAATACATCATATCACATATGCGCAGCGGAATAAATAACTAGAACAACCCAAAGAGTTAAAAGGAACTTGCGATTTTATTGATTCAAGAAATAAAACAACATCCACATCACAATGCAGAAAATATACCTGAAGGGGATTTGAGTCGATACTCAAACCAAGGTGCTCCTCATTGAGTCTGGTAGAACCAATCTTGAGTTGCGAGAACCAAAATGGATCAGCCCCTCTATAGAGATCCACACAAGCGTTGGAGAACCTCGATTCCTTGTCGAACAAGGGATGAGTCGGAGAAGAAAATCCCTCAGCGTCCCCACAGATTGCTATATCCGAGACAGGGGAGGCGGCAACTGTCGGAAAAATAGAAAAGCCCTAGCGGAACGCTTCTGCCGCTACTCTCTGATCACCAAAGGGTCGGGGGCCGAGAACTGTTTTTCACGTGTACCGAACCCTAAGATCGTGAACTATTATATAATGCCTGCGTTCGACGAACTCAAGAGGCCTGCGTTCGACGAACTCGAAGCAGCCTACGTTCGACGAACTCGAAGCAGCCTGCGTTCGACGAACTCAAGAGGCCTGCGTTCGATGAACTCAAGAGGCCTGCATTCGAAGAACTTGAAGCAGCCTATGTTCGACGAACTCAAGAGGCCTGCGTTCGACAAACTCGAAGCAGCCTGCATTCGATGAACTCAAGAGGCCTGCATTCGACAAACTCGAAGCAGCCTGCGTTCGACAAACTCAAGAGGACTACGTTCGACGAACTCGAAGCAGCCTGCGTTCGACGAACTCGAAGCAGCCTGCGTTCGACGAACTCAAGAAGCCTGCGTTCGACGAACTCGAAGAGGCCTGCGTTCGACGAACTCGAAGCAGCCTGCGTTCAACGAACGCGCTACATAAGCCCTCTAGCCATCTCAGCGGTCGACGAACGCCTTCAGTTCAACTAAGTAGCGCAGGATTGGCCTGATTTCACGAGAAATCTCAAGATTTAATTTCTCGAGAAATCCCTGGAAATTAATATCTCGAGAAATCCCAAGGAATTAATTTCTCGAGAAATCCCAATACAGGAATATGATTTCTCGAGAAATGCCAAACCTTACAAAATTGACTTCTCGAGAAATCCAAGCCAACTCAATTCTTCCTCCAATTTCTCCAAGCACTTTTATGTGCGAACCTATAGGCTCATATTGCGTTGGCAGTAAGACTAACTGTTGATTTCTTTGAGATCACCTCAGAAACTCTAACACTAGATGCTTTAGGTGCAACAATCCTGGTAACTTCAGGAAGGACTGCAGAGTCAATCTTCAGCCGAGGCATACTGCAGGAAAGGAGGGAGCGGAGTCCAGGTCTACTGAAACTGGTTGGGGTGACGGTGCCTTCATGACGGGCACTTGTGTTTGTGCATTAGCATCTGTCAACTATCAGGACGATTCGATCATTGACTCAGGGTGTGGTCATCATATCACCGGGGATGAGTCAAAGTTTGCCTCGCTGCAGGAGTACACGGGTAATGATGTCATTATTATGGCTGCTGATATTGTTCATGCAGTAGAGAAGGAGGGCGGTGTTTCTTTTGGCAGTGATCGGGGTCCTATCACTCTCAAGAGTGTATATCACGTGCCTGGAATGATGAAGAACCTCTTCTTTATGACCAATGCGGTGGACGCTGGTTGTCATGTTCTATTTGGGCAACAGAAGTGAAGTTTCTCCGTAACACGTCGGTAGTGAAAGCTGACGTTACTCATACTGGGAGAAGGGTGAAGGACTTGTACGTGTTATCGACAAGCTCCTATGTAGAGAAGATGAGGGCAAATGATAGCGCTATTATCTGGCATGAAAGGTTGGGGCATGTCGGGATGGACAAGCTGAGAGATATGGAAATTAAGGACCTTGTGAAAGGTCTGCCTAAGTTGTCATCCTATGGCGACGGTCATGTTTGCACGGGATGCCAGTTTAGTAAGGCTCATCGCCTACCATTTGGCAAATCGGAGATCAGAAGTAAGGTGTCGTTGGAGTGCATCCACAGTGATCTGATGGGACCAACCGTCACACCAAGCCTTGGAGGGAGCAGGTATATGCTGATCCTTGTTGATTACTACTCCGGGTATACTTGGGTATATTTCCTGAAGGCGAAGTCAGAGGCATTCGGAAAGTTTCTGGAGTTCAAGGAGCTCGTTCAAGGTCTGCTTGGTCTGCGGATCAAGAAGCTGAGAACCGATAATGGTGGTGAGTTCACCTCGGGGGAATTCTCGAGCTTCTACAGGAAGTGTGGCATTTGATGGGAGTTCACTTGTGCTCATACTCCACAACAGAACGGTGTTGTAGAAATAAAGATCTGTCATCTGATGGAAACCTGCAAGTGTTGGTTTCATGCCAAGAGTATCCCAAAGTCCTTTTGGGTAGAGGGATTGTCTTGCGCAGCTTACGTCATCAACAGGATGGCCCCCAGCCCTATCTTCATGAAAACTCCACATGAACTGATGTTCAAGGAAAATCCCAGCGTGAATCACATTCAGGTGTTCAGATCTACATATTATGTGCATGTTCCTGATGCCCTCAGAATGAAGCTAGATGCGAAAGCAAGGAAGTTAGTCTTTGTCGGTTATGATGACCAGAAGAAGGGTTGGATATGCATGGATCCAGAGACACGGAGAGATGTGGTCTTAAGGGATGTGGCATTCAACGAGCTGACGTCATACCAGGGTAGCTCATCTGTGGAGCTACAGGAGAGCAAGTCAGATGATGGGCAAGGAGAAGTTGCAAGGGAAGTTCTGGTGGAGTTGCCTATTTCACCAGGTGCTCAAGCAGCTTCTAGCTCCTGGACAAGTGCTTCAGGTTCTGGAAGCAGGGGGCGATGCTCCAATTGTGCCCTGGAGAAGAGCTAGTCTATAAGTTGCAGTGGAAGAGGTGGATCATGGTAAAGCCCTGAGGAGGTCCAAGAGGACTATCATTCCACCAGCTCGGTATACAAGGGGAAATCTGGTGAGCTTCATCTCATGTTTCTTTGCTGGCCCCCTAGATGAGCAAGAGTTATCATGCTTTGAGGACGACAATGGAGTCAAGGAGTGGGAAGATGACATGGATGAGGAGATGGCTGACCTCAAGAAGAATGAGAACCGGGACATTGTGCCCAAAGTTGATGGCATTACTCCTGTGACAGGCAAGTGGGTTTATAAGTTGAAGAAGAAAGCTGATGGGAGTATTGAGTGGTACAAGGCTCGCCTTGTAGCTCGAAGGTTCTCTCAACAGTACGGAGAAGACTATGAAGAGTCGTTTAGTTCGGGTGGTGGTTTCTTTGGCCTCGTGCCAAGGGTGGAAGATGTTGGAACCTTAGTTTTGATTTGAGTTAGGATCCACCTTTAATGTCTAAAGTTTATATCATAATATATCTTATAACTTAGGATAAATCAGATTAAGTTAATAGACTGAAAATAATATATAAATAATATACCAAGAAAAATATATATAAAATAATAGGCTAAATAATATAAGAGAAAATATTATAAGAGAAATTAATATAAGATAATATAAGAGAATAAATGTATTTCAGATATCCACTACGTTCAACGAACGTCGAACGACGCTCAGCATTCGTCGGACGGCGTCCGACGAACAGATTATTCTATAGCAGCACTCGACAAATTACAGCAGGGAAGCTGTAACATCCCCCAAACAGCTAGACCCCTAGAGTGGTTTTGTCATGACTAGGTCATGACAAAACCCTAGGAAGCTTGAAGAGATCACTTGGCCTTAGGCTTGAAGGAGAAGAGCACTTTGGTCTGCAAATAGCAATTTCAAGTTACCAAGCTTAGGGTTGGACTTTAGGGCCTCACCTTGACCCTTTGACCCCACCATGACACACCTAACCCTTTGGAGGGTCCCTTAGAGCATCTAGGACCCATTGGGGTCAACCAAAGAGGCCAAATTGACCAAAGTCAACCTAACCTCAAATTGGTCAAAGTAGCCGAATTAGGGTCAATTGACCTCCACCATGCCCAATTGACCTTTCCCCTACCCTTATAAGGTTATTAGGGACACAATGGACCAAAAAGCTCCATCATGGGACCACCAATTTGGACATTTTGACCAAAGTCAACCCTAGCCCTATTTTGGTCAAAGTGGCTATTAAGGATCAATTAACCCTCACCTTGTCAAATTGACCCTACCTATACCTTCCTAACCCTTAGGGGAGGCCAATGGGTCACTAACCACCCATTTAGGCCAACCAAAATGGTCAAATTGACCAAAGTCAACTCCACCCTAAATTTAGGTCAAAATGACCTATTTTGACCTAATCAAGCCCAATCCACTTGGGCTAGACTCAATTGAGGTGGTCCACCACCTAATGGGGTTGGGAATTACTGAAATTGTCATTCAATTTCAAGAAATTCGGCCAGGAGTGAGAAAATCTCATTTTCCCCAAAAATGGTGGAGAGAGAAAGAGAGGAGTAATGACATTCATGGCCAAGGGAGGTCAATTGATCTCCCAATTGATGGGGATTCATCTCCTCTGGCTGTTATAAGAAGTTTAGGGGGTTTTCTAGCCCACATGGGGGTTGATTTGGGAGGTTTTTACCATGGCCGAAATTCCTCTTTGATGGCCATTAATGGCATTCAAGGTATGACCCTCCCTCTCCCTCGATTAATCTCTCTATCACCTTCAAAAGATTGAGAGGAGTGAAACCCCCAACTTTTCAGAAGGAATCGTGCAGTGGAGGCTCGGATCGGCATGGCTTCCAAGCTCCAAGGTTGGCCATGGTGGTGGGCCAAACGACAAGGCTTCAAGGCTCCAAGAAGGTTTGGTTCTTCTCCTCTACCCTAGTGGATAGATATACATATATTGCTTGCAAGCTTTAAGTCCAATTGGACCTAGATCGTGTGAGCCAAAAACTCCATTTTTGGAGCTTTTTCCTCTTGTGTAAACCCCCATTTCCGGCCACCACCGGCCGGCCAAGACCTCCTATCGTCGGCCACCACCTCAAGGAAGGTGGTGGTGGCATTGGCCGGCCGGGGAGGGGCGTGGGTGGCCGGGAAAACCACTTCGAAAACCGCCCAGGTCGGAGCAATCTCAGCCGTCGGCTAGAGGAGGAAGACAACCCGATGCCCTCCATTTCTGCTTTAAGATTCGTGCAGCAGTTTTTATATTAATGCATTACTATTCCTATATTTCTGTCCCTTTACTGACAGCAGTTAGAATTAATTATTAAAAATACCTAGGCCCCTCTACAGAAAAAGTGGTCAACACCAAAGTTGTAGCCCTTGGAGTCTACTTTATTTTAAAATTGATTTCACCCCAAAAGAAGTTCTGTAGCTCCCTGTAGGTCCATTTTGGTGGGGCTGGTCCCTAGTGTAGGACAACCACCATTTCTTGAATAACTTTTGATTAGAAATGATATGGACTTGAGATTTGAAACATAGTCTACTTATACCTACACACACATCATTTCCAAAGATGGGAATTTTAGGAGAACAGTTTTCTAAGGTTTTTGTAATAATTTCATAAATCATATAATAATTAATTATTGGGTCAAATGACCTCCAATGCCCTCTAAATTTTGGTGGGTACTTCTTAGGGTCATCACATGACCCTGGTAAAAATTTCAGCCCAATTGGGACTAATTTAGTTTGGAAATTGGTTAACCTAAGTTGGGTCTAATTAGGTCAAAATTAGGGCATGATGTTTATCTTGGGGTATTGTGGTCAAATCTCCTCACCATTAGATGGAACCTTGTCCACTGGTTTAGGATCACATAAAGTATTCCCATGAGTGGTTTCGGGTGGTGTAGAGGTGATTAAGCCCTAGAACACTAGTTTTATTCCTAGGTTTGCATTTAGAACCTTGTGAAGGCCATGTGGTCAAAAGTCCCTTGATGGTTATAAAACTTGGTGGATAAGTTCATAGGCTGTAAATAGGCCTTAGTTAATTTTATAAGAATTTTAGGAGCAATTATTCCCTTTGAATTAGGTCATAATCCCTTAAGGGAAATTCCTTATAAGAGAAATTTACATGCTTAAAAATTCTTGGATGATGGTGAGACTTTGGTTGTGACCTTATAATCATGTTTTAGACCTCTGGTAATTTTTGTGAATTTTATTAAATGATTTAATCAGTACTTCTTTCACAAGGCACTTATTTTGATTTAGACTTAAGAAAAATATTTGAGGGTTCAAAACTCTTTGTTAAAATGTGCAAATTAGTGATAGGACATTTCAGAGCATTAGAAAGCTCTGTGAATTTTTATATAATTTTTAAAGACTTAAATCAGTAGGCTACTTCACAATTCATTCAATTTGAGGTTTTATTAAAAGTATTTATTTTAATGCGAAAATGATTTCCTTAAATACTGAAACTTAGTCAGTAGCCTTTTCTGGTGAATACAAGAGTTTGGTAATTTTCCCATAATTTTAGTGTTGATCTTTTTGGTGGTTCCTTCATAAAACTACAATTTTGGATAGATGATACATAATTAAATTAGAGGACAATTTCTTATAGTAAAAATATGATATGTTGTTTCTGATGTTATTTAGTCATCATAGATTTATCATAATTTTTGGAGAGCCATATCATAAGATTTACTTACACTTCATGTTCATTTTCATACTTGGCAGATGTTTGGAGAAATTAAAATAAACATTAATTAATTAGGGAAAAATATGATTATCTGGAATTAGTCTTATAACATCATGATAGACCTCCAGTAAATAGCTTGGGTCAGTTGGATGAATATTTGGAGTACCTCTAGTTGTGAGCTTCAAATAATTAGTTTGGTCTGCGTATAGTAAAACTGTGAAATCTGAGAATCAAGTGGATCCTTAGGAGGGAATGGGAGGTAAGTGGTTTACCTAGTTTAGTTGAAAAGGTGTAATGGTCAACAAGAAGGATTATAGATGGTAAAGGTGTACTTGGTGAGTTAGAGGTAAGTTGCACTCGGGGTCGACGAAAGATCGTCCTGGAAAGTCATAAGTCACTTAGGGATAATTCAAGAGTAATGACGAGGAGGATATTCTTGTGGTTAGATACCAACAACACTAAGTTTCTTGAGAAAGGGAACTTTGGGGTGTTATCTCATTATAGTTCCTAGTACCGTAGCGGGCCCCTTACAGGGTAATCCTCCGGAAGTCCAAGATTAACCATAAATTGTAGGGATAAGTTGATGTACAAGATGAACTTGATAACGCACACACGCGCACCCCGTAGTTACGGTAGGTTAGTTGGTTTGGTTGTACGAGCGGTAGGCTTGGTGGTTATAGCAGCAGACTAGTTAGTCTGGTGAGCTTGTTGCTCAGTAATGTTGGTAGTGCGGACGGGTTGGTCCGGCGAGCCGGTGGCTCGGAAGGTTATGATGACGGGCAGGTTAGCCCGGGGATTTTATGGCTCGGGATATAGTAGAACATGTTGCATGTGCATGAAGGTGGCGGGTCTTCGGTATTGGACGATCGTTCACACCGACGTCAATACGTTGACTCGGGAAGTGTGGAATTTGCACTTAGCCTTAAAAGTCTGGTGGTCCAGCCAGTAAGAGTACGCAGATGCTCCGCGGTTTTGCGTTGAGGCGTACGATAGGTCTAGGTTAGGTAGTGTGAATACCAACCTAGAGGTGGGCGAGGCCCAACCCACCACTTCCGTTTGCCACTACGGGAGTATCCTGTGAGTCTAGCTAGCTCCAAAAAGGGGGAACTAAAGGTCTATGCGCATAGAGTCGAAGTGGGTGAGTTGCACTTGTATGAACATAGCATAACTGCATACCTTGCCTGTCATAGCATAAACATTGCATTTCAACCCCTACCCCTATCGTATAAGTCGGTTATGGGACTTCTTATACGATAGGCCTTGCTAAACGACCCCTTGGTCTATAGGTTTGTATGGGCATTCCTATAAATCAATGGTTACTTTTCTATTACTATTGTCTTTACTTACTGCACTTTACTTATTCTCTACCTGCTCTTACGTACTATGCCCCTTTACTGTTTCAGTTATATATATACACATGTGTAGTGTAGAAACATTTCCTGTACCACTGTCACCTGATCTTTGTTATACCCCTTGCTGTCCTCCGCTTCATCCTCCCGCATAGTGCCTAGGAGCCATTGGGGGTGGGGTGGGGAACATAAGGCTTAGTCTTTTTGACTAACGGTCGATGGACCATATCATTTTAGGGGATCGAGGAGACGCAGCAACACCAGAGGCTGATGCAGATGGAGGCAGACCAGTGCAGTACAGGAGCACATGATTCAAGATCAGTGAGTGATTAGGCGGGAGTGATCTTGTAGTGAGGATATGATGTACATGGCATGAGCCCTTTATTATTGTAACCCTTGTTATCTTTTTATTCAGTTTTTCATGTGGACATTTTTATATTTTTCATGTTGATTCTGTGGACTTGTATTCTTTAATGCACTTTTCTTTGTGATCGATTTGGCCGGCAGGATCGGTGTTTTGTGGTGGTGACCTTCCCGAGTGAAGGTGTCACCACAAAGAGGCGGTTCTGGGCCTAAGACTCGGTGTTTGGAAAGAAAAAAAATGGGGTCTTACAAGTGGTATCAGAGCGAACCTCGATCCGAAGAAAAGAAGTCCACAATCCCTGGGCCACCCCACGCGAGCTTAGTTTGAGGACAAACTAGCAGCGGAAGCAGTGGTGTGCCCATATGGGGAAATCACATGAAAAAGTCCACTTCTAACTGAATCTTTTTAGTCAATTTCCCATACGTGTGTCAAGTTTTCTTTTGTAGCCAGCGGCAAACCCTGCCCCCAGCAGGGAATACCTCCGGCTGCAAAGATCTCTTTAGATAGTCCTTTAGTCAACGAGTTAGATTTAAACTCCACTAGGACACGTGACTTACCATGACAATTTATACCATGACCTAGTCTGAAATAGACCGTAGGTATAACTTTTGGTGAAGGTACGAGGATACCCCAAAGAGGCTAGAGAAAGAGAGTTGACACATAAGCAGAATGGTATGAGACTCGTAGATTCAACCCTCGTTCTGGTGACATGATTACATTAAGACAACCACCATGACAAACACCGAGGGTCAGATGAGAATTGAAGTTCAAGAGGGACCCGTTTGGGATTGGGTGACATATTGACCTTGGTAAGGTTGTCGTAGAAGGTACCCTGAAGAGTCTGAAGAGTGGAGTGAATTAACAAGTTTCAAGATAGAACCCAAGTCTAAGGTTGTGTGTCCTAAGAATTGCTTGCATACTTGGGACGAGTATAGCATGGTGATATTGAAGATACTTAGCCCAAAAATAGATAGAGGCTTATCTTTTGTTTATTGGGGCTTACCGTTTGTTTATTGGGCGAATTGGTTACTGACTTGGGTGCCCCTTAGATCTAATTTAGCAATTCCTATGTCGGGAGTAATGACTTTGAAGTCGATCTTATTCAATGTTACTTGGACAAAGATGAGATGGTGTAACCGTATGTTCAGAATAATGATCTATAGTATTACTAGGGCAATGGATAGACATCATTGATCGAACAACAACTTGACCTTAGTTGAATCATTGGAAATGTAAAGTTGCTAGGTTTAGTCACTTAGGGATGTATATGCCTTTCTGGAAGTTGGGAACTGAAATTAGGTCGTGCAAGCTTTAGTTATATTTGAAAGTTCTGGTAGTTTGGGGCATTCAGAAGTGATCAATTTATGATTTGTTAAAAATCACGCCCTGCCATGGTTGAAAATTTTAACTAAAATAATAGCCCTATACCTTGGGAGCTATGATGATGAATAACCAAAGATCTTAGACGATGACTATTTGGTATTAGAATATAGTGTTTGAGTTTACTATGATAAGAACGATCTAAGTTTATCTTACTTTGGATCATCCGAAAGTGATCAAGGCTAGCATATGTGGAAGTGATAGGATTTTGGTGAAATAAACGTGATGATATTTCCGTGATGAAATTGACTTGTGAAAAATCTTAAGGTTTCAAAAGATTTTACCCGTATACCGTATGAATCAAACTCCACATAGAAAGTGATCGGGAGTCATCTTATAAACATTGATAGTAGTGTTGTTTGTTTAACATATGTTCATAAGATTCACAAGTGCACCCCGTAAATTTTGAGGATAATTGGGACGCTTGACGATCTGATCAGTTCCATCAATGGTAAGAACTGGATAAGTTGTAGAGTTGAGTTGTTTGAGTACTCGGACGTACGTGAAGAAATAAGAATCAGAACGTGTAGAGAAAACTTTTTAGAGGCGTTGTCTACCCTTACAAACAATAACTTTAGTCACCAAAGAAATGGTGTTTTCCAGACCATGTAGTTTCCCGAAATAAAGAAAGACGTCATAAGTTTCGTGATGCACGGTGAAGGATAAGTGCAAAAGTCTTTGGAGAACTACCACAGTCACGGCCTGGGTTAGAGTGGATGTTTGAGGACATAATTATGAATTTCATACATAAGTTACCACATCCCCACTCCGGGCACATGTTTATTTGGAACATCGAGGATAAACTGACCAAGGTAGCTAGGGTCACCCCGGGCTGGAAGGACGCTCCCGTTGGTGTTTGGTGGGATTTGTTGAGCAGTTTGTCTGTTATCGTAGTGTTACCAGGACGATCGTGTCGAATCAGGCTGGACGGTGTACGTCCAAAGAGTGAAGATCAGTCCAGGCTTATCTGGGCTCTTGGTTGACGTCAACACAGCTTTCCACCCTCAGAGGGACGGAGGTGCAGGATTCCACAATCTTGGACCCAGGATGAGGATTTAAGGAGACTCGGCTCTGAATTTGTGAAGGACATAGATACCCAGGTGCGGCTGATTCGAGTTAGGATGCTGGGGCCCAGAGCAGCCAGGTCAGGTATTACGATGTGTGGTATCGTCAAGTAGAGTTCCAGGTTGGAGACCGGGTGTTCCGGCAGATACTTCTAATGCATGGAGTCTCGCAGGTTCGCAGGCAGAAGAAGCTCAGTCTGAGATAGATGGGGCTCTACATGATCCTGGAGTGGATTAGCCTGTTGGCTTATAGACTGGAGTTGCCACCGGAGTTAGCAGGATTGCACGACGCCTTCCATGCCTCCTCCTTTAGGAAATCTCTACTACGGCCAGAGTAGCAAATTTCTACTATAGATGGCCCTGTAGCCTCCGATTGATTGATTCACCTGGAGCCGGTCCGGTTAGATGGCACGAAGATGCGGGTCTTGCGGCGCAAGAAGGTCCCGCTGATCAAGGTCCTATGGAGAAATCATGGACAGGAGAAGCTTATCAGGAGCCTCTAAAATTGATGTAGCAGAGATAGTCGGTGCTCTTCGAGTCAGGAATAACTTCAATTCTTAGGGGATGTTACGTTCAGTCACTCTTGGTGAAAAACCCCGCAAGCCTAACCTGAATTTCGAGGACGAAATTTTTTTTTTTGTTTATTGGGATTTGTAACATCCCCCAAACAGCTAGACCCCTAGAGTGGTTTTGTCATGACTAGGTCATGACAAAACCCTAGGAAGCTTGAAGAGATCACTTGGCCTTAGGCTTGAAGGAGAAGAGCACTTTGGTCTGCAAATAGCAATTTCCAGTTACCAAGCTTAGGGTTGGACTTTAGGGCCTCACCTTGAACCTTTGACCCCACCATGGCACACCTAACCATTTGGAGGGTCCCTTAGAGCATCTAGGACCCATTGGGGTCAACGCCAAATTGACCAAAGTCAACCTAACCTCAAGTTGGTCAAAGTAGCCGAATTAGGGTCAATTGACCTCCACCATGCCCAATTGACCTTTCCCCTACCCTTATAAGGTTATTAGGGACACAATGGACCAAAAAGCTCCATCATGGGACCACCAATTTGGCCATTTTGACCAAAGTCAACCCTAGCCCTATTTTGGTCAAAGTGGCCTATTAAGGGTCAATTAACCCTCACCTTGTCAAATTGACCCTACCTATACCTTCCTAACTCTTACGGGAGGCCAATGGGTCACTAAAGACCCATTGAGGCCAACCCAAATGGTCAAATTGACCAAAGTCAACTCCACCCTAAATTTAGGTCAAAATGACCTATTTTGACCTAATCAAGCCCAATCCACTTGGGCTAGACTCAATTGAAGTGGTCCACCACCTAATGGGGTTGGGAATTACTGAAATTGCCATTCATTTCAAGAAATTCGGTCAGGAGAGAGAAAATCTCATTTTCCCCAAAAATGGTGGAGAGAGAAAGAGAGGAGTAATGACATTCATGGCCAAGGGAGGACAATTGATCTCCCAATTGATGGGGATTCATCTCCTCTGGCTATTACAAGAATTTTAGGGGGTTTTCCAGCCCACATGGGGGCTGATTTGGGAGGTTTTTACCATGGCCGAAATTCCCCTTTGATGGCCATTAATGGCAATCAAGGTATGACCCTCCCTCTCCCTCGATTAATCTCTCTATCACCTTCAAAAGATTGAGAGGAGTGAAACCCCCAACTTTTCAGAAGGAATCGTGCAGTGGAGGCTCGGATCAGCATGTCTTCCAAGCTCCAAGGTTGGCCATGGTGGTGGGCCAAACGACAAGGCTTCAAGGCTCCAAGAAGGTATGGTTCTTCTCCTCTACCCTAGTGGATAGATCTACATCTATTGCTTGCAAGCTTTAAGTCCAATTGGCCCTAGATCGTGTGAGCCGAAAACTCCATTTTTGGAGCTTTTTCCTCTTGTCTAAACCCCCATTTCCGGCCACCACCGGCCGGCCTTTACATCCTATCGCCGGCCACCACCTCAAGGAAGGTGGTGGTGGCATTGGCCGGTCGGGGAGGGGCGTGGGTGGCCGGGAAAACCACTTCCAAAACCTCCCAGGTCGGAGCAATCTCAACCGTCGGCTGGAGGAGGAAGACAACCCGATTCCCTCCATTTCTGCTTTAAGATTCGTGCAGCAGTTTTTATATTAATGCATTACTCTTCCTATATTTCTGTCCCTTTACTGACAGCAGTTAGAATTAATTATTAAAAATACCTAGGCCCCTCTACAGAAAAAGTGGTGAACACCAAAGTTGTAGCCCTTAGAGTCTACTTTATTTTAAAATTAATTTCACCCCAAAAGGAGTTTTGTAGCTCCCTGTAGGTCCATTTTGGTGGGGCTGGTCCCTAGTGTAGGACATCCACCATTTCTTGAATAACTTTTGATTGGGAAATGATATGGACTTGAGATTTGAAACATAGTCTACTTATACCTACACACACATCATATCCAAAGATGGAAATTTTAGGAGAACAGTTTTCTAAGGTTTTTGTAATAATTTCATAAACCATATAATAATTTATTATTGGGTCAAATGACCTCCAATGCCCTCCAAATTTTGGTGGGTACTTCTTAGGGTCATCACATGACCCTGGTAAAACCTTCAGCCCAATTGGGACTGATTTAGGTTGGAAATTGGTTAACCTAAGTTGGGTCTAATTAGGTCAAAATTAGGGCATGATGTTTATCTTGGGGTATTGTGGTCAAATCTCCTCACCATGAGATGGAACCTTGTCCACTGGTTTAGTATCACCTAAAGTATCCCCATGAGTGGTTTGGGGTGGTGTAGAGGTGATTAAGCCCTAGAACACTAGTTTTATTCCTAGGTGTGCATTTAGAACCTTGTGAAGGCCATGTGGTCAAAAGTCCTTTGATGGTTATGAAACTTGGTGGATAAGTTCATAGGGTGTAAATAGGCCTTAGGCAATTTTATAAGAATTTTAGGAGCAATTATTCCCTTTGAATTAGGTCATAATCCCTTTAGGGAAATTCCTTATAAGAGAAATTTGCATGCTTAAAAAGTCTTGGATGATTGCGAGACTTTGGTTGTGACCTTATAATCTTGTTTTAGACCTCTGGTAATTTTTGTGAATTTTATTAAATGATTTAATCAGTACTTCTTTCACAAGGCACTTGTTTTGATTTAGAATTAAGAAAAATATTTGACGGTTCAAAACTCCTTGTTAAATTGTCCAAATTGGTGATAGGATCTTTCAGAGCATTAGAAAGCTCTGTGAATTTTTATAGAATTTTTGAAGACTTAAATCAGTAGGCTACTTCACAATTCATTTAATTTGAGGTTTTATTAAAAGTATTTATTTTAGTGAGAAAATGATTTCCTTAAATACTGAAACTTAGTTAGTAGCCTTTTCTGGTGCATACAAGAGTTTGGTAATTTTCCCATAATTTTAGTGTTGATCTTTTTGGTGGTTCCTTCATAAAACTACAATTTTGGATAGATGATAAATAATTAAATTAGAGGACAATTTCTTATAGTAAAAATATGATATGTTGTTTCTGATGTTATTTAGTCATCATAGATTTATCATAATTTTTGGAGAGCCATATCATAAGATTTACTTACACTTCATGTTCATTTTCATACTTGGCAGATGTTTGGAGAAATTAAAATAAATATTAATTAATTAGGGAAAAATATGATTCTCTGGAATTAGTCTTATAACATCATGATAGACCTCCACTAAATAGCTTGGGTCAGTTGGATGAATATTTGGAGTACCTCTAGTTGTGAGCTTCAAATAATTAGTTTGGTCTGCGTATAGTAAAACTGTGAAATCTGAGAATCAAGTGGATTCTTAGGAGGGAATGGGAGGTAAGTGGTTTACCTAGTTTAGTTGAAAAGGTGTGATGGTCAACAAGAAGGATTATAGATGGTAAAAGTGTACTTGGTGAGTTAGAGGTAAGTTGCACTCGGGGTCGACGAAAGATCGTCCTGGAAAGTCATAAGTCACTTAGGGATAATTCAAGAGTAATGACGAGGAGGGTATTCTTGTGGTTAGATACCAACAACACTAAGTGTCTTGAGAAAGGGAACTTTGGGGTGTCATCTCATTATAGTTCCTAGTTCCGTAGCGAGCCCCTTACAGGGTAATCCTCGGGAAGTCCAAGATTAACCATAAATTGTAGGGATAAGTTGATGTACAAGATGAACTTAATAACGCACACACGCGCACCTCGTAGTTATAGGAGGTTAGTTGGTTTGGTTGTATGAGCGGTAGGCTCGGTGGTTATCGCAGCAGACTAGTTAGTCTGGTGAGCTTGTGGCTCAGTAATGTTGTTGGTGCGGTCCGGCGAGCCGGTGGCTCGGAAGGTTATGATGACGGGCAGGTTAGCCCGGGGATTTTATGGCTCGGGATATAGTAGAACATGTTGCATGTGCATGAAGGTGGTGGGTCTTCGGTATTGGACGATCGTTCACATCGACATCAATACGTTGACTCGGCAAGTGTGGAATTTGCACTTAGCCTTAAAAGTCTGGTGGTCCAGTCAGTAAGAGTACGCAGATGCTCCGCAGTTTTGCGTTGAGGCGTACGATAGGTCTAGGTTAGGTAGTGTGAATACCAACCTAGAGGTGGGCGAGGCCCAACCCACCGCTTCCGTTTGCCACTACGGGAGTATCCTGGGAGTCTAGCTAGCTCCAAAAAGGGGGAATAAAGGTCTATGCGCATAGAGTCGAAGTGGGTGAGTTGCACTTGTATGAACATAGCATAACTGCATACCTTGCCTGTCATAGCATAAACATTGCATTTCAACCCCTACCCCTATCGTATAAGTCGGTTATGGGACTTCTTATACGATAGGCCTTGCTAAACGACCCCTTGGTCTATAGGTTTGTATGGGCATTCCTATAAATCAATGGTTACTTTTCTATTACTATT
This sequence comes from Dactylorhiza incarnata, assembly GCA_033032865.1. Taxonomy (NCBI): domain Eukaryota; kingdom Viridiplantae; phylum Streptophyta; class Magnoliopsida; order Asparagales; family Orchidaceae; genus Dactylorhiza; species Dactylorhiza incarnata. Next base: position 283,243 of record JAWHQI010000477.1, read on the forward strand.
GTCTTTACTTACTGCACTTTACTTATTCTTTACCTGCTCTTACAATGCCCCATTATTGCTTCAATTATATATATACACATGTATAATGTAGAAACATTTCCTGTACCACTATCACCTGCTCTTTGTTATACCCCTTGCTATCCTCCGCTTCATCCTCCCGCATGGTGCCTAGGATCCATTGGGGGTGGGGTGGGGAACATAAGGCTTAGTCTTTTTGACTATCGGTCAGTGGACCATATCATTTTAGGGGATCGAGGAGACGCAACAACACCAGAGGCCGATGCAGACGGAGGCAGATCGGTGCAGTACAGGAGCACAGGATTCAAGATCAGTGAGTGATTAGGAGTTAGATTCCGCGAGTGATCTTGTAGTGAGGATATGATGTACAGGGCATGAGCTCTTTATTATTGTAACCCTTGTTATCTTTTTATTCAGTTTTTCATGTGGACATTTTTATATTTTTCATGTTGATTATGTGGACTTGTCTTCTTTAATGCACTTTTCTTTGTGATCGATTTGGCTGGCAGGATCAGTGTTTTGTGGTGGTGACCTTCCCGAGTGAAGGTGTCACGGCAAAGCGGCGGTTCTGGGCCTAAGACCCGGTGTTTGGAAAGAAAGAAAAAATGGGGTCTTATAGAAGCAGTGGTCGATGAAATCCGAACAGTGGTCGACGAAATCCCAGCAGCGCTCCACGAAAGTCCTCTGCAGTTAATCAATGCTCAGAATATCATTTGGCGAGCTCAGCCTGACGAATGACGAGCTGAGGTCGACAAATTTCTACAGCATTTATTTTATATATATTTTCTCGACTAAATATTATATTTCTTATTCTAATATGCTGTCAGACTTTATTAAAGCAATATTTATTTATTCTATTTTATATATTGATATATATATTACTGTTCTGACATTACAGCGTGCAAGCATTTAATGATGTAGCCGTTTGGCAAAAGCATTAATTAATAGAGCCGTTGCAGCAAGTCAAACACGGCAAGAATTCAAACAGATAAATATACAGCAGATAATATATATCAGAATATATATATATATAGCTGTTATCTCTCGACAGAAGATAGAACATAATATATTAATATTGTTGTACAGGAATTAGAGAAGAAAAGAAAGAAGAAGAAAATCAGAGGAGCAAAAAGAAGAACAGATCCAGATTTTATTATCTTCTTTTTGCTAGCATATTTCTTGCAGATCTTCTACAACCTGAGACACCAAATCAATATCATTTGCTCAGGAAGAAGAAGAAGAAGAGTATCACAATCTAGAGGAGAAGCTCCATTCACAAGGCTGTCATCTATTCTAAATCAGACAGGGGAAGCTTCCTTCAACATCATCATCAAGATCCAAACATAACTACCAATCAGTATCTTCATCAAGAGTCTTCTCAGCACAAAGAGAAGAACAATAAATCTTTTCCCTTTCTTCTTCCCCATCTTGTACAGGGTTAAAACTCCCTTCAAAGGTTTACCTGTTGGTGGCAAGACACCTGATCAAAAAATCTAGTTGGTTTATAAGCACCTGATCAAAAGCTTATAGGTGAATTGGGCACCTGATCAAACCTCCATTGGTGTGTGGACACCTGAACAAAAACACCTTGGTGTGAGGGCACCTGATCAACTCTCCTAGTGGATTCCTACCAGTGGGTAGAAGAGTAGATGTACCCAGATTTTGGGGAACTACTATATATCTTGTGTCATCTGGATGTGCTTTGTTTTATGTTTTTATTTCTGTTTTGCTGTGCTGTTTATTTATGCCTACTTAGTGTTTGCTCTAATTACTCATACAACACACCTATATATATATCATTATTTTGGAAGTAAAACTTAAACAAGAGTTTTAAACAGATAATAAGAACTAAACTCTCCTTTCAATTGTTATCAAAGCAGGTTGATTTTATCAATCACCCTCATCAGAGGATATCAATTGTCCTTTTCAATTGGTATCAGAGGAGGCTGATTTTATTTTTTCAATTTCTTGCACCTGATACTCAATTGAACCCCTTTCAATTGGTATCAGAGGAAGTTGATTTTTTAGACAGACTAACACCTGAAATCACAAGGATCACTTAGTTCTTATTTTTTTTTTGTAAAAAGGTTTTTCAAAAATTTGATGGCACAAGCAGATTTTCTATTTTCAGATCCACATTTATGTAATTTGGATAGATTTGAGTTATGGCAAGCTAGAATTAAGTTATATATGAATGCCATAGATGAAAATATTTATAAATCTGTTTTGACAGGAACTCAATCTTCAATCTCTTCTTCAACAGATGATCAAGAAAAGTTGATCAGTGTTGATGCCATAACCATGGAGATATTGGCTAAATCAATGTCAAATGACATTCTTCTTAAAGTGGCTGATTGCACTTCAGCAAAGAGCATCTGACACTCCCTCTCTAGGATGGTAAATAAATCCATTCCTACTTCTTCGACTAACATCATTTTTGATGCAGAGCCATCAACTACTCTAACTGAAGAAGAAGAAAAGGAAGAACCAAAAGCCACATCTTTTTGCATGATGGCTATATATGGTTCAGATTACAAATCAGATGCTGAATCTGATGAAGAAAAGGTAAAAGAGGTAACAACATTTCCTAATTTTACCTCTGATTTCACATCTGCTTTCAACTCACCATCTACAGATTTGATAAATTCTGAATTAGAATCAGAAAAAGTAATTATATCAGATTTTGAGTTAATATATACAAATATGATAAAATCTGACAAAGAAATAAAAGAGTTAAAAATAACTTCTGAACACACAAGATTTAAAATAGATTTGAAAACATCAAATAAGAAAAATTTTTCTTTAAAAAATAAATTTGAACATCCTGTTAAGAAGAAAAGTATTTATGTTCAACAAAATCAGAATAAATTTTCAAATTTGTATTTCAATGAAATAAAAAGACCAACATATCTAATTATAAAACATTTGCTTTTGCCTATTTTAAAACATGTATAATTAAATTAAACAGCAATTATATGATTCTGTTGAATTTTTCTATTTTAAAAGCAATGTCAGATAACTTCACTCTCTTACAGGATTTTTTTCTCCAAAATCAGTTTGAGCATTCTACTCAAGTATCATAGATCAGAAATGATCAGAGCTCTGAGTGTGAGTTGATGAGTCCCAATTATATGCACATTTATGGACTCATCTGGGTCGATTATCTAGTCTATGCACTACACTTTAGGCATGTTTTCGTTCATATTTGATAGCCATTGATTATTCCATGCTAAGTGCACTTCTAGGCCCGTTTCGTTGTGCAATTGCACGCTTTATTGTTGGGGGTAAGCACATTGTGCTCCCCATTCTTTTTATGATATTATGATGTTGCTGGAGGTGTTTCCCCAGCTGTATGATTGCTATTGTTGCTGTGCAGGTGGGTAGATCATCAATTATGCCCAGATTTCATGTCTGCATGAATCGCACGGTCATGCGTTTTCTTGACGCACGGTCGGCTGTGATCGTGCGCATTCATTTATGGCCCAAAACAACATTCTGAATTTGATTGTGCATTTTTACGCACGGTCGTGCGTTTGGTCGTGCATTAACAAATTCTGCAATCTGTTCTATTTAAACTGCGATTTTTAGGTTTTCTAGGCCCCGGACAGTTCCACGATTTCTTCCGCCGTAGCAACTGCTCCATTTTTCGTCCATTCTTCCTCCCCCTTTCACCCGAGGCCACCTCTCATCATCCAAGCACTTCAAGGGAGAGATCCTAGCCCTACTCTCATCAACCGAGGAAGGAGTACACAACTTTTGTGGCGGCCGGATCGTGACACGGAGAAGACGGGTATATTGGAGGGAAGGTGATAGCTCCTCTGGACCCCGGACGCAGTTGTGGACCAAGCTAGGACGCGGATTGACAACCCGATGATTCCTACCGTGAATCCTAACAAGTCTCTGGATGTGGTTGTATTTCTAGCTTTTCCTCCTTTCCTCCTTATGATTGTAGTTAGTTTCTCTTATGTTGATGATGTTGCACTCTATATTTGTTGAACTTCTTGTCAAATATTATGAAATGTTTTCATGTTTATGAGTGCTTGAGGTGTGCTTTCGTGGTGATTGTGGTGTGAGTGTTCGTTGTTGCCGCACTAGCAATTGCTAGAGGCGTGCTTGTTGACGAGGTGCTTGCGACCCTCATTCCGCCGGTGTGACCCACTCCATCAGTAAGCCTACTCTTCCATCCGCCAAGCGAAGCGGTGCATAGCAGCCCGTGTAATCCATCCGCCTAGCCAAGAGGTGCTAATGGCCCTCAAAAACCTTTCTGCAGTTACATCCACCTCATCCGCTTGCCTACTCGCCCTTCCGCGTAGCAAATCCGTGCATAGCAGCCCGTGTAGTAATCCATCCGCCCGGTGAAGCAGTGCGCTCAAGGCCTGCATAGGAGTAGTTGTAGCATTTTCTTTTATTTTCCACAACCAAATCAACCCCCATACGCATTCCATCCGACCAAAGGACTTCGATCTCAAGTCCTTCCTCGAATGTTAACTCCACCTTACTGTGTTCCTTGAGAGATTCGATACTTGGGGATTTACTTCCTTATATTATTACTTGACAACGACCGGTTCACTGCCGTTTCGTGCCGCAGTCTTACTACTGCCTATAGCGGTGTGCTAAGATTTGCGCATCAAGTTTTTGGCGCCGTTGCCGGGGAACTCAGACGTGTGAGTTTTCTGGAGAGGGAGAATCTGAGAGAGAAGCCCTTCCATTTGTAAATTGCTTCCTTTCTTTATTTTATTTCTTATTATCCCTTTTTCCTGTTTTATATTAGGTTGCTTAGTAAATTATTGTTGGGTGTAGCATTTTGCACAATAGTGTTTTTCTTTTGAATCTTGTTATCTTCACACAATGTGGGCTTCATTTAATATTCGTTGCCATTTGTGTGGAGATATCTCTCATGCTAGTGATAGATGTCCAAAGGGAGATAATAGCCCTAGCACTCAAGGCCAGTATATGGAGCACCGACTTCGTCTGGTACTCCATATGGTCCGCGTAAGTCCTATGGCTATTCTGCTGAGCCTTTACCATCACACTTCTTTTCGGCTTCAGCTCCTACTATGCCAAAGAAGCCCACAAGGCAGTGCTTGTTTTGTCAGATCCTGGATCATGCCTTGTCAGAACATAAGGCTTAGTCTTTTTGACTATCGGTCAGTGGACCATATCATCCTTCGCCAATTGGATGAGGATGACGAGCCGGATATCCGGATCGCCCCGACTCCTACTTTTGGCAGCACACCTTCAACATCTGGTTATGTGCCCGTATCACCTTCATGCTTTGAAGGGTATGGCATGGACATAATCACCAGATGTGTGGATGATCTAGGCTCTGACACGACTGAGCCCATCTCCCCTGTGCATATATCATCGTGTATAGATTCGATTCTTTGCGAGGAATCAGTGCTTGACTTTTATCCAAGCACTATTCCTCCCCCTATTGTGCATTTTACTACATTTGTCTCTGACGACATTATTGAGGATGTTTCGCAGGATAAGGCAGGTGATTTATGTGTTGTGCCTCTTCCAATGGAGGAGGATATTTTCCAAGATGACGAGGATTCTACCTCAGCACCGGTGGAGGAAGTCCAAATCGTGGAGGAGGTCACTGATGATCCTACTGAGCCCTGCAGCATTGTCGATGATGCCGACAATATCTTATTTCCCCAACCTCTTGGGAGTGAGATAGGGACCACTCCCTCGATTGAAGTTCATTTAAGTTTTTCTTCTTTTTTATTTCCTAACCCCCCTTCTTCATCTGAGCCTGTGCAGGTTGAGTCTTCACAGGTACTTCAGGAGGACTTGGAGCATTCTGCTCAAGTCAATGATGAGTGTATCCTCTCATTTGAGGAGGTTGATCCCCCCTCCATAGAGGAAGCCTCATTCATTGCCTTCTCCTTCTGCCGCCCCCCTGAAGACAACACCTTGCTGGGCAAGGATCTAGTTTGTGGTGAGATGAGTGAGGACCAGCTCTCCTCCTCTTCTTACTTCCTATTCCTGCTACTTGTGTTCAGCAGGTATTTTTATTTAGGTAGGGGAGTAATTGTTTTGTCGCCGTATCGGTACCCGCTACCGACACGCGTATTAGAACAGTTACCTGTGCGCTTTTCTTTTCATAGACCCATTAGCTAGAACTGTTTTAAATTTGAATAAGTCGTGCTGGGATGACAATAACCCCAGTAGTTATCTTACGTTTCCTGCATTTTTATTTTATCTAGTTTAGTTTAGTTAATGATATTTCATTTTAGTATGTACATTTTCTTTTGTATTTGCGGAGCTCACCCCTGCAGGTCCTTTTTCTGGATGGCGGATGCTGCAGCTTTTTCTTGATTTACACGCCAATCTTCTAGTATGCTCATTTCTGAGCATGGGTAACTTTTCTTCCCCCTAGTCTTTTATTTAATTTTCATGTTTACATCATTTGTGTTTATTGCTTAGATTAAGTCTGGGGGAGAGTCGTGATGTGTTACTCACTGCACGTACACATCTCAGTGCATGCTAGAAGTATTTTATTTCAGTTATATTATTTGTTCATCTTCACCACACACCACTACACCCACTTGAGTGCGTACTCATCTGTATGTGTGCTCTGAGTTGAATTTAATTCTTCTGCTTATTTGAGAAAGTCTAGGTGCTATCTTAGGACTATGTAGTGGAGTAAAATGTTGACTCCAGTAGTGTTCCTAGTCGAGTGCTCGGTTGCATAGAAATTTGTGTAGATTATACTTCTTTTTATACTTATGGTTTTATATTTTATCTATTAGTGTAAATGTTGTTTACTCTACTCAAATGGTGAATCCGGTGTGAATCAAATGGTAGCATAGGATGTGTGTAAACGATCGCTAGACTCGTATTGCTTGAGTCGGGAGAAAGGAGAATCTTTCTCGGTGGCTAGAACTTGCCCCAAGCGATTCTTGAAGCATTGACATAGGATAGTTCTAGTGCGTGAGAATGACGTAGGCCATTATTTTGGCCCGGTTGAGCCTTTGTGCCATTCCTGATTTCTTCCCTCGCTAGCCCCTTTTTGCCTACCCCTTCCTCTTGATTCGGCTCCACTTTTATCTCACCAAAAGCTTAAAAGCCGATCCTAGTCACACACCCAAATCCGAGCTTTAGTTTTGTTTTACTTTCATTATTGAGGTGTTGATGTGGTAATTTTTATAGTGGAAACTGTGGGTGTATTTATTGAAAAAATTTGCTGAAGAAGAATGAAAAAAGAAAAAGAAGAATGAAAAAGAAAAAAGAAAAAAAAAAGAGAAGAAAAGATTTTTATGAAAAAGTTAAACTAAAAATTTTGTAAGTATTGGTATTGGGAGTAGGTGGTGCACACACCTATGTTGCAAAAGTCCAAGTGTGGGTGTGTGGTGCACTTGTTTATTTATAGTCGTGCGGGTAGCTCTACCTTATGCTCATGTTGGGTTAGGTGTGCTTAGCCTCCATGTTTATCTTTGTTTACCTCACCGTAACCCAAGCCCCATCTCTAACCTAAAGTCCTACAGACTCCCTCCTTGAACCAATCTAGTGTCGTGGAGAGAATGTGACCGAGCGAGCTTATGGTCACCGACACCGATGGATTTCGGTGGAGTTTGTCCTGCACCCCAATCTTGAGCAATGCTCATCTCAGCACTTAGTTTGCTTTCTCTGTATGCGTGACCGGATGATTCACTGTAGTTCACCATTTTGAGTAGTTGTAATATGCTTTCACTCTTTTAGAAATCTATAAATTATTTGTATAATGAGAAATATTTTATATTATTTTTCTTATGCACGTGAGCATGCGACTTCGCAAGGTACTCTGTATTGTAATTTTAAGCCATCTACTTTTCTTTCCCCGTTTGCTTAGAATTTGTTTGCTCGGGATGCGCAAACAGGTAAGCCTGGGGGTGTGATGAGTCCCAATAATATGCACATTTATGGACTCATCTGGGCCGATTATCTAGTCTATGCACTACACTTTAGGCATGTTTTCGTTCATATTTGATAGCTATTGATTATTCCATGCTAAGTGCACTTCTAGGCCCGTTTCGTTGTGCAATTGCACGCTTTATTGTTGGGGGTAAGCACATTGTGCTCCCCATTGTTTTTATGATATTATGATGTTGCTAGAGGTGTTTCCCCAGCTGTATGATTGTTATTTGGTGCTGTGCAGGTGGGTAGATCATCAATTATGCCCAGATTTCATGTCTGCATGAATCGCACGGTCGTGCGTTTTCTTGACGCATAGTCGGCTGCGATCGTGCGCGTTCATTTATGGCCCAAAACAACATTCTGAATTTGGTCGTGCGTTTTTACGCACGGTCGTGCGTTTGGTCGTGCATGAACAAATTCTGCAATCTGTTCTATTTAAACTGTGATTTTTAGGTTTTCCAGGCCCCGGACAGTTCCGCGGTTTCTTCCGCCGTAAGGGGCGACTGCTCCATTTTTCATCCATTCTTCCTCCCCCTTTCACCAGAGGCCGCCTCTCATCATCCAAGCACTTCAAGGGAGAGATCCTAGCCCTACTCTCATCAACTGAGGAAGGAGTACACAGCTTTTGTGGCGGCCGGATCGTGACACGGAGAAGACGGGTATATTGGAGGGAAGGTGACAGCTCCTCTGGACCCCGAACGTAGTTGTGGACCGAGCTAGGACGCGGATTGACAACCCGACGATTCCTACCGTGAATCCCAACAAGTCTATGGATGTGGTTGTATTTCTAGCTTTTCCTCCTTTCCTCCTTATTATTGTAGTTAGTTTCTCTTATGTTGATGATGTTGCACTCTATATTTGTTGAACTTCTTGTCAAATATTATGAAATGTTTTGTATGTTTATGAGTGCTTGAGGTGTGCTTTCGTGGTGATTGTGGTGTGAGTGTTCGTTGTTACCGCACTAGCAATTGCTAGTGGCGTGCTTGTTGACGAGGTGCTTGCGACCCTCATTCCGCCGGTGTGACCCACTCCATCCGTAAGCCTACTCTTCCATCCGCCAAGTGAAGCGGTGCATAGCAGCCCGTGTAATCCATCCGCCTAGCCAAGAGGTGCTAATGGCCCTCAAAAACCTTTCTGCAGTTACATCCACCTCATCCGCTTGCCTACTAGCCCTTCCGCGCAGCGAATCGATGCATAGCGGCCCGTGTAGTAATCCATCCGCCCGGTGAAGTAGTGCGCTCAAGGCCTGCATAGGAGTAGTTGTAGCATTTTCTTTTATTTTCCACAACCAAATCAACCCCCCTCCGCATTCCATCCGACCAAAGGACTTCGATCTCAAGTCCTTCCTCAAACGTTAACTCCACCTTACTGTGTTCCTTGAGAGATTCGATACTTGGGGATTTACTTCCTCATATTATTACTTGACAACGACCGGTTCACTACCGTTTCGTGTCACGGTCTTGCTACCGCCTATAGCGGTGTGCTAAGATTTGCGCATCATGAGTCTCTTCTGATTAAGGGGATTATATAGAAAGAAGCTATCAGACTTTGTATTTATTATTTTAAAATTCTTAGAATCTGTTAACAGCTAGCAATTCATTTCATTTATATTCCTATTTAAATCAAAATCTAGGAAATCAGAAATTTCTCAGTTATAAAAGAAATTTAAAAATAATCTCTGTCCCTTAAGCAGCTCAAGACTTTTTATGCTTAGGAATCCTAAACCAAATAGGGGGAGATTGTTAGAACCTAGTTAATTTGGATTAGGATCCCAACTCAAATAGGGGGAGATTGTTGGAACCTTCGTTTTGATTTGAGTTAGGATCCACCTTTAATGTCTAAAGTTTATATCATAATATATCTTATAACTTAGGATAAATTAGATTAAGTTAATAGGCTGAAAATAATATATAAATAATATACTAAGAAAAATATATATATAATAATAGGCTAAATAATATAAGAGAAAATAATATAAGAGAAAATATTATAAGAGAAATTAATATAAGATAATATAAGAGAAGAAATGTATTTCAGATATCCACTACGTTCAACGAACGTCGAACGGAGCTCAACATTCGTCGGACGGCGTCCGACGAACAGATTATTCTATAGCAGTGCTCGGCAAATTACAGCAGGGAAGCAGCGGTCGACGAAATCCGAACAGCAGTCGACAAAATCCCAGCAGCGCTCGACGAAAGTCCTCTGCAGTTAATCAATGCTCAAAATATCATTTGGCGAGCTCAGCCCGACGAATGACGAGCAGAGGACGACGAATTTCTACAGCATTTATTTTATATATATTTGCTCGACTAAATATTATATTTCTTATTCTAATATGGTGTCAAACTTTATTAAAGCAATATTTATTTATTCTATTTTATATATTGCTACATATATTGATGTTCTGACATTACAGCGTGCAATCATTTAATGTTGTAGCCGTTTGGCAAAAGCATTAATTAATAGAGCCGTTGCAGCAAGTCAAACACGGCAAGAATTCAAACAGATAAATATACAACAGATAATATATATCAGAATATATATAGTTGTTATCTCTCGACAGAAGATAGAACAGAATATATTAATATTATTGTACAGGAATTAGAGAAGAAAAGAAAGAAGAAGAAAATCAGAGGAGCAAAAAGAAGAACAGATCCATATTATATTATCTTCTTTTTGTCAACATATTTCTTGCAGATCTTCTACAACCTGAGACACCAAATCAATATCATTTGCTCAGGAAGAAGAAGAAGAAGAAGAGTATCATAATCTTGAGGAGAAGCTCCATTCACAAGGTTGTCTTCTATTCTAAATCAGATAGGGGGAGCTTCCTTCAACATCATCATCAAGATCCAAACACAACTACCAATCAAGATCTTCATCAAGAGTCTTCTCAGCACAAAGAGAAGAACAATAAATCTTTTCCCTTTCTCCTTCCCCATCTTGTACAGGGTTAAAACTCCCTTTAAAAGTTTACCTGTTGGTGGCAAGACACCTGATCAAAAAATCTAGTTGGTTTATAAGCAACTGATTAAAAGCTTATAGGTGAATTGAGCACCTGATCAAACCTCCATTGGTGTGTGGACACCAGAACAAAAACACCTTGGTGTGAGGGCACCTGATCAACTCTCCTAGTGGATTCCTACCAGTGGGTAGAAGAGTAGATGTACCAGGGTTTTAGGGAACTACTATTTATCTTGTGTCATCTGGATGTGCTTTGTTTTATGTTTTTATTTCTGTTTTGTTGTGCTGTTTATTTATGCCTACTTAGTGTTTGCTCTAATTACTCATACAACACACCTATATATATATCATTATTTTGGAAGTAAAACTTAAACAAGAGTTTTAAAAAGATAATAAGAACTAAACTCTCCTTTCAGAAGATTTGGCAACTCGACGTAAAGAATGATTTCTCGTATGGTGAGATTGACAAGGATATCTTCATCGTGCAACCACCTAGTTATGTTTCTGAAGTTCATCCAGGACACGTCTGCAAGCTCAAGAAAGCTCCTTACGGGTTGAAGCAAGCGCCTCGAGGGTGGTATGGGAAGATCGCAGAATACCTCCAGTTCTGCAGATACTTTGCTTCGGATTCAGACACGAGTCTATTCGTAAAGAAGACGGGGGAGCTGCAAGTCTTGGTTTTATTATACGTGGATGACATGATCATCACGGGGAACCCGGAGGTGGAGATATTTAGGCTTCGGGCCGAGTTAGTTATCAGGTTCGAGATGAAGGATTTATGTGAGCTTCATCATTTCCTTGGACTCGAAGTAGAGAGGAAAGAGAGCGGTGTGCTCATTTCTCAGAAAGGTTATGTGGAGCGGATTGTTAAGCGATTCAGCATGCAGGATGGGAAGAGCAGCTCTAATCCACTAGAGGTTGGTCTAAAACTTCGGCGGGATGAGGGGAGGATTCTTCCTGATCTGTTGGTGTTCCGAGCTCTTGTTGGGAGTCTGACATATTTAACGATTACCAGGCCGGATATTGCTTATGCAGTTGGCAGAGTGAGTCGGTATATGGCGGAGCAACAGAAACCTCATCTGGTGGAGGCTAGGAGTATTTTAAAATATGTGAAGTCAACCTCAGACATGGGTCTCCATTATGGGAGAGACACCGGATTTTGTCTGCATAGATACATGGATGCCGATTATGGGGGAGATTCTGACGATCGGAAGTCGACGTCTGGTTATCTTTTCCTATGCAGATTGGCGGCTATTTCATGGTGCAACAAGAAGCAGGATTATGTGTCCATCTCTACCACTGAAGCGGAATACAAGGCTTCGGCCTTGGCAGCTCAGGAAGCCATCTGGCTTAGGAGATTGGTGGAGGACGTCCATAAGGAGGTGCGAGGTCCTACTCTGCTATATGGTGAAAATGAGAGTGCTCTCAAACTAGTTAATAATCCAGTTTGTCACGCTCGGACCAAGCACATCGAGATCGAGCATCGTTTCATTCGGGAAAAGGCACTGGAGGGATCTTTGATGGTTGAGCATGTGCGGAGCGAGGATAATGTCGCTGATATCTTCACGAAGCCGCTGGAGAAGGGACCATTCACTCAGTTACGAGGTTTGCTTGGGCTGACTTCCACTTCTCACTTCAAGGGGGAGTGTTGAAATTGTTGAAGCGAGGAGTGAAGTGGAGGTCAGATGGTCTGTGCGGTTAGACACGGCGGTCTGATAACCGCAGATCAGGCGGTCTGGATGATAGACCGTGTGGGCTGTCTTCCAGCATTGGAATGGTGAATTGCCAGTTGCAGGTGACTTTGATCTCTCGGCTATCTCGGCCTTTCTAGTGTTGCCAGTGCTTTGCGGTCTGTCCGCGCGACTTGTTCGCATAGTCGGCGGACTGATCAGCCTGCTTGACTCGGCAGTTTGCGCGAGTTGTTTGCTACCCGCTGTTACTGGTGGGCGGTTATCCTATCACTATAGGAGGTGATGGCACTCCTTCTCGCGCTTATTAATAGGACCCCCATCGAAGCTAAGAATAAGAAGTGAACAGTTGTGCGACTTGCTTGTGGTTCTGATCTGATCAGAGGAGACCGCGATGGATAAGTCGATAGCAGTCAGTGGCGGGTAGCAGCAGGAGGTCACGGTTAGCGATAAGGCAGTTTCTATTCAGCTCGTTTCGAGCTTTCAATAAAGATCAGTTCGAGCGGGTAGGCGGTTTGCCTTTGCTGAACTGTCTTATGTTCTGTTCTTCAGTAGCTGTGTTCATGGTTAGGAGCGGCAAAGTGACTACGGTTAGACGTCCTTGCTCGGGAGAACAAAGTGAGCATTGGAATAATGGGCAGTCCGTGTGTTGAGTTGTGGGTTGGTGATTTCGTGGTTAGTCGCGCGGTCAGCTTAGCGACTTGGCAGATTGCGCGGACAGCTTTGTTAGTCGGGCAGTTTGGCGGGTTATTTCTTTGTAACCGCCAGCTTCTTGTGGTTGTTTCTTTTCTCCTCATCTGGCGTTCTGATAAATCATGTCTCACTATGTACAGAAGATAGTTAATACAAGATTTTGCTTGGTTCCTTCATTGTTTCTAGTTTCTTGTGCTTGGTATGATTGAAGTGTTCCTGCGACCTAGTTCTCGTTTTTTCGCTTATCAAAAATTTGCACACCCTTGCCGTGAGGTGTTGGTCATCCAGAGATTTTTAGGCCTTCATTGTCTTGTGTCTTTTCTGGTGTGTTGTTGTCGGTCAAGAAAGAGTGGAGCAAGCTAATGCTTAGAAGAAGAAACGTGTTGCCGCCGGAGCTAGCGAGATCCAACCGGCGAGCCGTCGCTGCCAACGAAAGAAAATCGCGTCGTAACCACTCTTCACTGAAATCCTTGAGGCTTTAATGGTTGGGAAGGATTGGACGCATGTAACGATCTCTTTCTCCCCGGGTTTAAGATTCGATTGTGCATATGTGTTATGATGTGATTGTGTGGCACCTGGTTTCTCTAATTAGAGAACCTGAGGCGACCACGGTTCATAGTGAACTTCTGGGTCGATTGTGTCCGTCCCCGACATATTATGCATTAGAAATATCCGACGAACGATTGCGGATTAGGCATGCTGTGTGAAGCCTATCTGTGGCGATAAGCCTGGATCAGTATTGTTGATTGCATATTTTATACCGAATAATTATCCGTGTTTCTTTTGTCGTGTTTGCTTACGGGTTGAGAATTGACGTGGGTTGAGGCCGTGAGAATCTGTGTATGGCCTAGGTTGATAGTGAGACCGTGTTGATTTGTGATTTGTACCTGTAGAGAAACATGAGTGACGACGAAAGAATTGGAATATAAATCAATAATGAGGCTTAGTTGATTTTAGATATTTTGCCTTGCGAATCATTGCCATAATTATCGGCATTGGGTGAAAAGCTCCAAGTTTGGGATAAATACCATATAGAGCGATAGTTTTTTATAGAATACGTGGTGGTAAACTCTTACGCATAATATCAATCACAATATTAATGAAATCATCGTAAGTGACATTGGAGGATTAACTGGTCAAATCCCTCCTAATCAGGTTTTGAGCGGAGTGTGTTATGTGAGCACTATTTATGGAATTATCCGTATGATATCGAGTTTGAACTCTTAGGTGTTCGATGCCATCTAGTGGCTTAATAATGTTGAATGATCTCTTGTATGATCTTATGTGAGTTGATTAGATCTCCACCTAGAACGTATGGTAGATGTGATAACCTTGTAGGATGTTTTGCTTCTATTTTGATTATGTGATGTTTGCTTCTGATTAAGTGAACATGATGAGGTAAAGTCGAACCAGCATCGTGTTGGTAAAATGATGATCTGAGAAATGGGAGTAGAGTTAACCAAACATGCACCATGGATGTGGCAGCATGTGGTGTATCCCTTTTATATGATGTACCATGGGAGAGACCGTGAGTCTGGAGATAGTCCGGACGGGTGAGATGATCAGGGGACTTGGAGTTATGTGCTCCTAGTCTTTGTTGGAGTGCCTTGAGTGCACAATATTAATGTTTGGGCCTTTGATGGGCCTTTGTATTGTAGTTCATGCTTTGAGGACATAGGTCAAGTAGGCCCCCCTATCATGTTTGCTCTGATGGTTGTAGGTATGGCCCTCCTATCACTATGTTTGAGAGCGTGGGGCAAACTAGACTTATGTCCCTTCTGATAAAACAGTTGTGTAGCTCGACATAAAAAGGGCGTACGAGTATGGCATGTCGTGTACATAGCGAGAGAGCTTCATTGTGCATTATGTTGTGGTTTCGGGTTTCATACATAGGATCTACTAGTGCGGCCCTTGGTGCCTAGTTGTTTACCGCCTTGAGTGCGGAGCTTGGATGTTTGCTTGTTATGGTTTCAGTAGCCTAGGACATGTTAGTCCGCTACTAGGAATAGAGTGCTTGAGTAGAACATTTAGTCATTAGCCCTGGTGTGCATATAGACCCATTTACTTTCATTCTCAACTTAGAAACATGTTTGATGATTGTGTCATATACTTGCATGTTTATTCTTGTGTTTTATTTTCATGTGGTGATGCGCTGATCTGTAGAGCTCCTGCTCCCCAAGATCGGCTAGGATTCCCAGGGAGAGGTAGATTTATTACACAGTGATTGGTCAGCTCTGACTGGCACTCAATTTCCGCTCGTTTGTACTTGGTTGCAGGAACGTGCGCACGCTGTAAGTGCTTGCTGCCAAATAAGAAATGAGCGTGGTAGTTTAGCTTGCTGCTTGGTTTCCAAGTATTTAAATGCATCGCTAGCTTTGGGACCTGCGAGTCTCTTTTGGGAGGTTGTTCCCATTTCTTTCATTTCTGGACTTTTATTTATTACAGTGTAAATTTATTAATGGACTATATATTGTAGTTGACATTCATTTCTAGGATTTGGTTTAGTTTAGCTTTTGTTTATTTTAATGAGCACTCTGAGATGGATGGTTGTTAATTATCATTTATTAATACTTCTGTTTGTATAAGTTGTATCGTGTGGGGCCCGACCGGACCCATAACATAAGCCGAATTACAAGTAGGGTGTTACATCAAGTACAACCAAATCAAGTTAGGCTAAGACATGCTCAAAATATATATAAAAAAATGTGTGGCACTAAAACTAAGTCGTCACGACTCTCTTATCCTACTCTGAAGTCATCATCAGTGCAGTGATCACAGGTACCATCGGGGTCTCCTCCTCAATCTCTATACTATCCTATAGGTAGAGATGGTGTTGCGGTATTGGCTACTAGTGTTGCGGCATCGGCTACTGATGTTGCAACATCGGCTACTGGTGTTGCTACTCCTGGAGTGGTGACAATGAAAGCATTAGTCTATGAAGACTAAGTGCTTCCCCTTCCTCGCCCTCAATGCATCCTAAAGCACTGGATGGAAGGAAGAAAAGAAAACCTGCAACAATTGGGTGAATGAACAAGTAACACGTGACAAAGTAGTGTAAAAACAGCTATACGTAAGAACAAGTAAAGAGGAAACAGTGTATTAGTAAACACATAAACATAATGCAGGAATATAAGTATTATATCCAAAATTTAACCTAACATATAAGAGTTTCCTACAAACTTATATGTTAGGGATCTCGAAAAAATGACAAGTAACTTATCATATCGGAGCTATCATAGGGACTTATATGATAAGGAACTGTATGTGCAATACAACGATATGCCATGATGTTATACTTATGTAGACTCTTGACTTGTAGTGTACAAAATGACTACACACACCCTATATCGACATAGAATCTTTCCAGTTGTGAAGTGGGTAGCAAACCTCATGGGCCTCATCATCGTGGGAAGACAATAATAGTGGGTCGAACAACTCCCTCTTCTAGGTAAATAACACACTATAAACCTTGGCCCCGAGTGTAGAGCCTCTACCTGTACCTATACTGAGCCTAAAAGGACACCATTTCTTGAGTCAATTAGAGTACTGTGCTGAAAGAAACAATCGCAGCAGTCGGCTAAAGCAAAATCCTACTGAGGACTCAAACCTCTATTATATACTCTTGAAGCTAAAAAACTCAGACCCAACTTCTGTCAGTATGCTCTATTTGGAAAAGCTGGTGTCACCCACCACATTTACCAAAATCACACCAATTCATATGCAATTTAAGATGGAGGGACCGCATCTCAACCTCGTCAAGTAAAGGTGAGCATATGGGTCCTCAGCCGGTGATAGATACCTTTAACCCAAACATCATTTGATCCACCACCTTAATTTTCTCACTGCCACCTATACTCTATCAAAATGATCATCACACTCCAAGGATCTAAGTCCTAGGTTTAGGGGGACACTAGGTGAGATAGTGTTGGTGTGACATATAAGGGCTCATAAGTCCAAGCTCTAGTGAAAAGGTGCACAAGCCGTCAATTTCAAAGGCAAGTGTACATAGGTTAAACAAGTTAAAGGTAAGATCTCGAACACCCACTGGGCAGTCATGGTACTATTCAACATGACACGAAGATCTCAAATTTAATCCCATTATGATTACCTAAATTGATGTGATTCTAATCGAGTCACAACTTACTCTCAAAGCTCATCAAATATGAAGTTGCTTATCTTCACCAAAAATGAACAAAATCACATAATTTTTTCATTATTTTCATGCAACTTGGAATTGTTCCCCAAGGAGCTCTAGACCTCCAAATGGGTTGGGCAACCCCAATTTCGAAAGTTTTGAGAGTGTCTGCCCATTAAAGAAGACCACAGTCTTTTTTGGAGGTTCTTGAGACACTAATTACATCCATGAAGTTTACTAGTCCAAAGTGTTGCCCTAAAATCAATCCTATTCAAAATTCCTTATGCATTGCTCTAGGTCTCCAAAGGATATGCATAATCCCAATTTGTTCCCTATAACTTCTATGAAGGAACCGACCTTTAATGGGGACTATAAGGTACTCAAAAGTTGACTTGTACAAGACGGGTGTTAACTTGGTGTCCACTAGCCCAAACATTAATAAACCTTTAAGATGCAAAGCAAACAGCCTCCAAATATCTTCCAATTTTTACCACATATGTATGATATCATGTTTGATCTCCCACCAAAAATTGTGGATTTAAATCCATCATTACCCCCAAATTATTTCATTAATTTGATTAATAATATTATTATTAAAACTTCAGGGAAAATCCTTCAAACAATTCCCAATTTTTTTTGAATGATCCATTTGTCCTAGATAGCATGTGTTCAAATTTATGTGTCTTGGTGATTAATGGATTGAAATTTATGATCAAAACATTACAAACCTTAGGAATTTCAACCTTCATGTTCTAATGGTCATATCTTGAGTTACAATGTCATATGAAAACCTGCCACCCCAATATTGGAAGAAAGGAAGATGCCCAACAATTTTCATGTTGGTCACTTCTCCTAGAAAGAGACAAAAGTGCCCTAAAAATCCATTTGAAGGTGGCTATCCATAAATGATATTGGCACACCATAGCTGTGACATTTAATTACATAAATCAAACATTAAAAGGCGATGACCTGATCTGGGAGCAAATTTGGCAACGCTCAAGACTTCTAAATCAAAAGTAACCTTCCCCAATAGCAGATATGATCAGAGTGTTTAAGGAGATCCAACAGTGGTTGGATCTTATTTCCCATGTGATCAAGGGTGGAGATTAAATCTTGTTGGACACTATTACCCACCTGATTTTAGGCCATGCCACTGACGATCCAATGATCATCATGGCCCACCCTGCCACCAAAAGATTCACCAGATGAAGGTTGTCCTAGGGGTGGTGGTATGGTGGATTATTGTTGATGGTAATCACTGAAATTAGAAGGGAACATAAAACACTCGTATTTATTGCCATAGAACTAATTCCGACGGTGGAGACACCTCAAGGGACTTTGAAAAGGCTTAGGGAATCCTTCCCAACCTGGTGATACCCCGACTAAATCTCTAGAGGCATGAGAAAGGTTGCCCCTAATGGCGGTGGTCTGAGGTGTTGTATCTAGTTGAAATGCCTATCCAGAGCTTGGAGAGAGATTCTAAAGGTCCCTAGATGATCTTAATGGTGATGAGTTGAGGAACACACCTCAGAGGGATTGAAACTGTTTGACCTAGTCCTTGGTGGCATTGCTAGAAATTAATATTAACAGAGCTCCTCCTCACCTCAACTCACTATCGACTGGTCACCGCTTTATCGATTCATTTGGATTTGTATAGAGGAAAGGAGAGGATCTGGAGGTCTGGGAAGGGTTATCAAGACACGGGGGGGGGGGGGGGGGGGGGGGGTATCAACTTGGAAGCTCTCGGGTGAGCTTAACTGTCTGGAAGAGGCTTTCTTAGGTGACTGGCAGGCTTCCTATTGGGAGAGATTGATATAGTATAATCCTTTTGTCTTCTAAGGAGTAGCTCAACCCTACCCTTTTCCCAAAATCAAAAGCAAAAAAGGGTGGTGGAAAAGGAGGTGGATGTTCATGGTTTTCGTTAACTTCCCTAAGGGTTTAGCTTAGGACAACCTTGTCTCTTACGATTACTAAATCAGCTAGTTGGCAATCCATGTACCACTCACAAGGATTGATCCATGAGATCTCATGGCAAGAGGGAGAGGGATTTATTATACAATAATAAAGTTTAGAAATTTAGGTTAAGGAGTTCACTCTAGGGTTGACCTTAGGGTGATGTGTCAACCAATGTGGCATGAGAGAGAGAGGAGAGTGGGTCCATAGTTATAGATCACTAGGTTCCCTTGAGGTTTGATTAAGATTTCGTAATCTAGAAGACTCTAATTGCACAACATATCCTAGAGTTGACTAGGGTTGACTGCATGTCATGTGGCTAGTATAGGTATCAGGGGAAAATCCAATGGTCTAGGGTTGATCCATTTGATCGCCATTGCCCCCCATTGGGTCAAATAGGGTCAATAGCTCATTATCACTCCAATAGGAAAGGGATTGACAAAGAGTTTACTTTACCCAGTCACTTTCGTGAGGTGGACCCTTAAGGGGTCCCTTAGGCCCACCTCTGGCTCATTAGATTATGATTAGGTTAATTAGTGATAGGGTGCACCAAGTAGACTAGAATTAACCTAGCTAAGCTCAATTGAGTTTTGTGTGCACGTAAGTCTCCACTAGGCCACCATTAGATCAGAGATAGATAAGGGAGTCCAAGGGTCCACTCTGAGTCTTGTGTGTGCACATGGGCTCCCCAGGGCCCATTAAGACTCCTAGAGGTTCCCTAAAAATCCTAGGACCCGTAATTTAAAATGGATGTTACAAATCCAATAAACCAAAATTAAAATTTATGCCCAAAATTAAGATTGGATCTAGGGGAGAAAAGCAGAGGATGGATTAAGGTCATATTAACACGCTCCTTTTGCATACAAATTAGCGATTGGTTTTGCGTGCTCTTAGGCAAGCGCACCTATCGTTGAGTATAAGAGTTTTTATGATATCAAGATTCAAATTTATATTATGCATCAGGTTCGCTCTTTACGTAACCTACTTCTATCACCTCTTGTTATCTTATTAGATTTTAACTTTGAAAAGTGATTTTATAATAATTTAAAATATACTTCAAACTAATATAAGATAACTAGTATACTTGATATTAAAAAGATAAGTGGCTTTATAGAATCATTACCAAATAAAGGTTTTGTTTAAGAAAAAGAAGTAATGTTCTGTTTCTATCTATTCCACAGGATTCCTAAACCACTACTCCATCCCCCGGTCGAGACGGCACCGAAGCACTGATTTTAGATGGGCCTACCTGAGAATTTGAACTATGGGTAGGGAACCTAAAGCTCATTTTATCGCTCTTTGAATCCCTTTTCTAGGCGGGAGGATCATGGTTCCTTATTTTTCAAGGAGCAATCGACTCTCTTTATACTATGCTTAACTTTACCCATTTACTCCAAAATCATATGGAGGACACGGATATCATAAATCACGATAGAATTATACTAGTAATAATTCATCGAGTGTTAAATGACATAGCATAAAAGAAGATGAATCAAAACATTCAACATATAAATTAAAGTACTTCTCAAATACAAAAACGACACCATAGAGATTTCAATATTACATAATGAAATGCCGATACTGGGTGATAAGAGAGGAGAATCCTTAGATTGGGGAGATCTAAGAGTAATAAGATATAAACATGAATGCTTGCCTCTCAAAACTCCTTCGCCTTTTGATTTCCTTCCTTCCCCTGGGGAACCGGCCACAAAACTTCTCTAATACAAGTGATACCCTCTCTATCTCTCACTTTTTGTTCTAATTCGAACTCCCTTTCTTCTATCTCTGTCCTTTTATTTATAGATTCGGCAAAATGGGGTGCACACAGTCAGCGTCGCACGGGCGTGTGCCCCATCCACCACGTTGGTAGCCTCCGAACATATCCATGGATCATCCCATGCAGGTATAACGACACACGGTCAGCGTACACGATCGTGTGCCTCGGGCGTGTGTCCCAACCATCGCGTCCAACCTCCAAACATGTCCCTAGTCTTTATCCGTGTTTGATCCTACGTAACAATAATACTCAAAATCATATGTCTTGAGTTGCTAGTAATTGATATGAAAATGATATTCGCGACCTACCACTCCATTCTATTATAACCACGGATAAACCTTAGTAAGAGTGGAGGTAGAAGAAAAGTAGATGTATGATTAAAATGAAGTGAAGTTTACAACATAGAGACAACATAGAGAGACATGATTACATAGACAAACTAAAATAAGATACAAGAAGTAGAGAGGAGGGAAGAAGAGTACAAACATATGCAACCATCCTTGAAGGAATTCCACTCTCCATGAATTTGTTTCTGTAACATCCCCAATCCTTCTAGACCCCTAGTTGGTATTAGGGCATGGGTGGTGTGCTGAGTGGCCACTAAGGCCCTTGGACCAAGTGGAGTGTGCTAGGTGCACACCAAGGGCACAAAACCAGCATAGCCCAATACCACTCCCTTAGGCCAATTGACCCTCAATTCACCAAATTGACCTCCCCCATACCACCCTAACCACCAAGGAAGACCATTACCTTGAGAATTGCACTTGGGTGGGACCAAAAAGGGGATTAAAAAGCATAAAGCTAAAAGCAAAAGCAAACACCCCCCTCTACACTCCACCTCCAATCATCCTAGGCGCCTCCCCTGATTGCTGTGGGTATGGGCATGACCCAGAGGGAAGCAGGAGGTAGCAGGGGGTGGCAGCCATGGTGATAACCATGCAAATCGTGAGCCCCTAAGTTGAAAACCGGGTGTACACTCCTCCCCACCCCATTCGATCCATCCCATTAGCCTCAGAGCGCTGAGAGAAGTCAAAATCAGCTACTGGTGCGAGGAGATTGGTGGAGAATCGCGGCTGTGAGAAGGATCGCCGGAGCAAGGGGAAACCATGGCCAACCGCCGCCGCCGCCACCGCCAAGCTCCATACTAGGTTCGTTTGTCCTCCCCTCCCCCATGCTAGCTTCCCATCACAAAACGCTGAAGGATCGGGCTCAATTGAGCCCGGATCCACCTCTGAAATCCATGGATTTCGGCTCAAATCAGGACGCCTGGGATCGTCGGAAACCGCCGTCTCCGGCCGCCAGTCGCCGGTGGATGGTAGCCCCGACCACCACGAAGGTGTCAGTGGTGTTAGCCGATGGTGGTGGTGGCTGGATCGCCGGCAATCTCCCCTGCAACATCGCCCAGCTCGGTTGAATCGCAACCGTTGGCTGGAGGAGGAAGACGACGCGCCTGCCGCCAGATTTGCGTCAAGATGCGTGCTGTGCATTATTATTAAGGATTAAATTAATTCAAGCTCTTGATTTTCTGCCTCTAAAATTCAGTCCACTTCAATAATTAAATGAGGGCTCTTATTGGCTGAATTAGAAAAAGTTCCCAACATGAAAGTTGTAGGCCTTGTTCTTAACTTTCATTAAGGCTTGAGTTCAAGTCATTTGGTTACCCATAGCTCCCTAGGGAGCTGTTGTACTAGGACTGGTCCTACACTAGGTCAGTCCACTAAATTAATTACTTAGCCCAAACCCCTCAAGATTTGAGGCTGTGCTTTTAACTATAGGTTGGTATACCCTAGGGGCACACCCTTACCAATGGACAGCCCTTGGTGAACAATTTTACCTAGGGTTTTTGTGGTAATTAGGATATTTAAAGTAAGTTGATTTTTGGAGCATATGATGTCCAAATGACACCAAATTTTGGTGGCATGCTCTTTAGTACATGAGTAGTGTCTGCCTAACGTTTCACTCCATTTGGAGTTGATTTGATATGAAAAATGGGAAACCCTAATGAGGGCCTTTAAGGGTCAAATTAGGGTTTAGGTCATATTGAGGAGTTGAGTGTGTTAGCCTCCTCCTATCATGATGGTTATGTAGGTATTGATATTCGAATGCTTGTGACACACCATCATGACCTTTTTCCTTCACAAGTCTGCTTTTTTGACTTCTGTCTACGTTCGTCGATATTCGTCGAGTGTTCACGAGAACATTCGACGAATAGACTTAGCAGCAGAAATTTCTTCTTTAAACTAGAAATTTGGCTTCTGTCTGGATTCGTCGATATTCATCGGGAGTTCACGAGAACATTCGATGAATAGACTTAGACGCAAAAAATTCTTCTTTAAACTAGAAATTTGGCTTCTGTCTGGATTCGTCGATATTCGTCGGGTGTTCACGAGAACATTCGACGAATAGACTTAGCCGCAGAAATTTCTTCTTTAAACTAGAAATTTGGCTTCTGTCTGGATTCGTCGAGATTCATCGGACCTTCACGAGACATCTCGACGAATTGACTTAACAAAACTTTCTTTTCTCCTGAAAACCTGCTCCACTCCTCAAACTTGAAAACCTTCAGTTATGAGTATATGAAGTACACCCCCAATAGAGATATTACACATGGACCAGCACTTTGTTCACACAATGAGGGATTACATTGTCTAGAACTACGTCCATTAGGGTGGTGTGACCTAAAACCCTAAAGGTAAACCCTTAAGTTTGCAAGTAGGGTTTTGTGAAGGACATATGACCAAATGTCCTTGCCTTGGCTCAGAACTTTGAAGACATGTTTGTAAGGGGATAAAATGTCTTAGATAATTTATTGGGATTTTTTTTGAGGCATTTAAGTATTTTTCTCCTAAATAATGAGATTGCCACCCTTTTTCCTTAAATAAATAAAATACATGGTCATATGACCTTGTATGGCTTTGAAACTTTATCAGTGACTGAATAGGGATTAGAATGAACTATAGTAATTTTTCTATGATTTATTGAAGTATTATGCCTTGTGTAGGAATTTGTAAAGTGCATACTAGCTTAGAGGAATATAATTATGAAAAATGTCAAATCATTGGGTAAAATTATGATACTTGGATATCTGTCATTTTATGTTGTTATATGCCCATGATAATTGTTTGGAAGCTTGTAGAATTGTTATTCATGTACTTCATGTAGAAATTGGAATTTACATCACTTGGGTATTAAATCATTTTAAAATGTCAAATCACATGGTATTGACACAATCCTTTGTTAGAGGACTCTAGGTCCCCATTTGGACACTTGGTAATTTTTGGAGAATTTTTCAGAAGTGAATTCCTATTTTTCCTAATTATAGTGGCATTTTGGTAATTATACAACTATGATGATTTAGTGGGACAAATCACACCCTAGGGTCATGGAACTCAGTGAACCACCTTGATATTGGATATTCCCTTACTGATAATTTTCATGTAGCATGAAGAATCATTTTGAGGGTAGTTCATGCGCAATTTGACTTAAGGCCTTAACTACTTTAAATTATATTAAATACCAAATTAATATGGAAAATTATGGAAATTGGAGCATACCTTATTAAGGTCAGTGGGAGCCTAGGATAATTATTAGAGACCCTGGTGATGAGTTTTTAGAAGGGTTCCCTTATGGGGTTGATAGCTAGTTCAACTTAGTGGTCTGCGTTTAGTAAAAACTGAATTTTGAGTTTTAGACAATTCAGACCACTAAGTAGTGTTTACAAGTTATATACAATCAGTAATTGAGTTATAGCACACAATGATTCATGGAAGGTCATTCCTAGGGTTAGTTGTGAGGTTGTGTTAGGGTTAGTATATGAGGTGTGGAGGCACGTCCAACCCGATTGGGTGGGACGGGAGATGAGCTAAGTCACATTAACTTTATGAAATGATGAGGGGTGAACCAAACGTTAATCACCAACTAAAGTAATTTTCTTGAGGAGGATAGTGGGCTTGAGCCCATTAATCTGTAGTACCGTTAGGGGCCCCTTACGGAGTACACCGCGGGAAGTCCAAGATTCACCCTAATTATAACTCTAACTAAATGGTAGGCAAGAGTAGCCTAAGTAGGTCTGCAAACTGGTATGGATCTCCTCCGGGAAGGAGATAGGTTGGATCAGCTTGTGTGTTAGTCCCTCAAATGCGGAAGTCTAACTATCCAGTCATCAACCTGTGGCGTCGTGGTAGTACGCTGCATCCGCTGCTCAGGTCCTTCCATCTCGTCCAGCTGCACGCGGGACAACTCCGTCTCCTCGGACTCCTGCGGTCACACCGATCGTTAGTCATAAAGACTAAGTCGTTTTGTCCTCGCCTCCCTCCACGACTCCTAGGGACCGAGCGGGAGGAAGAAGCGGAGGACAACAAGGGGTAACAAAAGGAAGAGGTGACATGACACTAATCTAGCAGTTATGTTTAAAACAGTAAAACTAGCTAGCAGTATAGTGCAGGTAAATGACAGTAAGGTAGAGCATAAACTAAAGCAGTAATAGAAAGAAAATGCGGTGCAGTAAGTAAACCTAAACTACCATCACAGATTCGTACCTTAACTTATATGAACGCCCATACCACATATAAGTTAAGATGTCCAGGTAACCCATCATATAAAAGAGCCCATACTAATTTACATGATGGGGGTATGATAATGTGTGTTATGCTTTGCTATGTTTATGATGTGTAATATGCAGCCATGCAATGCAACTCACCTACACGACTTCATGCGCACAGACCTTTATAGTTCCCAATTTGTTTGAAAGGAAGCCAACCTTTCGGGTACCGACCGTCGTGGCTCACGGTGGTAGTGGATCGGGCACTCCACATCCTAGGAGGGTATGGTCACTACCAAGCCTAGACCTCATGTACGCCTCAACGCTAAGAACACGACAGCGGAGCTCCTGCGTACTCTTGCTGGAATCCACCAAACTTTAAGGTCGGGGTGGGTTATTAGGGATTGTCCTCCAGACCGCGGTACTCAAACTTACCGGCCATCTAAACCTCACCCTCACCTGAGTCAACGTACTAACGTCGGTGACATGACTGGCCTAGTACCGAAGACTCGCCACTAATTTCATACAAAACAGCAAGAAGCTAGGGTTCTCCTTCGCTTGTGTGGACTTCTATAGAGTGATCGATCCATTTCGATTCTTGAAGAACTCAAAGACAGATTTTGGATTTCTCTTTGGAGCACCTTGGTTGAGTGTTGACTCAATCCCGCAAAGGTACTTTGTATTTTGATTTGATTATTCTCTTGAATCATGAAAACCGCAAGATCCGTTAGCTTCTTTTTGGGTTGTTCTTGTTATTATTTCCGCTGCGCATATTCGATATGTCATCCCATTAGGGGTATAGAAAACCCAACAGTTCTGGTCTGCATTTAGCGCTGCAGAACAGCGGGATTTGGCTATCCGCAGGCCAAATCCGGGGGCATTTCGGTAATTTCGCAGGCAGTTTTTGGTTATTCACAGCCCAAGTTCAGGAATTCTATAAATAGGACCAAGGGGGCACCATTTGGAGGCATGCTTGTTCTAGGCTAACCCTCTCTCTCTCTCCCCATTTTCTCTCTCTAGTGGGGGAGGAGAGTCTCCAGTGGTGCCCAAGCCCGGCATTGGCTTGGGAGGGGAAGCGCTCTAATGATCTTCCGGGTATGTGGTGGGACCTCCTCGCCGAGCCCTTGGTCCATTTCATTGTTCCAACACCTTCAACCTAGAGTTCTCCCTTGGGGGAGTAAGAGTTGGTCACCCCTCAACTTGTTGGGGGCCCCGAACTCCACAGAGACCGAGAAATCGATTTTAACATGAAAGTAACAGCAAAACAACTAGCAAGTAAACTACACTACAAGATATATACTTTACAACGACGTTTTTATTGCGACGGTTTTTAAAGCGTCGCCGTTAGTTTTTAATTTAGCGACGATTTTTCTCAAAAACGTCACCAATACAAAATTTTAGCATTGCCCATGTTTTTCATAAAAACGTCAACATACATGTTTATCTTTTGTGACGATTATTTTTAAAACGTCATCAAAACATAAGATCTTAAATCCATGTTTGTCATCAAACAGCTTAGAAGATATTCCGTCGAAGGGGATATGAGTGATATAGTGATTATTTATCAAATAATTAATGACTAATAAGCAAGTATTAGCTACGGATGTATATAATTCGTGGGAAAAAAGAAAACATTAGTCATGGTTTGATTGATTCGTGGCGAATAGGTTTGTATTGCACCACTTTTTAAATAATATAGGCAATTATTAACCGCAACCCATAAATGATTATCCGCACACCAAAATTTTTATAAAACACATCAGAATTTCTCTCTCGGTTTTCTTTACTCGCAAACCACAAGTTCTCTCTTTGTGGATCTGATCAACTTTGCGTCCTAGCCGCTCTAAACACCAATGGTCCCCGTCCCTATCGCACTTGTGTCGAAAGTCGACATCTGTGATGCCCAATCAACGAATCTTGTTACTCTTGTCTGCCCTAGCACTGATTCTTGCTACTCCGATCCGCCCTAGCACTGTTTTGTATTGGGTTAGGGAGACCTTATTAGCTTAGTGACTCGGTGCAATTTGTTTTTTTCTATATGTAAACTACAATTATTTAGAACATACTTTCTATACAGGTTAAATCAAAATTGATATCGTTTAGTGACATTGCACTCGTATAATCAATACAAATTCAACTGCATCATTTGTACCTCATTTCAATGCATAGTTGGAAGTTAACCAAATTAAAAAGTTTTGAACTATGAGTCGGCTTGATACAAATTTTTGAGCAAACAAAATCGAAACTGACCCTGATCAATTGAGTTGAACTTGTATGACAAATGTGAACACAATGATGCTAGTTTCATCTCAATCTAATGATGAAGGTTAGGAGTCTTGAGGGTTTCATGAGTTTAGGACTAAACATGGTAGAAGAAAAATTGCGTGGAGAGGAACGTGGGCTTCGTCTCCCGAGCATTTTTGAATTTTAATTTGGTCTCAAATCCTAATTATATATATATATCTAATTATAATATTATATATATATAAGTTCAAAATTCTCCCAAAAAAATCGGTGACCATCCATTCCTTTCGTTAACATCGAACCCTCCCCCAATCTTCCATTTCGCTCGTGCCCCTAGCAAAACCCTCGCGCTCTCCCTCGCGAAACCTGCGTGACCCCTCGCCTACTGCATCCGCTGCCGCTTCCCTGTGCTAAGCGAGGAGCTTCGCCTCCTCCTTCTTCGCGTCGCCATCGATCACTGGTGATAACTTCCTTCCCTTCGGCGTTGTTGTTTCTATCAATCGCATAGCTTCTTCTTCCCCCCGATCGCAAGAGTCGGTCACAGCCATAGTCTCCTCCAAGCGCTTCTATCGCTAGAGAGGTCCCCTCCATTTATTTCCATCGCTGCCTCAAGCGCATTCGCTCGCCTTAGTAAATTTCTCTCATCCCTATCGCTGGCCTAAAAGGTATTCCTTCCCCCTACTCCTTCTCTCCGTTCCCCCAAGGTTCTCCGCGTCTTTAGGGATATATCTCCCTCACTTCCGCCTCCTCAGTCGCCACCGATGAGCCACTCATCGATAAGCATTTGAGGACCCGGACCAGAGAAGTGTTTGAGAGATTGGAATGCACATGGGTTCCTATCACCGGAGATGGTATCCTCTGAGCTTGATCTAGATGAGGATGAACAGAGAAGTCCCCCGTCATTTACATTAGGGTAAGCTATTTTTCTGTTTAAGGTAAATTTATTCATATGGCCGACCGCTATAGGCATTTGAATGAAGGAACGGTATAGGGTTTGGACATTGATAATTTCGAAGAACTGGATCGAAATCCCATCCGGGGACGAAGATGGTAGAGTGCGAAACATAGAATTCAGACGAAAAAATTGCGCGGAAGTCAGAACGACGGAGCAATCTAATTGTTCCTCTTCTTCTGCTTCGACTTAGTACCATTTCCCTCTCAAACAATTACATTATGCTTTGAATTGATTCCATTTGGTAAAATTGTTTACACCATTCCATTTTGCTTGAAAAATTTTATTGTGCTTATTGTATGTTTTCTCTACTACATCCCTGTTCTTATTTTATGTTTTCATGATGTTCAGGAACGACTATGAAAAACTGCACAGATATACATCCATGTTCTTCTTATATGTTCGCACTTTAGGGAATGCATGCTAGTAAAAACCCTGCACCAAAATATGATCAAATTGATAAAAATGATTATCAACAGGGTTTTTAAAAATCTGCTCATTTGTTCTACATTATTTTCATGATGTCTAGGAATGAGGAATACAGAGAACTGCACAGGTATACTCCGACTCGGACCAATTTTAACTTCTATTTTAAGTATTCCTGACATTTCATCACAATTTGGTTTGGACTATTTCGAATGCTTGTTAGTAAAAACCGTGCAAAAAATATATAATTACATTGAACACAAGGGTGTTAGTAATAATAGTTGGGTCTATTAAGAGGCTTAATTATAGCATAAGAACCAAAACCATAAATTTTATGCAATAAGTTGCTCAAAAATAGCGATATAACTAGATTCAATATATTAGTTTCTGATCAAATTTTCCAGTATTTTGGACCTGTTTCTGGTGAAACTTTTCAAAATCAAACAATTGCTACAAACCATCTGTGATTTAAATTTTATTTATTTTCTTGCAGGTTCTGGAATCTAGGTCACGATGAACATCTGCTATATACTCTTAAGGAATCTTGGGCACGGTAAAAATCTATCTCACTTCATTTTTTTATCCTCCCACTATCATTCTTCTCATTCTCAAGATCTATTGTATTCAATCTAAACATGCTCACATCAATGCGCAATTTAAATTTTTTCTGATCTATGAATCATATAGGAAATGTTCTTCCTGATTTGCCCTGTTCATGTGATTTTATTTCTTTAGATATGAAAGTTTACGGTTTATTGGCAAATTGGTGCTTTTTTTATATTTTTATTATTCCTCTTCTTGATCCCTTGAATCAATGGGAATGAAGAATTTCAACTTATATATCAGACCTATGACTTACATTTGAAGTGCCATGGTTTATTAAAATATTTCGCCTTCATTCATTCGAGTCTCTCTTTGGATGGAACAGAGAAGAGACATTTTTTGGAGATGGGTTATGATGAATCATTCATATTTCAAGGTGTTAATTCTTTGATTAATGTCCAAGGGGTGTAAACGTGAAGATCGAGAATCAAGAATGAAATTCATTCCACCACATTTACATCAATTTTAGGCCAATTTTCATATCCCATTTTAATCCAAAATCTTCATTTGGCATTCACTTCATACAAGTGCATGTCAAATTCTTCGGCAAGTGCAAGAAAATTTATCCGGAAAAACACGTGTGCACTATTGAGAATGTCCGACGCTATTTGGCATGAGGTCAAACCGAAGAACGGTATGTACTTTATTTTCCCGCACTCAATTTTGTAGCATCCTTCATATTTCATTTTTATTAATTACCTACATTTGATTTAGTAGTATTTTAGCATACATAGTGAAGTGATAAAGTTGATTTAATTACCTTCATATCCATTATTTTTGTTGTAGGCTATCCTTTTTTCATAGCCCCGATTCATGAATTCACTTCCATCAAAAGAGGATGTTGAATTTATTCTTAGAAATGGTTTCCCCTTGTTGATTGGAGAAACTTTTGTAAATTGTCCAGTCAGTAGAGAATACAAAAAAAACTCTCTTTGTCACAGGAATTCGGAAATCTATCTCAGAAAAAGAATTATATGATGAGTTTGCAAAAGTTGTCTTTTTTGTGTTAATATTGACATGAAATTGTTGTGTGCCAGGTTATTCTTGGTCATGAGGAGGTTATTGCATCAAAATTCACAATATTAGATATTACAAAGCACAAGGTTGATGCCGGTCAAATCAGGGAAGAATAAGGTTTGATAAATTTATTATTTGTATTATATATTTCAGCTATTTATTAGTTTTTTGTATATTTTTGGTCCTCATAACCTTAGGAAGTATTATGTTTTCTAATGCATGTGGTTGTTCCATGGATGATAAGTATCATGGTGTAGTTTTTATCACATAGGAGTTAGTAGATATTATTTAACACTTGTGCAAACAAAATATAATTAGAAATTTAAAATTTTACCTCGAAACATCTCTCAGGTAATATATCAAACAAATTGAAAACATGTAAAATTAGTTTACTATGCTAAAACATATATCTATCAGTGTCCTTAGAAGCTCCTTGATATACCGAATCTTTTCTTTTACCAAATTCTTGGTGATGAGATGCTACTATACAAGTAATGCTTTTTAACATATTTCTTGCATTTTCGAATGCAGGTTGTAGCTTGATTTTCATGCTAGTGGATATTATCGAAAGAAGAGAAGAGAAGACACCGGTTGACTATCAAATATGTACAAGAGCGCATTTATACATTTTTCTTCTTTGTATATATTTTTTTTTCATGTATTTAGTTTAATTAGAGATGAAAGTACTATTAGTCTGTATTGAGGGGTTTGGGCCATCTCCCACCCTCTTTTTTTCTATTAATAAAATAATGAATATTAAACACACTTCTCTTTGCTCTTGGGCATTTTATTTATTTTTGTGTTTGAATGTCTAAAATTGAATTAAAATAAAAAGTAAATGTCAGTGAAGTTTAGATTAGTATTTAGATTATTTGAGAAGTATTATCATAATTTGTTTTCATTTTTTTTAAAATATATTACTTTGCGACGTTTTTTGAAAAAAAAATGTTGTTGTACAGTTTTGGATTTTGTGGCGTTGGCTAAGAAACATTGTGGTAGGATGAACATCTTTCGTGACATTTTTGGAAAAGTGTCACAATAGAGCAACTATTTATCATGACGTTTTTTTAGAAAAGCGTCGCGGTAGAACAACTGCCAATCATGACATTTTGAAAAAATGTCGCGGTAGAGTAACTGGCAATCACGACGTTTTTTTTTTTTGAAAGCGTCGCAATGAGCTACGACGACATGCGCAATCACGACGATTTTGTGACGTTTTTATAAACGTCACCAAAACTATCGCGACGCTTTAAAATCGTCACTAAAGACATAAAAAAATGTCACCGTAAAGCAACTTTGTTGTAGTGCTAGCACAAGAAAACTAGAGCTATGGGCGTCAACAACTGACACGAGCCCATAGAAGAGAAGGAAAACACCAAAAAGTGGGCAACAACTAAAGAACTGCCCCTTACCTAGAAGAGAGGAAGGGCCTCGACAGGAAAACTGAACGACATCGCTCTAACTCCTGCGGCAGCTAAAGACCTGAACCTGAGACATTCATAAGAAAAGAACTTATTTATATTTTCTCTGATGATGTTATTATTGTTGTTCCTCTGCCTTCTTTGCAAGAATTTTCTATTCCTCTCCTTTGTGAGTTGGTTGATGATGTTGTGCAGGAGGTTCATTCGGAGCCTGAGGTTGCGTCAAAATGGGACGAGGATGTTATTCTCTCCAATGGGGAGTGTGACTTCTTAGAACACGATGATGCACCGAGGTGGGATGAGGAGGATTCCTTTCCTGATGAGGAGGTTTGCACTTCCTTATTGGATGAGGAGGTCCACCTCACCACTGAGGACCCTGAACTCCCGGATTCCCCTCGCTATGATTCATATGATACCGACAGTGATCTATGCTTGGATCCTGCTGGGAGTGAGACCGGGATCACTCCCCCGATTGATTTTTATTCATGTTCTTCTTCTTTTTTATTTCTTAATCCCCTTTCTCTATTTAAGCCTGTGCAGGTTGAGTCTTCACAGGTACTTCAGGAGGACTTGGAGCATTCTGCTCAAGTCAATGATGAGTGTATCCTCTCATGTGAGGAGGTTGATCCCCTCTCCGTAGAGGAAGCCCCACTCATTGCCTTCTCCTCCTACTGCCTCCCTGGAGATGATACCTTGCTGGGCAAGGATAGTTTTGGTGAGTTGAATGAGGATTCCTCCTCTTCTTACTTTTTATTCCCGCTACCTGTGACAAGCAGGTATTTTTATTTAGGTAGGGGAGTAACTGCTCTATCTCCGTATCGGTACCCGCTACCGACACACATATTAGAACAGTTACTTGTACATTTCCTTTTTCATAGACCCATTAGCTAGAACTGCTTTAAAGTTGAATAAGTCGTGCTGGGAGGACAATAACCCCAGTAGTTTTCTTACTTTTCCTGCATTTCTTCTTTCATCTTGTTTAGTTTAGTTAGCTGTATTTTATTTTATTTTTGTACATTTTCTTTTGTTTTTGCGGAGCTCACCCCTGCAGGTCCTTCATTCTTCTGGCGGATGCTGCAGCTTTTTCTTGGTTTACACGCGTCTTTTGGTATGCTCACTTGCTGAGCATTGGGTACTCTCTTCCCTTAGCTTCATTTTGAATTTCATGGCCATATCTTTTGTTGGATTGTTTATATTAAGTCTGGGTGAGAGCCGCTATGTGTTACCCACTACACGTGCACATATCATTTGCATACTAGAAGTATTTTAATCTCATTTATTTTGTTTTGTTCATCTTCACTGCACATCACAACACCCACTTGAGCGTGCGCTTAGCAGTTGGCACGTCGCGAGTCGAATTTGTCTCTTTTGTGTGATTTGAAAAAAATCATTGTGCTGGCTTAGGATTATGAGGCGGAGTAAAATGTTGACTCCTGGAGTGCTCCTAGTCGAGTGCTCATGTCTCGCATAGAAATTTGTGTAGATTCAATTTCTTTTTATGCTTTTAGTTTATATCTTTCTATTTGAGTAGATATTGTTTACTTTACTCAAAAATTGGTGAATCCGGTGTGAATCAAACGGTAGCATAGGAATGTGCGTAGACGTTCGTTAGCCTCGTATTGCCTGAGTCGGGAGGAAGGATAATCTTTCTCTGTGGCTAAGAACTTGCCCCAAGCGACTCTTAAAGCATGGGTATGTGGTTAGTCAATCGCGTGAATGTGATATAGGCCATCATTTTGGCCCGGTTGAGCTTTTGTGCCCATTCCTATCGCTCTATCCTCGTTAGCCCAGTTGTGCCTACCCGTTCTTTGATTCAGCCCCACTTTTATCTCACCAAAGCCTAAAAGCCAATCCTAGTCGCACACCCAAATTTGAGCTTTAGTTGTTTATTATTTTCATGATTGGGGTGTTGATGTGGTGATATTTTTTGTGAAAATGTGGATGCGCTTCATTGCTATCTTGCTGAAAATGTGTTGAAAAGAAAAAAAAATGAAAAAAAGAAAAGAAGTAAAAAGAAAAGAAAAAGAAGCAGTGCTTAATTGAAAATCTTTATAGATTTGTGATTGGGAGTAGGCGGTGCACACACCCATGTAGTCAAGTCCAAGTCTGGGGGTGTGGTGTACCCGCGTATCTTTTTGTGGTGCTTGAGGATAGTTTTCCGTGCTAGCTCATTTGGGTTTAGTGCTTGAGCCGTCATTTTTATCATTGTATACCTCACCTAAACCCAAGCCTCATCTAAAACCTAAAGTCCTATTGATTCACGCAGTTGAGTCAAACCTGTGCCGTGGAGAGAGTGCGAACGGGCAAGCTTATGGTCACCGACATTGATGGATTTCAGTGGAGGTTGTCTAGAGCCCCGATCTTTGGCAATGTTCACCTCAGCGTTCAGTTTACTTTCTTCCTATGTATGACCTTATGATTCACCGTGATTCACTTTTTGAGTAAATGTAATATATAGATACGCCCCTAGAAAAGTATAAACTAATATGTATAATTAGAAATTTTATCTACTGTATTTCTACGCGCATGAGCATGCGACTTCGCATGGTACTCCGCTTTACAATCTCTATGTCAGCTTATGTTTTTCTTATCCGCTTGAGGGATTTGTTTGCTCGGGACGCGCAAACAGGTAAGTCTGGGGGTGTGATGAGTCTCATTTATATATACATTTAAAGCCAACGGCTCGCCGGACCAACCCGTCCGTACCAACAAGCATTTCTGAGTCACAAGCTCACCGGACTAATTAGTCCACTGCTTCAACCACCGAGCCTACCGCTCGTACAACCAAACCAACTATGCTCCCGTAACTACGGTGTATGGGTGTGCGTATTATTAAGTTAATCTTGTACAACATATTACTCCTACAGTTTATGGTTAATCTTGGACTTCCCGAGGATTACCCTGTAAGGGGCTCGCTACGGTACTAGGAACTATAATGGGATGACACCCCAAAGTTCCCTTTCTCAAGACACTTAGTGTTATTGGTTTCTACCCAAAAGAATACCCTTCTTTTTACCTTTACACTTGGATTACCCTAAGTATCTTCTAACTCCCCACGGGAAAGACGATCTTTCGTCTATCCCGAGCACAACTTTACCCTTAACTCACCAAGCACACTCTCATCACCTAAACTCCTTTTTGGTGACCTTCAATCTCTTCAACTAGGCTTGGTACACTATCTACCTTCCATTCCCACCTACTGATCCACAAATAACTCAAGTTTTACAGTTTTACTATACGCAGACCAAAAGAGTCATATGAGTTGCATAATGGGAGGTACTCCAAATATTGATCCAACTAACTCAATATTATTACTAGGAGTCTATCATGATGTTATAAGACTAAATCCAGAGAATCATATTTTTCCTTAATCATTTAGCATTTATTTTAATTTCTCCAAACATTTGCCAAGTATGAAAATGAACATAAAGTGTAAGAAATTCTTATGTTATAGCTCTCCAAAAATCATGATAAATCTATGATGACTAAATAACAGGAAATACAACATATCATATTTTTACAGTAAAAAATTATCCTCTATTTTAATATTTATCATCTATCCAAACTTGTAGTTTTATGAAGGAACCCCCAAAAATATCTACTGCAAAATTATGGGAAAAATTCCAAGCTCTTGTATTTATCAGAAATGTCTACAGACTAAATGTCAGGATTTATGAAAATCATTTTCTTACTTAATTAAATACTTTAAAAAAACCTCAAATAAGACAAGTTGTGAAGTAGCCTACTGATTTAAGTCTCCAAAAATTATATAAAAAATCACAGAGTTTCCTAATGCTCTGAAATGTACCATCACCAATTTTCACAATTTATCAAAGAGTATTGGACCCTCAATTAATTTTATTAAGCCTAAGACAAAATAGGTGCCTTGTGAATGAAGTACTGGTTAAATCATTTAATAAATTTCACAAAAATTACCAGAGGTCCAAGATGTGATTATAAAGGCACTACCAAGGTTTAATCATTATCCAAGGCCATTTGAACATGTAAATATCTCTTATAAGAAATTTCCCTAAAGGGTTTATGACCTAATTTAGGG
The DNA here is from genome assembly GCA_033032865.1 of Dactylorhiza incarnata. Classification (NCBI taxonomy): domain Eukaryota; kingdom Viridiplantae; phylum Streptophyta; class Magnoliopsida; order Asparagales; family Orchidaceae; genus Dactylorhiza; species Dactylorhiza incarnata. The sequence continues at coordinate 319,636 of JAWHQI010000477.1, forward strand.
GGAATAAATTCTCCTAAAATCCTCTCAAAATTCCCTAGGGCATATATACATCCCATGAACATATCGCCTAAATTTCATGGCCATTCTATAGATTTTGACCACTTGTCCTTCAAAAAGCTCTAACTGCACCCCAAGGGGTAAAACTAGGGTTCTAGGTCATATCCACCTCTACACCACCCCATCTTACTCATGAAGGTGTTTTATGTGATCCTAAACCAGTGGTCAAGGTTTCAACTCATGGTGAGGAGATTTGACTACAATATCCCAAGATAAACACCATGCCCTAACTTTGACCCTATTTGACCTAACTTGGGTTGACAAATTTCCCAACCAAATCAATCCCAATTGGGCTGAAATTTTTACCAGGGTCATGTGATAACCCTAAAAAGTACCCACCAAAATTTGGAGGGCATTGAAGTTCATTTGACCCAATAATTAATTAATGTTTAATTTATGAAATTATTACACAAACCTTAGAAAAAGGTTCTCCTAAAATATCTATCTTTGGGTATGATGTGTGGGTAGGTGTAAATAACCTATGTTTCAATTTTCAAGTCAATCACATAACCCAATCAAAAGTTATTCAAGATATGGTGGTTGTCCTACACTAGGGACCAGTCCCACCAAAATGGATCTATAGGGAGCTACTGAACTCCTTCTGGGGTGAAATCAATTTTAAAATAAACTAGACTCCAAGGACTACGACTTTCATGTTGGGCACTTTTTCATCAGAGGTGATCTAGTATTTTAAATAATTAAAATGAAGCACTGCATAATGTGTGACAGAAATCAATATAAACATTTAATTATATAAGTGATTCTGCGTTCGACGAAATCAGAACTGCGCTCGACGAAATATGAACTGTGCTCGACAAAATCATTTATGACTAGGATGATCTCATCCTCAGTCATTGTCTTGGATATGGTGTTGGGGGCATATGGCCCTTTTTGAGTAACTTGAAACATCTTGGGATCCATAGCCTCCATGAATATTCTTATTCTAACTTTCCACAGGGCAAAGTTCTCTAAAAACAAATGACTATTCTTGACTCCATACTTGTGATACTTGGACACTCACTAGTAGATCTGTTCAAGCTGTTAAGCTTTTCTTTGAACAACCTCCCTCTGATACCACTTGTTATTTATAGGGTGTTGATTTATCACCTAGAAGGGGGGGGGTGAATAGGTTTTTCAAATTATCTTATCCCCTTTTTGGTGTTCTTGATTTATGATTAGTAGGTCTATATGTTATAAAGCATAACACAGAAAACACACAAAGATATATAGAGGTTCCACAAGACCTGGTGTCTTGAGTAGTCGTCTGTCCCTCTGCGCCTACCCAGCAGTGTGCTAGGCTCGGCAAATGCCGCCAAATCTCCAGTCCCGCAAGCCTTACAACACGGACCCGCAAGTCCAACAGCCTAGGCCCGCAAGCCCCTACTGCCCCCGAGCCCGCAAGTTCGACACTCAGGCCCTCAAGCCCTACCTAGCTCAGACCCGCAAGTCTAGTCTCTGCCCCATCCATCAAGCCTTACAGGTCTCAAGCCCTCAAGCTTGATAAACAGGCCCGCAAGCCTTACCTAGTCAGACCTGAAAGTCTAGCCTCTGCCCTAGCCCTCAAGCCTCACAGGTCTCAAGCCCTCAAGCTTGACAAACAGGCCCGCAAGCCTTACCTAGCCAGACCCGCAAGTCCAGCCTCTGCCCTGTCCCTCAAGCCTCACAGGTCTCCAGCCCTCAAGCTAGACAAATAACCCGCAAGCCTTACAAAGATTACAGTAATAAAAGACTGTTACTTCTCCCGGATGAAGATCGACAACTTTAGCCTGTTGAAGATCGGCTTCTTTAGGTTGAAGAAGATGCTTCTTGATCTGGAGTTTCAGCACTGGTTCTTCTTCAGCCTCCTTAGCCTGATGAGGATTGGCTTCTTGTCAGTCGATGGAGATGACTAATTCTTCAGAGAACACTTGATGCTTGTTCTCTACTTGATCTTCTTCTCTTCTTCTCCGCCAAGAAAATACTGTTCAATTGAAGTGTAGCGGCGGGATTCTTTTCTTTCTTTTTCTCTATGCAAGACTTCTTTTCTATGGCATCACTATTCCCTTATATAAGACAGATGAGACGCATAATGGTCATATGTTATGTCCTTTAATGTCAGATGCCCATTCCATAAGAGCACGCGCTGATTGGACAATCAGGCGGCAGCAATAAATGCTGACAGCGCGTCCGCAACTTTTGAATCTATCTCGACGATATTTCCAATGTTACGACGACATGGATGATATCACGAAGACAGGTCTTTGTCGATGCTTTACGCCTTGGTAGATCTTCAATTCTTCTTGCTTCTGCCTTTGATGCTGGTGTCTCGACGATACGAGACATACTGGCGCTTCTGCATATACGACGATATGCTATCTCTGACTGTGTCATCGTGATCTTTTTTCTTGCAGACTATCGTTGTAATCACGTTGCTTTCTCGACAACATTAGTGACAACATGTCGACGACGACATGCATTCTTTTCGACAATGGTCTACGCCATCAGTCAAACTTAGCCTTTTCAGCGACAAGGCTTCTTAGTTGATGTCGACGATGCTGCATCTTCTTGACGACATTTCTTCCTTTGTCTTCATTCTTCTCTGTGTTTGACGATCTTGCATCTGCGTTCGACGATCTTGTATCTGCGTTCGATGATCTTGCTGAGTCTTAGCGTTCGACTAACTCGCCGAGTCTCAGCGTTCGACGATCTTCCTTCTGCTTTTGACGAACATCATTCTTCGTTCGACGATCTTGCCGAGTCTCAGCTTTTTCTTTGCCCATAATTATGACGACAAGCATACTTTGTCGATGACATCTCCTTCTTCTCGACGAAATAGTACTTTAACTTCCTGAGATTATCAGCTAGAGAAGTGATCAAATACAATGTGAAGTTTTCTTGACTTGATGACTTCTGCAAATCAGGAATCATGTGGGCAAGATTCCCAACATAGATTGTTGAAGAGAATGAATGCCACCTATTTATAGAACATGAAGCTAACGCCGATGCTAAGGCTAACGCCATACGTTGACTCTGTATAGAAATAACTTGATGACTCAGATCTTCAAAGCAGGACGAAGATTCTGCATCTTTGGATACATTCATTTTAGGCAACCTTAACGCTGGGGTTGAGGCTAACGCCCGGCGTTAAGCCAAATCATTCCCAAAATGCTCCTGCAATCACGAAAGCATCCCTTCATGTTATTTTCATCTTGGTGGGAACTAAAGTCAATGTCGGCGTTATGTCCTAACGCCTGACGTTAGACCATATTCTTATTTTCAGCTTTTGGGCAAGTCCATACCAACAATATAACATCCTAGTGTCATTTTTGTTCAAACCTGCATGCTAAAACACAGTGACAAATTGTTGGATCGTATGACGCCCTTAGAGGGGGGGTGAATAAGGGTGTGTTTAAATTTGTATTTTTTTTTAATAATTTTAGACAAATTTACTTTAATAAAAAGTTACTTAAAAATAATTTTAAACCAATGCAATTTTTGTATAACACCAAACACAAATTTCTAAGATAAAGATTTAAGCACACAAATTTGCAATTAGTGAAAGGATCATAATTTTATATATCATGAAATTTGCATACAAATAAAAATGATCTTAACAATGCTTAAGATCAAGGCACAATTATGATAATAAAAATACAATAATTTTGGTTTACCAATCCTTCTCCCAAGGATCGGAAGGCTATCGCTTGTCTCTCCCAAGATCAAGCCCAAGCCTATCCTCTAGATCTTCCCAAGATCTAGACGTAGCACACAAGGCCACGATCTCCCACCAAGCCACGCAAGGACTTGGACGCTCCGCACAAGGAAGCGATTTTCCCCTAAGCCGCGCAAGGACTTAGACGCCGCACGCAAGACGACGATTTCTTTCCCAATACAAAATGAAATATGAGTAAATGAAAATACAATATGAAAAAGACAACTCCCTAGAAATTCAGATCTCTGAATGGATTGTTGAAGCCTCGAGATGATCGTTGATGTAGAAGCGCGCCCGATCTCGTCTTCAATCTTCAATCCTTCTTTGCACAAATGGGAGTTGAGGAGGTTCTGGAGCTCTCTGGTTCGTATGCACTCAGGAAGGGACTGGAATTCTTAAAAGCTTGGAATGCACGAACCAAAGGAACCATTTTATAGAATTTCACTGTCGCCTGGGCGACAGTGACTGTCGTAATTTTCCGACAGCGCTAAACTGCCGCTGTCGTGTCGTCGAGCCGTCGTGCGGGTAGTTGCTGGAATCGTGGAGCTGTCGCCTGGGCGACATCGATGTCGGAATTTCCGACAGCGCAAAACCGCCGCTGTCGTGGGTGAAGTCGTGGACAGTTGGTGTAACCGTCGAGCTGTCGCCTGGGCGACATCGATGTCGGAATTCCGACAGCGCAAAACTGTCTTTCGTCGATCTGCCATGGAGGGAAGTAGTTGTAACTTCTCTGCTGTCGCCTGGGCGACAGTGGCTGTCGGAATTTTCCGATAGTGAATTTTTCCCACATTCAATTTTAGCTCCAGCAGCAATGTGAACATCACATACCTGTTATCTGCACACCATTAATGAAAATAGAATCAAATACAAAAGGGACTTTGTTATTATCAAACCGGAGGAGTGCGAAACGCATGCTCCAACAATCTCCCCCTTTTGATAATAACAAATCCGTATAAAAAGAAATCATGTCTATTTAGATTGTTGATTTTAAACTTAGGTGTGTGCACAAAATTAACATTATATATATTCCTTAAAATAAATAATCTCCCTTTAAATGAAAGCTCCCCCTAAATGAATGCTCCCCCTAAATGAATGCTCCCCCTAAATATATGCTCCCCCTAAATATATGATGTATTTGTGTAGGTGGAATATTTAGGTGGAATAGATTGTTGATTTTTCTTTTTATACTTGTTAATTCTCCCCCTTTTGGTATTAGCAAAAGTGAATATTAGATAAGAGAAATGATTCTAAAGGGAAGGTATATAGAATATAGAAAGTAAGATTAAGCGGAAGCACTGTTTTCTGGAAATGATTGAAGGCCATGAAATAATAGGAATATGTCATAGTAAGAATAAACTCATGAAGTGACAGTATAGTCATATGAAGTAATGAAGGAAAATAACTGAAACATGAGTAAGATCAGTTGAAAGTATCATAGAAAGACACAATAGTGTAAAGAAGTATGGAATCGTTTCGATCCAATTCTCATGAGATGAATATTTATATAACATAATGATGTGTACATGTGATACTTAGAACAAACATATGAACTTATTTAATTTACATGATCATTGAAATGTAGAACATAATAAAAGCACATAAATGCAACATTGACTTTGAAGATATAGCACAAGATGAATAGAAAACCATGTTTCTTTTGCACAAGACACTTTACAATTCTGTCCAAGGTGCTTAACCTCACAATGCTCATTAAGACTTATCAGGAGGGTAAGTAGTGCTTGGTGGAGTATCCTTGTCTTTATTTTGAAATTTTTTTTTGATCACAGATGTGATATCGTATTTTTTTTTTATATTGATAATGTTTTAATTGACCAAGGATCTCTGAATTCACTTGAACCGCAAAAGATGGTGTACTTTTGTTGTGCTAAAAAATCAAGGGTGAAAGTTGTTTTTAAGAAGTGCTATTGTATTATGTTAAAGCAAATATGATCCATGTATATATTAAAGAAGTAGACATATGTATTGATCAAAAGAGGTGAACGTGATAGCTCATTATGATAGATAAACAATTTCTCATACTTAGAGGCATGCGAAAACAATTTCCAATGGTCTAAACAGCTAAGTAGAAATGTCAATACGATGATAGCTTGAAAATGAAATCATATAAACATGTAAGTCATTTTATTTAAAATAAATATCACATGGTTTGTCATCAAGTCATGAGATAAAGCATTAATAATGACATATAACTATTGTAGATCATCAAAGGGGCCTAAAATTGGAGTTTTGGTAAAGTAGGAGCTGTCGGAAATTTCCGACAGTCACTGTCGCCTGGGCGACAGTGAAAAATATAAATAGGGCTGAGGACCGAGTCAAAACACATTGTGCATCATTTCCTAGAGTGAAAAACGAGAGGAAGGCTGTCGGAAGTCGGCGACATCCTAGATCTAAGGTATGGGTTTTTGATTTTTGTGTTTTTAACTCAAAAATGTTTAGGGCTTTGTGATTTTGATAGGATAGAAGAAGGAAAATCTAGATTTCATGTTGATTTTTGAGGAATGGTGTAGGTTTTGAATTTTTTTTTTATTTGAAAAAAAAATGTAGATCTAGTTTTAAAACAAGAGGATCTTGGAGGATCTTTGCTTAAATTTTTATCTTTGTTAGATTTCTCTTTGATTTGGTGAGGAATGTTTCCATTCGTTCATTTTCTAAAGGAGGTTTGTAGATCTAGTTTAGAGAAGAAGGTGGAAGATGATGAATAGTAAAAAGATTTGTAGAATATGATGATTTGAAAAACATAGATCAAAATTTTTGAAACTTGATGTTGAAATAACATTTATTTTGAGTAGATCTGGAAGTATATGTAAAAATTTTGAGAGAAAATCACTTGGAGGGCTGTCGGAAATTTCCGACAGCCACTGTCGCCTGGGCGACAGTGTTCCAGTGCACAATGTGATATCTTGTTTAATCAAAATTTTTGTATTTTATTGCAGAATGGCTTCCAGTTCCAAAGCTCGAAAGAGTACTTCGGAAGATGCACATACTTCATATCAAGTTTTTCCGGGGGTGGAGAAGGCTATTGTTGGAATAGCGAAGTATGTGGAATTTGAGTCGCCAAAGCACGATCATATCTATGATCGGCTTGCGAACGCAGGTATAATTTCAATAATCACACTAGAGGGGTTTTCTTCCTTTTTTATTCGTGAATTTTATAACCATTTGGAAGACCCAAATTTCACGGAATTGGATGGAGGAGTGAGATCAAGGATCCAAGGTCAACATGTGGAAATAACACATGTTGATCTACGAGAGGAATTCGGACTAGTGATGAGTGAGAATATGCCTGATATAGTGGAGAATTATCGAAAGGATAGAGATTGGACCCTTGTAAACATGAGTTTACATGGGAATCAAAAGAAGACTCTTACCACTGAAGTTACCTCACTTACTCCGGATGCGTTCTTAGTCCAAGATATATTAAGGAATTCAGTGATGTTGAAGAGTGGAGACACAAGAAGCATTACGGCTCAGTTGACCCTCTTTACATACTATATTATGGAGGATGAGCTTTTTGATGTGGCGGACTTCATACTCGCCCAGATTAGGTATGCGTATAGATTAAAGCATCCAAGATGGGTGAAGGTTCATACGCTGCCAATGGGGGCGGTAATACAGCGTGTGCTCTACAAGAAGTATGGATGGATAGTGCAAGGTGCTTATTTGGATGATTGTTACCCGGAAATATATTATACGGGGTCAATGAAGGTGAAGAAGCCGCAGAGAAAAGCTCATCTGGGGATTGAGATGAGAGAGCCGACCATTTCTAGGGCAGGATCACTACGAGAGTCCATTGATGATTTGCGTGATTCATTAGAGGATCACAAGAGGGAAGTGAAGAAGGACCGTAGTCGAATGCAGAAATTTATGAAGTTTCTCGTCAAAGGTCTGAAGTTGAAACCAACTCCGGAGGAAGAGGCCGAATGGCAAGTTCCGGACGAAGAACCGCCACGCCAATCGGTGAGGCGAACTCGCCGTGGCAAAGCCGTGAGACGAGGACCTCCAGAAGATTGTCCAGAGAGCAGCGGGGCTGGTTATGAAGATTCAGAGTAGTTTTATGTTGCTGCTTCTGCTGGGCGATGTCGGAAAATTCCGACATCCATTGTCGCCTGGGCGACAGTGAAAATCTTTAGATTTCTGCTTTTATTTAATGAACTTGATCTTAAGTTGTTTCTACTGTTTTTATTTGAACAATATTGATGTAATATTAATGATGTTGAATTTTTGTTAAGTCTTTTGAAATTTTGTTTATGTTTTGTGATAATAATTTTTTTTATAGGCTTTAAATTGTGATATATTCATTGTGAAATGTCTAGAATGCCCAATTCTAACCTAAGCATAGAAAAACGGGAATCCGGTAACGGCTTAGTGAATATATCCGCTAGTTGATTTTCCGTGCCTATAAAGTTGATTTTTATATTACCCTTCTTAATGTGATCCCTTATAAAATGATGTCGGACGTCTATATGCTTTAGATCTAGAATGTAATACGGGATTGTTTGTTAAATCTATAGCACTTTTATTATCACACTTTAATTCTACACTACTTTGTTGTATGCCAAAATCTTCTAGTGTTTGGGACATCCAAAGTGCTTGGGCACAACAACTACCTAGTGCAATATATTCGGCCTCGGTAGTTGAGAGGGCAACAGAATTCTGTTTCCTACTCGACCATGAAATAAGGGAAGGGCCGATAAAGTGACAAGTGCCACTAGTGCTTTTCCTATCTAAGGAACATCCCGCATAATCAGAATCCGAAAAACCATGCAAAATAAAAGAATCATTTTGAGGATACCATAAACCTAATTTTGATGTTCCAATGAGATATCTAAAGATACGTTTCACCGCTTTTAAATGTGACTCATTAGGACTAGCTTGAAATCTAGCACATAAACAAATGGAAAACATAATATCAGGTCTAGATGCGGTTAAATACAATAAAGACCCTATCATACTTCTATAAAGGGTTTGTTCAATTGAAACACCACTTTCATCTTTTCCTAATTTTAGTGAAGTACTCATAGGAGTGTTTGCATGCTTAAGGTTTTCAAATCCAAATCTTTTTAACATATCGTGAATATACTTGGTTTGACATATAAAAATTCCATCATGTTTTTGTGTAATTTGAAAACCTAGAAAATATGAAAGTTCTCCAACCATACTCATTTCAAATTCATTTTTCATAATTTCAACTACTTCATTACTCAACTCTTCATTAGTGGCTCCAAAAATAATATCATCAACATAAATTTGCAAAATAACTAAATCATGATTAATTTGCTTAATGAAGAGTGTAGAATCAGCACTTCCTATTTTATAATCGTGCTTTAACAAATATTGAGTTAATCGATCATACCAAGCACGAGGCGCTTGTTTTAATCCATAAAGCGCTTTATCTAATTTATAAACATAATTTGGATATTTCTCATTTATAAAGCCAGGGGGTTGTTCTACATAAACTTCTTCTTTTATATACCCATTTAAAAATGCGGTTTTGACATCCATTTGATATAATTTAAATCTTTTAAAACAAGCAAATGCAAGAAATATTCTAACCGCTTCTAATCTTGCTACAGGTGCAAAAGTTTCATCAAAATCTACCCCTTCAATTTGTGCATAACCTTTTGCAACTAATCTGGCTTTATTTCTAACAATTCTAGATTCATTATCCATTTTTTTTTGAAAATCCATTTAACACCAACTACAGGACGATTTTTGGGTCGTTCTACAAGATTCCAAACCTTATTACGTTCAAATTGATTAAGTTCTTCATTCATAGCTAAAAACCAAAATTCATCATTTAAAGCGGTGGAAACATCTTTTGGTTCTATTTCAGAAACAAAACAAAGGTTTGAAAATAAAACATGTAGCGATGAACGAGTACTAACCCCTTTTTGCGGATCTCCAATGATAAGCTCCTTTGGATGATCCTTTGAGAATCTCAATTCACTTGGAGGCACATATTCTTCTCTTTCTTCTTCTCTTTCTTCTTCTCCTCCTTCTTCTCTTTCTTCTTCTCTTTCTTCTTCTCTTTCTTCTTCTCTTTCTTCTTCTTTTTCTTCTTCATTTTCTCCAAGTTCATCATTATTCTCCACCGATGGAAGGGGTTCATCTTCTTTTCCTGTAGTTTTCTTTTCTACACATGAAGCAAACTCATCAAACCTAACATGAATAGATTCTTCAACTATTTTTGTTCTCTTATTATAAACTCTATAGGCCTTGCTAGTTGAAGAATAACCAATGAAAATTCCTTCATCACATTTCTCATCAAATTTGCCTAAGTTATCTTTTGTATTCAAAATAAAGCATTTACAACCAAAAACTTTAAAGTAAGATACATTTGGTTTTCTTTGAAAATAAATTTCATAAGGGGTTAATTGTAATGTGGGATGAATCATGACACGATTAATAATATAGCATGCCGTACTGACTGCTTCGGCCCAAAAATATTTTGGCAATTTAAATTCACACAGCATAGTCCGTCCTAATTCTTGAAGTGTTCTATTTTTCCTCTCTACTACACCATTTTGCTGTGGTGTGCGTGGAGCGGAAAATTCATGTTTTATCCCAAATTCATTACAATATGAAATAAATTTTTCATTATCAAACTCTCCTCCATGATCGGATCTAATGCATTTTACTTTTAGATCAAGTTCATTTTGAATACGTGAAATTAGTTTTACAAATTCATCAAAAGCATCAGATTTTGAATTTAAAAACAAAGTCCAACAAAATCTAGAATAATCATCAATAATAACAAACGTATATTTTCTACCTCCTAGACTTTGTGTAGAAATTGGACCAAACAAGTCCATATGTAATAAATGTAAAGGTCTAGTGGTAGAAATGACATTTTTGCTTTTAAAAGATGATTTTGTAAACTTTCCCTTTTGGCATGGTGAACATAATGAGGATAGCTTTCCATTCAAATTTGGTAAACCTTTTATTATTTTATTTTTAGAAAGCTTTACTATGCGTTTAGCACTAGAATGTCCTAGTCTCCTATGCCATAATTCAAGTTCATCATTCTTTGAAATAAAACATTTAAGTGTAGAATGAGATAAATCATAAAAAGTGATCGTATAGACATTGTTTATTCTTGGTGCAGTAAGTACGATTTCGTTTGTTTTAAAATCAATAATCTTGCAAAGGTTTGAGCTAGAGTCAAATAAAATATTTAGATTTTTATCACATAGTTGACTAATAGAAATTAAATTATGTTTCAAACCTTTAACATATAAAACATTTGAAATTTTAAATTCTTTGTTACCTACTACTCCAATGCCCTTGACTTTACCCTTTCCATTATCTCCAAATGTCACTATTCCACCTTTCTTCATCTCCAGGCTAAGGAACTTTGATTTATCGCCCGTCATGTGTTTTGAACATCCAGAGTCCAAATACCACACGTCTTCCTTGTTCCTAGCCTGCACGCACACCTAAAAAGATGATGAGAGTAAAGATCTGGTTACCCAAGTGGTCAATCCCATTGTATAGGTGGACGCCTTAGGTACCCAGATTTGTTTAACATTAGCTTTTCCTTTCTTCCAACATGAGCCCGATATGTGACCAAATCGATGACATTTAGCACACACAATGAATGGTGAGGAACCATTTTTCAATGGTTTCTCTGGACTCTTGCTGGTGGAAGCATCTTTATGTGTGGACTTAGAAAAATTTGTATTTTGAGAAATTGGTTTTCTGAACCTGGAGCTGTCGCCGGTTCCGACAGTAGCTGTCGGAAATTTCCGACAGCCTCTAGAGCTTCCAGAAATGTATCCTAGTCCAAATTTTGCTGTACCATGGCATTGGTTGGCTAAAAGCATATCCAGAGATTTTTTCCCAACACCAAATTTTCCAATTGCCATGTTTAACTCATTTACTTTGGATTTTAAAATTGAATTTTCTTTTACTATCATGCCACACCTATTTGCAAAAATTTTCTTATAATTCTCTAATTGAGAATGAGAGGTTTTAACAACTTTTTCTAAGTCCCTTTTTTCTTTTACAAGTAGATCAAATTTTTGATCGGACTTAGAAATAGTAGTTTCAAGTTCTTTTATCCTTGTCGAAGAATGATCACACTCTTGACAAAATACCTTCTCCTTCCCTATAGATTCTAACTCATTTGATAGTTTTTTATTTGCTTTTAAAAGGCCTTTATTTTCAGATTTTAAAAAATCAATTTCCTTTAAGCTTTTATCCAAAACTTTGCATGTTTTCATAAATTCAGAATATAACTCATCATAAGATGGAGGCGTTACCTCAGTGTCGCTTTGGACACTGCAGTCGTCATCAGATGTAATGTTCCCTTTTGCCATCAAACATAGATTAGCCTCCTCTTCCTCCTGTGTTGAAGGATCACTTTCTTCACCAGACGAAGAATCATCCCAAGTCTCTGCCTTTAACACTTTCTTCTTGTAACTTTTATCGTGCCTCTTTGCTTTTTGCTCTTTCAGATATTTTGGGCACTTGCTTCTGATATGACCAATCTTCTTGCAATGGTAGCACTCCGGTGGCGGATGCTCCTCTTCATTCTCCATTTTTCCTTTGCCTTTTTGGTAGGCAAAATCCTTCTTTTTGAAAAACTTTTTAAATGAGTTTCTCCTCTCCGGATTTCTCATAAACTTCTTAAAATTTCTCACAAACAGTCCTTCTTCATCTTCATCACTTTCTTCAGTCTCACTCTCAATTTCCTTTTTAGATTTCAACGCCAAGCTTTTCTTTTTGGGCTCCAAATTATACTCTTGGCTTTGAATCTTCAACTCCACTTCATGGGTTTTTAGATTCCCAATGAGACTCTCCAATTGTAAGGTCTTAAGATCATGTGACTCAGAAATTGCAGTCACTTTTGGATTGAACTTCGGGGGAAGTGATCTTAAGATTTTTCTAACTAAATCTCCATTTGAAAAAACCTTACCCAACACCTTTGAATCGTTCACGATTTTAGTGAATCGTGTGTACATTGTGTCAATTTCTTCATCCACCTCCATTTTGAATCTTTCGAACTCTGACTCCAATTGAAATAGCTTTGAATCATTTACCTGCGAAGTACCTTCATGAGTAATTTCTAAAAGATTCCAAATATCAAAAGCAGTATCACAAGCACAGACTCTATTAAACTCAGTGCGATCTAGTGCGCAAAATAAGGCATTCATGGTCTTTGCATTATTCTTGCATTTTAATTTATCATTATCATCCCACTTGTCTTTGGGTTTTTCAATAGTTACATTTCCTACAACAAATGTTGGAGAAGTGTAACTAGTTTCTACCATATTCCAGACTTCTATATCTAAAGCAATTAGAAAACAACGCATACGTGTTTTCCAATAATTATAGTCCGTGCCCGTGAAAAGTGGTGGCCTACTAATTCCTTGCCCCTCAACGAACGCGTGATCGTTGTGCGCCATTACTCCCGGTGGTAAAACCGTTTTGGAGTAACCTGGCTCTGATACCACTTGTTGGATCGTATGACGCCCTTAGAGGGGGGGTGAATAAGGGTGTGTTTAAATTTGTATTTTTTTTTAATAATTTTAGACAAATTTACTTTAATAAAAAGTTACTTAAAAATAATTTTAAACCAATGCAATTTTTGTATAACACCAAACACAAATTTCTAAGATAAAGATTTAAGCACACAAATTTGCAATTAGTGAAAGGATCATAATTTTATATATCATGAAATTTGCATACAAATAAAAATGATCTTAACAATGCTTAAGATCAAGGCACAATTATGATAATAAAAATACAATAATTTTGGTTTACCAATCCTTCTCCCAAGGATCGGAAGGCTATCGCTTGTCTCTCCCAAGATCAAGCCCAAGCCTATCCTCTAGATCTTCCCAAGATCTAGACGTAGCACACAAGGCCACGATCTCCCACCAAGCCACGCAAGGACTTGGACGCTCCGCACAAGGAAGCGATTTTCCCCTAAGCCGCGCAAGGACTTAGACGCCGCACGCAAGACGACGATTTCTTTCCCAATACAAAATGAAATATGAGTAAATGAAAATACAATATGAAAAAGACAACTCCCTAGAAATTCAGATCTCTGAATGGATTGTTGAAGCCTCGAGATGATCGTTGATGTAGAAGCGCGCCCGATCTCGTCTTCAATCTTCAATCCTTCTTTGCACAAATGGGAGTTGAGGAGGTTCTGGAGCTCTCTGGTTCGTATGCACTCAGGAAGGGACTGGAATTCTTAAAAGCTTGGAATGCACGAACCAAAGGAACCATTTTATAGAATTTCACTGTCGCCTGGGCGACAGTGACTGTCGGAATTTTCCGACAGCGCTAAACTGCCGCTGTCGTGTCGTCGAGCCGTCGTGCGGGTAGTTGCTGGAATCGTGGAGCTGTCGCCTGGGCGACATCGATGTCGGAATTTCCGACAGCGCAAAATCGCCGCTGTCGTGGGTGAAGTCGTGGGCAGTTGGTGTAACCGTCGAGCTGTCGCCTGGGCGACATCGATGTCGGAATTCCGACAGCGCAAAACTGTCTTTCGTCGATCTGCCGTGGAGGGAAGTAGTTGTAACTTCTCTGCTGTCGCCTGGGCGACAGTGGCTGTCGGAATTTTTCGACAGTGAATTTTTCCCACATTCAATTTTAGCTCCAGCAGCAATGTGAACATCACATACCTGTTATCTGCACACCATTAATGAAAATAGAATCAAATACAAAAGGGACTTTGTTATTATCAAACCGGAGGAGTGCGAAACGCATGCTCCAACACAAATTAGATCAAATACAAGTAGGATTGTTATTATCAAACCAAAGGGATACGGAAAATGGTGTTCCAATAATCTCCCCCTTTTGATAATAACAAAAACAATTAAGTTAAACCAGATTCAGATATAAAAGATGTGTTCTTATAAAAAAAGATATGACACTATGCTACAAAGAGATTTTAATATCAAAATATATTTAGAGATGTATTGGTGGAGACGACGGCCCACAAATTGAAGATTTTGATGCAAGCGCGCTTACGAATGAGGGAGGTCTTCCAATCAAGGATTCCCGTTGCCATCGCCGCTACAACCTCCGCCCTCGGCACAAGACTTAATATTTTATTTTATATTTGAAGCATTTAAAGTTTGGAGCATTTAAATTATTGGTGTATTTTTAATTTGAACTCTTTTACTTTGGCCTGCGTTTAGCCAATGTTTATTTTAGTTTGGGCTGCGTTTAGCCTAAACTCTTGTAAGCCTTATATAAGGCAATTTTGATGAAGGTTTGGAGGAGTTGATGAAAGAAATTAAAAAACCCTAAATCTAAATCCCTTGCTCAGCCGACCCCCCCTCTCCCTCTCGTTCTCTCGATCGGCAAGGAGGCCGACCCTCCCTCTCCCACTCTTTCTCGCGATCGGCTAGGAGGTCGCCCGCCCTCTCTCTCTCTCTCTCGATCGGCCAAGGAGGCCGTCCCCCCTCCAGCTTCCTCTCTCTCTCGAACAGCCACGGGAAGACCGTCGGTCTCGCTTTCCCCCTCCTCCATCTCCTTCCTTGTTCCCCTCAAGGCTCCTCTTCTCTACCTCTAAACCTTCCCTTCAAGCAATAGCCGACCCCATCCACTCCTCCTGTGAGAGTTTCGGCCACCACAACAAGGAGGGGAGCTCATCTTCCCTTGGAAAGTTTCGGTCAAGGCTAGGAGTGCTCTTGGTGGACCTCATCCGGTGTGACGCAAGGACGGCGGTCAAGTTCCTCTCCATCCGACGCGGTTCCGGTGGAGAACGTTGGAGAGCGATCGTCTCTTGGACACTCGTTGAGTGGGGTAACGAAAGCTTCTACCTAACTGCGTTTTCTTAGATAATCTTGTGGTGGATGATTTTAGCGTGATTTTCGACAACTTGATTTATTGTGGTTTCTTCATTTGATTTTTGTGTTATTCCTAAACTTCTTTAAGTTCGTGAGGCTTGGCGGACCTCGTTTCTTTTTGTTGGGAGAGATCCACCTTTTCCGAATCGTCTTGTTTTCGGTGGATCTCTTTTGGTACAACAACGCTCGACCGGATCGGGTAGGTCCATTTAGCAAGATAGAACATTGGCCTATAGTCTTTTGTTCGATCTCTAAGGGCGTTGCTAACCCGTACGACGCGTAACTTTAATCCTTGCATAGGAAGTGTGCTGCGTTTTATTTGTGTGAGTGATAGATTGGAGGGCGAGAAGCTACGTCGTGTCCTTAGGTCGTCCAAGCAAAAGGTGCCGGCTAGTGAGCCTACATCAATTTGGTATCAGAGCTAGGTTCGTGTTGATTTCCTAATCGACACCTTCCTAAATTCCGCAGGACACCATCACTCACGTGTTTGCACGATCGTTTGTTCAAAAAAAAAATTTGGAGTTTCCTCAAGTTGTTTCCTGCAAACATCTCAAAAATATTTTCACTACCCTAGTTATTAAGTGGAAAAATATAAAAAAAAAATTATTATAAAATTTGTAGGGTCTGAGTCTAGTTTCTTTATCGTTGTATGCGCACAAGATTAGGCACGGAGTATCCCCCTGCGTCCTCCTCCAATATGGCGGATGAACGGGAAGCGGGTCACATTCCTACAACGATTGATGAGCTCCGACAGGAGTTTAACGATCAGTTGACGGATATTAAAGAAATGCTGCATGAGATGCGTTTACATCAAGCGGCACCCCGAAATCCGGGAGTTCTCCAACGTGATGAAGAGGACAACAACAATCGTAACGAACGTGCACCACGTGCTCCGCTCGAGTTTGACATCACTAGGGCCGTTCGGGTCAAGCCCCCATCATATGATGGGTTGGGTGAGCCCCAAGTTTTCCTGGATTGGGTCATGGAGATAGAATGCTATTTCGAGTGGCACCAACTGTCCGATGTGGATAAGGTACGTGTCGCTAGAATGAAACTGTTAGGGAGAGCCAAAATATTTTGGCTGAACGAAGAACGACGTTTAGGTGCGGTGAACGGTGCCCCACCAATTGGTTGGGCTGGCATGAAAGCCATGTTGACGGACCAATACGTCCCTGCATATCATCGGACCCAAATGTTTGATGACTTGGCTACCCTTAGGCAAGGGAATAGGTCGGTCGCCGATTACATGAGTCTACTAAAAGACATGATGGTTAGGTGTGACGTTAGGGAGATGCCAGAGATCACTCTCTCTAGGTTCCGTAAGGGGCTAAACCCCGACATCCAAGGCAAGCTTTTGCGTTATGGCCATACGGATCTGAACACCACCTTCAACGCTGCATTGGACATTGAGAAGCACAATGCTCACAAGTCCAAATCTCGCTCTTTCCAAAAGGCAAAGTCCATCTTAGGACCACCCCCATCTTCCACCTATAAGGACAAGGGCAAGTTCAAGTCCACCGACTCGAACTCAGTTGTCATCACGGCTAGGAACACTAGAAACCCGGCCGGTGAGAGAGTACCCGTGGGTAGGATTAGCAAGACGAACGCTACATGTTTCTCGTGTGGTGTTCAAGGTCATTATGCGAGTGAGTGTCCTACTAAACCCAAACCCCTAGCCCTCTTGGACGCCTCTCCCGAACCCGCCGAGTTCACGTATGAGGCAGAGGAGGATTATGAGTCTGAAGGGGTACCTAGTGATCTAGAGGACGATTCTTATATGATGGTCATGCGGTGCATTCTAGCCACCCCTCGTGCCGTAGATGAATGGAATAGGACTAACATTTTCTCGTTAAATTTTAAGAGTGGAGAGAAGTGGTGCAAGCTAATCATAGATAGCGGCAGTTGTATGAACGTAATTTCTGAGAATGCGGTGTCACGGATGTCTTTGACCCCCGAACCTCACCCTCACCCCTACAAGGTCGCTTGGGTGAATAAGACTTCCCTCCCTGTTGCGAAGCGTTGTTTGGTACCCCTTACCATCAAGGCTTATTCCGAAAAGATATGGTGTGATGTCATCCCCATGGACGCCTGTCATGTTCTTTTGGGTCGCCCATGGCTTTTTGATCATGATGTCACGCATTTTGGGCGAGCTAATACTTACGAGTTCAAGTTTAATGGTAAAATCATTACTCTAAAACCCACTCCGCCTAAGGATCCCACGTTCCCGTCTAAGGACACGACTGTCCCGGTTGAAAAGAGGACTTTAAGTCTTATAGGCAAGAAGGAGTTTATGCGTGACACTTTTGTGGACGGCGTTTTGTACGCGTTAGTTTGCCTCCAAGCTAAGACGGATGATTCATCTTTTGAAGAATTACCTCCCGCGTTAAGGAAACTCTTAGAAGAATTTAGGGACGTATATCCGGACGAGCTACCGCCCATGTTACCCCCCATGCGGGACATTCAACATGCGATAGACTTCGTCCCGGGTTCTTCATTACCAAACCTCCCTCACTATCGGTTAAACCCTTCCGCGCATGCGGAGTTGCAAACACAAATTTCTGATTTACTAAAGAAAGGGTTCATCCGTCATAGTAAGAGCCCATGTGTCGTACCCGCCTTGCTTGCCCCCAAGAAGGACGGCTCTTGGAGGATGTGTGTGGATAGTAGGGCCATTAATAAAATCAGCATCAAGTATCGATTCCCTATCCCTCGTTTGGACGATTTATTGGACATGTTAGCGGGAGCCACGATTTTCTCCAAGTTGGATCTTAGGAGTGGCTACCATCAAATCCGCATTAGGGAGGGGGACGAGTGGAAGACGGCCTTCAAGTCTAAGGAGGGGCTTTACGAGTGGTTGGTAATGCCTTTTGGGCTTTCCAATGCCCCGAGTACGTTTTCGAGGATGATGACTCACGTATTCCAACCTTATATGGGAAAATTCATAGTAGTATATTTTGATGATATTTTGGTGTTTAGTACTTCTACGACCGATCATGAATCTCATTTGAAGATAATCCTTTCTACGTTGAGATCGGAAAAATTATTCGTGAATATCAAGAAGTGTACGTTTCATGTATCGTCCGTAGAATTCCTTGGTTATATTGTGAGTTCAGAGGGTATTCATGTAGACCCTAGGAAGGTGCAATCCATTAAGGATTGGCCGGAGCCCGCCAACATAAGAGATGTTAGGAGTTTTCATGGCCTAGCCACATTTTACCGCCGATTCATTCGGAACTTTAGTAGCATCATGGCGCCGATCACTGAATGCATGAAGAAGGGTGACTTCATTTGGACTAAATCGGCCGCGAAGGCTTTCCAAACGATTAAGTCTTGTATGTCGGAAGCCCCTCTCTTGCGGTTGCCAGACTTTAATAAGGTTTTTGAATTGTCATGTGATGCATCGGGAGTTGGTATTGGAGGAGTATTGAGTCAAGAGGGCCATCCGGTGGGTTACTTTAGCGAGAAGCTCGCGGGGCCCAAATTAAATTATTCTAATTATGATAGGGAATTTTATGCTGTTATTCGCTGCCTCCAACATTGGCGGCATTATCTACTCCCTAAGGAGTTTGTGATCCAATCCGACCATGAGGCCTTGAGGTTTGTCAATTCTCAAGGTAAAATCAGCCCCCGTCATGCTAAGTGGGCCTCCTATCTTCAGGAGTACACTTTTATAATCAAGCATCTTAAGGGAACCTTAAACCGTGTGGCCGACGCCCTCAGTCGAGTCTCATTATTATTAACCACGCTTGAAGTTAAGGTTATCGGGTTCGATAGGATTAAGAACGAATACGTACATTGCCCGGATTTCAAGGAAATCTATTTATCCGTTCAAGGCGTCGCCCCCACTACCATCTCCGCCTTTTATATACGTGACGGGTATTTATTTAGGCATTTGAAGTTATGCATTCCTCGTTCGTCTCTTCGTCATTTCATAGTTTGGGAGTTGCATAGTGGCGGGTTAGGTGGTCACTTTGGTCGTGACAAGACTATCACATTGGTAGAAGATAAATTTTATTGGCCCGACCTCAAATCTACGGTTCATAAAATAGTGAGTAGTTGCCGCGTGTGCCAACTCGCGAAGATAACAAGACGAACGCGGGGCTTTATACACCCCTTCCGGTTCCTTCCATTCCCTGGGAAGATATTAGTATGGACTTTATTTTAGGCCTACCCGTCACGATGAGGCGTAACGATTCCATTCTAGTGGTCGTGGATCGTTTTTCCAAGATGGCATATTTTATTGCATGTAGTAAGACCGCCGACGCCTCTCACATCGCGAAGTTATATTTTAAGGAGGTCGTTGGGCATCGGGGCGTCCCCAAAACGATAGTTACCGATAGGGACGTTAAATTCACTAGCTATTTTTGGAAAACGTTATGGAAGATTATGGGCACCAAACTGTTGTTTTCTTCAGCTTACCATCCACAAACGGATGGACAAACGGAAGTAGTAAACAGAAGTTTGGGTAGTCTTCTTCGTTGTCTTGTGGGTGACCACAAGGGGACGTGGGATTTAATCCTCCCCCATGCACAACTGGCTTATAATAATTCTAAATATAGGTCCACGGGGCTTTCACCTAACGAAATCGTGCACGGCTATAAGGCACCGGTGCCACTTGATTTGATTCCGTTACCGCCATCTTATAAATCAAGTCACTTTGCACAAGAGTTTGCCTCTCACATCCACAATCTACATAAGCACATTAAGGAAGCGTTAGACACTCAATATGCATCGTATCAATCTCATGCGAACGTACGAAGGAGAGCGGTTCACTTTAATATTGGTGATTTGGTTTTGGTTCGTCTTATCCCTGAACGGATGCCTTCGGGCACCGTAAAAAAGTTAGCGAATCGGCGAGCCGGTCCCTTTCGAATTTTAAAGAAATTAGGAGACAATGCTTATCTTTTGGAGTTGCCCACTGATTGGGGTATCTCCCCTATTTTCAACGTTTCAGATTTAACGCTTTATGTCTCCCCACAACTTGACTTATCTGTCTCTCCGTTTATTGCCACCGTGCCTTCTAATGGGTTGGGGGGTGAGTTTGTCACTGGATCGCTTTCTCCTTCGGACTCCACTGGAGGTACGTCGAATGTCGATGTAGAAACTTTATTTCCGTCTTCGCCTAATGCTTTTCCAAGGTTCCCCAGGACCATCTTTTTGCCTGACAGGATTCTCCAAGATGCCGTGGTTCCCTCTCCTAGTGGTGACATACGCCGCTACTTGATCCGCTGGCGTGACCGCCCAGCTTCCGATGACTCTTGGCTACCCGAATCGGAAGTGGCCCAGTTGGATGCGTCTCTTCTGCACCGATACATTCAAGGCAACTCATCGGTGATGAGTACTTTTGAGCGGGGGAGGATTGGTGGAGACGACGGCCCACAAATTGAAGATTTTGATGCAAGCGCGCTTACGAATGAGGGAGGTCTTTGTCACAACCCGCATTTTTCCCACGAATATAATACGTGATATCAGAGCAAGGGGAAAATACGCGTCGTGATGCCACGCCTGCAGGAGACGACTACAGACGCTCAGGCAAACACTCCTTACGATAATTTTGTAAAAGACATGTATGTGATTGGATTAAAAGAGACATTTTCATTTTTAGCTTAAGACCGCGTCCCTCGGTCTGGTGGATCATCTAGTCCACAAGTAGAAAACTATACATACGCAGCGGAAAATAGGTTTGTTTTTTTTAGCCTACATGAGTATGAAGATGAACATCCCAGAAATGATATGCACATATCTATATTTAGTATAGTTAGAAGAGGTTTTTCTACGATTTCCAAAATATGCGACATTTATATTAAAAGCATGATATGCACGAACGACATTTTATATTCATAAAGTAACTACTACATCTTAGCGAAAAGCTTCCCAGAGAGCAAGTAGGTAAAGTGCTCAAAAGTAACAGCAAGCAAACAGCAAGTAAACTAGCACAAGAAATCTAGAGCTATGGGCGTCAACAACTGACACGAACCCATAGAAAAGAAGGAAATAAAACAACAAAAGAAACTGCCTCTTACCTAGAAGAGGGAAAGGGCCTCGACAGGAGACCTGAACGACACTGCTCTAACACCTGCGGCAGCTAAAGACCTGAACCTGAGACATTCATAAGAAAAGAATGCCTCAGCCCAAAAGGGTGCAAGAAAACCAAGATTCAGCAGTAAAGAAATAAGAGAGTGCAGAAAGGAAAACTAAGCAGGTAAACATCAATGATCTTACGACAGGCCGAGCCAGCTCAAACGAGTGCACTCGATAAGAGGGAAAAAAAAAAGCCTGCACTGAAAGGTAATAGACAAAGCAAACTCAGCCAACCACTTGTCCGCAATTGCGACCCAGAGGAGATGGTTTCCCATATCATGTCATAATACACATATATATATATAGGCACATATTTTAATAACTTGAGACTGATCAGCTCAAAAGAAAACAGGGTGATCCACTGCCACCCAAAAAGCCAAACAGGGTGCTCCACGGCCACCCAAAAACCAAACAGGAGTGCTGCGGCGGTGACTCCAATCCACACAAACCAACAGCCCAAAAGAGGCACTGTGGCGGTGACTTTCAGCTCACACGCTCAACAGACTCGCACTAAGCACCAAAAGCAGGGGTGCATAAATATGTATATAAATATATGTGTGTATACATAAATATATAAAATGAGCCTCAGTGCAGGACACCAGGGAACACTCGAAACATTAGACAACACTCGAAGTTTCATAAGGGAACACAGGGTGAGCCCAAACTTCTTGTAACAGTGCGATGAATGAGGCACGGCAGAACACCACAATGAACACTAACCAATTACAGGGCAACTCAAGAACAAGGCATAGATCCTCGAAAGTCTCGACCCAAGGGACTTAACATACTTGATAACACCGCTTAAGATACCCGGGAACACCCGACCAAGGAATATATAAATATAAGAGGAAACGATTTAGAACAACGACGAAGTTGACCCAAAAAAAACTCATCAAAAGTTGACAGAGAAAGAGGAAGAAATGACTGAAAGAAGAACGTCCGATCACCCAGCAACCACCAACCAAGGGGACTACTACCGAGCTTATCTCTGGTCGCCATCCACCGCAGTATCACTTGAGATCATTTACTTTAGGGTTGCGCCATTGATTAGCTACGACCTAACTCTCATGTCTACTACAACGACTCGATAGGAGCCCAAGGAGGAAAATCTTTGGTACGAGCCTCTAAACACAACAACCCTTAACAAAAACCATACAAAGATCTGAAATTTTGCTCTCGAAGGGATGCACATGCAATGCAACTCACCCCACATTAAATGCTTCCGCCGGCCATTAAACGTGATCATACATTCACCTTCCATTGAACTACCCACTAAAGAATGCTCACACAAAAGCCAGCCATGCTTGGCAAGAACCCTAAAATGCAATGAGATTTCTACATGAGGCTCAACCGCAAACCCACAGCGAGATAAGCTACAGAAGAATACCCTTTGAGCTCAAACCCAAACCAGGATCTACCCCAAACATAAGGGCAGAGCAACAACTATCCTCAAAACAACATTAGATTATATTAATTAATTTGAGAGTGAGATGGTGAGTGAGAAAGAGGAGGGAGAGAAAGAAGTGCAAGTCCTGATTTTTCTGAACTTAACCCAATTGCCGTCACCATAAAGAAAACATCCTAAATCCACAATGAACATAGAGATAAGAGAAGAGGAGGGAGAGGAAGAGAATAGCTCCAACTGACTTCCATAACAGCACCCCCAAACCAACACCATAACAATACCCCCAACCAAAACACATAACAGTAGCCCCAAACCAAATGCTATAACAGCACCTCCCAAAAACAAAGTATCATAACAGCAATAAACAAGTTAGTAGAACTAGCATTTTCCTGAACTTTTAAACCCCCAAAACAGCCATCCAACTTTGGAGCTAGAAGAAACATAAAACTTCTGGATAAAAGAAAACCAACAATTTTCCAGGAATGAGATGAAGCTAGCAGTAATGAAGGAAAATTAATTCTGCAGTAACATAATGAAGCTAGCAGCAAATGGGCAATTTTTTTTCCTGAAGCATAACCCCCAAACCAAAAGCTATAGCATATAGCTCCCCTGAAGTTTTATAGCATAAACCCGAATTGATCTCAACATAACCCGAAATATCCGCTAGCATGAAACCAAGGAAGATACCAAATTTGTTGTTAACCATAAAACAACGGGATACTAAACAATAGCTGCTGACATATATCATGGAGTACCAAAATTAGCATAACCATATATAGAGAGGAAACATGGGTAGTTAACTGGAATTAAGAGAGAAAGAGAGAGAGAAAGCAGCACCCCCCTTTTTCTATAGCAGCATTATTAAAACAAACTCCCCAAATAGCACAGGTAGAGCAGCCCCCATAATAACAGCAGTAAAACAAAGCAAAACCCCTCATGTTAACAGCAGTAAAACAAAGCAAAACCCCCCCCCCAAACAAACATGCTAATAAGAAGGAAAAAGCTACAGCAATGGCTTTGGGCATTATTACCCAAAAAGCATTTTTTTTTGTTTTACATTTGTTAATTGCAAAAAAAAACCCAGATTTAAATCAGGAACTAGCAGATTCGAACCAAGCGTATGAATCCAGAATGAAATATGCAATATTAGCCACGAGATTGATCAGGAATTAGTCGATTTCAAACCAAATAGATGCGTCCAGATTTCGATGTAAAAACCCAAGAAAATCCTGAGCAGAACTCCTTAATCGGGCCAAGGATCAGTTAAGCGAGAAGGAAGAGATAGAGGGGAAGAGGAGGAAGAGTCTTCTTGCCTGAAGCGGAGCCGCCGCCGCTTGCCGATGCGAAGACCACCGTCGGAGGACCTCGTACCCACTGCCGCCTTGACGAGCCCGCGCCGATCCCCAACCCCGATGAAAACGCCACGCCGGCAACCTCCAAAGCGCCGCCGACCCGAACCCTAGACGCGGCTCCAGCACACTCGGTAGAAGGAAATTGGGAGAGGGGAAAGGGGGTTACGGGAAGAATGAGGGGGGGGGAAGGAACCTTTATGAAGTAAATATAATATTTATATATATATATAATAAATAAATTATATATATATATATATAAACATAACTTATGTATGTATATATACACATGTATAAAAAATTTTTATACGAAAATAAACTTATATAAACTTATACCCATAAGTGATTGCGTATACACATCCGCCTACTATAAACATAAAGCCCAGCGTATCCCAAATCTTATACGCACATGCATATATATATACTATATTTATAACTACATAAGTCTATTTACTTATAAACTTACTTATATGAAAACATAACCGCATAAATGACTAAATCGAGGATCAACTCGCCGGACGACGACGACGAAAGGTAACGCCCTCTAGCATTAACACTTGTAACGGTAGCTTTAATATTTAAACCATTATTATTACCATAACCCTACTTAGATTAACTATAAGAAAACTCTGGGGCGTTACAGTCACCCAACCTAACAAAAAGTTTCGTCCCGAAACTTTGCAACGACAACACCAAACAAGGAAAAACACAAGAGACGAAAACTTACCAGGGAAACTAACCGAAAAGATGAGGGCAGGACTCCCTCACTATAGGAATAGACTTTCTGCGCAACTACCGCACTAACATCACCAAGATACGAACAGGCTGCTCCACGAGGACAGACCTGGCTACAAAACTGGCACAGAATCTAGAATAAGGCAAGAGCACTCCAGGGCAAGGAACTAGGCCAGAAAAAAGCCACACTGCAACAACTCATCTAACTGAGTGCGCAACTCTCGCAACACACGCAGGGCAAAAGGGTACGGTACCTTAGCAATAGGACAAGTACCCGGCTCCAGGTCAGAAACAAACTCCTCAACTCTCACGGTAGAAAACCAGGGAGATTACGGCGAAGACATCAGCGAACTCTCGCGCCACAGGGAAAACCTCGATACGCAATGACTACTACCAATTTCTAACATAGAAACAAGATAAGCAACACCATTGGAAACTAAAGGCTCCCGGCACACATCGCGGCAATAGTCGCGGAAAACATAGCGCGGAAAACCAAACACGCTCAAGGGTCGACCGATGTCCAGCTTAAAGACCAAACACTTTACCTTGCGTTGGTTAACAGCATCAAACCTGGACAACCAGCCCAAACCCACAATCACGACAAAAATTCCAGGTCTAGCACCTTTAGATTAACAAAAGTTACGAAACCACCTAAGAAAGCAGGACAACTCTGAAAGCCCTGATCCGACACCACAGAAACAACAGGAGGAAAGCTTAACACTAAGGGAATCACCAACCCGATCAAGGGTCAAACCACGACGCTCTACCAATGACCTAGCCACGCGCGAGAGGGTAGAACCAGAATCGAGAAGGAACGCGCGCTTAAAGGTTATATACCTCAAACTCTCCTATAAGGTTGGATACGCAACTAAACGAGCGAAAATAAACTAGAACCAAAGCTGAAGGTTAAGAATTAGATTAGAGTCTAACCTGGAATTACAGAGGGGGAAAACTGCTCCCCTGCCCTTGCTACTGCATTTAACTCGGTCTCTTCTCGATCTAACTGCCGCTGCTGAGGCGGTGGCGGTGCCAGAGCCGCAAGAGTAAGCTGCTGGCCGACCAACTGGAACTGCGAACACCGGGATTTCACATGCCCATTCTGCCCGCACTGAAAGCATGCCTTATCCTTCAACCGGCAATGGGTCGCATCATGCCCTCTTTGCCCACAATACTCACAGGACTTGTCCTTCCTCCAACACTGGATAAGATCGTGCCCCATCTTTTTGCAAAAAGTGCAATAGCTGATACTCTTCGAGACACCAGGACGATCCAACTCCTGCCTGTCTTTCTTTCTTGGGGCATGACTGCCACCATTATCCGCCTTCCTCTTTTTCCTCCCTGACACAGCCTCCTGACCCACCACAGGGTCCTGCGCCTCAGGCTGCTGCCCAAAAGTAGCCGCCAACAAAATCTGAATCTGAGCCTGCATCTCGGCCACTTGCCTCGACAACACCTCGATACTCTGACGCAACTCCTCAATTACCACTTCACTGCGCGCACCCAAAGACTCACTCTCTGACTGGGGAGCCGACTCCGACGCACGACGCTCAGGAGTCATCGACTGCAATTACGAGCGAACACCTCAATACACCTAACTTAAGACGCAACAGCTAGGAACTAGAATTTCCTAACTCGATACAGATCGAAAAGAGTAGATATTTGCTCTTGCTGTTACCTTGCACTGGGAATTCATGAAATGATGTTATGCTTAACTTAGGATGATATATCATCATCCTATCAACTTATGTGCATATAATATGAATGCATGAATGCCAAATTTTATTTCAAATCATGTGTGTACGAGCGTCATCATGTATGTCTTTAGCTTGGCACGTGTGCAAATGCTATGTTATGATGCATATGCAGTGCTATGCAATCTAAAAAGGCCTTAATGCATGCTATGAGCGGCGTACACATGCGATCTTATGCATCCCATACTACATATTATCGCATGTAACGAAAAGAAAAAAAATCTAATGGACACGCATGCGACCTACGTTATGCATCCCATACTACATAACAGTCGTATGTTGTCACCTATGAGGATCCATATACAAACACATATTATGCATCCCATACTACATAATATGCCCCGTATACTTCTTATCATGCTATGAGTGTAGTGTTCATGCTTCAGCCAAGACATACTGATGACCCTTCGGTGTGTGTATGCAATGATTGACGATTCTCACCAGGCGGTTAACCGGGCAACCAAACTATCGCAGCAACCCGGCTAACCTAGCTCTGATACCAACTGTCACAACCCGCATTTTTCCCACGAATATAATACGTGATATCAGAGCAAGGGGAAAATACGCGTCGTGATGCCACGCCTGCAGGAGACGACTACAGACGCTCAGGCAAACACTCCTTACGATAATTTTGTAAAAGACATGTATGTGATTGGATTAAAAGAGACATTTTCATTTTTAGCTTAAGACCGCGTCCCTCGGTCTGGTGGATCATCTAGTCCACAAGTAGAAAACTATACATACGCAGCGGAAAATAGGTTTGTTTTTTTTAGCCTACATGAGTATGAAGATGAACATCCCAGAAATGATATGCACATATCTATATTTAGTATAGTTAGAAGAGGTTTTTCTACGATTTCCAAAATATGCGACATTTATATTAAAAGCATGATATGCACGAACGACATTTTATATTCATAAAGTAACTACTACATCTTAGCGAAAAGCTTCCCAGAGAGCAAGTAGGTAAAGTGCTCAAAAGTAACAGCAAGCAAACAGCAAGTAAACTAGCACAAGAAATCTAGAGCTATGGGCGTCAACAACTGACACGAACCCATAGAAAAGAAGGAAATAAAACAACAAAAGAAACTGCCTCTTACCTAGAAGAGGGAAAGGGCCTCGACAGGAGACCTGAACGACACTGCTCTAACACCTGCGGCAGCTAAAGACCTGAACCTGAGACATTCATAAGAAAAGAATGCCTCAGCCCAAAAGGGTGCAAGAAAACCAAGATTCAGCAGTAAAGAAATAAGAGAGTGCAGAAAGGAAAACTAAGCAGGTAAACATCAATGATCTTACGACAGGCCGAGCCAGCTCAAACGAGTGCACTCGATAAGAGGGAAAAAAAAAGCCTGCACTGAAAGGTAATAGACAAAGCAAACTCAGCCAACCACTTGTCCGCAATTGCGACCCAGAGGAGATGGTTTCCCATATCATGTCATAATACACATATATATATATAGGCACATATTTTAATAACTTGAGACTGATCAGCTCAAAAGAAAACAGGGTGATCCACTGCCACCCAAAAAGCCAAACAGGGTGCTCCACGGCCACCCAAAAACCAAACAGGAGTGCTGCGGCGGTGACTCCAATCCACACAAACCAACAGCCCAAAAGAGGCACTGTGGCGGTGACTTTCAGCTCACACGCTCAACAGACTCGCACTAAGCACCAAAAGCAGGGGTGCATAAATATGTATATAAATATATGTGTGTATACATAAATATATAAAATGAGCCTCAGTGCAGGACACCAGGGAACACTCGAAACATTAGACAACACTCGAAGTTTCATAAGGGAACACAGGGTGAGCCCAAACTTCTTGTAACAGTGCGATGAATGAGGCACGGCAGAACACCACAATGAACACTAACCAATTACAGGGCAACTCAAGAACAAGGCATAGATCCTCGAAAGTCTCGACCCAAGGGACTTAACATACTTGATAACACCGCTTAAGATACCCGGGAACACCCGACCAAGGAATATATAAATATAAGAGGAAACGATTTAGAACAACGACGAAGTTGACCCAAAAAAAACTCATCAAAAGTTGACAGAGAAAGAGGAAGAAATGACTGAAAGAAGAACGTCCGATCACCCAGCAACCACCAACCAAGGGGACTACTACCGAGCTTATCTCTGGTCGCCATCCACCGCAGTATCACTTGAGATCATTTACTTTAGGGTTGCGCCATTGATTAGCTACGACCTAACTCTCATGTCTACTACAACGACTCGATAGGAGCCCAAGGAGGAAAATCTTTGGTACGAGCCTCTAAACACAACAACCCTTAACAAAAACCATACAAAGATCTGAAATTTTGCTCTCGAAGGGATGCACATGCAATGCAACTCACCCCACATTAAATGCTTCCGCCGGCCATTAAACGTGATCATACATTCACCTTCCATTGAACTACCCACTAAAGAATGCTCACACAAAAGCCAGCCATGCTTGGCAAGAACCCTAAAATGCAATGAGATTTCTACATGAGGCTCAACCGCAAACCCACAGCGAGATAAGCTACAGAAGAATACCCTTTGAGCTCAAACCCAAACCAGGATCTACCCCAAACATAAGGGCAGAGCAACAACTATCCTCAAAACAACATTAGATTATATTAATTAATTTGAGAGTGAGATGGTGAGTGAGAAAGAGGAGGGAGAGAAAGAAGTGCAAGTCCTGATTTTTCTGAACTTAACCCAATTGCCGTCACCATAAAGAAAACATCCTAAATCCACAATGAACATAGAGATAAGAGAAGAGGAGGGAGAGGAAGAGAATAGCTCCAACTGACTTCCATAACAGCACCCCCAAACCAACACCATAACAATACCCCCAACCAAAACACATAACAGTAGCCCCAAACCAAATGCTATAACAGCACCTCCCAAAAACAAAGTATCATAACAGCAATAAACAAGTTAGTAGAACTAGCATTTTCCTGAACTTTTAAACCCCCAAAACAGCCATCCAACTTTGGAGCTAGAAGAAACATAAAACTTCTGGATAAAAGAAAACCAACAATTTTCCAGGAATGAGATGAAGCTAGCAGTAATGAAGGAAAATTAATTCTGCAGTAACATAATGAAGCTAGCAGCAAATGGGCAATTTTTTTTTCCTGAAGCATAACCCCCAAACCAAAAGCTATAGCATATAGCTCCCCTGAAGTTTTATAGCATAAACCCGAATTGATCTCAACATAACCCGAAATATCCGCTAGCATGAAACCAAGGAAGATACCAAATTTGTTGTTAACCATAAAACAACGGGATACTAAACAATAGCTGCTGACATATATCATGGAGTACCAAAATTAGCATAACCATATATAGAGAGGAAACATGGGTAGTTAACTGGAATTAAGAGAGAAAGAGAGAGAGAAAGCAGCACCCCCCTTTTTCTATAGCAGCATTATTAAAACAAACTCCCCAAATAGCACAGGTAGAGCAGCCCCCATAATAACAGCAGTAAAACAAAGCAAAACCCCTCATGTTAACAGCAGTAAAACAAAGCAAACCCCCCCCCCCCCAAACAAACATGCTAATAAGAAGGAAAAAGCTACAGCAATGGCTTTGGGCATTATTACCCAAAAAGCATTTTTTTTTGTTTTACATTTGTTAATTGCAAAAAAAAAACCCAGATTTAAATCAGGAACTAGCCGATTCGAACCAAGCGTATGAATCCAGAATGAAATATGCAATATTAGCCACGAGATTGATCAGGAATTAGTCGATTTCAAACCAAATAGATGCGTCCAGATTTCGATGTAAAAACCCAAGAAAATCCTGAGCAGAACTCCTTAATCGGGCCAAGGATCAGTTAAGCGAGAAGGAAGAGATAGAGGGGAAGAGGAGGAAGAGTCTTCTTGCCTGAAGCGGAGCCGCCGCCGCTTGCCGATGCGAAGACCACCGTCGGAGGACCTCGTACCCACTGCCGCCTTGACGAGCCCGCGCCGATCCCCAACCCCGATGAAAACGCCACGCCGGCAACCTCCAAAGCGCCGCCGACCCGAACCCTAGACGCGGCTCCAGCACACTCGGTAGAAGGAAATTGGGAGAGGGGAAAGGGGGTTACGGGAAGAATGAGGGGGGGGGGAAGGAACCTTTATGAAGTAAATATAATATTTATATATATATATAATAAATAAATTATATATATATATATAAACATAACTTATGTATGTATATATACACATGTATAAAAAAATTTTATACGAAAATAAACTTATATAAACTTATACCCATAAGTGATTGCGTATACACATCCGCCTACTATAAACATAAAGCCCAGCGTATCCCAAATCTTATACGCACATGCATATATATATACTATATTTATAACTACATAAGTCTATTTACTTATAAACTTACTTATATGAAAACATAACCGCATAAATGACTAAATCGAGGATCAACTCGCCGGACGACGACGACGAAAGGTAACGCCCTCTAGCATTAACACTTGTAACGGTAGCTTTAATATTTAAACCATTATTATTACCATAACCCTACTTAGATTAACTATAAGAAAACCCTGGGGCGTTACAGTCTTCCAATCAAGGATTCCCGTTGCCATCGCCGCTACAACCTCCGCCCTCGGCACAAGACTTAATATTTTATTTTATATTTGAAGCATTTAAAGTTTGGAGCATTTAAATTATTGGTGTATTTTTAATTTGAACTCTTTTACTTTGGCCTGCGTTTAGCCAATGTTTATTTTAGTTTGGGCTGCGTTTAGCCTAAACTCTTGTAAGCCTTATATAAGGCAATTTTGATGAAGGTTTGGAGGAGTTGATGAAAGAAATTAAAAAACCCTAAATCTAAATCCCTTGCTCAGCCGACCCCCCCCTCTCCCTCTCGTTCTCTCGATCGGCAAGGAGGCCGACCCTCCCTCTCCCACTCTTTCTCGCGATCGGCTAGGAGGTCGCCCGCCCTCTCTCTCTCTCTCTCTCGATCGGCCAAGGAGGCCGTCCCCCCTCCAGCTTCCTCTCTCTCTCGAACAGCCACGGGAAGACCGTCGGTCTCGCTTTCCCCCTCCTCCATCTCCTTCCTTGTTCCCCTCAAGGCTCCTCTTCTCTACCTCTAAACCTTCCCTTCAAGCAATAGCCGACCCCATCCACTCCTCCTGTGAGAGTTTCGGCCACCACAACAAGGAGGGGAGCTCATCTTCCCTTGGAAAGTTTCGGTCAAGGCTAGGAGTGCTCTTGGTGGACCTCATCCGGTGTGACGCAAGGACGGCGGTCAAGTTCCTCTCCATCCGACGCGGTTCCGGTGGAGAACGTTGGAGAGCGATCGTCTCTTGGACACTCGTTGAGTGGGGTAACGAAAGCTTCTACCTAACTGCGTTTTCTTAGATAATCTTGTGGTGGATGATTTTAGCGTGATTTTCGACAACTTGATTTATTGTGGTTTCTTCATTTGATTTTTGTGTTATTCCTAAACTTCTTTAAGTTCGTGAGGCTTGGCGGACCTCGTTTCTTTTTGTTGGGAGAGATCCACCTTTTCCGAATCGTCTTGTTTTCGGTGGATCTCTTTTGGTACAACAACGCTCGACCGGATCGGGTAGGTCCATTTAGCAAGATAGAACATTGGCCTATAGTCTTTTGTTCGATCTCTAAGGGCGTTGCTAACCCGTACGACGCGTAACTTTAATCCTTGCATAGGAAGTGTGCTGCGTTTTATTTGTGTGAGTGATAGATTGGAGGGCGAGAAGCTACGTCGTGTCCTTAGGTCGTCCAAGCAAAAGGTGCCGGCTAGTGAGCCTACATCATGTATGCTCTCCCTATTTAAGTTCTCCTCCTTAGTGTATGCTCCCATAGACTAGATTTATGCTCCCCCTTAATCTAGTGAATCTAACTCCTTAATCACTAAGATTTATTATGTTATTCTCCCCCTTTTGTTATTAGCAAAAGTAGGTGGAGTGAAATAAAACTAGGATAAGGAGGTGAAAGTTGGGACAACTAAGAGAGGATTAAGAGTTTTGTTAAAAATAAAGTAAGTCATGATCGGCTAAGAGAGAGTAGCACAACGAAAAAAGAATATGATAAGTGTGAGTAATAATATCCCATGTACTTTACCAAGCCATTGTACCACTTGTTAGAAAATAATGAACAAAAGATTTTGGAAGATAACACTTGATGAAAAAAGTGAAAAAGAGTTTGAAAGATACAAGTGAAGAAGATACCTTAAAAAGTATGAAAAAAAACATGGTAAAAATACTTGATTAAATCAATAATGCGTAAAAGGAAGGTAACCAAGATAAGAAACAAAAATTATTTTTGTTATGGTTTGACAATTCCAACACTATTTCAAGACTTTTCACATATAATGAGCATAATCCTTGAAATTTTTTCACAACTAATTGGCAAGCATGATTTAACATATTCAAAAAGATAATAACTACAATATAACTAATTCGTATTTCAAATAAAGAAAATATTGTAGAATTCATGCATTGCAATCTAGTGCTTTTACTTAGGTTTTGAGAGAATCATGTAACTATGCATTACGATCCAATTCTCATGAGTAGAAGCTTTATGAAAAAAACAATGATGTGTGCAAATAGTGTTTTGATAAGAGTATACAAGTGATATAATCAAAACACATGACATATGTAAGGGAATAGTAAAAACAATATTAAGATTGTAATCTTAGAATTACTTTCACACATCAATTCTAGAATAAAATTTCAAAGCACAATAAAATAATACAACTACCAAGGTGCTTTGCCCGCATAATGCTCATTAAGACTTATCAGGGAGCGAAGTATTACTTGGGGATCACATAAGCATTTTTATAAAAATTTTATTTGGAGTGATCCAGTGTATAAATAGAAGTGATAAAGAAAATATGTTTGCACAAGACACGTTACAATTTTTTCCAAGGTGCTCAACCTCACAATGCTTATTAAGACTTATCAAGAGGGTGAGTAGTGCTTTGTGGAGTAATCTTTGTCATTTTATTTCATATTTTTTTCATTTTGGGATAAAGGTCTCCGAATTCACTTGTATTTGCAAACACTAACAATATTGAAATAACACTTCTATTTGTGCAAGAAATTTATTTTTTGAAAGAAGGTGCAGGTAATTTAGAGATACAACTTAATATATTAAAACTATTACACTAAACAGTCATGGAAGACTAAGATTATGAGCACATATAGATTACCAAAATATTGAGTGAATGAATCAGTGATTAACATAAAACATTACTCATACTTAGAGGCATGCTAGGCAATCTTACACAATTTTCTATATACCATTTCATTTCACATAATAAGATTAAGGTCAAGGCATGACAAGATAAAACAAAGTTTAGGAAACTTGAAATGAAAATTAGACATTGAAGAAAATCGTTATGAGGATGCCTAATCAGTTTTGACCATTTGTAATGAAACCTCAAAGAGTTTGGCTTATGGAATTACAAAACATATTTTTCAACATTTTGGATTATTTAAATTTGGTTTGTATTTTGGAATAAAACAAACTAAGAAAAAAAATTTTAAATCAGAGAAATAAATAGAAAATATGCATGAGAACAATACCAATTTTTTTTAGAAAAACCAGAATGAAAATTGGGCCAAAGAAGCTAACGCATGGTGTTGACTTCTTAACGCTAAAACAGACCACTATTTTCTTAGGTTTTGGAAAAAAAATTCTTTGACTTAGAGTTGATATATATAGGCCTTCTTATTGTAGAAATTTCAGAGAGTTTAGAGATGATTAGAAGGCTTTTGAAGCATGTTTTTGGTAGTTTTTAAAAGATTTATATAAAGATGTATATAAAGATGTAAACATAGATATAAAGATGTATATAAATAGAGAGGCAGAAAGTGACAATCAAAGTCAGATAAATTTGCTAACGTTGGGCGTTAACTATAACGCATAGCATTAGAACTTTATAATTTAATTTGAATAATTTTGATGAAGGTTGATTCAGGCAATGTACTATGTGATGAGACACAACAGGATTGATAGATTAGTACAGAAATTTGTTATGAGGCGAAATAGCTCTTGATGGGTTTCAATTTGATATATCTAAGACTCCTAGTTCTAGCCTAAGCATGTTGAAACAAGCATCCGGAAGAGGTTTTGTAAAGATGTCCGCAAGTTGGGATTCCATGCCTATGAAGCTAACTCTCACATGTTCTTTCTTAATGCGATACCTAATGAAATGATGACGCACATCTATGTATTTGGACCGTGAATGATGAATGGTATTGTTGGTTAGATCAATTGCACTTTTGTTATCACATTTTAATTCAACATTGTTTCGATGCAGCCCAAAATCTTCTAGTGTTTGACTCATCCAAAGGGCTTGTGCACAACAACTTCTTAGTCCGCAAGTTGATTTTGGCCCCATTTTATCTCTACACATAGAATTATTAATCCTTAGAACATTGTGTGCATCATGGATTGATTAGTAGACTAACCAACTAGTGTCAACACTTAGTGATTGGATTGGAGTGCGTTTAGTAAAATTATCAATATGGGATTTTGACAAAAATATGTTAGGAGATATGAGAAGAGATCCACCAACAACTAAAGGTTATGATTAAACGTCAGAATATGGAGCCATTAAGTAGGGATTGAGTGATGACGTGAAGGTGTAGTTAGTCACTAAGAAATGGCAAGGATTCATGTTCAATTGAACATCGTCGCTTCCCTGTCCCGGTAATTGTAAACCACCTTATGAAATTAGAGTAACTAGAGAGGAAATGGACATGTAAGAATGGGTAGCCACCAATAAGAGTAAATATCATGGAAATGGGGATTTGGGCTTCAGCCCATTGTATTCCCCAGTAGCGAGCCCTTCACCGGGTAGCCCTCGGGAAGTCCAAGATTCACCCTAAACTTCTAAGTACAACTAAACGATAGACAAGAGTAGTTTAAGTAGGGAACTTGATAAAATAAACCTTGTCCCAAACATGGGATACATTGGTACAAGGACTTATTAGTCCTGCGAGCTGGAGGCTCGGGGAAATTATGATATCAGGACGGGTTTGTCCTGCGAGCGGTAGGCTCAGTGTTACATAAGGAGGGCTGGATAGTCCGATGAGCTGGAGGCTCGGGGGAAATAAAATTAAGAGGTGTTACTTTCAAGATAGTATGCATATAACCTGTGTGTTCTTAGGGGCGTACATAAGGTCTAGGCTGGGAGGTGTCATACTAGCCTAGGAGTGGAGGACCCGATCCACTACCGCAGTTTGTCTCAACGGGGTGTACCTGAGTGGAGACTCGAAAAGCGGGATAGATGTGTTACTTACCAGATAGTACGCAGATACCCTGCGTGTTCTTAGGGGCATACATAAGGTCTAGGTCAGGAGGTATTGAAAGGTGCCTAGAAGTGGGCATGCCCGATCCACTACCCCTGTTTACCTCGACGGGGTACCTGAGTTGACACACTCGAACAAAGGGAACTTATAGGGTCTGTACGTACAGAGTCTCGTGTGTGAGTTGCATCTTGCATAAGCATAGCATAACATAACATCATTACATAAACAATACCTCATCATATAAATTAGTATGTGCTTTTTTTATACAATTGGTTTACCTTAGTGCTAGATCCCTTAACTTATAAGTTTGTATGGGCATTCATATAAGTTAAGGTTACTTTTATAGCTGCTCTTACCTATTTCTCTTACACTGCTTGAGATATATATTGAACGGCTAATATAGCTCTTATTCTATAGTAGTTTACATATATACATACTTGCTAGTTAGTTTCATGTCACCTGCTTTGTATACTGCTATATTATCCTCCTCTTTCATCCTCCTGCACGGTTCCTAGGAGTCGCGGGGGGAGGTGAGGACAAAACTGGCTTAGTTTTTTTGACTAACGGTCGGTTGTGGCCGTAACACCAGGGGTCCGAGGAGATGGAGCAGCAGTACGACCAGCAGGACGTGATGGAAAGACCCGAGGAGCAATCACCGCGCACTACTACTACTTGACGACAGGTTGATGAGAGTTGGTTAGCTTCCGCATAGATGTAGTGTGAGAGAGTGTGCTTTTGCTTTATTTTTGGATATGTACCGGGCATCAGCCCTTACTCTCTTTCAGTTTATTTATACTCATTGTTGGACATGTATTCCTTTTGATATATATATATATATATATATATATATCAAAAGTTGGACATGTATTCCTTTACTTCTTATCAAAAGTTGGACATGTATTCCTTTACTTCTTATCTCAAGTTGGCCTGGTTGATCGTTTTTACCGGTAGGATCAGCGTCTTGCGGAGGTGACTAACCCGAGTGTTGGTGTCACTATAAGGCGGCAGTTTTGGGCATAAGATTCGGTAACTCTCTGACGCGGGAGTGAGATCTTACACCCAGTACATCAAAATCTCTCAAAATCTTGCGGAAGTAATCTAAAGTCTCTCACTCACATCCATCTGGGGGGAGTGTCCTGGTGTATTGCATCGGCTCCTCATAGTCTATCTCCCTAACCTATTACTTCTTCGGCTCCACGCGCTCCTGGTTGTTATGCCACATCCGACCGTTAGTCAAAAAGATGAAGCAGTTTCATCCACCACTCCCCTATAACTCCTAGGCACCAGGCGGGAGGACGAGGAGAAAAGGTATATAAAAGTAGGGTGACAAATCAGGTGACATGGCTCTCACTAACATAGTATTTGTAAATAATGTATGACTACACTAGCAGTTCAACTATGCAAGTATGGTAAAGCTATACTAGCAGTTCTACTATGTAAGTACTGAAAGGTAAAGAGCAGTAAATGAAGTAAATAAGAGCAGTGCATTACAGTAACAAATAAGAAGCTATCTACCATAACGAAAAAGTAACTTAACTTATATGAATGCCCATACAAACTTATAAGTTAAGGTTCAGGTTGCTTAAGTAACTCATCATATAAAAGAGTCCATACCAATTTATATGATGAGGATCTTGTTGTATGCAATGATGAGTATGCAATGCAATGCTTATGCTATAATTTCACACATGTGTAACTCACCGACATGAATATATACGCATATACCTTTCACCATCCTGCTTTTTGGAGATAACCAGCTTCTCAGGCACCTACCGTCGTGGTCAAACGAGACAGTGGAGTGGACGTCTCCACTACTAGGTAGGTATGCACACAACCAGACCTAGGCCTTACGTACACCTCAACGTGTGAGCATTGCGGAGCCTCTGCGTACTCTTGCTGGAATGTACCAAACCAGACCTCCATGGCTTAGGGAAGAGTCACTGGGAGAACATCTCCAGGACACCAGCTGAGCTGGCTCACTAGACCTCAATCCCTCTAGCCAAGTCTACATGCTTCCGTCAGTGTGATGACCCAATATGCATCGTAGACCCACCACAACTAATCCTACCATTATGATCTATATGCGCATGCATAAGTATCACCTCATCCACGCACAATCGAGCCTCCAGCTCCCACGACAATCTAGTCCTCCTTATCACAACTAAACTGAGCCTTAGCTCCCTGGACTATCCAGTCCTTCTCAAATCTCACCATAACCAAGGGATGCAAACAAGTTTCATTTATATCTATATTCATCTTAATCTTTACTTAGGGTTAACTAGACCTAGTTGTTTAGGTTGGTTCTTGGACTTCTCGAGGACTACCCAGTGAAGGGCTAGCAACGGTACTAGGAGATATGATGGGCTGACATCCCAAATCTCTCATTCTCGAGATATTTACTCTTATTGGTGGCTACCCTTCCTTAATCCCCTCTTTAACTATTACTCTTAAACTCCTATGGTAGATTTAAGGTTTACTTAAGGGGAATGTTGATCTTCAATTGAACTTCAACACTAACCCTTCCTTAGTCACAATGTACTCTTCTACTCATCATCACCTATTAAATTGCCCTAAGGTTCCAATCAGAAGTTTAACGTGTTGGATCTTGAGGCACCCTTAGAGGGGGGGGGGGTGAATAAGGGTTTTAGAAAACTTTAGGATTTATGAATAACTTTTGTGATTTTCTAATAAGTAAATTAAAACAAAAGAAAAGAGCTAGAAATTAGAAATGAAATCAATTTTATTTAACACAAAAAGACATGATTATCATTTATAAAATTTGATTATAAAATCTGATTTCTATGACGTTAGAAATCAAGCCGAATATGAAATACTATTTTGGTTTTCTATACCGACTCTTCTCACTAAGAACTGGTTGGCTTTAGCCGATCTTTCCCCAGATACGGCCTCAAGTCGCTCTAGCCTTTCTATCCCCAGAAAAGACTCGAGCACCCGCTAGATCTACTCCCTAGACCTAGTCGCCAACACGCGGTGAATTCCTCCCTAAGTCCTACCCAGACCTAGTCGCCAACACGAGGCAAATTCACTAAAAGATTACAAAGATAAAGGCAAATACAAAAGACAAATATAAAAACTCCCTATGAGGTAATCTGAAGTAGACGACGAAGAATCACTGAAGATTGTTGAAGTCGAAGTGTGCGTTCTTCACGTTGAGTTAGCGTTGATCCAAGTCTCCTTTGATTCCTTCTTTTGAAATTGAATGTAAGATCCTCTGTGGTCTAGAAATACGACCCTCACAAATAAATCAGAGTGCTGGAATAGGGCTCCTTGGAATCTATTATTGGAGAGAACGAATGACACCTATTTATAGCACTGGAAGCTAACGCCGGCATTAAGGCTAATGCCTGGCGTTGACCCAGTATAGAAAGAACTTGATGGCTCGGATCTTCAAAACAGGAAGGAGATACTACAACTTTGGAAACATTCATTTTAGGCAACCTTAATGCTGGCGTTGAAGCTAACACTGACATTGAGGCTAACGCTGATGTTAAGTCAAATCATTCTCAAAATGCTCTTGCAATCACGGCAGCTTCCCATCATGCCAATCATCGAGTGTCAATGCTAACGTTAAGTGTTAACGCCTGACGTTAGACCACTTTCATCATTTCAGCTTATGGGCAAGTCTAGACCATCAATGTAGCATCCTAATGTCAATTTTGTTCAAACCTGCATGCTAAAAACACAATGCCAAGCAAGATCAAATACAAGTAGGATTTGTTATTCTCAAATCATAGGGATGCAGAAAATTGTGTTCCAACAATCTCCCCCTTTTGATAATAACAAATCCAATAGTGATAAATCAAAATCATATAGAAGAGATGTGTTTTTAGAAAGATATATGACACTAAATAGCATAGAGATAAGAGTTATAATTTTAGTTTGTACAATTGTGCTCCCCCTACTTAAGTGTTCCCCCTTAGTGTATCTCCCATAAACTAGATTCACGCTCCCCCTTAAACTAGTGAATCCTCCTCCGTTAATCATTAAGATTTATCATTTTATTCTCCCCCTTTTGTTATTAGCAAAAGTGGGTGGAGTGACAATAAAACTAGAATAAAGAAGGAAAAAGTTGGGACAAACTAAGAGAGGATAAGAGTTTTGTTTTACGTATAAAGAAGGTCAGGATCGAGCTAAGAGAGAGAAGCACACCTGAAAAAGAATATGATAAGCGTGAGTAATAATATCCCATGTATTTACACAAGTCATACTTCCACTTGTTAATGAAATAATGAACAAAAGAGTTTGAAAGATACAAGTGAAGAATAGACCATAAATAGGTTTGGTAAAGCATGATAAAAGTACATGATCAAATAATGCGGAAAAGCAGAAACAAAGTTACTAAAATTTATGAATTTGCAAAGAATATTTCTGTTTTGGTTTGACTTTTCCAACACTATGCCTAGACTCTTCACATAAGAGCATTAACTTTTAAAATTTTCCATAACTAATAGGCAAGCATGATTGGACATTCAAGAAGATAAGATCTATAATGTAACTAATTCATATTTTAAGTAAAGAAAATATTATAGAAATCATGCATTGCAATCTAGTGCTTTTACTTAAGTTTTTAGAGAATCATATAACTATGCATTAGGATCCAATTCTCATGAGTAGAAGCTATATGAAAAACAATGATGTATGCATAAAAGTGTTTTGATAAGAATATACAAGTGAAATAATCAAAACACATGACATATGCAATGAAATAGTAAAACAATATTAAGATTGTAATCTTATAATTACTTTCACACATCAATTCTAGAATAAAATTCAAAGAACAATAAAATAGTACAACTGCCAAGGTGCTTCGCTAACACAATGCTCATTAAGACTTATCAGGGAGTGAAGTATTGCTTGGGGGATCACATAAGCAATTGTTTTATAAATTTCTTTTTAAGTGATCTGGTGTACAAATTGAAGTGATAAGAAAAATGAGTTTGCACAAGAGACTTTACAATTCTTTCAATGTACTCAACCGCACAATGCTCATTAAGACTTATCAGAATGGTGAGTAGTGCTTGGTGGAGTTATCTTTGTCATTTTATTTCATATTTTTAATTTTGGGACAAAGGTCACCAAATTCACTTATTTTTGCAAACACTAATAAATTGAACTAACACTTCTATATGTGCAAGAAATATTTTGCTTGAAAGATGGTGTAGGTAATTTTAAACATACAACTTAATTTGTTAAAACTATTACACTACACAATCATGCAAAACTAAGATTATGAGCACATGTAGATTACCAAAATAGTGAGTGAATGAATCTTTGATTAACATAAAACATTACTCATACTTAGAGGCATGCTAGCAATCTTACACAATTTTCTATAGACCATTTCATTGCACATTTATAAGATTAAAGTCAAGGCATGACAAGATAAAACAATGTTTAGAAAACTTGAAATGAAAATTAGACATTGAAGAAAATTCTTTAAGTGTATGTCATATCAATTTTGACCATTTGTAATGAAAATACTAAGATGTTATGCTCA
This sequence comes from Dactylorhiza incarnata, assembly GCA_033032865.1. NCBI lineage: Eukaryota > Viridiplantae > Streptophyta > Magnoliopsida > Asparagales > Orchidaceae > Dactylorhiza > Dactylorhiza incarnata. The sequence goes on from JAWHQI010000477.1 coordinate 361,334, forward strand.
AGTGAAGTTTTTATAATAAAAACATATTTTTGTAGATATTGAAAACAAAAAATAATAAAAACATCCTTTTCAACATTTTTGGATTATTTAAATATTTTTTTGTATTTTTGACATAAGACAAATAAGAAACAATCCAAATCTGAGAAAAAAATAGAGAATATGCATGAGAAAAATACCAGAAATATTTTTGAAAACATAGAATGAGAATTTGGCCAAAGGAGCTAACGCCTGACGTTAACTTCTTAACGCCCAAATAGAACACTATTTTCTTGGGCTTTGAAATTTTTTCTTTGGATTAGAGTTTATGTATATAGACCGTCTTAGTGCAGAAATTTCAGGGAATTTGGAGATGATTAGAAGGCTATTTAAGCCTATTTTTGGTAGTTTTAAATGCTATTTAATTTTGTTATTGTATTTGATTTTTCTAGTGACAAAAGTATGAATAATATGCAGACATATATATAAAGAGGTATACAAGTAAATAGGCTAGACCAATATTCAAAAATAGGGAAAAAGGAGATAACGCCTGGCATTATACTCAACGCTTGCGTTGACTCTACTCTATATAAATACCCCAAATCCCGAGTTCTTCCCTCATTCCCTTCATTTCAAGTCATTTTTCTTCTAGTTTCGCCGACAACCCCTTCTCGGATCTAGGTATACTCCTTGTTTTTCTTTATATAATTTTTGGTTAAATCCTTTCTCTACCCCTAATTAGTAATCCTTTGAAGTATTGAAGTATTTTATAATGGTAGATGGTGGATCTAAGATTTTGAGATCTAGGGTTTCAGTTTTTGAGTTATAGAGTTGGGTTTTTGAGATTTTTACCAAAGATGATATTTTGCTTTGATTTTTAGGTGTTTTGAGTTCTATTGATGATTTCCCTTTATTCTTCACTTTTTATGAAATTTTTCAAGTTCTAGGAGTGAGTGAAGATCAGCATTGTATAATGGAGATGATATAAAATTTGATAGCATGCGCCTGATGTTAACAGTAATGCTGGGCGTTGATATATTTTTGTGTTGAGTTTCTGTGGTGCTTAATGTGCAAGTTATGGTTGCTTCCAATTCTCATGGGGTCCGTGCCAGAAAAACTTCTTCCCGTACACCGTACGAGTCTTATCAGTCTTATGCGGGGATAGAGAAGGCATTAGTTGGTGTAGGGATGGTGTTGAAGATAGGCCTCCCCTGACATGCACATATACAGAATCTCCTGGCTGCATCAGGGGTATTATTAGTGATTCCTCATGATTGTTTTTCAATAGACTTTGTTCGTGAGTTCTATAACAATCGGTTTGATTCATTAGAGACAGAACTCAACGAAGGAGTGATGTCGACAATGCAATATGAAGTTGTCCAGATCACTCATGAAGATTTGAGGAATGAATTTGGGTTAGTGGAGAGTGAGAATCATCTTGATGTGGTCGAAAAGTATCGGGCAGAGCGAGTCTGGTCACATGTGAATTTGGTTTTGCATGGGAAAGATAGTAGGGAGTAGATTACCGATGTTTCTTCACTCAGGGAAGACGCATTCATAATTCAGGATATTTTACGCCACACCATAATGTTGAAGTCTAGAGATACTAAGAAGATTACTGCTCAGCTTAATATTGTTACCTATCATATTTTACAGGAAGAGGGATTTGACGTCGTCGATCTTCTACTTTCACAGATTCAGTATACGTTTACGTTGAAGGATCCAAGAAGGTCTCGTCTTAACACTCTTCCCTTAGGTGGACTCATTCAACGGGTGGTGATGGAGAACTATCAATACATAACCCGACAGAATTATATTAACGATCTTGTCCCAAAAATTTATTCTACTTCTACCAGTCGAGTTCCTCGGTCATGAGATATACCATCATCTTTTCGACCACCCCTTCGACGAGGAGTCTCGCTCCGTGAGATGAGTAGGGAGCATCAGGAGTCATTTGAAGATTTTACGGAGAACGTGACACGCTGTATGTCACGGATGGAGAGGATGATGCAGTATATGATCAAGGCCCTAAAGTTGAAGAAGACACCGCATAGGAGAGGGAGTGGGATGTTCCCGTGGAGGATCCACCACGCCACTCGACTCGCCATACTCGAAGGTCAATGGATCGAGGAAATTCCAATACTGAAGGGACAAATTATATCAGTGAGAGTAGAGAGTTTTAGGGAGTTTCCTTTTATGTAATAATAATAATTTAAATTTGGACAACTAAAGTCTAACGCTGACGTTAACACTTGCGCCATGCGTTAGTAGTTATCATGATTTTTATAATTTAGCTTTTTCTGAGTTTTATTTATTTTGTGAAATGTCACTTTGCTGTGTTTTGGTTTTATTTAGGTTTTCATAGTTACGATTTTATTGCTTTAATTGGTCTTTACACAACCTTCGGTGGATTTAGTTATGTTAATTTATTTTTATAACGATATGAGTTTATAAAAAAGAAAACTTCAAAATGGCTTATTTAAAAAATTTAGCTTAACAATTTTAGTATTTAAGTTATTTAATGAATGACATTGTAAAGATAAGACAAAAAGGTATTGATATGACTTTTTGTTTAATTTTATTTTTGATCAATTGATCATTAGGTTTATGAGATAAATTCATATTTTAAGATATATATATGAAGGAAACCTTATTATTTTGGGTAAAGACGATAAAAAGAATGAGTGTTAAGTATATCATGAGGAAGATTATTGGTTGTTCATTTTCATTTGGGCCTTCTTCATGTAATTGTATGATACCTAATGACAAGGAGATTTAGGTATCCAAATAGGACCAAGAGGGATGGTTCCTTTGGGTACCCCAATACATCGAGTTTGCTTTTGAGAAGATACGGATGAGTGGACCCTTCCATTTGACATTAATGCATCATTCTTACGTATGGGTCTACATTCATACCTTGGAAAGCCATTAATTTTATCTTTCAAATTTCCATTATTATTTTCTTGAATATTTGGATAAAAATGACTTTCGAGTTTGTTTAAAGGAAATTTATTTGCATTTAAATTTATGTTGGGAAAAACATTATGTTGTAAATGATAATGATGATGTTTTGAAAATTCTTTTACAAGTTTTTTTGTTTTTTATTACCTATGTTTTGTGTAGATAAATTTTGGAAATTCATATTTAACTTATTTTTGAATTTTGCTTGATATTGTGAATGTATGTTTTGAGAATTTTCCTTTATAATTTCCTTAAGCGAGTTGATTTTAGTTTCTAATTCATAATTCTTAACTTTGAGATTATGCATTGCTTTATTATAAGCAATTGTGCTATTTTTAAGAGCGGTGATAATGAAATCATCATGAGTTTGATAGTTATTTCTTAATTCCTCAAATGTTTTATCCATCTCTTTTATTTCAATTTTATAATTCTTACACATAGAACAATTACTTTTAAGAGATGAGTTTTTTAAGTATAATCATTCATTTTGTTCTTTTATAGAAATAAGCTCCTTTTTAAGTTTCTTGTAATTTTTTTAATTCATTATAATTGATACAAGGTGAATCAGTTTTAATTAAAGAGCTAGAGTGAGAGTCATCTGTCACATTAATTTTTGTTTCTACATTAGATATAACTTTTAATATTTTATTTTCTAAACGTAATTTTGAATTAGCATTTTTTAATTTCTTAATTTTTCGCTTAGTAATTTGTAGTAATTGTAATGTAGAAATAGAATTGTAAAAGAAGAAATTTGATTTCCTTACATTGCTATCGGAAGAGGCAAGATTTGAACAAATAGTTCCTTTGACATATTTTTGGCACTCCTCTTCCAAAGATAAGATTTCTTCTTCTCTTCCACTTGATGTGCACTCCATTGATCTGTTGGATCTTACGGCGCCCTTAGAGGGGGGTGAATAAGGGAATAAAATTCTTTTTATAATTTTAATAAAATTATTAAATTGTTTTATAATATGAGAAGGTAAAATAACAATTTAGCTAAATGAATAGAAAATTATGATTTGCAATTTTAGAAACAAGTACTAAATTGTTTTATGATGAAAGAGATTGAAATAAACAATTTAGATTTAGAATTGAAAGCTTAGACCACAATATAATAGAGATTACACCAAATAAGAGAAATCAAGTAAACACAAATAGAGACATGATTATATTATATGAAAAGGTGTTTACAAAAATTGATTTCAATATCGCTAGAAATCGGAGGCGTACATATGTAAATAATTTTTTTCCTTTTCTATACCGACTCGAATCCCCACGAACCGGTTGGCTTTAGCCTATCCTTCACCGGATATGGCCTCAAGCCGCTCTAGCCAATCCTTCCCCGGATATGGCCTCGAGCACCCCATAGATCTAATCACCTAGACTTAGTCGCCAACACAAGGCGAATTTCCCCCTAAGTCCTACCCAGACCTAGTCGCCAACACAAGGCGAATTAACTAAACGGTTACAAAGAAAATATGGAATGGAAATAATGAAAATAATAATAAAACTCCATATATGAGATCTCTGGAGTTGAGGATGAAGGATCGCTGTAGTATAAGCGAGGTTGAAGCGATCGTCCTTCGGATGTAGCGTGACGTTGTCCTCCTCCAGAATTCTCCTTTAAGCTTTTTGTGGGAGATCTATCTTCGGCAGCATAACAGCACTGGAATTTTGGCACAAGCAACCTCTCTAGAAGTTCTGACCCAAAATGAGAGAGAATACATCATTTTATAATTCTTGGAGCTAGCGCCTGCGGTAGCTGATAGCGCCTGCGGTAGCGGTCGTGTTGAGCGGTTGCAGAACCGTCGGCTGCGTGGCTCTGTGCACGAACTTGAGATAGCGCCAGGCGGTAGCGATAGCGCTCGTGTGGATCGGTTGCGAAACTGTCGGCAGCGTGGCGATCTCCACGAGCTCAAGCTAGCGCCAGGCGGTAGCGCTAGCGCTGGCGATAGCGCTAAGGAACCGCTGAGACGGAAGCTGAGATAAAAACCGCTGAGACGGAACCAACTGAGCAAGCACCTGGCGATAGCGCTAGCGCTGGCGTTAGTGCTGCTCCTTTCAAAAGTTTGATTACATGCTGCCTTCTACCTGTGGAGTATTGCACTTATAGTTCCTGCAAACTATAAACACACTACAAGAAATATCAAATACAATATGGGATTTGTTATTCTCAAACAAAGGGATGTGACAGACATGTCCAACAATCTCCCCCTTTTGATAATAACAAATCCTCTAAGCAGGAAATCAACAATAGTGTTTATAGTATATGATAAGCAAGATAAAAGTGCAACTATAGTAAATGATATGCATGATGATAATGTGCATACTCCCCCTATCTTAATGCTCCCCCTACATAAATGCAATTTATGTTTTACTCCGCCTAAATGATAGATTTCATGAATTTATGTGTTACTCCCCTTATTTATCTATATTTCTCCTATATAGATTTCTTCAATTAATCTCCCTCTTTTGGTATTATCAAAAGAAGGTGGGGTGAGGGTAGTAAGGAGGCATTTTAAAAAGATAAAGCATGATCGAGCTTTTGTAAAATAGACAAAGATAAAGAATTAAAGTATTGTATTGAAGAGATTTCAAATAAATAGATAAGAGTTTTAGCATAGCGGAAGATTATAAGAAACATCTTTTTGTAAGCATGAAAAGCATAAGTAAAAATATGAGTTTTAGTTCAAAATTGAAAGATGTTTTAACCTTTTGAAATCTCAAACTTTTTCATAAAGATACCAAGCATGAAATGAACATATCAAAGAGAGATTATACTACAATGTTACTTAATTTTAAATTCAAGAAATACCAAAAACATTGTAGAGATCATGCTAGGTTATCTAGTGCATTTCTTATATAAAGAGTAGTATAGATAAAGCATTAGAATCCAATACTCATGATAAGAAGTGTTATGAAAGATAATGATGTGCACATAAGTATATTTTGGGCAATGTTAACAATGGATTTAAATCATCAAAATACAAGACATATGTAAAGTAAAGTGGACAATAAAACACAAGTAAATTACTTTCACACACATTTAATGCACATAATTTTTAACAAAGTGGTGTAATAACCAAAGTTTGCACAAGACACTTTACTATTCTTTCCAAGGTGCTCAACCTCACAATGCTTATGAAGACTTATCAGGAGGTTCAAGTAATGCTTGGTGGAGTTATATTTGTCTACATATATAATTTTTTTGTTCATATTTGTGAGACAATATTATCCGAATACACTTGTTTTGCAAACCCAATTTTTAACTTAACCACTTTTCTAAATTTCATAAGTGCAATTCAAATATAGTGTAGGCAATAAGCTTATGCAAGTTTTAATTCATTGTACAAATACAATACACAAGAAAGCATTTCTAGATTTAGACACACATGTTGATTACCAAAATAAGTGAGTGAAATGTATCATTATCAATCATAAAACATTTACTCATACTTAGAGGCATGCTAAGCTTGGTTCTACACATTTTTCAATACAATTGATGCACTTTAAATAGATATATCAAAGCATGATAAGCAAAACAATGTTCATAGTAATTTGAAAGAATATGTTTTAACATTGTAAATAATTCTAAATAATAGAATTCATACATGCTTGATATTAGCAATAAAGATCATACAGTTTTTTTATTTTGAAATTTTTTTTTAATAAAAACAGAAAAATCACACAAACATATTTTTGTATTTTTGAATTTTGAATTTTTGTAGTTGATTTTTCATAATTCAAATAAAACAAAAATAAAATAGATAGAAACACAAAAATAAATTTGCACAAATAAACTAACATATTTTTGTTGATTTTTAGAAATTTTTAAAAATAGAAAAATCACACAACGCTAGCGATAGCGCGGCAAATAGTACGTGATTTTTTGAAAATTTTAAATTTTTGATTTTTTTATTTTGATTAAGTGTCCTTAGAGTAGTTCCATGCTGAAATTTCAGAATTTTTGGAGATCTCTAGGTGGATCAAATTTGCATGAAACTTTGGCTTTTTCAAATTCTTGTGTTTTACAAAACTATTTAATTATGAAAAGATAAGTTATGAAGACACAAGAGGACATTTTTTATTAAACAACCCAAAATATGCATGATTTAAGTGTTAAGTAAATAAAATGATCATGCAACGAGTAATATAAGTATGTCTTAAGATTAAAGACTACCACGACTAAATGTCTACACCCTAGCCCCGTACTAAGTGACGGATGGGCATGAGGAGCTGCACACATGTCGTAGGTTGGGGTGTTAATCCCATATGCACACTAGAGAACGCTCAACCTAGCACTCTTTCCCCCAGTACCTCGCAAGGCCCCACTGGAACCCTCCCCGGTTAAGGACAAGACATGACTTAGAGGTTTGGTCTTTAATGTATATAACCCTACGCCCCCGCTATTGTGAGATATGAAGTCATAGGTGAAATAATCTTTTGGACAACCTATGCTTTTAAATCTAAGGGTTGATATATAAACTATAGGTTTTGTTTAATGTGATGAGTTATATAAAGCCGCATAGTTTTTCTACTTTTATGAGATGACGATATGTGATAACTAGCACAATTAATAATATTCAATAAGTTATAAAGCTAGTAAGATGAGTTTCGGATTTAATTTCATGTCATAAGATTAATATTAATATTGCATGTATTCCAAAGTAGAGTTTCAAATTATAGATCTAGAATGGAGTGATGATTAAGTTTGATGTATCTTTATTATTCCTAAGTTGATTCTAGAATCTACAAATATGAGAGATACATGCAATTAATATCAAAGCATATCCATACACCAACTAATGTAAAGAAAAACAAAACAATATTCATATTTTTATCATAAGATTCATAATTCCTAGGTGGTATATTGTTTTGAGATTTTTCTTGATAGAACATGAATTATGATTTATGATTATAGACAATTTTGCATAGAATATATCTTAGATCATCATGATGTATGTAAATTCTAATTCTCCTAGACTTAAGATATAGTGATATAGTGATTTTCTTTTAAATAAGCATGTTTGATTTTTAAGCCTACAAAATGATGAACATGTAGTCATATCAAAGACAAAGATCACATATATAATGTTTTAAACTTTATATATAACATGCATTCAATAATTGAATACATTGATCTTTGGTTTTTCATGATAATATATGATATATATTCTAATGATTAAACCATAAACTATGTGTTTGTTGGAATTTTAGTATTCTACATAATTTCAAATCACATAGTTATCATGATATTTTAATAACATTGTAAATGTTATACCTAGCATATAAATTTAAGCATAAACTAAGAAGTAATGCTAGAATGATGAGTTTGAGTGCAAAGTTATTATATATGATTTAATGGAGATAATGTTGCATGTAATAGGAGAAGTTTTCAAATTAATTTTTTTAGACCTAGAATAAAATGATTAAAGTTTTAATTTGATCTTAATGATACAAGATGATTCTAAGGTCTAAATTACATGCAAACATTGGTGACAACACATCACACACATAATATAAGATATGAAACTATAATACCAATACCCATCATATATTTCATAATTCCTAAGGTTGATAAAAATAGTTGATTTAAGATAATTCTTGATAGATCATGGTGGTGTGTGAATAGTTCATATTCATCCTTTTAAAGAGACAAACAAATTTGTTTAGATTATCTGAAAGTAGAAGACAATGATACTTAACACAGCAAAATAATTTTTCAGAAAATAATAAATAGAGAAATCAGAATATTTAGGAAACTATGCTACCGCCAGCGTTAGTGATAACGCCTGGCGTTAGCAACAAAGTTACTATATTTGATTTAAAACTCATAGTTTTTTATATTATTTGATTCTAATTTTTCTCGATTATGATTTTAAATATAGGGGCTATTATATGCAGTAATGAAAAATAGACAAATATGCAATTAGTTGCGCCTTTAATATTTTAGCCTAAGACCCCTAAACATCCATTTAAATCCAATTTTGAAAGTAATTTCATTTGTCTTGATAATATCATTTAGAAAATTTAGAACTCAATTTATAATGATAATATAAGAGATTTAAAGGCAATAAATTTAAAAAAGGACAAAATATATAAAAAGGAAAGATAGAACACTTATAAATTTTATGACTTTATATTTAGTTTTATTCAATTTTGATTTAATAAACATTAGGCTTAAAATGTAAAAGTCATATTTCATAATATATCTAAGTGACCTTAGCGTGTTGGTTCAAAAAATAAAAAATAAACAAAAGAAAAGAGACAATAAGCATATCATGAAGTAGAGTATTGATATTTCATTTTTAATAGTTTCTACTTCATGCAAATGATTAGATACTAATGAATGAGAGATTTAGGTATCCAAAGGGGACCAAGTGGGATGGTTCCTTTGGGTACCCAAATACATCGTGGTGGGTTTTTAGGAGACAAGGATAAATGGGCCCTTTCAATTAAAGTTGATGTATCATTTTTCTTTAAGGGTCTCCATTCATACCTTGGTGGTTTATCTTTTAAATTCATATTATGATTATGTGACATCTTTATATGATTATTTGTTTGAAAAATAATTCATTTGAGATTTATGTTTATTCAAATTATTTTTCAAAATAGATTGATGTTGATAATCATAATGAATTTTATTATATGGATTCTTTGAAAGTTTATAAGAGTGGTTGTCTTTCTTTAGAAGTGATTGTTGAAAGAGTGGGTTACAATATGTTTTAAAAGATTGATTCTTATTTTGTTGATTTTCATTTCCACTCTTTCCTATAGACATGCTCTTATAATATGAAGGATTATATTTTGTAGTTTGATTTTCATGAAAAGGAGGTTTTAAATTTGAGTCATGATTGAAAATATATTGAGACTTATAATAGTGACTCTTAAGAATTTTATGAGGATCATAATTCTTTTTGAAACTAAACTCCTTTTGATTTAATGTGTGAAAATGGTCCTTTTTAGAAATGATTTTGTAAGTTAATTTATCCTTGTTATTCAAAATCTTATGATGAAATTCATTAGATGACATTTGAAATTTTTCAACAAAAGATTTTAATTGTATTAACTTACAAGTTAAAGCATCATTTTCAACTATCAATTTTTCATTATGTTCTTTAGAAACTAAGAGCCCTTTTTCAATTTCCTTGAATTTTTCTTTTAATAAATTGCAATCTAAATAAGGAATAGGAATTTTAACTAAAGAGCATGAAAGAGAATTTAACACATCAATATCAGATTCTACTTTAGCGTTTGCTTTTAAAGCTTTATTTTCTAAACGTAATTTGGAATTAGCATGTTTCAACTTTGAAATTTTACGTTTAGCAAATTTAAGCAAACGAAATGTAGAAATAGAATTTGTTACAAAAAGAGAAGATTTAGATTTTCTTACCTTGCTATAATTTCCATCTTCTCTTTTGCTTGATGTTTGGTCATCAAATGAGTCCAACATTGTGACGTTGTATTCTTCTTCCTTCAAGCATGAGTCCTCATCGATTTCTTCTCTTGGATCCATAAGGAATTCCTCGTCGATTTCTTTCTTAGATTTATCTTCCTTCAAGAATGAGTCCTTGTCGATTTCTTCTCTTGGATCCATAAGCAATTCCTCTTGTTCATCATTTGTGGAAGGAAGACTATAAGAATTCTCAAGAAATTTCCAAACTTCATAAGCAGTAGGAAATGTAGAAATAAATTTGAAAATATTTTTATCTTATGCACAATATAGACTATTCATTGATTTGGCATTTAAAAACATTTCATTTTTATTAAGAATACTTGGGGACATTTTAATTGTAATATTCCATACTTCAATATCCAAAGATTTAAGAAATTTTTCCATAAAAATTTCCACCCATTATAATTTTTGCCTTCAAATAAAGGTGGTGCTAAAGATTTTTCATTTAAAAGAAAGTTTCCCCCACTAGTAGAAGCGAGATCATGAGACGCCATTATTCCTGGTTTTTAAACCGTTTGGAATAACCTGGCTCTGATACCATTTGTTGGATCTTACGGCGCCCTTAGAGGGGGGGTGAATAAGGGAATAAAATTCTTTTTATAATTTTAATAAAATTACTAAATTGTTTTATAATATGAGAAGGTTAAATAACAATTTAGCTAAATGAATAGAAAATTATGATTTGCAATTTTAGAAACAAGTACTAAATTGTCTTATGATGAAAGAGATTGAAATAAACAATTTAGATTTAGAATTGAAAGCTTAGACCACAATATAATATAGATTACACCAAATGAGAGAAATCAAGTAAACACAAATAGAGACATGATTATATTATATGAAAAGGTGTTTACAAAAATTGATTTCAATTTCGCTAGAAATCGGAGGTGTACATATGTAAATAATTTTTTCCTTTTCTATACCAACTCGTATCCCCACGAACCGGTTGGCTTTAGCCTATCCTTCCTCGGATATGGACTCAAGCCGCTCTAGCCAATCCTTCCCCGGATATGTCCTCGAGCACCCCCTAGATCTAATCACCTAGACCTAGTCGCCAACACAAGGCGAATTTCCCCATAAGTCCTACCCATACCTAGTCGCCAACACAAGGCGAATTAACTAAACGGTTACAAAGAAAATATGGAATGGAAATAATGAAAACAATAATAAGACTCCATATATGAGATCTTTGGAGTTGAGGATGAAGGATCGCTATAGTATAAGCGAGGTTGAAGCGATCATCCTTCGGATGTAGCGTGACATTGTCCTCCTCCAGAATTCTCCTTTAAGCTTTTTGTGGGACATCCAACTTCGGCAGCATAACAGCACTGGATTTTTGGCACAAGCAACCTCTCTAGAAGTTCTGACCCAAAACCAGAGAGAATACATCATTTTAAAATTCTTGTAGCTAGCGCCTGCGGTAGCTGATGGCGTCTGCGGTAGCGGTCGTGTTGAGCGGTTGCGGAACCGTCGGCTGCGTGGCTCTATGCACGAACTTGAGATAGCATCTGCGATAGCTCCTAGCGCCTGTGGTAGCGTTCGTGTAGAGCGGTTGCAAAACTGTCGGCTGCGTGGCTCTGTGCACGAACTTGAGATAGCGCCAGGAGGTAGCGATAGCGCTGGCGGTAGCGCTCATGTGGAGCGGTTGCGAAACTGTCGGCAGCGTGGCGATCTGCACGAGCTCAAGCTAGCGCCAGGCGGTAGCGCTAGCGCTGGCGATAGCACTAAGGAACCACTGAGACGAGGCTAACCACTGAGACGGAAGCTGAGATAAAAACCGCTGAGACGGAACCAACTGAGCTAGCGCCTGGCGATAGCGCTAGCGCTGGCGTTAGTGCTGCTCCTTTCAAAAGTTTGATTCCATGCTGCCTTCTACCTGTGGAGTATTGCACCTATAGTTCCTGCACACTATAAACACACTACAAGCAATATCAAATACAATTTGGGATTTGTTATTCTCAAACAAAGGGATGTGACACACATGTCCAACATGATCCATCATGAGAGGAGCTTTCTTGAATATCTGTGCAAGCTTGTATATTCTCTGATTCTTGTGATTGTTCCATACCTACAGAAGGAGAATCATAAGTTATTTCAAGAGAATTCCAAATCTCATATGCGGTAGGTAAAGTATAAATAACTTTGAAAATATTTTGATCTATCACACAAAATAGACTATTTATAGATTTTTCATTTAAAACCATTTCGTTTCTATTTAATACGCTAGGTGGCTTTTCAATAGTAATATTCCAAACTTTTTCATCTAAAGTTATAAGAAATTTTTTCATTGATATTTTCCACCCTTTATAATTTTCCCCATATAGTGGTGCTAAAGATTTTTCATTTGATAAAAAATCATCTCCTTTAGTGGATGTGAGATCATGAAGCACCATTATTCACGGTTATGAAGCTATTTTGGAATAACCTACCTCTGATAACACTTGTTAGATCTTGATGCACCCTTAGGGGGGGTGAATAAGGGTTTTAGAAAACTTTAGGATTTAAGAAAAAAAAACTTCTGTGATTTTCTAATAAGTAAATTAAAATAAAAGAAAAGTGCTAGAAATAAGAAATGAAATCATTTTTATTTAACACGAAAAGAAATGATTATCATTTATAAAATTTGATTACAAAATCTGATTTTAATGACGCTAGAAATCAAGGCAAATATGAAATACTCTTTTCATTTTCTATACCGACTCCTCACTAAGAACCGGTTGGTTTTAGCTGATCTTTCCCCAGATACGGCCTCAAGCCGCTCTAGCCTTTCTATACCTAGAAAGGCCTCGAGCACCCTCTAGATCTACTCCCTAGACCTAGTTGCCAATGCGAGGCGAATTACTCCCTAAGTACTACCCATACTTAGTCGCCAACACGAGGCAAATTCACTAAATGATTACAAAGATAAAGGTAAATACAAAAGACAAATATAAAAACTCCCTATGAGGTAATCTGAAGGAGACGACGAAGAATCGCTGAAGATCGTTGAAGTCGAAGCGTGCTTTCTTCGCGTTGAGTTATCATTGATCCAAGTATCCTTTGATTCCTTATTTTGAAATTGAATGTGAGATCCTTTGTGGTTTGGAAATACGACCTTAACAAATAATTCGAAGTGCTGGAATAGGGCTCCTTGGAATCTATTATTGGAGAGAATGAATACCACATATTTATAGGGTTGGAAGCTAATGTTGGTGTTATGGAAAATGCCTGGCATTGACCCAGTATAAAAAGAACTTGATGGCTCGGATATTCAAAATTGAAAGGAGATACTGCAACTTTGGAAACATTAATTTTAGGCAACCTTTACGCTGGCGTTAAGTCAAATCATTCTCAAAATGCTCCTACAATCAAGTCAACTTCCCTTCATGCCATATCGTCGAGTGTCAATGTCTGCGTTAAGTCCTAACGCCTGGCGTTAGACCACTTTCATCATTTCAGCTTGTGGGCATGTTCAAACCATCAATGTAGCATTCTAGTATCAATTTTGTTCAAACCTGCATTCTAAAAACACAATGACAAACAAGATTAAATACAAGTAGGATTTGTTATTCTCAAATCAAAGGTATGCAAAAAACTATGTTCCAACATAACGCACTTCTATCATGCCACTAACTCATTTCGGATTAACATCTAGACTCATCCTCAAGATTTTCCCTTATGCAAGCATTTTGTTATTCACAGCCCATTTCTAGTTCTAAAATCAAAATGACTAGTGTAAACCCCATTCATACTAACCTACATGATACAAAATTGAATCCAGAAATGCCACATGATTAAGTTGATGTCCTACTAGAAACTTGAGGTTTTTCCTTGTTGTGTTAAACGTAGACCAATACACTCAAATAGAGATATTCATATCATGTGTAAGGTAACTATTAAAACTACATGGCCAATCATGCTAAGATTATTTCCAAAGTTAATGTGGTCATTATAAGTGTTCAACCAGGGATCCATAATTTTTCAATTACTTTGGCCATAATAATAATTTTATCAAATTATGGGGCACTATCAAAGTTTACACATGAAGTATACAAAATACCAACCCAAAAATTATAATTAAATTTTTAGAGATTTATTTTGTTATGAAAGGACATCCAGCAGAGAATCAACATTTTTAATATTTATTTACTCACTAAAACTCCATAAATTCTTTCACAAGTTAATTCCAAAATTACACATGAAGTATACAAAAAAATATTCATCCAAAAATTCTAATTAAATTTCCCGAGAATTATTTTGTCATGAATAGGCATTTAACAAAGAATCATCATTTTTAATAATTATTTGCTCACTAAAATTCCATAAATTCTTTCACAGGTTAATTCCAACATTACACATGAAGTATACAAAATATTCATCCAAAAATTCTAATTAAATTTCTAGATATTTATTTTGTCATGAATAGGCATTTAACAGAGAATCAACATTTTTAATAATTATTTGATCACTAAAATTCCATAAATTCTTTCATATGTTAGTTCAGATATTACACATGCAGTATACAAAATATTCATCCAAAAATTCTAATTAAATTTTAAGAGATTTATTTTGCCATGAATATGCATCTAACAGAGAAATACAATTTTTATAACATAATTTGGTCACATAAATTCCACAAAAATATAATTGAGATACTAACCATTTAACAAAGAAACTACTTGAAATATTCAACCAATCTTGCCAAATAAATTTCCAGAGGTTGGTTTCATTCTTTGGTGTGTCTAGACAGAAAACTAGAAATTACCTAATTAATTGGCCTATGATTATTTCACAAAATATTTCTATCTAACTAAACGGGGTATCTATCAAAATGCATTTCATAAGACAGATAAATAAAAGGGGTATCTATCCTCAAAAATTCCAAATAAATTCTCAGTTAAGTATTTTGATCTAACTAATCATATGACAGAGAATTAGTTTTTTCCTATTTAGTTTGGTCACACTTAGTTCATTATTATCAAAGTGTGACCTTATTAAATTAAAATATAAACAATAAATTATTTCCAAATAATCTTATTTTCCAAGAGGTGATGTATTTCATCATAACACATGCATGGTAAAAATTTCAATGACATGCAACAAGTATTTTGGGAGAAATCTACCGAATTCCATTTTTTGTTACATGCACCAAATTTCGCATACTTATACCAACTTGCATGTGGAATATCGCCACATACACAAATTGAAAGGGTCCCAAATTTTTTCCAGGTAATTTGCATGAGCTATCCTACAATGTGCAAAAGATTTGGGTCAATTTGAGGTTGTCTAGCTACATATGTGTCACATTTGAATAAAATCACATTTTTATTAAAATGATAGAAAAATGTTTTCCAAAAATTCTGATTTTTGGGCAGGGGTTAGATCTAGGCATGACTCACACATGAGTAAAATGTCTGGCTCATTGGATGAGCCATTAGTTGGGAATCTTGATTTTAGTGTCCAGAACACCTTTAGGATACCCTCCACCAAAATGGAGATTTTGGGTGTTGTAGGGCACTAATTGAAGTGAGTCAAAATTCTCTGGACAGTAGAGACAAAGGTCTACAAGATCGAAATTTTACACTTTTACTAAATCTGTCTCTACGATACTCAAAAATGGGGTTGAAGGTGCTGTCACAGTTGTGACATAATGCATTTTGTTTAATAATAAGATCACAACACGAATCTTAAAGCCATCCATGTGGTTGTTGAGTTGTCTTCTACCTTCAGTCTATCGACGAGATTTGCCTGACCTGGAGCTTCTTCCTAGGCCATTTACCAGCCACCTTCACTCCTCCACGACCGACCACCACCACCACCTCCATCAAGGTGGGGGCTACCTGAGGGTGGTTGTTTGTCGGCCAAATGTGGTCAGAACAGTGATTTCAGGGAGGGGCATTTCACCATGGATTTCTTGCTCGATCTTCATGGATCGACGCTTAAATGAGCTCGGACTTTTTCCTAAATGATCTAATGATCTAGCACAAGAGGAGAGATGGATAAACCTACCTTGAATGAGGTTGATTGAGGGGTAATTTTTGGTTTTGCCATGGCCGACCACTTCAAGGTGAGCTCCATGCCAATTTCACTATACTCCACCAAGTGAAGCAATCTAAAGCTTGATTTATACTGCTCTCCACCTTCGGAAACTAATGATGACCTCAATTGGGGGAATGATGGTGGTTTTAAGGAAGCGCCATGAAGGGGTGGTCGGCCAAGGTTTAATTCATAAAATTTCCTTGCCACATGGCATGGGGTTGGCTAACATTCTGTAGATAACTCCATGGGGAGTTGAGGAAAGGCTCTTGGGCGATGAATTGAGTGCCAATTAGCACTCAATCCATGAATCCTTCATTTGGCCTTATTCAAATTTAGGGGAAATCTCATTTCCACCCTTGCATGCCTCCATTTTCTGAATTCAAAGGGAAAATAAGGTAATTATGGTTGTGGGTTGGTGAGTGGGCTGAGATTGAAGGCCTTAGCCCACTGGAATTAGGTTATCCCCTTTTTAACTTCATTTTAGGCCAATTTGACCAATGTTGACTTTTGGGTTGACTTGGTCAAATTGATGAGGTGGTTGTCCCCACATGATAGTCATGGGTCCTATGACACCATCCAATATTGATTGGGTCATGGTGGAGCCATGATTGGGCTAATTGATCCATTTAGGGTTGATTTGACCTAATATTGACCTAAGGTTGACTTTGGTCAAATTGGGTGATTTGGCTGACCCCATGGTGTGACCCATGGTCATTTTAGTCACCTTTAGGATTAGGAAAGTAATGGTGAGGTCAATTGGACCAATTGAAGTCTAATTGAACTAATTTAGGGCAAGTTGACCCATTTTGAGTTAGAGTTGACTTTGGTCAAATTACGTAATTTGGATGACCAATTCATGTGGTTTATGGTCAATTGAATCCCTGTTAGGGTTAGGGAGTTAATGGTGAGGTCAATTTAAACCCGTGAGTTCAATTTGAGGTAAACTGACCTAGGTTGACTTTTACCTATAGGGGCTCACTTGGTGAGATCACCTAATCTCTTTGGTCTCTAGGGTCACCTTCTTGCCCTAGGTCAAATGTCATGACACTTGTCATGACCTAATTCACATTAGGGGTCTACTAGGAATGGGGATGTTATAGCTCTTACATCCCAGAATTTTGCCTTATTTTCAGCTTTAGTCCAATCAACCTTAGGCTTAGGAGCAATATTTCCTTTAACATCTGTATATGTAGGATTTATTGAACCTATAAGCACACAATCAAAAATATTTTTATCAATAGAATTCATATATAATTTATTTCTAGATTTTCATAAAGAAAATTTATCTAGATTACACATTGGAGGTATGGTAGTTGCATATTCTCTTAACTATGTAGAACTCATGATTGCGGTATTAATACCACAAGAAATTCTCAATCCTTTGGATCTTGCAAGGTGTTAACCTTTTTATGATTAAACTCACTCTAATACATATTAAAAGTGAGGGTAATGTGTTAAGAATGACTCTAGAGGGGCGGGTGGAGGAGGTGAATAGAGTTTTATAGATTTTTAACCACAATCATTCACTCCACATGCCACAGTTAACTATTATTAGCAACATATTTTAAAATACAAAAATTATTAAAAAAACACTATAGAGTTATGCAACCAGAAGATACAAAATATATAGATGATACCCAAGAGTTTGGTACATCCTCTCTTCTACCCCTTGATATGATATTTACTAGACAATGATGCGTATTTTGATAAGGATCCTTTTATAACCAATACAATAAATCTTTTGATAGGGTAATTCACAAAACCAACTGGATCCTTTGATAAGGGGATTCCTAGGACCAACAAAGTCTTTTGATAAGAAGACATTTAGAACCAAATCTTAATCTTTTTAAGAGAGATTCTAGAAACTCTTTTTCAGAAGTGGTTAATGTAGAAGCAGATTTTCCACAATATAATCTTTCTTCAACAAAGCTCTAAAGGATACTAATCTTTAAAGCATTATGTGGGTTCTCGATTATTGTAGTAGCCGACATTGAAAATTTCTCAAGGCATTGAAGGCTGGATTCAATAGAGAGAATATGCATCATATCCTGTGAGGAGCCCTGAGGAAGAAGATGAAGAGGCCTTGAGAGAAGGAGAGCCTTAGATCAGAGAGGAGATCTTGTCGGCTAGAGTTCTTAAAGAGAACTTCTTCTACAGGAAGGAGAATTCTAAATCTTGCAGAGAAGAAAAGCAAAATATAGAATGAGTTCATGACTATCTTCTATTTGAAATCTTATGGTATATTTATGACTGCTGCCGAATGTCTTTTTAGTGTCAATCAACATAGTCACCTTCTTTAAGTGGATCAATAATGGCTATAATTGAATCTCAATAAAGGCCTTAAGACAAAATTCTAGAGAGAATTCGACATTTTATTACTTATGTGTCGAATACTAGTCGGCATATGTTGAATTCTTGAGTAGAGAAAATTCGACGTAAGCTGAATAGTTGTATTGTGAGCAGACTTTCCTTTCAAGAAGATCTTGACGTAAGGAAGGAACATTGCTTTCGATGTGCGTCGATTATTTCTCGACACATGAAGTCAACTTTTGTCGTTCGTTGATTACTTCTCGAAGTATAGACTTAGTCACAGTCGACTTTTGTAGAATACTTCTCAACGCACATAAGTTTAACTTAGTTGAATCTTCTTCTTAAGTGTATTACGAGTCTTTGACATAATGTACCTGATTACAACTAGGGGTGAAACTAGTGCGGTTTGAGCCCAAACTGCAACCACACCGATGGGGGTCGGTTTTGGACCGAACAAAATCACACCGCACTAAATTCGTGTGGTGCGGTTTAACACTGGTGCGGTTTGGAGTCAGTTTTACAGTGCGGTTTTAGTTTTTGAATAATTATATAATGAATTTTTAGTTTTATTCACATATTTTTTTATGAATTATTTTGTGCTAAAAATATACAGAACATGCAACTACTATTTAATAGTAATTATGAAAAATTAATATAATTGTAGCACATAAATTAATCAAATTAGAATTACTAATACATTTCTCTAGATGCAGTTTCAGATAGACAAAAGGGGAGACTCGATTTCTTTCTCGTGAAGGTAAATATATATTTCAAATTTATTTCCAGAAAGATTCATTTATGTAATAAATATAGAAATAAATATAGAATGTTGGGCCAAAAACCAAACCTAAAATATATATATTTTGGTTAGCTTTCTATATTTTGGTTCACTAGGCAATAAACATTTTGCTGAGCCTAATAAATATAGAATGCATTTTAAGTGCATATTCCATAAATATTCATTAATGTAATAAATATTTTGGTTCACCGAGCAAAAGGTAAAGTTGTAATTGGCTTCAGGGTGCGTCGGTGTGCGGTGCAGTTTATTCGGTTTTGCATAGCCAAAAACCGAACCGCACCACAAACTTTTCAGCTTTTCAATCACCAAAACCACACCACAACCGTACCATTCAGTGTGGATAGAAATCGATGCGGTGCGGTTTTATGCGGTTTCGGTTTTTAACTTTCAGCCCTAATTACAACTCATACTTTTACAAAATATTATCTTTCTATACACACTTATGCAATTCCTAGATCACTTAATTAATCTATTATTTCAAATCAAAGAGAGTTTTTTTCCAACAATGATGTAGTCTTCTTCCTCGAAACTCCTAGAGGTAAGGATGTCTTCTCCTCTCCATCTAAAATTCCTAGCATTCAGTTGCTTGCAAAGAAGATGGTGGAAGTTGGAGTCATGGTCTCCAATCCTATTACTTACAAGATTTTTCATCTTTGTGATTAATGATTATGATAAATTCCTCCACCATAGCTCAGAATGGTTTGTGATGAGTTTCATGGCACAAAATCGGCAAGGGTCCTAAAGTGCTTGTCCTGGAATATATAATGAAGATTGAGACATTTTTGTTTGATTGGATCATCGATCTAGGATTTTATCTATTTTTATTGTATTTTGTAGGCCGTCATGGTTGAAAAACCATGATGTCAATGATGACTTCTTTATCTATAAGCGGGATTAGAAGTTCATTTGTGGGTATTGAAAGGTAGATAAAAATTTCGTCCTTTTGATCACAAGTGCTAAGTCAGAGTTTGGGTCCGAAGCTTGGGCACCTCCATAATCCCCCTTGGTCGGCAAAGCCTAGCCCTCCATCCATTTCTGGCCATCTCCTCCACCCCAACCACTCCATCTTTTGACCACCACTCCACCTCAAACCACCACTCAAATGCCGACCACCACAAAGATGCAAACCAATCTCCCCCACTCCACCTCCAACCACCGCCAAAATGTCGGGCGTATTAGGTCGGTAACCAATATCCCCCACTCCACTACTGCACTACCTACATAACTACATATAATCACCCTATTAATTTCATAACCACCTACAACTTCCTCACATAACTCCCCCTTAACCACCTACAACTGCTCAATTTTTATCCAAAATTTTAAATATGGACCAAACCTCTTGCTGGAATTCAATTCCACCACTGGAATCCTCAAATATTACCCCATGATAGTCCAAATTCAGCAATCCATGGTCCCTTCAGCTACCAACACCTCGTCGAGCATCCATTGAACCTTCGAATCCATAGTCATTGTAAGTTCATTGATATTTTGCAATCCCTTCGTACTAAATACTTGTGCAAATTCACTATTTTGTATAATATTAGTTCGTAATCATTATTTCCAAACCTCTTTCAATTTGTCAGTCTTGTGTCGTTTAGTATTTTCTTTATAGCTTCCTTGCATATTTAATGCATATCTACATTTTAAATGTCTTCCAACATGTCTGCTAACATGTCCTTTTTGAGGTCAAAAACGACATTTTTTTCAATAAAAAATATGTTAATTAATAAAATATAGATATGCATATCTACATGTGAGGCCCCAATTCAGACCCCACAATAAAGTATGTATCAGAGCATCTCAGAGCATCCATCGCAGGACAAAGCAAAACTAGGCACATGAGTACAATATAAAACATATAAATAGAATTTTTATTCCATTAAAAGCTTTTATACAAATATACAGACTCTGAGCATCAACACTCAAACATAACATCTAACACTGCACAAAACTGCAACTAACTCGCTCACTAGACCCAAACCTATCTACATATACACAGACTCACAAAACTACACACACACCACCACCACTAGCCCCACCCATTCTAGTCTTCATTACACATCTGGCACTACATAGTCTCACATTTTTCTTTATGCCTCTCAACGATATCCTCCATACCAATAAAGATCTTTACATATACCTTTGCGCGTTCCTCTACTAGTCTCTTCTTTTCTTCCTCAGTCATCCGATCTTTCTTCGAGGCACTAGGGGTGGCAACCGCTACCTAAAAATTTAGATAACAATGGGATTAGTAATAAAGAATATGACTAAGCGAGTAACTTACCTCTTTAACGATTGTACATGCAAACAAGAAACGTCAATAACAATATGCATAATTATTAAATGTGCAGCAATGGAGAGTACAATATATGAAAAGAAGTGTAGGAACAGGTAATGGATATTGAAATAAAGTGCAACTGTATATATAATGTAAATGTTCTCATGTTTAATATTCTACGCATTTAGTTCTTCATGATCTTCAAGTTTGTTTTATCGGATCTTCTATTCATAATCATTTCTTTTATTTTTGTACTCACACTGTTCATATTTCATTCGAAGCATTTTTAATTATTAACATTTTCATTCATAATCCATCTTTTCAATCAATTTCTCGTTTAACTTACAATTTTTAATTAATTAGGAAATCATAAGGGTATTTGTAGAATCATCTTTCCATCATCTTGGCCTTCAACGACCTCTTGGCCTTCAACAACCTTTGGGCCTTCAACGACCTAATGTTAGAACATAGTTCTCAAATTCTTTATTCGTACGGAATCCCCCCCCCCCCCACCATGTGGTTAACCTTATCATTTCTTATGCATCAATGCATCATATCTTTTATTCGTCTTATATGTTTTCTTTCTTCTTAATATAGGTTATCCAATTATAGAGCCACATTTTTGTATACAAATATAAGTGGTCTTTATTTTAAATTCTCCTCAGAATTCTTTCATCGCTTGATTCTAGCTATTCCATGTTTAGCATCTTTTATCAATTTTTATTTTTATCAGTGATTTAAAAATTTGAACTATTTCAATTCAATGCAAACGCACAAGCACTAAAATACTTCCTGTATAGAAAATCCAATCAAGTGTATACTAAAAATAATTCAAAACTAAGCATAATTAAAGAGATTAGTACTCACCACCAATTTTCCTTTGACTTTACCATTATCAGGGTTTTCATCGAGCCTATCACCAGTCATCATCCACTGTAGTATCAATGAAATCATTTACTTTAGGGTTGCGGCGCTAAATAATTACGATTTGACTCCTACGACGATTACAACTATGGCTCAATAGGAGTTGCCTAAGGCGGGAAAGACGTAAGTGAACTTAATTATTCAATTAAAATGTTAAATACTAATAAAGTAAATCCGCAATTAAATAAAATAATACCCAAATCCCCGCACAACTAGTCGACTAGCACAAACATTACCTGTATAACCCGTAATTTGTCGAGATCCAAAATGACTAAGGAAGACACCTTGGGAGATCAGTAATTGACAACCTCCAAGAGAGTATTCGGAAACCTCTAGGAGAGTACTCGACAGGCTCAAGGAGAGTACTCGGCAACCTCCAGGAGATTACTCGATAGGCTCCAGGAGAGTGCTCGATAGGCTCAAGGAGAGTACTCGGCGACCTCAAGGAGAGTACTCGACGGGCTCAAGGAGAGTACTCGACGACCTCCAGGAGAGTACTCGACAACCTCTAGGAGAGTACTCGATGACCTCAAGGAGAGTACTTGGAAACCTCTAGGAGAGTACTCAACGACCTCTAGGAGAGTACTCGGCAGGCTCCAGGAGAGTACTCAGCAACCTCTAGGAGAGTACTCGGCAGGCTCAAGGAGAGTATTTGACGACCTCCAGGAGAGTACTTAACAACCTCCAGGAGAGTACTCGCCGACCTCAAGGAGAGTACTCGACAACCTCCAGAAGAGTACTCGGCAACCTCCAGGAGAGTACTCAGCAACCTCCAGGAGAGTACTCGCCAGGCTCTAGGAGAGTTCTCAGCAACCTCCAAGAGAGTACATGCACCACATTTGGGTCTATGCATAACATTTTGGTTAAGGCGGAGGAAGATATTCACAGTCAATCTCAAAAAGCAGGAGAGACTATTCGCAGACCATCCTCCACTTTGGATTTGCCTATAAATAAGACCCAAGACATAGGTAGAGGAGACCTTTTGACCCCCCCCCCCCCCCCCCCCATGATGTCGGTGAGTTCAGTGCCTGTCTCTCTTGTTGTTGGGACCATTGTCCATAATGTCTTAGATTTGGAGAAGTTCATTCCTAAGTCAAAGATATACCTCAGAATGTATTTGATATACTCTCTAGAATCATTGTGCAGGAGATCAGGTCAAGCAAAGTGCTCAAGGAATTCATCCAAGTTCACAAGCGTCGAGACACCACACATCGCTCGATGCATGTAACCCAAAAGCGTCGACCCATGTCTGCTGCTCAAATAGACAAGGTCGTGGCTGAAGATCTGAGACCAAGTTTGGAAGCGTCGAGCCATGGTATATCGCTCGACGCCGTGGAATGAGAAGTGTCGACCAAACTTCAGTTAGCTCAATGCCAACAAAAGGAGTCTAGATATGAAGGCACAGTTAAGAAGCATCGATCCCCTATACATTGCTTGACTCCTACAGATAAAAAGCGTCGACAGAGATGCACAGTGCTCAACGCCTTTTTCTATAAAAGCTCTGAGCTGAGAAATTTCATCTACAGCTAGCTGAGCCTTTGTTTCTTCTGAATCCATTATAGACCATTGAAGACTTAGCATCGTGCTGACGTGGAGGAGCATAACAGATGTTGCAGATGGCGGGCTATAAATAGAAGACATGACCTATGGGTTCACAAGTCGATCATTCCTATTTTCGAAAGCCATTATCTTCTCCATCGTTTTGAGGGAAAGTCTGAGAAAGAATCTGAAGAAGTCGTCTCCTCTTTCAGAACTGTTCTAACTTGAAGAATTCTTTCAGCAATCTGGTGCTGATACATCTTTCTGAAAAGAAAAGATTAAGAAGGAAGAATCTGTCTTTCTAAGAAGAAGTACAGTCATCACAGCCTGATAAATCAAGAAGACCAAATTGCTGCTGCTGATCTGTTGAAGATTTCTGTCTGATCATTCAGGCAGATCAAGAAGACTCGACACTTTGAAGAATCTGAGTCTAAGTATTGTTACTGTCTTTATCAATTCCTGTAGGGTCTGAGTTGTCTGATCTGAGTGTAGGATCTGTCAAGGATCTGAGTTGTGAGATCAGGTGTGATCTGAGTTGTAAGATTCAGGGGTGAATCTGAGCTGTAAGCCTATAATTATAAAGGATGAGGTAGGATCTGTGGAGATCTGAGTTGGTAGGATCTGTTGAGATCTGAGTTGGTAAGATTTGCTGAGATTTGAGAGAGTAAGAACTGTTAAGATCTGAGTCTGTAAGATCTATTGTGATCTGAGCTGTAAGACCTATTTGTGGTCTGAGATCTGGAGGAGATATAAACCCTATCTAGCACACTGCTAGAGGGGAGAAGGGGGAAAGTGGATTACCCAAGATAAGGGGAACCACTATAAAATTCTTAGTGTTTTTCTGTGTATGTTGATTTTCTTGAAAGCTCTGATCATTCTTTTAGGTTATAATCAAGAACTGCAAATAGTTTTTTAAAATAACCTATTCACCCCCCACCCCCACCCCCTCTAGGTAATTTGCTACCCTTAAATAAAGTCTTCAAGTGGTATCAGAGGTAGGTTGTTCAAGAAAAGGTTTAACAACCTGAACAAGATCTTCTAAAGGTAGATCTGTTAAGTCGCGATGGCTAATAGTGAAGGAAACAAGGAATTCACATCTATGAAGCTACCAATCTGCAGAAAAGAAAACTTTGGGATTTGGAAGGAAAGAGTCAGATTATTCATGGAAGCCTGTGACCCTAGGATATACATAACTGTACAAGAGGGACCTTTTGTTCCTATGAAGGTTTCATTTACAGATGGAAGTATCAAGACTCCTAAAACTTATTCTGAGATGACCAAAGATGAAGTGATTCTGGCCTCCATGGATAAGAGAGCTCAGAATATCATTGTGAGTGCTATTGAGGATTCAACCT
Source organism: Dactylorhiza incarnata (assembly GCA_033032865.1). Taxonomy (NCBI): domain Eukaryota; kingdom Viridiplantae; phylum Streptophyta; class Magnoliopsida; order Asparagales; family Orchidaceae; genus Dactylorhiza; species Dactylorhiza incarnata. The sequence goes on from JAWHQI010000477.1 coordinate 386,953, forward strand.
TCCAAAACTTAGTTCATTGCAAAACTGCCAAAGAAATGTGGGAATCTCTCATTGTCTATATGGAAGGGACTGAAGAAGTAAGAGATGACAGGAAGTCTCTTCTATATCAGCAATATTAAGCCTTCAGACAAGACAAGAAAGATTTAATAGCAGTCTGCTATGAGAAATTCTTCAAGATTGTAAATGGTCTGAAAACCTATGGAAGAACTTTTATAGATTATGAGCTGAATGATAAATTCTTAAGATCACTGAACAAAGAATGGGATATCAAGATCTGTGCAATCAGGGAAATGGGAAATCTGGGAAATATTCAGCCACAGAATTTATATGGGAAACTTTTGTCCCATGAACTTCACCTGAATACCAAAAAAGCTGAGGAAGGACACAGCAGGGAAAATCCTATTGCTCTGAAGGCAGAAAGTTCCAAGAAAAGCAAAGAAAGAATGTCATTGTCCTCCAGGATACCATCTGAATCAGAAGAATCAGAGACCAGTAATTCTGATTCTGAAATATCAGATGGTGAACTGGCACTCTTCACCAAACAGCTAAAAAGCATGCTCAGAAGAAAACAACACTGGAAAACTAGACCCTCTCAGTCATCCAGATCTAAGAAGCACTCCAATTCTTCAGAGGATTTTAAACAAGACTCCAAGAAGGACAAGTATAACTCTAAACACAATAAATCTATTTCAGAAGAAATTGTGTGCTTTGGATGCAGGAAATCAGGACACATGATTGCTGATTGTCCTTCAAAGAGAAAGAACAACAAGAAGTCTGATGAAAGGAGGCACAAATCTGACAAGAGACATGAGAAGAGTCTAATAGCCAAGAAAGGCAAAGTCACTCTCAGTGACAGTGAATCTCAATCATCTGACTCAGATAGTGAAGAGGCACTCATAGCTCTGGTGGCTGTCAATGAAAGTGAAGACAATCTGAATCATAGACCTATGATAAGAGCCCCACTATCAAGGTCAGATAGTGAAGAGGATGAAGAAGAAAATACAGGACTCATGGCACTCAGTGATGAAGAGGATCAGGAGACAATTTCTAATGTGAAGGTACTTGATAAAACTCCTTTATCTGATTCTGTTCTGAACCTAAAATTATTTCTAAACCTGAAATAAATTCATTGTCTTCTGATGAGAATGACTCAAAATCTAACTTTCATGAAGATGAAATTATTGAGAAATATGAGTCACTTCTCAAAGCCCTTAAAAAGAGCAAAAGGCATAACAAAAAGCTACAAAGAGAAATATCTGAATTAAAGTAAACTAATTCCCAAAACTCTGAGGCAGCTGAGAGGCTGAATCAGGTAAGCAAGGAACTTAGCAAACTAAAATTCATGTCTATTATTCACATTCAGACTTTATCCACTAAGGAGAAATTAATAAAAGAACTTGTGGCAAAACTCCTAGAAGAAAGGAAGTTTGTGGCAAAGTTCTCAAAACCACTAACTATCCTTCCCATAATAGACACATTTTCTGCACAATACAGATCTGGCATAAGATACAATGGAAAGGAAGAAAGTAAATCTAAAAATAATAACAAGGCACTTATGCAACCTATAAAATTCAACAAAGCCATGCTTATCACAAATGAGCATGATCAAAAAGTTGTGCAGATGTTCTGTAAGGGTGAATGTTCTAATAGCAAAGATGACTCAATTCAACCAAGTAATAATGATGCCAAACCTCTATGCAAAGAAAAAGTATTAACTCATCATGACTCCTTTGTATTTAAAGCAAACACCAAATTCAAAAGAGAGGAACTAAGACCTGTAGTGAAAACCACTGCTGTCAAGAAAACTAAACCAGTAAATTTCACTAAGACAACTTACAAAGCTCCTTTGAATAAGGCAATTAAGCAAAATGTGAGTCAACCTAAAGAAGTAAGAAGACCTCCAAGGAGATATAACAGATATGAATGTTGGTGCTGTGGAAGGGTTGGAAATTTTGCTCTTGACTATTGGTTCAATCCAACTGTTCCAAGATTCAACTCTGGGAGACAAGTACTCAGACCTATGGCAACTTTCATAGCACCAAGGATTATACAACAACTAAATATTCCAGCTTATACTAACAAGGTTCTAGGACCCAACTTGGTGTGGGTTCCTAAGAAAAGGTAATTTCTTCTTGCAGGAATGTCCAAAGACCAATCAACCTCTCATCTGGTACTTGGACAGTGGGTGCTCTATGCACAGGACAGGAACAAAAAGTCTGCTGAATGATTATACTCTTGTGAAGAATGGACCAAAGTTATCTTTGGAGGGTCTGAAAAAGGTAAAACTAGAGGTTATGGTAAAATTACAAATGGAATTATCACCATCACCAAAGTTGCTCATGTTGATGGATTGCAACACAATCTCATCAGCATAAGTCAATTGTGTGATATTGGGTATGACATTTCATTTCACAAGGATGAGTGCCTGATTAAGAAAGAGAATGAAATAATTCTCTCAGGCACTAGGAGTGGCAATATCTACTGCTTAAACTTTATATGTTCTGATCAAGTAAAATCCATATGCTTAGTAGCAGAGAATAAAGTCTCTAGTAGTGTTCAATGGCATAAAAGGTTAGCCTACATAAACTATAAGACTATAAATAAGCTAATTTCAAAAGACCTAGTGAGAGCTGGGCCTAAGTGGAAGTGTGTGCAGGAGGGTTCCTGCCATGCTTGTCAAATGGGTAAGCAAACCAAGTCATCTTTCAAACCAATTTGTGAGAAAGATTCCATTAGATGTCTATACCTACTTCACATGGATCTATTTGGACCAATGCCAATCTATAGCCTAGGAGGAAAGATTTACACCCTTGTAATTGTTGATGATTATTCCAGATTCACATGGGAATTCTTCGTTAAACACAAGTCAGATACTCTAGAAATATTCACCAGCTTTGTTAGGCAAATCATAAATGAACTAGGAAATTCTGTAGTTAAAATTAGAAGTGATCATGGGACTGAATTTCAGTCAGGTGCTATGACCAAATTTTGTGAAAATCTAGGCATCTCACAAGAGTTCTCATCTCCTAGAACTCCCCAACAAAATGGGGTTGCTGAGAGAAGAAATAGAACTCTCATTGAATCTAGTAGGAGTATGCTAAGTGACTCCTCTCTTCCTGAGTATTTCTAGGCTGAAGCTGTAAACACAGCATGCCATGTGCAGAATAGGGCTCTTATCAACAAAAGATTGAATAAGACCCCTTATGAGTTGTTGAAAGGTAGAAAACCCACTTTATCCTATTTCAAAATATTTGGTAGTAAATGCTTTGTATTAAATAATGGAAAGCACCATCTCACTAAATTTGCTGAAAAAGCACATGAGGGAATTTTTGTTGGCTATAGCTCTCAAAGTAGAGCCTATAGAATTTTCAACAAAAGGTCAAATAGGATAGAAGAATCTATACATATTGTATTTGATGAAACCAACCTTATTTATAAGGATCTGGGAAGTTTATCTAGTAGTGCAGGTTCTACACAGAAATTGAAGGAGATGAATATCAATGAACAGCACAATGAGAATATTGAAGAAACTAATGAGACTGTAATTGTGACTAGAGATGATGAGTCTCAAGTAGAAGACATTTATGAAGAACCTATTGCTGTTGAAGAACCACAACATCCAGAACCTCTAGAACAGCCAACTCAAACAGATGCACCAGAATCTCAAAGGGAAAATAAGAGGTGGAGGAATGCAACCAAACATCTGAAGGAACATCCCAAAGAACAGATTATAGGAAATTTAAATGAAGGTGTGCAAACTAGAAGAGGAAACTCAATACATGAGGCCTTGCATCACAACTTTCTATCCAAAATAGAGCCTAAGAAGTTTGATGAAGCCAATAAGGACACTTAATGGATATTAGCTATGCAAGAAGAGCTAAATCAATTTGAAAGATGCAAGGTCTGGATATTGGTTCCAAGACCAAAGAAAGACAAAGTCATAGGGACCAAATGGGTATTTAGGAATAAGCTGTATGAAAATGGTGTGATTATCAAAAACAAAGCAAGGTTGGTTGCCCAAGGATATAGACAGGAGGAAGGCATAGATTTTGATCAAATGTTTGCTCCTGTGGCAAGATTGGAGGTAATCAGACTATTCCTGGCATTTGCAGCATATACTGGATTCATAGTTTATCAAATGGAAGTAAAGTCGGCATTTCTTAATGGAACTATACTGGAGGAAGTATATGTAGAACAACACCCAGGTTTTATTGACTCTACTCATTCAAACCATGTATATCTTTTATTAAAAGCTTTATATGGCCTGAAACAGGCACCTAGAGCATGGTATGAGACATTATCTAGATTTCTCATTGAGAACAAATTCTCAAAGGGAAAAATAGACAAGACATTGTTTCTTAGGATAGTTAAAGGTCATATTATTCTAGTACAAATATTTGTAGATGATATAATTTTTGGCTAACTGATAATAACCTTTGCAACAGGTTTGCAAACCTTATGCAAGGAAAATTTGAAATGAGCAGCATGGGTGAGCTCAAATACTTCTTAGGACTCCAAGTGAAACAGTCTGAGGAAGGAATATTCATTTCTCAGACCAAGTACACCAAAGAGATTATCAAGAAGTTTGGAATGGAGAATTCCACTGTCATGAAAACACCAATGGCAGCCAATGTGTCACCGGACAAGGATGACAAAGGGAAACCTATTGATGAAACCTTGTACAGAGGCATCATTGGCTCATTGCTCTACCCAACTGCTAGCAGGCCAGACATTATGTTCTCAACATGTGTGTGTGCTAGGTATCAAGTGAATCCTAAAGAATCTCACTACACTGCTGTCAAAAGAATCCTGAGATATCTGAAGGGTACTCTTAATCTTGGCCTTTGGTATCCTAAAAGCAATGACTTTGAACTAACTGGTTTTTCAGATGCTGACTTTGCAGGATGCAAGGAGGACAGAAAAAGTACATCAGGCACATGTCAATTCCTTGGCAAAAGACTAATATCTTGGAGTAGCAGGAAGCAGACAAGTGTAGCTATCTCTACAGCAGAATCTGAGTATATCTCAGCTGGAAACTGCTGTGCTCAGCTACTATGGATTCAACACCAACTCCAAGACTATAAAGTTCAGCTAAGTAAATCTCCTTTATATTGTGATTCAACTAGTGCTATTGCTATAGCTAATAATCCTGTATCACATAGCAGAACTAAGCATATAGAAATTAGATATCACTTCATTAGAGAACATGTAGAAAATGGAGATATCATAATTGAATATGTCCCCACTGACAAACAAGTTGCTGATATATTCACTAAACCCTTGGATGAAACAAAATTCAATAACTTCAAAATTGAATTAGGAATGCTAAAAATGGAATAAAGTTGTCTTGAAATTAAGTAAAATAAAGCTAAAATAAATGACAATTCTCAAATAAGTATAGAAAATGAAATAAATAAATGAATATAATAATTAAGTCCTAAAAGGTGAGTGGAGATATATCAGGCGTCGAGAGAAGATACCTGGCGTCGAGAAGATACCTGGCGTCGAGCGAGGAGAAATGGCGTCGAGCGAGGAGAAATGGCGTCGAGCGAGGAGAAATGGCGTCGAGCTATGTCAACGCTTGTGCAAACATAGCTAGGGCGTCTCGACAGGGTAAATTTGAACCATTTGATTAAATCTTGATAAACAAGTCCAGCGCGCGGCTATTCATCTTCTTGAATTAGAAATTCTATAAATAGGGAAGACACTTCGTTAGTACATATGCCCTAGATTTCTCAATTCGAAATTATCTGCCGTAGAAAATTTCTCCATCAATTCTTTCACTCTTCGATCAACAACCACAATGCCTCCCAAGAGCAGTGATTACTTTTACGAAGGAGGCGAGCTTGTTCGAAATGGATTCTAATCAGCACCAGTGGAAAGCAAATCAACCATCGAGCTAATCTACAAAGCAGGACTAGAATTCGTGCTATCTGAATCGACTCTAATTTGGAAACGAGAGGTCTTAGAACTTTACTCCAATATAGTAATAGACACAGCCAATTCAAAGCTTAAAACTACTGTAAATGGTAAGAAGATTAAGATTTCTCCTTCAAGACTCGCTAAGGCACTAGAACTGCCAAGATTAAAAAGTAATGAAGTAGAAGAAGAAGTGAGTTCTGAGCAGATTAGATTAGCAAAAGTCTGGTGCGGAATTGAAACTTCACATGAAATCTATGGGAGTATACTTAGGAAAGGAATGAATTCAAAAGGAAAACTGCTAACAGATGTGGTCGGAAAGGGTCTGTTATGCAAGACTGGATCTCATGATAAAATTTCCAGGAAAATGTTTATTCTCCTGACCAGGATTATTCATACTTTGAGAACATATTGGTGGAGGGTGGTGTTTGACAGAGTAATCGAATGTATCCAAGCACCCAACATGGGTAGGATATTATCTCTCTATTTAGTAAAAATCATTCTAGATTCTTTAAATAACATACTTGAATCCAAGATAAATCATTTGAAGAAAATGGACATTAGAATGATAGAGAGATGGGAAAGAGTTTTATCAAATCATCCACCAGCAGAACTTTCTCCCAAGCAGAAGAAAGCTAAGAAGCAAAAGAAGAAGAAGGTCTCTTCAAGTTCATCAAGCTCATCCTCTTCCAAAAGAAAATCAAGATCCTCTCCAATTCATGATCCTAATCTCACATCATCTGAAGAAGAAGAAGGGAACAAACCTAGGGACAGTACTCCGGACACACCAACAGGTACTGATCCATTACTAGAAGGGGTTGACAAGTTCAATAAAGAAAAAGATGAGAATGAGAAAGAAGAAGAAGAGAGAGGAAGTCACCCTGGATCCCCTGCTAGAGTTAAAGGAAATTTTTAAAATGAGAGGGAGGCTCCAGATGAGATCCCTGCTCAGGATAATTCTGAAATTAGCAAGGCAGCAGTTGAGAGGGAGGCTCTAGATAAGATCCCTGCTCCAGACAACAATGACCTTAACAATGTAGAAATTGATGGGGAGCCTCAAGATGAAATCCCAGCTCAAGAAAATCTTGATCAAGAAAATGCACCATTTGAGGGGGAGTATCAGCCTGAGGTCCCTGCTCAAGAGAATCCTGCAGTTGATGATATGAATGTGGAAGGAGAGATTGAAGCCACAAGGAAAGAGGATGAGAAGCTGATCAAGATAGAAACTTCCAGCTCACATATGAGCCAGAGAGATGACTCTTTCATCAGACAAGAAAGCAGTAGAGGTGATGGAATGGCAAGAGAAATCAATGTGGATCTAAGTCCAATACTACCTCAGCTGGAGGTGTTGCTTAATAATCAAAGAAGATTATTGGAACAGTATATTGAAGAAAATAACACAAAAATGAAAAATGAAGTAGATTTCCAGATGAAATTGGTTAGATTTGAAGTTAATCATCAGATGACTGCTCTGAGAAAGGAAATGGTAAAATTTTTCAAAAGAGCTAGTGCCTCAGTGGATTACACAACTGAACAACTTGATGCAATCAAAGAGACATCAAAGGCTACTAAAGAGACACAAGTAGGTATCTCAAAGACAGTAGATGATGTTCAAACAAATCAAGGAATTCTAAGTAGCAATATGCAAGTGTTGTACAAAGAACAAGTTGCACAAACTCTTACAGGTACATCTAAGATAGAAGCTAGACTGCAACAGCATGATATTGCTATTATAGCTAAAATTGATGAGAGCTCTTCAATTCTAAAAGATCAAGTAAAGTTGAAACAGATACCATAGATGACCATCTCCTTAAGGTCAAGAAAATCATTGAAAGTGGAATACATCATCTGGAGGGCCAAGTCAGGTTTCAGAAGAATGTTATAAGAGATCATATAGTTGAAGAAGTCCTAAAGGGGGAGAGGTCAATGATTAAAGCCAACTCTGAGCATGCTGTGTGGACCTCTAATTCTATAAGAGAAACTTTTGGCTATCCTCCCATAGATTATGATAATGATCAAGTTTCTGAGACCAAGCCAGCATCTCTTACTCAAATCCAAAAGCAAATTGCCAAAATGTATAGTCCTGAGGATAAAAGCAAGAGAGAGAACTTTACTAGTGAATAAGTAGAATCTAGCAAAAGGAAGTTCAGAGAGGAAGTTCAATCAAGGGTCGATTTTGAACATTGGTCTCCCTCTTCAAGAGAAATGATTCTGACAGCATGGGAAGCTGTGAAAGGTAATCCAGAATAAAGAGGGAAATGGTATTCTGAAGCTGAATGGTTGAAGCACAGGGATCAAGAGGAGCTGAAGATAAAATTCAAGGCTGACAAATTGGCTGGGATGGTTCAGGCAGGTGATAAGGAGCCAATCAGATACTTTCCAAAGCCGTTTGGATATTTCAAGAGAAGAAAAGAGGTTGCTGAAGTTCTTTCCAAGAGAGCCAAAAGAGGAATAGAGTTCAAGGATCCTGAATAGAATTAGGATTCTAATCTTTATTAAGAATTCTCAAAGAAATGTATTTGATATATCTTTGAACAATATTGATGAGCCCCTAGAGTAAATTATCTTTTATTATCATATATATACATGCATGTGATGTGATTCTTTTCTTATCATGAATGCTTTATTCTAAACTGTTTGTGGCTTTCTGCTTATATGAGAAATCATGTCTGAGATAATTTCTGTTGATAGAATGTTTTGGTAATCTAATTTTATAAGGTATTATACTCATTATATTTTGATTACCTGTATAAAAATATTGATTATCTTTGTAAAGAGGGATATATCATTGACTGAGGTTATGACTTCTTCAAATAGGGAGAGATTGTTGGGATCATTGTCCACAATGTCTTAGATTTGGAGAAGTCCATTCCTAAGTCAAAGATATACCTCAGAATGTATTTGATATACTCTCTAGAATCATTGTGCAGGAGATCAGGTCATGCAAAGTGCTCAAGGAATTCATCCAAGTTCACAAGCATCGAGACACCACACATCGCTCGATGCCTGTAACCCAAAAGCGTCGACCCATGTCTGCTGCTCAAATAGACAAGGTCGCCGCTGAAGATCTGAGACCAAGTTTGGAAGCGTCGAACCAAGGTATATCGCTCGACGCCGTGGAATGAGAAGTGTCGAGCAAACTTCAGTTAGCTCAACGCCAATAAAAGGAGTCTAGATATGAAGGCACAGTTATGAAGCGTCGAGCCCCTATACATTGCTCGACTCCTACAGATAAAGTGCTCAACGCCTTTTTCTATAAATGCTCTGAGCTGAGAAATTTCATCTACAGCTAGCTGAGCCTTTGTTTCTTCTGAAGCCATTATAGACCATTGAAGACTTAGCATCGTGCTGACGTGGAGGAGCGTAACAGATGTTGCAGATGGCGGGCTATAAATAGAAGACATGACCTATGGGTTCACAAGTCGTTCATTCCTATTTTCGAAAGCCATTATCTTCTCCATCGTTTTGAGGGAAAGTTTGAGAAAGAATCTGAAGAAGTCGTCTCCTCTTTCAGAACTGTTCTAACTTGAAGAATTCTTTCAGCAATCTGGTGCTGATACATCTTTCTGAAAAGAGAAGATTAAGAAGGAAGAATCTGTCTTTCTAAGAAGAAGAACAGTCATCACAGCATGATAAATCAAGAAGACCAAATTGCTGCTGCTGATCTGTTGAAGATTTCTATCTGATGATTCAGGCAGATCAAGAAGACTCAACACTTTGAAGAATCTGAGTCTAAGTATTGTTACTATATTTATCAATTCCTGTAGGGTCTGAGTTGTCAGATCTGAGTGTAGGATCTGTCAAGAATCTGAGTTGTAAGATCAGGTGTGATCTGAGTTGTAAGATTCAGGGGGGAATCTGAGCTGTAAGCCTATAATTATAAAGGCTGAGGTAGGATCTGTGGAGATCTGAGTTGGTAGGATCTGTTGAGATCTGAGTTGGTAAGATCTGTTGAGATCTGAGAGAGTAAGATCTGTTAAGATCTGAGTCTGTAAGATCTATTGTGATCTGAGCTGTAAGACCTATTTGTGGTCTGAGATCTGGAGGAGATATAAACCCTATCTAGCACACTGCTAGAGGGGAGAAGGGGGAAAGTGGAATACCCAAGATAAGGGGAACCACTATTAAATTCTGTGTGTTTTTCTGTATGTGTTGATTTTCTTGAAAGCTCTGATCATTCTTTTAGGTTATAATCAAGAACTGCAAATAGTTTTTTAAAATAACCTATTCACCCCCCCCCCCCCCTCTAGGTAATTTGCTACCCTTAAATAAAGTCTTTCACTTGTGTCGAGCTCAACATTGGCTTTAGGAGGGGAAGTTCCTATATACTTCCGGGTATGTGGCTAGACCTCATCGCTACAGCACGCGGCTCTTGTTTGTAGGCAGTTCCGGGCTATTTTTGTGTTCTCTAGTTTCTTCTCACCGTGTCTCATCTAGGCCGACTACTAAAATAGTAACCTTTGTTCACCCCCGAGTCCGCCAGGAATCAATTTTTGTGGTTCCAACATTACCCATAATTAAAATTACCAGTTTCAGAAATCTAAAGAGAATGAAAGTGGGAAAGAGGAGAGTAAGAGATAGAAAGCTATATATCAAAGATATAGCCGACCAATCATCCAACACACCAACCAATAGTCACAAACACAACTGACCATCAATAGAGCTCCAAATGACTACCACAAACACCAACCAACAACTGACCAAAGCCCAACCAGTCCACATTATTACAAAGCCATCAAAATTATCAATAAAGCCACCAAACTGCCAACCAGAAATGCCATAATCAGGGGCCCAAAGCTAATCCCCTCTCATAAACTATCCAAAATAGGAGTCCAGCCAATAATAAAATAGCTTGAGTTAATTCTTTCCATTTCAAAATTTGAAAGTAGGGGTAAGAGAATAAGAGGGAGAGGATGGAAAGATAAAGGCTTCGTTTGGCGCGGTGGTGGCGGTCGTGAACGTCGTGGTCATGAACCGTCGTTCGTGAACGTCCGACCTCACCTAAAAAAATTCATGCATTGTTTGCTCAAAACTACTTTATTTTTCTGGTAGCGGTCATGACCTTTGTCTTGTCAAACATACAATCTATGATAATGACATTTTTTACCCAACTCACTGGAGCAAATAAGCCGCACCAAACGAAGCCAAAATCCCCACTTTAATGCCAGCTCTTTAAAACCATAATTTCATATTTATGAAATCCCTAAATCCTTCACCAAATTTGTAATTTGAAACCATATTCATGCCATTTAAATGTGCAAGAAAGAAAAGAGGAGAGATATAAGAGCTTACAAAGAGGGATATGGATAAATATCACACCACCAACTACAACCAAGTAGCGCAGATGCAGCGCCGAGCTCGACCAAGAGCCCCAATGCCAAAATTGAAGAGGTAAAAGAAGATCTGTTGTGATTTGCGTTGCCTGAAATGGAGTTCGTCGAACCCTAAAGGGCTTAGAAGGAGAGAACTCTCCAGAATAAGTGAGAGTGACAAGAAAAAAGAAAATCGAGTGGATAATATAATTGGAACCCACGACTTTTGGGCTTAACCAAATCTCTTTCCCAAGCCACACACCGACCCGCACAGGATCCACCAAAACCCTCAATACCTTAGTGGGGAGTTAAGAGAAAACCGCAACGCATGCGATCAACACGTCTGATCGTCGCGCTATCCGCATCCTAACCGCCCAAGTAGGCCGACCGACACCTGCACCCCACCATCGACGCCCCTCCATGGCCGGCCATCCGACCGGCTCCCTCTAGCCGGGCGCCCGCGGCGTGCAACCGCGAGGCCAGCGAGGCCAGCGTGGCCGTCCGGTCGGCCTTGGCTGCGCCCGTCTACTCCTCCTACATCTCTTGTCCATACTCCCTCTCTTGATATTGTGCAAGCCATCTCTAAGGCAGTAGGGTTGGCCTCAAGCACATTTGCTAACCTACTGGCCAGTCAAGCCAAAAAGTTTAATAAGAAATACTCCCAGATGGAGTCAGAAATACAAATCAAAAGAGTCACTCCCGACTCTCAAGACAATTGTATCCTCCTCCATGGTCACTAAAGATTTCTTAACCTCCCTTGTTAGTAAGGTTAAGAAGGGGGAGAAGATTTAGGAGGAGGAGATAATTAATCAGGGAGTTGTAAGTGTCTAGGAGAAGGACAAGAGTGCTGCAGAAGAGATTGCTCCAGATACTGAGGCTCGTGACCCAAATAAGCTAACTGTTCTCCAAACAGGAACAGTTCAAGTGGAGCCAGTTGAGAATCCTCCAGAAAAGACTGCATCAATCCAGGGGGAGCCTACTGTAGAAGTTCCTGTAGTATCCCAGGGGTAGCTCCCATCAACTTAGGGGGAGTTCCTAGAAGATAAACAAATGGTGGATGAGGTGGCAATAATTGCTAAGGAGGCTGCCCTAAATGCTGAACAAGATGCAAAATCTCAGGTGAAGCCTCCCAAAGATAATGAAATTCATCAATAAGCTGCCAGTAGTCCTGAAGAAGGAAAAGAACTTCTTGTTTTTGCTGCAAGAACGGTGATACCAAAGGTCTTCTCAAGGAAAAGGAAAACTCCTGAAAAGGAACAGTGAATCCTAGGTATTCTGTAAATACGAACACTCAATATTATAACATCAGGAGCTAATAGCTGTGTTGAACAATATAATTACTTGACAATGTATAAAATGGTCTGTGATTCCATTCAGACAATTTCAGCGCCGCCCGGCCAACCCCCGGTTGACCAGCTTTGGCCGCGCGACCGTAAGTGTTGGATCTTGTGGCGCCCTTAGAGGGGGGGTGAATAAGGATAATTTAAAACTCTGATACTTTTTGTAACAAACGAAACAATATATGAATATAGAGACAAATAATTGAATTTAAAAACATGATTTTATTTCATCAAAGATAATGAGTAGAAATAATTCAAATAAAGCTTGGAATCAATGGCTTACAATTAATAAAATCTCTTGTCTCTTTTCACCAGTCCTTCTCCTAAGGACTGGTTGGCTATAGCCTATATCTCCCAGATAAAGACACTAGCCTCTCCCTAAATCAAATCTTGATCTAGACACAGCACACACGGCGGCGATTTTCTCCCAAGCCACACAAGGACTTGACACCGCACACAAGACGATGATTTACCCTAGACCACACAAGGATCTAACACCACACACAAGGTGATGATTTCCCCTAAGCCTCACATGGACTTAGACGTCGCACGCAAGACGACGATTTCTACAACGATTACAAGATGAATGTAAATATAAATGAAATACAAATTAAAAACCCCCTTTAGAATTTCTGGACCAAAGCAGCGAAGAATCCTTGAGAAAGTCTCCTTGGAACGCGTGTACAATCTTTGGCATCGATCTCTCTTTTCTTCTTCAAGGATGGGGATTTTCGTTCTCTGGAGCTCTCTGGATGATAACACTCAGGAAGAAGGCTTGAAAGTCTGAAGGCATGAAATCCACGAAGTTCTGAACCCTTTTAATAAAAAAGAGCTATCGCCGTCCGTTAGCTAGGTATCGCCAGAATCCGATATCTCCAGAGGCTGCTACGTGTCCCACTAATTCGACGTTTCTGCGCGGAGTTGAGGTCGTGGTTGAGACGTGGGCTGTCGGATATCCGATATCACTATCGGAAATCCGTTATCTTGTGTAACTGCTGCACGTCGTAGAGTTGCGGGAAGAAAATGGGCTGTCGGATATCCGATATCACTATCGGAAATCCGTTAGCTCTAAACCGCTGGGAAGAAATCGTGCCCTGTCAGAAATCCGTTAGCTCTCAACCGCTGGGAAGAAATTGTGCGCTATCAGAAATCCGTTAGCTAGCTGTCGGAAATCCGATAGCTCCAATTTCTGGAAAATCGGTATTTTGCTCCAATTGCAAACATGTTATCCTTGCACCTGTTATCTGCACACCATTAATCAAAAATAGGATCAAATACATTCGGGATTTGTTATTCTCAAACCGGACGAGTGCGGAACGCATGCTCCAACAATCTCCCCCTTTTGATAATAACAAATCCTTATAAAAAGAAATCGAATAAATCCTATAGAGATATTGAAAAGTATATCGTGTGTACAAATGTGAACGTTTGATCTTCAGGATCTCCCCCTTAATATGATATGATTTCCCAAAAATATTCTCCCCCGACATATAAACTCCCCCTACATATAAACTCCCCCTACATGAATGCTCACTTAATTAATTAAGTATTTTAAGTGATTACTTATGATTTCTTATTATCTTCTCCCCCTTTGATATTATCAAAAGTAATGAATAGAGACGAGGAAATAGTATCATAGAGATATGGAAGAAAAATAAGAAAGAGTATAGGGAAATTGGAGTACACTAGCGGAAGCCTTGTAAGTTATATGATATGAGATAGGAAACCGTAGAGATTAGGCTAAACATTCTAGTAATGTGTTATAATGTATAGAAGCAAATATACTTAACCATGATGAGATTCAATTTCAATTATCAGAGAAAGACACATGAGAATATAGAATATTGAATCATTTCGGTCCAATTCTCATAAGAAGAAATTTTATAAATAACAATGAAGTGTAGTAGTGATACTTTGAGAAAGAATACATATGAATATATTTAAAATATACATGATCATGGAATTGTTAAACATAACATAAATATACATAAAGCCAAACTTATGAACTTATAGAAACTTTGCAAGTATACATAAAAGGACCATTTTGGCTTTGCAAGTATACATAAAAGGACCATTTTGGAATTGTCAAATTCAAATTGATCACTTAAGGATAAAGAGAGTTGATTGCAACCCTTGATAAAGGATGACATAAATCTCCCGGATTGGAGTCAAATACAATAAAGGGGTTCATTACGATAAAGCGAGTTTTAGGGGTTTTGATTCTAGAGCGAAAGTTCGATTGATCAACCTAAACTCAGTTGAGCGTATCCTCGAAAGAGGTACGTTTATAATTCGGGAACCTCCACGGTCAAGTAATTTTTTAAGAGAATTAGAAGTTTTATTTCTTGTATATATTTTCCGAGGTGATTCAAAGACCGGGTGCTAGCTTTTAACCATCAATTTAATTCTATTAGTCTTCTAGTTTTTACTATTTGCAAACCAACTCCAAATTTCTAATTGATAAAATAATACAGATTTTCCGAAGTAAAAGCATTCAACCGCCTCGAGTCTAATGCGAACTTGGTTTTATAACATATACTACTTTCGATACGGTACACTTGTCGTTGTTGTTTGCGGATATAGTTTTGCATAATCAAGTTTTTGGCGCCGTTGCCGGGGATTTTTAGGTTGATATTTTGAAAAAAGAAATATCTATTAATTTTATCGTCATCTTTCTTCTCCTCTTTCTCTAATTTTTTTTAAAACAAAATCCCTTAAAAGGCGTAATTTAAATTCTCAGAAAGGGAGATTTGGGCTTGAACTCCCATCGCATCTCCTAGTATCTTGTGAACCCTTCACAGGGTAGCCCTCGGGAAGTCCGAGATTAACTTAACCCGCTTTTTGAAAAAAAAATATTATATATTTATTTTTAACTATAATATTATAATAATTTTATAATAATTTTAATATTCCCTTCTTCACCTTTTTATCCTTTTCGCCTCTAAATCTCTTTCTCTCATTTTCTTTTCTCTTTATGACCCGAGGAAACTCTTCAATTAATCTTGAATTGTGTTTTAATCTGGAAATCGAGCGTACCTTGTGATGACATCTCCGATTTAGTGATCTACTAATAATTCGAGAAGAGTCAATCAGAGAGACTTACGAAGGTATAATGGAAGATCCCGACCATAATGAGGCCCCGCTACGTACCATGTCCTATTATGCGAGACCAAATTGGGAGGGAACACAATCTAGTATTATTCGCCTGGCAGTGGCGAATAATTATTTTAAAATTAAAATGAGTATCATTCAGATGGTACAACTAACCATCGTTTTCGATGGCTTACCGGATGAAGATCCTAATTTACATTTGTTAAATTTTTTGGAAATTTGTGACACGTTTAAAATCATTGGCATCACCGATGACGCCATTCATTTGCATTTATTTCCTTTTCTTCGCGGACTATGGCCAAGCAGTGGTTAGGATCTCTTCCTAGAGGTTCCATCACTACGTGGGCCGAAATGATGGAGAAATTTTTAACAAAATATTTTCCTCCGGCAAAGTCCGCTAAATTACGTACAGACATTCTCTCTTTCACGCAAATAGACTCAGAGTCTCTCTACGACACATGGGAGCACTTCAAGGAATTATTGCGGAGATGTCCACATCATGCCCTTCCTTTGTGGCAACAAGTTCAAACTTTCTACAATGGTTTGAATCTCCAAACAAGGCAAATGATTGATGCGGTAGCAGGAGAACCCTTAATAACAAAACCCCCGAGGCTGCTCAAGAGCTTAAGAGATGGCCATGAACGCATATCAGTGGAATGCGCCACGGACGCGCCCTAAGAAGCCGGCCGGACTCTATGAAGTCGAGGTAGCCACTAATTTAGCGTTACAAATAGAGAGATTAACTAAGCAAGTGGCAGAGATGTCTGCTTCTTCCGCCACCAGTTGGGCTAATAATAATAACGATAATAATAATAATTTTATTCAAGAGCATGTAGATTATATGGGAAACTCTCATCGTCCTCCTTATAACACGAATAATAACATTCGGTATAATAATTCTTATAATCCGGGTTTAAGGAACCACCCTACTTTTTCATGGAGCAACACCAATAATGCTCAGCGTCCACCACAAGTGAATCCTCCCGGATTTGCTCCGCCGCCACCACACAAGCCCTCTTCACTTGAAGAAGTCTTCACCAAATACGTTGCCTCCAACGATTCCAACATCCAGAACTTATCCAGATCTATTAAAAGCCTAGAAAATCAAATTGGACAGCTCGCCAAAATGATCTTCGAACGCCAGCAAGGATCTCTTCTGAGCAATACTGAGCCTAATCCACGGGAGAGCGTCAACGCAATTACCCTCCATAGCGGAAAGGAGGTAACTTCCACAAATTTGGTCGAGCCTGAGGTAAACGTTTCATCTTCTCCTCCGCAAGTTGATTCTACTTTAGCTCCGTGCATATTTAAAAATCCTTCTCTTCCTTTTCCTTCGAGCTTTAAAGATGAGCGCAACGAGGTGTAGTATAAAAATTCATTGATATTTTAAAACAAATCAAAATTAATATTCCTTTTTGCGAGGCACTTTCTCAAATGCCTAAGTACGCAAAAATTTTAAAAGATTTGTTAACCAATAAAAAGAAACTTGAAAATATTTTATGCGCAGAAAGCTCGGCAGTTGTTTTAAACAAACTGCCAGAAAAATTCAACGATCCGGGATGATTCTCGATCCCGTGTCTTTTCCGAAATTATCTAACTGTGCATGCCTTAGCCGATTTTGGGGCTAGTATAAATTTGATGTCCTTTTCTCTATTTAAAAAGCTTGGGTTGGGCACCCCAACTACAATTAAATTAAGCATCCAACTGGCAGAAGGGTCAATAAAGTACCCGATGAGAGTTGTAGAGGATGTATTAGTTAAAATCGATAAGTTTATCTTCCCGGTAGACTTTACCATTCTAGACAGTGAGGAAGACACCGAAGTATCCTTTATACTCGGTCGTCCCTTCCTTGCCACCTCTAGGGCTATAATAGACGTAAGTAACGGGAAACTTCACTTACGAGTTGGGGATGAAGAAGCTACATTTAGTATCGACTCCCCAATAAAAAACTCTTTTCCAAATAATGACTCATGTTATATTTTAGAAACAAATTTTGAAAGAGAGTCGTTCCCTTTTTCTAAGAAAATTTCTCCTTCTTTCGAAGATACGGAGTTAAAAACTCTTTTTTTTAAATAACTCGGCCGCCGAATTTTGAACACGTAAATTTAAATAATCAACAAACTAAAATATATTTTGAAGAGCAACCAAATTTAAAATCAAAACAACTTCCGGATCATATAAATTATAATTTTTTAGGGGAAAGTTCAAAATTACCTGTGATTATTCATGGTTCGGAAATTTCCGAATTTATAAAAAATTTTAATAATCACCGCCATGCAATAGCATGGAAAAACGCAAATATTCAGGGGATTAACCCCTCGTTTTGATTAGTCAAGCTACGCGACGGTAAACAAAGTGCTTTTGGGAGGCACCCCAACGTTATCATTTTTTTTGTTCTGTTTTTTTTCTAACTTCTTTTTCAGGTTTTTAATCCGGCAACCCAATCTACCAACCAGGGAAGCCTTCTTCTCCCCTCTTTTCATTAACTGCATTTTTAAATATAATCTTGATAATACTTCATACTTAGTTTTATACATTGGGGACAATGTTTAACTTTTAGTATGGGGGTGTAGTGTGGTTTTCTAGATTTTCGTCTCAACTTATAAAAAGAAAAAAATATATATTTATAAAATTCATAAAAATCTAATTTCTTGGAAAGGGAGGTTTAGGATTGAACTCCCATCGCACCTCCTAGTACCTTGCGAACCCTTTACAGGGCAGCCCTCGGGAAGTCCAAGAACTAATAAAAAATTAATAAAATAAAACTAATAATAATAAATACGCCTAACCCTGTGTTTTATCTTTCTTAAAATCTAGTTTGAGATTTGATCATAAGTAATCCTACATTTTTAATTTAGCTAACATTTTGTTTCATCAGAATTCGTTAGACTTAAATTTGAAGTAATTTAGTTTTAAGAAATATTTTATGTTTTTAATTTAATTAGAGAATTTATTTAGTACCACTTCTCTTTTTAATTTTAAATGGCTTCAATTTGTGGTAAATTGGCTAAACTTGTTTAGATTTTTGTTATATTCTCTACTAACTTTAAGATCTTAGGAAATTTCACTCCACTAAGAAAGGTGCTCTCAAAATAGTTTAATTTATAAACTAGAAGTATTTTCTTACCATCACCCTTTATTGGCAAATAATAAAAAAGTGTAGTAAAAGATCATATGTAATGGGAATAAGAGGATAAAATGCATTATTCCCTAAACATATGCACCCAAAATCATTTAAAAGACTATATGTCATGATGTAAGAGGATAAAATTCATTACATCTAAACATATACATTTTGGGTTTTTGATTGAGAGCATTATTAAAAGATTATATGGCATGGAAAATGAGAGGATAAAATTCATCATTTTCCTAACCATATACAAATATGAATTTTCGAGTGAGGTTTTCACCACCTCCAATCAAAGAAATATTCATTTTGCCATTTCTACAAAACCAATCCCTAGCCATTTCTATTGATTCTAGTCCTAAATAAAATTATTTAGAGAGCAATATTTTGGTAGGTGTCTTCTCCTTAAAGTTTCTTTTATGTTAGAGTGTCTATAATTTCAATCTATTCTTGTTTGAAAATTTCTATAATTTTATTTGCTAAATTGTTATCTTGAGAAGTACTTAGCTAAACATTTTTCTCTTTTTAAATTATCACCATAACTTATAACTTAATTCTTGAATTTCTAGAATTTGCTTTTAACTTACTTTTGGTCTAATAAAATTTTGGTTAATTAGAAATAATATCGATTTCTTATATTTCTTTCCTCATTCTTTTGCTCTGGAATAGCAAAAGCTCAAGTATGGGGGTGTTTGATGAGTAGTTTTTATACTCATCCTTTAGTATAATTTTA
Organism: Dactylorhiza incarnata; assembly: GCA_033032865.1. Classification (NCBI taxonomy): domain Eukaryota; kingdom Viridiplantae; phylum Streptophyta; class Magnoliopsida; order Asparagales; family Orchidaceae; genus Dactylorhiza; species Dactylorhiza incarnata. The sequence goes on from JAWHQI010000477.1 coordinate 406,495, forward strand.
ATATAATTTCAATATGAAATTATATAAATTATATCATATATCTTTCCATTTTTGATTTCATGAACTAACTTAAGCTTTTTCTGTATTTCTCAGGTTTTCTGGGCACTTTGATCAAAATTGTCAAGTATACGCCTAAATTCATGGGCGTGACAGCCTAAATGTGTTGCAAACCCGATTCCGCCACCGCGGGCGCATTCCATGAAAATTTGCCAAGTACATGCCCCAGGTCACGGGCGTGACCCAATCTCACGGCCTCGACCCACCAGCAGCAGCAAAAGTGCAATGCCACGTCAATTAAAATAACATGCCCTCGGTCACGGGCGTGACATCTAGTCACGGGCGCGACTCGTCCCACGCTCTTTCCCGCCGAAAGCTTCCCACCAGCAGCCTGTTTTGAAGATTACACGCATTAGGTCATGGGCATGACCTAGGGCATGATGCGCATGTAATGCCCGCAATTACTCCAAAAGGCGCCCTATCCGCACCAGCTTCGATCACGCCCCTTACACGCCCTTAGTCACGGGCGTGACCGAGGCGTGTAACATTAAAATTTTGCCTATTTAAAGGGAGTTTCTCCAGATGATGAAGGGGGGTTTTTTGGGAGTTCTAGTTTTAGTTTGTGCACAGTTTTCTCATTTTCAAGTCCTTGTACTTTTCTTTCTAGTGCAATTGTAAGTTTCAATTCATGTACTTTTCTTTTCTAAGTGTAACTTTCATTTCAATTGCTGGTAATATCAATTTCTTAGTTTGTAATTTTCATTCTCAATATCAATAAAATTAGTTTTCTTAACTTCTTATTCCCCTCTGATTTTATCATGTTCTCTTTTATTTCTGCTAATTCCTTAATCTCAATGGGTAACTAAACTTCTATTAGTACTCGATCAAGATGATCCAAGGAATGATATTCACAATGAAATAATTAGATCTCATTCTTCTCTTCTTTGAATTACTTAAGATTTATCCTTAATTTTATTGAAGTGGGATTATATTTTCGTTATATAATTCTCATTCATGTTTTCGTAATTTAGTAGTCGAGAGACTCATAATTCGAATTGATCACTTAAGGATAAAGAGAGTTGATTGCAACCCTTGAGAAAGGATGACATAAATCTCCCGGATTGGAGTCAAATCCAATAAAGGGGTTCATTACGATAAAGCGAGTTTTAGGGGTTTTGATTCTAGAGCGAAAGTTCGATTGATCAACCTAAACTCAGTTGAGCGTATCCTCGAGAGAGGTACGTTTATAATTCGGGAGCCTCCACGGTCAAGTAATTTCTTTAAGAGAATTAGAAGTTTTATTTCTTGTATTTATTTTCCGAGGTGATTCAAAGATCGGGTGCTAGCTTTTAACCATCAATTTAATTCTATTAGTCTTTCTAGTTTTTACTATTTGCAAACCAACTCCAAATTTCTAATTGATAAATAATATAGATTTTTCGAAGTAAAAGTATTCAACCACCCCGAGTCTAATACGACCATAGTTTTATAACATATACTACTTTCAATACGGTACACTTGCCGTTGTCATTTGCGGAAATAGTTTTGCATCATCAACTCACCTTAGAGTGTCAAGGCCAGGTCAAGACAATCATAAAATCAGTTAAGTTAAGACTTGCATAGAATGAAAGTCGACGCAACTTCGACTTGATGTGGACATAACTCTGACTAAAAGTCGAAGAAACTTAATCAGTCTGTCGAAGTATACGTCAATTCGATGCAACGTCGAAAGAGACTCGACGCAGATGGAAGAGCTTATCAAAGCCATCTAAGAAGTCAACGCAACTTCGACATCAATTCGACGCAAAAGTTAAAGCTCAAGTCCAAGTCATCAACTCGATGGATACGTCGATAAGGAATCGATGTAACGTCGACATCTGAGTTCAGTCAGATCTAAGAAGGAATTTGAAGCTATTCTTATAAGAACTTAAAGGTGCGTCGATATGAAGAATGATGAAGTCGGCGCAACGTCAAATACAGTTAGAAAAGGAAGCCTTTTCTGCTGTCCTTTTAAGACCTTTTCAGAAAGACCACAAGGCTAGAGACAGTTCTCCAACAGCTCGTTTATTGCCAAGAATGGAATGGAGCTTTCCAGGATACAACAAAAACATTCTTGGAAGGTATTCAAAACTGATGGACGGGTCGGGAACAAAAGAAGAAAGGAAAATTATATGTCCAAAAAGAATTCCTTTTTAGGACAGCCAAAAAGATGAAAGGATTTGAAATTCCAATCATACAGAATAAGTATGCTGAAAATGATAAGAAAATGAGAGCAGTTATTACATTATTCTTGTGTAACATCCCTATTCCTTCTAGACCCCCTTGTGTTAGGGTTAAGACTTTGGTAGTGACTAGGAGTCATGAGATGACCCTAGGCTAGGTTGAACCTAGGCAAATTGTATGGGTTTGACCAAAGTCAACTTAAGGTCAATATAGGCCAACTCAACCCTAATTGGCTCAATTAGGAATTCTCATGGTCAAATTAGCTCTACCCTTGGCCTTATGATTTCATAGGGGACCCAATAGAACCAAAAGCCCCCTCATGGGTCCACCAATTTGACCAAAGTCAAACCTAAGCCAAATTTGGTCAAACCCACTCCGTTTGGATAAATTGGCCCAATCGGGGCACCACCATGACTTAACCAACTTTGGGTGATGTTAAGGGACCCAAGACATACCCCTTGGACCAGTCAACTCATCATGGTGACCATGGTCAACCTCAAGTCAACCTTGGTCAAAGTAAACCCCTAAGCTTAAGGTAAGAGCCCAAGTTAATTCAAGTAGGCTAAGGCCTTACCCAAGGCCCATCCTACAGCCCATTATAATTGTTAATTTAATTATTCTGAATTTTGGGGTTAATTAAATTTAACTAAAAATTAAAAAGAGAATATTCTTATTTTTAATGGAGGAAAGAGAGAGTAGTTATGGAGGGAGGTCATGGGTTACACTCTTCCTCTTCCCCAAGACCACCATTCATCTCCCTTAATGCTTGGGAGGAGATTCCCCATCAATTACAGCCCACAACCATCAAAGAGGGGCCATTAATGGCATATCCAAATTCTTTTCCCCTCAAATCCCCCCTATACAGCCCCCCATTCTTAAATCCAACTCCACCATTAGCTTCAAAAGGTGGATGGAAGTAGAAATCATATATTGGATCAAAGGTTTTGGTGGATAATTGAGAGATCGGCAAGGAGCTCAAGGGGGGTGGTCGGCCATGGCAAATCCAAAAATCACTCAACCTCAAGCCCAAACAAGGTCCGGTTTCTCCTTCCCTCCACTTGTGCTAGCATTCTAGATCCATTAGGAGAGAAATTGGGCTCAATTGAGCCCGATCCAAGGTGAGAAAAATCTAAATTTTCATGGAAAAATAGAGTTGCGTGTTCGCCGGAAATGGCTTCTCTGGCGGTCGTGCCGCCGCCCGGTGATAGCCACCACCTCAACGGAGGTGGTGGTGGTGGCCGGCCAGGGAGGTGGCTGGGTGGCCGGAGATTTGGTCTGGAAAAGCTCCAGGTCGTGCTGATCACAGGCATGGGAGGATTGGGGAAGACAAAATCAGGACCGTCTATTTTGAAATATATTTAAAACGTGATTTTCTGTTACATAAACATGGACCTTTTGATCCTAAAAATTGAAGCCCTTAGAGGCCTTTTCAGGAAAAGTAGACAAGGACAAAAGTTGTATATTTTTTAGTCTAGTTTATTTCAAATTTGATTTGAGATAGCTTGGCTCACTAGTTTGACCACAACACTCAATTTGGTTCAAGCTATACATAGGGTTGACCAGAAACAAAATGGTGTGCACCCATCAAATCACTCAGTTAAATGCTCTGAAATTTGGATCATAGGCTAGTAATACCAGCACCCTTATTATATCCAAAAATGGGAATTTTTGGAGATGATATTTCTATAGTTTTTGTAAAGATTTAATAATTCATGTATGAATTAATTAAGGGGTCTATGAACCTCAAAACACTCCAAAACTTTGGTGGGTGATTCTAGGTGTCATCATATGACCCTGGTAAATATTTTATCCCATTTGGAGTTGATTTGATTAGGTGACCTAGTGATTCAAATTTGGTTACATAAAGGGAAAATTGGGTCAATATACCAAAAGTGCTCTTGATGGATTTGAGGGGCCAACCCTCATCCAAATATGGTGAAACTTGGGCCACTGCCTTGTTATCACATATAATACCCTCAAAAGTGTTTTTGGGTGGCTTGGGGTGGTTAAGCCCAAAAATCTTAGTTCAAACCTTAGGGTTGCTCTTTTGAGCATTGTGAAGGACATAGGGTCAGATTTCCTTGGAAAGACTTGAAACTTGGTAGAGATGTTCATAGGGTGGTATCAAGCCCTAAGTAATTTATCTGGAATTTTTAGAGACATTTAGTCTCTCTGAATTAATTAAGAGTCATTTATGGCAGTTCCTTACTAGAAGTAATTACATGCTCATATAACCTAGGATGATTATGAAAATTTGTCAGTGAGTTTATATTGATGATATTATTCTCTGATATTATTGCTATGAATTTTGGATTGATATGTATTGTACTTCATTCACAACCCCCAATATTTGTCTTAGTTGTAAGAAAATTAATTATGGGTTTAATACTCACTGAAAAATTATGAAACTTGATGAGAGGACTTTTTAGGGAAAACATATGATCTATTAATTTTAGTATAATTTTTGGAAGAACTTATACATGATTCTCTTCACAAAGTGCCATAAGATCTATTTAATCAAATAAAAGATTTATATGTTCAAAAGACTATGGAAAATTATGAAACTCAATCAGTGAACTTTTCTGATTACTCTAGACATCTTGTGTGATCTTCAGGGGCATACGTAAGACCTAGGTTGGGAGGTGTCATACTGCCCTAGGAGTGGAAGACCCGATCCTTGCCCCCGTTTGCCTCAATGGGGTGTACCTGAGCGAAGACTCAAAAAGCGGAATAGAGGTGGTGCTTACCAGATAGTACGCGGATACCCTGTGTGTTCTTAGGGGCGTACGTAAGGTTTAGGCTGGGACATAAGCCTATAAGTGGACAAGCCCGATCCACTGCCCTGTTTGCCTCAACCGGGTACCTGAGGTGACACACTCAAACAGAGGGAACTAACAAAAAGTCTGTACGTACATAGTCGAGTGTGTGAGTTGCATCATTGCATTGCATATCATAACATCATTTCATTAACAAGAACTCATCGTATAAATTAGTATGGACTCTTTTATACGATGAGTTTACCTTAGTGCCAGATCTCTTAACTTATAAGTTTATATGAACATTCATATAAGTTAAGGTTACTCTTGCAGCTATTTTACTCTTGTAGATGTTTTACTCTTGTAGCTGCTTTACTCTTGTAGCTGTTTTACTTTTGTAGTTGCTTTTACTTTTGTGGCTGCTTTTACTTTGTAGCTGTTTTACTTTTGTAGCTGCTTCTACTGCTTGAGATATGTATCTTTATTATATAAGGGAACCCCAAAACATGCATGGTGAAACATTGGGTTCCCAAATATACCCCTAATCATATATCCATAATTTGAATTTACTTGGTCTTTTGGTCATTTGTTTTTCCCACCAAAAAACCTCATTTTTGTCATCTGCTAGCCAATCCATTCTTTATTTCACATATCCCAAAATTTATATTATAATAGCAATTTCAGGCTCAATTGCTGCCAGCCGAAAGTGATAAAACACATCAAATCCAACGTCAACTTCACTATTGTCAGCCTTGATGCTGCCCGCCGAAAGCAGAAACAAATCTCCACTCCACGCCAACGTCGCCTCCAAGAAATCCAATATGCAGTGAAGCCTCCTCCGCATCTCCTCCTCGGCAGCTCATCCGGCGAAGATCAAGAGCAGCTTCTCCTTGACCTGCTCGAGTTTGCACCGTCTTCCATTCATGATCAACTCCTCCACTGTTGAAACCAAGCTCTTTGCGATTCCTTGCAGCTCCTCTGTAGGGTTCTCTACCTTCCTAAGGTCAGGGCTGCTCTTCCGGGCCTCTTGCCGCTCTGCAATTTTTGTGTGCCATCGACTGGAGTCCTCTGTTTTTCATGTAGCATCTGTTGGTGCTCTGTTTTTGTTGATACGGTCTTGCCGGCGGCGCTCCTCTGCAGGTATTTCTCTCACATTCATTCCTTACTCCTTAGGTTTTAATTTTTTTCATCTACTTTTAGTTGTTCTTCCAAGCTTCTGAGTTTCGAGTTTCTCTGCCCTCTTCCTATATCGACTCCTAATTTCTTTGTTTTGAAGAGGTCCTAATTGACACCTTCATCGCCTCCTTCCAACGTTGTGCATCATCTCCCCTTATCCAAGCCACTACACTGCAGAGGTAAGCCCAACTCCTTCTGTTCATTCTGTTCTTCATTCCAGAGCATTGTATTTTCATATATGATTTTTAGAGACTGCCTACTTCAATTTTTATTTGCAATGTTTTTAGAAATCTCAAACCTTCTTCCATGTTTTGATGTTAGCTAGAAATCACGTTTTGATGTTTTCAACATTTTGCTGAAATTTTGCTCATATTTGCTTCCAGATTCCTTGGCAAACAGTTTAAATAAAAACTGGAAGAAACCATTGAATAAGACTATTCTTCCAGGTTTGATGCATGTTAACTCAATAATTTTATTTTGTTGCTTTCTTAGGTTTGCCAGTGATTTTCAAAAATTTCAAAGGTTCTTTGATCAGAAAATTCAATCACTGTGATTTCCAGCAGGTTCTTTGATCAGAAAATTCAATCATTGTGATTTCCAGCAGGTTCTTTGATCAGTGACTTCATTCACTATGGTTTTCAATTTTTTTCTTCAACCTCATTCCCATACAACATTATAATGTATTCAGTCAAAGCTTTTTTCCCTGCAAGCTCGCTCCTATACTTCAAGCTTTGAGTTTTAATTTTTCAGTTGCTATTAATTTATGTTCTTTCGTTTTGGTTTATTTGTATCATATTAGTCTTCCGCTACCCTTTTCATACATCTCAACATATCTTTCAAGATGATGCATTAGGTAGATAAGAATTGTTGATGCATTCTGTGTATATTTTAATATTGTATCATGCATTCATATCTTGATTATGGGAGTTAGCGTTGAGTTTGTATCATGCATTCATATCTTTTTGTTCTTCATAATTAGGATGTTTTTATTCCTAATCAAAATCTGAATGAGGGTTTGCCTCTCTAAAAACCAACCTTTGACTTTCCGTTATTCATAAATGCTGTCATAAAGACTTTGATTCACATAATTAGGAAGTTTTATTCCTAATTAATTGCTGAATGAGGGTTTGTCTTCTCTAAAAACCAAACCCAACAGGAAGTTTATATTCCTAATTACCAACAGGAAAACCATATTGATTAAGGTTTAGAGAAGAAAACCCAACAGGAAGAAAAACTGTTTTTTATTCTCAGTTTGAAAATCATATTGAATAAGAATTTTATAGAAGAAAACCCAATATGATGTATTTAATCATAGCAATCTGTTTTCTAATATATTATTTTTGATAAGTGTGATGCCCAATGTTTTTTAATATATAAACTTAGAATCTGTATTTTGCATATAATGATATCAGAATTGTGGTACTTATGAGTACATATAGAAGTGCTGAAGAGAAGAAATGACAACTAGGGAGGTGAGAGCATGAAAAAATAGAAGAAAAATGTTGGAGATAAGAAAAAGGGAGACAATGTTTTCTTTTATTCGGTCTAATTTTTAAAGTAGCTGTTTTGCTTACCTTAGTTTAATTTTATGATAACATGGGTAACAGTACCAAAAATTTCAATTAGGAACTAATGTTAGAAATACTTTAATTTGGTGCTAATTATCAACAAATTTGTCGCCCACGTCGAATGTCGTTGCCCACGTTGAATGTCGCCGCCATGCTGAATGTCGTAAATATATCCCCTCTCCTCGCCCGTTGAATTCTATTTTTTTCTTTCTTGCAGAAGATTTCGATGAGAAAATCCATTTGGTTTCAAGGCGATGGAGAAGCCAAGAAGATGGATTTCACAAAGCATGAGCTGAAACAGGTTCTGGGACTATAGTATCCAATGGTGGCCACGATAGGAAATATTGTAAAGAGCTGTCGGATGCATGTATCAATAAGTGTTGATCAAGGCAGCCAGGCTCCCTCTGAGACCATCAAAGCATTAAGTTGTAGTTATTCTTGCCCAAGTACAATCATTAAATTTATTAGATTTACACAATAAACAGATTCAGTGTTAATAAGTGTTGTTTTAAGCTGAAAGTGGAAATTTTTCCGTGGGTGAAACCCACAGAACTTCTGTGCGTCTTTAAATAGGTGGGGCCCATCTTTTTCATTCGCGATTTTCGTGATTGCCGGAGAAAGGAAAGAAAACACCGCCGTTCTTCCTCGCCATTGCCCAGCTCCACCAAATACGAACGCTTTTCTCCTTAATATCTCTCCATTGCAGCTGGTTTTCGCTAGTTTTCGAGTTCTATGTGCTCGGTTTTTCAGGTTCTGGCCTTCTTCTTCCCCGACCTCAGAAACCCTAGCAAGCCCCGCCATTCTCAGTGGCCGGCCCGCTCCAACGATCTGCGAACGCTATTCTCCAGCTTCCTCGCCATTGCAGCGGTTTTCGAGTCGCTTGTGCTTCGCCATTACAGCTGAGGTTTGTGATATTGTATCTCCATTGTTTCTTCATTAGCTTTTCAAACGTAACCATGACTTGGATTTGGGAAATGCAGATACTGTGTGAAGTCTTCACCCATAGATGGCCACTTCAAACTTGCAAGACACTGCAAATGAAACAGTATGTTTTCAGATGTTTGAATTTAGGGCTGGATTTTTAAGCTAAATTTTGGACTGGATTTTTTCGTACACTTGTTTAACTGTATGAATTAACTTATTTTTGGACTGGAATTTTCATTGAAATTTTTCTAGCTGTATAAATTAACTGGATTTACGACTGTATTGCTGGCCGTTACTGCACCTTTATTTTTTGTCTTTGTTGATCTCATATTGTTCATTTCTTTTTGCAGGTGAACAAAGAACCTATCGTGTTCTCCATTGTCCACTCGGATGAGGAAGCGTACAAATTGTACTGTGACTATGCTCACAAAATAGAATTTAGTGTTCGTAAGCAACACTTGACGCACTGGACGCATACGCGCATAGTTAAACTACGGGAGTATTGCTGCTCAAAAGCAGGTATGAAGAATACGAAGAAATCCCCTCTGAAGTACCGCAAATCGGATATACGCACCGGTTGTCTTGCTTGCATTGTATTCCAAGCAGATAAAGAAGGCAAAAATTGGACAGTGTCTAAATTTGTAGAGGAGCATAACCATCTGTTAGCCACCGAGAAAGATTGTCACTTACTAAGATCTAGACGCAATGTTTCTGAAATGCAGGGGAGCATTTTGAAAAATATGACGGCCGCTGGAATTAGAGCTGTTGATTCATATAACTTCATATCAAATGAAATTGGCGGGGTTGAAAATGTTGGTTTCTCGAAGACCGACGCGTTCAACTACGTACAGAGAGGAAGAAGAGCCCTGATAGAGAGTGGAGACGCTTCAAGCTTGCTTCGTTTACTGAAGAAAAAACATTTGGCCGACAATATGTTCTCATATGAGGTCCGTACAGATGAGCTTAACAGATTGACAGGCTTCCTATGGATGGATGGGCACAGCAAGATAGATTATGATTGTTTTGGAGATGTTATATTTGACACCACTTATAGACTAAATAAGTACAATCTAGCTTGCGCACCGTTCATTGCCGTGAATCATCACTGGCAGAATGTTTTCCTTGGTGGTGCATTTATCGCTGAAGAAACAATCGAATCATTTTGCTGGGTTTTCGATTCATTTCTTTCATGTGTAGGTGGTAAGCAACCTATTACTATCTTCACGGACCAGGATCAAGCAATGTTTGTTGCTATTGAGCGGGTATTGACCTCAACTCGTCATCGATTGTGTCAGTGGCACATATGCAAGAAGGCTCCATCGAAAGTCCCAACCTTCAACAATGACCGAAATGTTCGCAATTGTTTTTATAATTGTATGAGCAAGTGTGATAGCGAAGAAGAGTTCAATAGGTATTGGAATGAAATGATAACGACAGGAGGCCTACATGAGAACAGATGGCTAGGAGATCTCTATGCTATTAGAAGTAGGTGGTCCACAACATTCAATAAAGATGTTTTGGATCTCGGTATTTTGTCAACCCAAAGAAGTGAGTCAGCCAACAATTGTCTTCATGGATGTTCAAAGACAACGAGTTCTATAGTTGAGTGTTTTTCCGGAATGGAGAAACTTGTTGCATCGTGGCGCCGCAATGAGCGTGATGAAGATTTTAAGTGTATACAGAGTACTGTGAGCCTAAGATACAAAGTTTCTGACTTACTGAAGCATGTTTCAAAGCAGTACACCAGAAAAATGTTTGCAATTTTTGAGAAGACTTTAATGGAAGCAGTTTTAGGAGTTAATGTGGTGGATGAACAGAGATATAACGACCGGGACCTCTTATATATCACAACCCAGAGCGATGTTGTTGATGTAGGAAAAAGATGGTTTGTTAGCTATAATCCTGCTACCACTACTGCTCAGTGCTCTTGTCGTGGTTTTGAGACAAAAGGTATCTTATGCCGACACATCTTAAGGATATATAACTTAAGGAATGTTCGACAGATTCCTAGTACTTATGTTCTCAAAAGATATATTGTAAATGCCAGAAATGGCATCTACCTACCCGACACGCCCTCTCTGACAGATCATGAATCGAACCTAATATTTAGAAACCATCTGATGCGATTCAGCTATGATCTGGCATGTCAGGTTGAAGATTCTAAAGTAGCAAAGGATCATGTTGTAAGTGCAATGAGAGCCCTGTCCATAAAGGTTGGTGGCTTGATTAAAAACGACAAACAGGGCGTGAAAGACTTTTTTGATGAAAGTGAGAGGACAAAGATAATCGTAAATGACCCGCCAATGAAGAGACCGAAAGGTGCTCCGAGTGCGCGTATGAAAGACCATTGGGAGCGAGGAAACCGAAAACCCAAACCACGTAATATAATGACTTTACATTTTGTGTTATTTGAAGTATTACAATCGAAATACTTATGGTGCTTTTCAAATGCTTTGCAGGTTCTAACAAGGGAAAATCTAAAATTGTTGATAACCCATCAACTACAAAAGAGTTCGATTTCTTTGGAAGCCAGGATCAGGACATAGAACATCAAGCTTCACCTCCTCACACGCCAGCATTTGATGATTCAAACGACGACTACTTTAATCTGTCATTTAATTTTTCTAGCGTTCCTGATGTATTCAAGCCCTCTTGACTGCAACAAGACAATGTTAGAATATCTTGGAAATGATATTATTGTCAGGCACAACATCAAGAATTTATTCTACTATGTTTGATATAAATGGAGAAAGTGCACAACATCATGCATCAACTTTTTTTCCAAATCTACAATAGCATCTAAATGCTTCTTAACATGTAAGTGAAAGAGAGTCCAAAATAGTGATATGGATAAGCAATGAAAGAAGAAAACCACCCATAAAAACTACATCCAAAATCCAGCATTGTAAAAAATTACATCCAAAATCCAGCATTGTCTCATAATAACGAAAATCACCCATAGAAACTAATTGTTTTCGGCATCCTTTGCGGGAATGTTAGCTAACACCAAATTATGGAAGACACGTAAAATATCCGCTGTGATCTCAGCTCGAAAATGAGGCATCTCATCTTGCCAATCCTTTTTGGTTACCCATGATATCTCCCTTCTCAAGACAGCTGCCTCCATGTACTTTAGCACGAACACACCGCAGTCAAAACCGTTACCTTGCTTAGGTATTTCTTCAACTGGCACGATCTTCCACTCTAATATGCTTGGCGGCAAGGCATGGCTAGCATCCTCATGGAATGCACGAACCTATTTGAAACATAAAAAGGACATCAATAAAATATATAAGGAAGAATTACATAATAGTTTAACAGAACCATACCAAAGCGGGAAGGGATCCTTGATGCCGACCACGGGGCATAGAATCATAGAAATCCCATCTGCAATGCTTTAGGTCACACACTAGAAGACACCAATGACTAGGTGCGTGTACTGCCATGAGTAACAAGTCCGCTGTGCTGACATTGTCCGGGGTGATATGACTAATAAGTGCTCCGGAGTTGGTCACCTTGCTCATTTTGTAGTACTGTGCAAACATTTTAATTTGAGATTATTTAAAGGTACAAAGAATGAAAAATTTGCAAAAACACTTACCGCATGATCGGGTGATATGTATAAAAAACTTTTAAATTTATCCGGTGATATCTTTCTCCGGGCACTTAGTGCAAGTGCATAGGCATTTAAGTGGACGTCCGACAACCAACCGACACCTAGCAAGTCGTCCAATAATGCTCTAGTCATATGTACATTCCCGCTGTGAAAGATGGTTTGGAGTCTGTGATAAGGAAAATAAATTAATCATCTTAAAAGACGTCAACTATTTTTATTTATAATTGTCGTTGTATACCTTTCTGTAAATCTCGTAAGGACAAATTCAATAATTTCACGCTGGCGAGAAGTTATTAAAGGTTTGTCGGGATAAGATTCCTCGTACTTCACCTTCTTCTTTTTTTCGATGTGGGATGAACAAGCGTCACCTCAAGAGTAGAAAGAGGGGTGGTATCGATGGTAGGAAATACTGAAGAAGGCTCGGGAGATGGTACGGGGGATGAAGCGGGGGATGAAGGGGGTCTAGCACTTGCGTGCTTGAACCATGACTCACATAAATTCCTTAGGGATTGGACATCCCTTCTAACCTCGTCTATCACAGACCGGAGTCGATCCTCCATACCCCTCAATCCCTCGGCCACCCTCAATATTTCATTCTTTTCCCTCCTAACCCTTCTTAAGAACATCCTCTCTTTCTTTCTTTTTTCCTTCTTCTCCACTCTCTCCTCCTCTAGTTTTTCTCTTTCATCGATCATGAATTTCACAACTTCCTTCTTCCGCACCCTATCTTTTTTTTAATGGGCTCAAAGTCTGAATGCTCATCCTCCTCCCCGAGAAGCTCACTCTCCAGAGATGTTATATTTGCAAATTTTGTTCTCACCTATAGTTCAAACATTGACATATACAAAAATAATGCAACAATAACATATTCACGCATATGAACTGAACAAATTTGACAAACCTGATCGTCACGGTTGAGCGTGCGTTCGAGACTAAAACAGAACTTGGCGCTATAACTCAATTTTGACGACCATCGACAAATCCGAGGACGTGCTATGTAGTTTATGATCAACTGTATGTTTGTATGCTCATACATCCATACCTGCAAAACTATATGGTAAGAGCACTGTAAATAATTGTATAACTTCAAAGTGCTGTCTAACTTACCAGAAGAACAACAGAGCAACCTTCAAAATAACCCAAGTTGTCACCTGGATCTCGGAGAGCACTCCTGCTACTCAACTCACTGAGCTGTCCATGTAAGAATTTGTGTATGGCCTTAGGCCAATTGTACATCATGAATTCTTTCACCCCTTTGATGGTCATCAAGGAAGAAGGAAATTTTAATCCCATCTGTGGGAACATAAAAACGACCACTAGGTACCTAACTAGTATATCGACGCGCCTTTTGTCCAACGTCGGCGACCACTCTTCAGTCGTCAAACCTTTCATCTCTTCTATCAATTTTTTTTGGGTGACCTTAGCGAAGGGTTTTCTAACAAAGGAAAAGTCGAGCCCACAATTGGGCAACCCCATAATAAGGGCAATCTCATTAATGGTTAGGTGGACATAGTATTTGCCTAAGTGGAAAGCCTGTTTCTCACGATTGTAAAGACGCACAAGATAGAAATCCCAAGTATGTTCTGTGGTATCTTAGGTATACTAAATAATGGAAGTACCCGAGCCTCATTTAGCATAGTCCGAGACTCCTCTGATAAGACATCAAGTAATGGTTGGGCATTTGCAAGAAAGGTTGAAACAGCGCACCTACAGTTCAGATACGGGCTACCTGGCACTGTATTTGGGAAAATCTTCAATGAACGTATGCCACAATAAAATGGAACAATTTAGACATATCAACCACCAAATAAATATTTACTTACTTGTGATGTTTCTTCGAAAGATTATAACTCTAATTAGCAGTAGAACTAAGGCTGAAAAAACAAAAAAAAAGTATCAGAATAAATAGAAATCCGACTATAAAACTACACAAATCCTACTACAAAGCTGTTCAAAACAATAACTTCCTACTCAGAAAAGCACCAGTATAAGAACCAGTAAAAATTCCTACTTGAAAACAGCCCCAAAAAATCAATTCACATGAACCTCCAGAAATTCGACTAGAAAAACTACTCAGAAATCCGACTAGAAAAACTACTCAGAAATCCGACTATAATTTACTTCTCAGAAACAAATCCGAAAACATACTCGTTGAACATATTCTGTGTTTATAGTTAGAGGAGAGTTGTGCAAGTTATCAATGTTAAACTTAGAAGAGGAGACTTAACAATTTTGTGTTTATACTCCTCTATATAAACCATAATGGTTGAACATATCTTAAAACAAATCTGAAAACAAAATCAGCTGCTGGATGCATTCCCAAAGCACAAACAAAGCAGTAAACTATAAATGGAACAAATACCTTCTACACACTAGCTAAATGGCAACAAATCCTTCAGTTCCAACAGGTAATCAAGCAGCAGCAGTAAAAAATACCTTCTACACACTAGCTAGCCAAAGGCTCAGAAACGCCTTTCCAGGTTGCCGGTTGCGGAGAGGTCCATGGCATCCCAGCAACTTTGCATTGTAGGAACAAAGAGGAAGAACTACGAGAGAAAGGAAGCAACGATTTAGGGTTAGAGAAGGGTGAACGGAGAGGAAGCAGCGGCATACCTTTGGGACGGAGATGGGGCACCGGGCGGACTCCGAGTCGAAACGAAAGGGCAAAATGTTTGAAAATCGCGAATGAAAAAGATGGGCCCCACCTATTTAAAGACGCACAGAATTCTGTGGGTTTCACCCACCGAAAATTTTTGCTTTGTTATTTTGTAAAAGAGGTAGTTCGGTTATCATCATTACTCTGCTATCATTTTGTTAATGAAAGATATCGTGTTGCAAAGAGCTATGTTATGATTTCAATGATATGGGTGCTAAGTAGCTGCATTTTTGAAATTCAACAAATTTGCCTTTCTAATTTCCTTATTTTTCTACATTTGATTTTGTCTTCAAATTAAACTTCAACGAATCGCTTCCCCTGGGGAATGTCGTTGCCCCCATTGAATATCGCCGCCCCGTCGATTGTTGCCACCCTCAATGTCGCCCCTCCCCCGCCGAATGTTACCCCGCCCTCGCCGAAGTCGCCCCCGCCGAATATCGTCGCCCCCGACAAATGTCGCCCCCTCACAACAAATGTCGCTGCCCATGACAAATATCATCGCCCGCGAATAATATCGCCGTCACGACTAATGTCGCCACCCACGGACAATGTCGCCGGCCACGACCAATGTCGCCGCACACGACCAATATCACCACCCACGATCAATATTGCCGCCCGCAACCAATGTCCTGCCCACGATCAATGTCGCCGCCCATGACGAATGTCGTCGCTCTTGCCGAATGTCGCCGCCCTCGCACGGGGTCCCCCGTGATACTCTAAAATTTTTCGAGATAATTGTTTAATATTTTCAGAAAGAGGATAATTTAAAACTTGAATATGGATAGATTATAAATTTGTTCAAACATCCATTAGCATAGAAAGAAATAAGTAACTACCAATGTCGTCCCGAAGACTAATGTCGCCCCGACGACCAATGTCGCCCCCAAGATCAATGTCGCCCCGACGACCAATGTCGCCCCGACGACCAATGTCGCCCCTACGATCAATGTCGCCCCGACGACCAATGTCTCCCTGAAGACCAATATCGCCCCCCCCGACCAATGTCTCCCCGAAAACCAATATCGCCCCCGACGACCATTGTCGCACCCACGACCAATGTCTTCCCCACGACCAATGTCTCCCCCACGACCAATGTTGTCGCCCCGACGACCAATGTCTCCCTGAAGACCAATATCGCCCCCTCGACCAATGTTTCCCCGAAAACCAATATCGCCCCCGACGACCATTGTCGCACCCACGACCAATGTCTTCCCCACGACTAATGTCTCCCCCACGACCAATGTCACCCCCACGACCAATGTCGCCCCCACGACCAATGTCGCCCCCACGACCAATGTCGCCCCGACGACCAATGTCGCCCCGACGACCAATGTCGCCCCGACGACCAATGTCGCCCCGACGAACAATGTCGCCCCGACGACCAATGTTGTCCCCACGACAAATGTCGCCCCCCGCACGGGGTCCCCCGTGCATGACTGCTCGTATATATATATATATCTTTATCTATTATAAAGATGTAGTTTTGATTGCATCTAGACCGTTCAAGAGAGCCCAAAAGCCTAACCTTTTCATCTCTAACGTCCATTATTTTCAGATTAAATAATGAAAATTAATAGCCCTCCTAAAGCTACTCACGGTTAAGGACAAGAGAGAGAGAGAGAGAGAGAGAGGGAGAGAAAGAAAGAGAGAGAGAGAGAGAGAAAGAAAGAAAGAGAGAGAGGGCGGTGGGAAGGGGGGCACAGATTATATATTAATATATTAATATATTATATTGATACATTGTATAGAGAGGGCTTTCGGCTGGGAGAAAAAGAAAGAGAGAGAGAGAGAGGAAAGAGAGGGAAAGAGAGAGAAAGAGAGAAAAAATGGGAGAGAGAAATTGATTTTTTAGGTAAAATTTTACATTTTTTTACAAAATAAAAATATGAATATTTATTCATATTTTTTATGGTCATTTTAAGTACTCATACATATATGTTTTGAATAAATGGTAAGTGCTAATATGCGGGCGCAGCCCACTCGAATGCGGTCGCAGCCCGCTCGAATGCGGGCGCATTGATTTTCTTAGGTAAAATTTTTCATTTTTTACAAAATAAAAAAATGAATATTTATTCATATTTAATTATGGTCATTTTAAGTACTCATATGTATATTTTGAATAAATGGTAAGTGCTCATATGCGGGCGCAGGCCGCTCGAACGTGGGCGCAGTATAAATGTATAATAAAATAATTATAGAGAGACGGGGGGAGAGAGGGAGAGCAGGAGAGACTCAGGAGTCCTATATAATAGAGAGAGATGGTGAGAGAGAGAGAGAGGGAGAGAGAGAGGGAGTAATGTAATAATTTTTAAAATATATTTATTACAAATTTATAGAAACACGAGCATCTTCGCACGGGCTACGCCCGTGCTCGATGCTCTCGGATGGCTGCATCAATTCGTGATGTTGATGATAAGCGCATCACAGACTTTATGCGGGCGAAGCCCGCATTAATGCGGTCGAAGGCCGCACGAGAGCATTGAGCACAGGAGTAGCCCGTGCGAAGATGCTCGTATATATATATATATAACTGCTAGTTAGTTCCATTTCACCTGCTTTTGTTTTTACCCCTTGTTTTCCTCCACTTCGTCCTCCGTACGGTGCCTAGGAGTCGCGGGGGAGGCAAGGACAAAACTGGTTTAGTATTTATGACTAATGGTCGGTTATGACTGTAGGACCCGAGAAGCTGGAGCAGCAGTACGACCCGTAGGACATGATGACAAGACTTGAGGAACTGTTGCCGCGCAGCGTCGCCGCCCGACGACAGGTTGATGAGAGTTCATTAGCTTCCACATAGATGTAAAGTGAGAGAGTGTATTTAGTTTTCTTTTGGGCTTGTACTGGGCATAAGCCCATTTACTCTCTTTCTTACTTTGTACTCATTATGGATTATTGCTCATTTATATATACTGTTATTGAGCTGTGATTTGTGGAATTGTGTGTTTACTTGTTTACTTCTGTGGCCTACCATGATGTGATCATTTTATACGGCAGGATGGGCGTCGTATGGTGGCATCTAACTTGGTAGTTGGAGTCACCGTAAGGCAACGACTCTGAGTATAAGACCTGGCTATGAAGCAAAAAAAGGGGTCTTACAAACTGGTATCAGAGCGGACCACGATCATAGAAGAAGTAAGTCCACAACACTAGGTCACCCTGCGCGAGCATTAATTTGGGGACAAACTAAGCAGCGGAAGCTGTGGTGTGTCCATGTGTAAAAATCACATTCTATAGTCCTTTAATCAATGAGTTAGGCCAACCCAACTAGGACGCTTGACTTACCATGATGATTTATAGCGTATCTTAGTCAAAAATCGACCTTAAATATAAATTGGGTTAAGGTACGAGGATACCCAAAGAGAATAGAGGAAGGGTTTAACGCGAGTGTAGCTACTTAAGGCTTAAACCCGGATGTCCCTACTTCACCTATCAAAGAATTACCCAAACTAATTGGACCGCCTTAAGGGGAGTAGATGCCTACAACCCTTAGCAGAATAGTAGGGACTTGTAGACTCAAACAATGTACCGATGACATGATTATGTTGAGACAACCATCATACCAAATACCAAGGGACAGATAAGAATTCAAGTTCAGAAGAGACCCATTTGGGATTGGGTCACAGTTGACCTTGAGAAGGTTGTCGTAAATGGTAACATTGAGAGCCTAAAGTATGGAGAATACCGACTAATCTCATGATGGAATCCCAAGTCTAAGGTTGTATTCCCTAGGGAATGTGTACATACTAAGGATGAATATAACATGGTAATGTCAAAGAAACCTAGCCCAAAATCAGTAGGGGCTTATCTATTGTTTATTGGGCAAATTAGTTACTGACTTGGGTTCCCTTTAACCTGATTTAGGAAACGTTGTGTTGTAAACATAGTGACTTTGAGGTTGTAATATATGATGTTACTCGGGCGAGGATGAGATTTTGTAAAAGCATGTTTGGTGGTATGATCATCCCTCTCTAGAAAATGGGATCATTGAAGAATTACTTCATTTTAAGTAGGTATAGATTGGATAAGAGTCGAACTTGGATAAGAGATGAACAGCTTCTTGATAACCTTGTATGAGTGGTGGTATCACAGACTCTTAGACGATGACTTATTGGATTTAGAATATAATGCTTAAGTTTCACTATTGGTTAAAATGATTTAATCATATCTTATTTTGATCATACAAGGGTGTCCAAGCCCGTCATGTATTAAAATGTTTGGAATTGATGAATTAGACATGAGTATTGATTGACCACTGTTATCCATGCTTTCCCGACTTACCCAAGTCATTGGAATGGAAACTTGCAGTCTGAGATAAGGGAACGTCATGGTAATAAGGAGTAATTACGAGACTAAACTATTACAAGATACCATGGGAATTAGATGATGGGTAGTGAAATTCATGATACCTAAGCAGTTAGGACTAAATTGCCATGGCATTTGAGAAATTAGAAGACAATATATTGAAGATGTAGACCTTAGGTATGACTTTGCAGTGTTGATTTGGATAGCATCAAGCACCAAAATATATACGTTTGGTGACATTATAATCATGGTTAGCAAGATTCGTGACTATGGGAAATAGATTTTGACTATCAAGTGTGATTACGACAAAATTGCTCGAAAATTGTGGGTATACAAGATGATCTCCAAAGTTTCACAAGTAAACCCTTTTAAATTTTGAGGAGGATGGGTCGCTTGATGATGTGATCATTCCTATTAAATGATAAGATTGGATAAATCGTAAAGATGTGTTGATTGATTACTCGCTCGTACTCGAAGGAATAAGAACATGATCATATAGAGGAAATTTATAAAGTCGTGTCTATAAACACCAAACACGAACTTTAACCACCAGAAAAATTGTGTATTTTGGAACACATATTTTCCCAGAATGAAGAAAGGCATCATAGATTTTGCGATGCGGGGTGAGGTCGGTCAGCTGGAGAAGGCCGAGTGCAAGAGTCCTGGGGGACTACTCTACAGCCATTTGTCATGTTAGAGTGGAAGTTCGAGGATATAATTATGGATTTCGTACACAAATATAATTATGGTGACATAGGTTTCGTGACATTTGACATAGCTTTCCACCCTCAGACGGAGGTGCAGGACTCCACTGCCTTGGATCTAGGACAATGATCCAAAGGTACTCGGCTCAGAATTTGTGGAGGACAAAGATGCCCATTTGCGACTGATTCAAGATAGGATGTTGGAGGCCCAGAGCAGATAGGCCAAGTATTTCTATGCGCGACATCGTCAAGTAGGGTTCCAGGTTGGACACCAGGTCAAAAGATACGTCCGATGCATAGAGTCTCGCGGGTATGCAGGCGGAAGAAGCTCAGTCCGAAATATGTGGGGCCCTATAGGATCCTAGAGCGGATCAGCCCCTTGGCTTACAGACTTGAGCTGCCACCGGAGTTAGCAGGATTGCACGACGTCTTCCACGTCTCCTCCCTAAGGAGGACTCTACCAGTTCGGAGCAGCATATATCTACTGTAGATGTCCTGGTAGCTTTTGGTCGATCAGTTCGCTTAGAGCCTGTTAGAATAGACGATACGACAGTGCGAGTTTTGCGACGCAAGAATGTTCCGTAGGTGAAGGTCATGTGGTAAAATCATGGATATGAGGAGCTTATCTGGGAGCCACTGGAATTGATGCAACATAGGTAATAGGTGCTCTCGCGTCAGGTATAACTTCTATTCTTAGGGGATGTTACGCTCAGTTATATTCGGTAGAAACCCCGCAAGCCTTACTTGAATTTCGGGGATGAATTTTTTTTGTTAATTGGGATTTGTAACATCCATATTCCTTCTAGACCCCCTTGTGTTAGGGTTAAGACTTTTGTAGTGACTATGGGTCATGAGATGACCCTAGGCAAATTGCATGGGTTTGACCAAAGTCAACTTAAGGTCAACATAGGTAATTCAACAATAATTGGCTCAATTGGGCTTCTCATGGTCAAATTAACTCTACCTTTGGCCTTATGATGTCATAGGGGACCCAATAGACCCAAAAGCACCATCATGGGGCCACCAATTTGACTAAATTCAAACCTAAGCCAAATTTGGTCGAACCCACTCCATTTAGATAAATTGGCCCAATCGGGGCACCACCATGACTCAACCAACTTTGGGTGATGTTAAGGGACCCAAGACACACCCCTTGGACCAGTCAACTCATCAAGTTGACCATGGTCAACCCCAAGTCAACCTTAGTCAAAGTAAACCCTAAAGCTTAAGGTGAGAGCCCAAGTTAATTCAAGTAGGCTAAGGCCTTACCTAAGGCCCATCCTACAGCCATTAATATTATTAATTTAATTATTCTAAATTTTGGGGTTAATTAAATTTAACTAGAAATTAAAAAGGGAATATTCCCATTTTTAATGGAGGAAAGAGAGAGGAGTTATGGAGGGAGGCCATGGGGCACACTCTTCTTCTTCCCCAAGCCCACCATTCATCTTCCCTGATGCTTGGGAGGAGATTCCCCATCAATTACAGCCCACAACCATAGCATGACCGAATTCTTTTCCCCTCAAATCCCAGTATACAACCCTCATTCTCAAATCCAACTCCACCATTAGCTTCAAAAGGTGGATGACAGTCGAAATCATATATTGGATCCAAGGTTTTGGTGGAGAATTGAGAGATCGACAAGGCGCTCAAGGAGGGTGGTCGGCCATGGAAAATCCAAAAATCACTCAACCTCAAGTCCGAACAAGGTCCAGTTTCTCCTAGGCCTGAAACTGGTGCTGTTTGAGTCCAAACCGCAACCGCACCGAAGAGGGTCGGTTTTGGATTTTACAAAACTGCACCGCATCTAAACTGTGTGGTGTGGTTTGGCATTGGTGCGGTTTGGAGTCGGTTTTTGCGGTGTAGTTTTGGTTTTTGCAAAGTTACCAAAACTTATCAAAAAGTGCATTGTGACTAACCAAATTTGTCATGAAAATGGGGTACTCGCCATGATAAAAAATACATTACCAAGCATCTAAAAATACATTACCAAGCTAAATTAGTAGACTTGTTTCACCTGGAAGATTGCTAAAGCTCCTGCCACTCCCTTGCGTCGTCATCGCCGGTCGGCCTTCAGGCTAGGGAAGAAAGTTGCAGTCGGCACTCCGCACTCGTGCGCTCATGTAAAACAGAAAGTGAGGTAGGAGAAAATAAAATTTTCAAGCCACGGGTTCACGCGAGCGCATTAAGCATTACCGCATTAGGCACTTAGATATAATGATATATTATAATGAGCAGCCAATGGGAATAGATGATTAAAATTAATAAGATATAATTATATATTATATAGTTAGACTATACATATGCTTAGGTAGTGAGATAGTTAGATAGTAGATTAGGATATATAAATATATTATATTATATATTTATAAGATATAATATAAGAATAAAAAATATAAAATAAAATTATATTTTAATCATTGCGGTGGTGTGTGGTTTATTCGGTTTTGTCAAGGTAAAAACCAAACCACACCGCAAACCATGCGGTTTTCAAAAAACCAAAACCGCACCACAACCAAACCGTTCGGTGCTAGTTAGTTCCATGTCACCTAGTTTTGTTTTTACCCCTTGTTGTCCTAAGCTTCGTCCTCTCGCATGGTGCCAGGAGTCGTGGGGGAGGCGAGGAAAAAATTGGCTTAGTCTTTCTAAGTAACGGTCGGTTGTGACCGTAGGACCCGAGAAGCTGGAGCAGCAGTACAACCAGTAGGACGTGATGACAAGACTTGGGGAACATTCGCCGCGCAGCATCGCCGGCCGACGACAGGTTGATGAGAGTTCATTATCTTCCGCATAAATGTAAAGTGTGAGATTGTGTTTAGTTTTATTTTGGGCTTGTACTGGGCATAAGCCCATTTACTCTCTTTCTTACTTTGTACTCATTGTTGACTATTACTCATTTATATATACTATTATTGAGCTATGATTTGTGGACTTGTGTGATTACTTGTTTACTTTTGTGGCCTACCGTGATGTGATCGTTTTAGCCGGCAGGATCGGCGTCGTACGGTGGCGTCTAACTTGGTAGTTGGAGTCACCGTAAGGTGGCGGTTATGGGCATAAGACCCGGTTGTGAAGCAAAAAAAGGGGGTCTTACAAACTGGTATCAAAGCGAACCACAATCATAGAAGAAGTAAGTCCACAACACTGGGTCAACCCGGGCGAGCATTAGTTTGGGGACAAACTAAGCAGCGGAAGCTGTGGTGTGCCCATGTGTAAAAGTCACATTATACAGTCCTTTAATCAACGAGTTAGGCCAACCAAACAAGGACTCTTGACTTACCATCACGATTTATAGTGTATCTTAGTCAAAAATTGACCTTAAGTATAAATTGGGTTAAGGTACGAGGATACCCAAAGCGAATAGAGGAAGAGTTTAGCGCGAGAGTAGCTACTTAAGGCTTAAACCCAGATGTCCATACTTCACATATCAAGGAATTACCCAAACTAATAGGACCACCTTAAGGAGAATAGATGCATACAACCATTAGCAGAATAGTAGGGGACTCGTAGACTCAACCCTTGTACCGATGACATGATTAAGTTTAGACAACCATCATACCAAATACCAAGGGTCAGATAAGAATTCAAGTTCAGAAGAGACCCATTTGGGATTGGGTCACAGTTGACATTGAGAAGGTTGTCGTAAATGGTAACATTAGGAGCCTAAAGTATGGAGAATACCGACTAGTCTCATGATGGAACCCCAAGTCTAAGGTTGTATGCCCTAAGGAATGTGTACATACTAAGGACGAATATAACATGGTAATGTCGAAGGAACCTAACCCAAAATTGGTAGGGGATTATCTTTTGTTTATTGGGCAAATTAGTTACTGACTTGGGTTCCCTTTAACCTGATTTAGGAAATGTTGTGTTGCAAACATAGTGACTTTGAGGTTGTTATATATGATGTTACTCGGGCGAGGATGAGATTTTGTAAAAGCATGTTTGGTGGTATGATCATCCCTCTCTAGAAAATGGGATCCTTGAAGAATTACTTCATCTTAAGTAGGTATAAATTGGATAAGAGTCAAACTTGGATATGGGATGAACAGGTTCTTGAAAACCTTGTATGAGTGGTGGTATCACAGACTCTTAGATGATGACTTATTGGATTTAGAATATAATGCTTAAGTTTCACTATTGGTTAAAATGATTTAATCATATCTTATTTCGATCGTACAAGGGTGTCCAAGCCCGTCATGTATTAAAATGTTTGGAATTGATGAATTAGACATGAGGATTGATTAACCACTATTATCCACGCTTGCCCGACATACCCAAGTCATTAGAATGGAAACTTGCAGTTTGGGATAGGGCAACGTCATGGTAATAAGGATGGGTAATTACGAGACTAAACTATTACAATATACCATGGGAATTAGATGATGGGTAGTGAAATTCATGATACCTAAGCAGTTAGGACTAAATTGCCTTGGAATTTGAGAAATTAGCAGACAATATATTGAAATTGTATAACTTAGGTATGACTCTGCAGTGTTGATTTGGATTGCATCAAGCACCAGAATATATACGTTTGGTGACATTATAATCACGGTTAGCAAGATTCGTGACTATGGGAAATAAATTTTGACTATCAAGTGCGATTACGACAAAATTGCTCGAAAATTGTGTGTATTAATGATGATCTCCACAGGTTCACATGTAAACCCTTTTAAATTTTGAGGAGGATGGGTCGCTTGACGATTTTATCATTCCCATTAAATGATAAGATTGGATAAATCATAAAGATGTGTTGATTGATTACTCGCTCGTACTCGAAGGAATAAGAACCTGATCGTATAGAGGAAATTTATAAAGTCGTGTATATACACACCAAACGCGAACTTTAACCACCAGAAAAATTGTGTATTTTGGAACACGTATTTTCCCGGAATGAAGATAGGCATCATAGATTTTGTGATGCAGGGTGAGGTCGGTCAGCTGGAGAAGGCCGAGTGCAAGTGTACAACCCGTATTCGCCGAGTGGGCCCCTCAAGCCAAGTGACGAGACCTGGGTCAGCTCGATCATTCGCCCCGGCTAGGAGGAGGAAGTACCCCGGTTTGGTGGGGGTAAGGTGCAGGAGAGAAGGAGCTAGGCGAGTGGTGCTCTCACGGACCAATCGCCCGGAGGCGTGGGCACTCTCCCAGCTAGGCGGGTGCCCAGCGAGTGGTGCCCTCACGGACCACTCACCCGGGATGATTTAAGGGGGAAATGACCCTGATACCCCTAGTGGGCTGCATATAGCCCTTCGGAACAGCGGAGTTAGGCTGTTAGCAGACCAATTTGGGGTGCTGTTAGTAAAATTAAAAGGTGGATTCATGTTATTTGCAGACCAGCCTAGAAAAATCTATAAATAGACCCTTAAGGGCACCTTGGAGGAGATCCGATTTTAGAGAATCCTCTCCTCCAGGCTAGTTTTTGGTCGGCTTCTAGTGCCCTCCAAGGTGCCCGGTTGAGCTCTGGTTTGGGAGGGGAAGCTCTCTAAGATCTTCCGGGTGTGTGGCGGGACCTCCTCGCTTCAGCCTTGGGTCTCTTCACATTCTCACATCCACCGTCAAGAGAGTCTAGTGAGGGAGAAGTAAGCATCGGCTACACCCCCAGTGGGTCCGAACTCAAGAGACCTGTTGCAGGTTTCAACATTTTTGGTGCGGTGAGCGTGGACCGTAGCCGGTGAAGGAAAATCTTGAATTAGGTTCGATGACAGGAGATGGGGGGAATGGTTCTGACTCAGGTCACTCGCAGCCACCCGCGACAGGAGAGTGGCTGGAGATGTTTGAGAAGTTCAAGCGAGAGGTCCTGCAGACAGTTCTCGCAGCAAGGAGCGAGTGCGAGACCCCGACAGTCCCCGTGGTTCCGCCCCTGCAGATCGGCGAGAACGCACCAGGGCAGCGGCCGGGGAAGGAGGTGCCAGCAGAAGGAAGTGCGCGAGATCTCCCGGGGCGGCAGCTGTTCAGCAGTCCAGCGAGTGCTGAGGTGTGCGAGTTGGGTCCGCGCGAGAAGACCATTCGCCGAACAGGGGAAGGGAGCCCCTTTTGCGAGATGATCCACTCGGCCCCAGTGCTAGAGGGGTTTCGTGGGCCGGAGATGTCCTACTACACCGGCAAGGAGGATCCAGTCGTGCACCTGCAATGGTTTGAGGACATGACCTCAATCCTTCCCATGTCGGATGCTTTTCAATGCCGACTCTTCGCAACCACCCTGAAAGAGAAAGCAAGGGACTGGTTCCACCAGCTTTCCGCGGGTTCCATCTACACGTTTGATGATCTGCGCCGAGGCTTTCGGTTGCGCTTCTCGACGTCAAAAAAGAGAAAGAAGGATGCGGAGGCTCTCTTTAAGATCAGGCAGAGGGAGGGAGAGTCCCTGGCACATTACGTGGATAGGTTCCAGGAGGAGATACACCTCGTACAGGAGGTGCCGGGATTCGCCCTCCAGATGGCGTTCATCGTAGGGTTGCGAGACGGGTTCTTCAAGATGGACCTGAAAAGAAGACCTCCCTCATCCTTTGAAGAATTGATGGAGAGAGCAGCAGAAGAGATTGAAGGGGAGGCGGCCAACCCGGAGTTCTACAGGAGGTTGGCAAAGATGAGCGAGCCTGAGGTGAGGCAGCAAGAAGGAAGAAGGCGAGAAGAACCCAGGGGTCAGGGGTTCGAAAGACCGCCTCGGAATTGGAGGAATCAAGAGCCCAACAACAGGTTGGGCTGGAGGCACCAGGAAGGACCGGCGAGAGGTCAGGAAGAAGGATACCAAGGAAGAGAAGAGGGAGGAATGAATCCGGGGTGGAGGCAGGGTCCCAGACCCCCTCACCCCCCGAGGGTGCAAGCTATGGCAGTAGGCCGGGGAAGAGGGGACAGAGGAGCAAGAGGAGGAAGAGGAAGAGCAGGGAGAGGGGGCAGGGTGGCGTTGCCTTATTGTGACTTTCATCAGGAAGAAGGTCACGCGACCGCCACCTGCCCAGAATTCTTGGAGATGAGAGAGAGAGGTCAGCCATGGCGGCAGCAGGCCAGGATCGAGGAAATGCTCCCGGAGGCGGAAGAAGACCGATGCGAGGACAGGGCGGATACAGGGACCAGGGGGGAATCGGGGTGATTCATGGAGGGGTTGGGATAGAGGCCTCTCGCAAGAGGAGCTTCCAGGCGATGTTCTGAAGGGACGTCGCATCGACTTCCCAGACCCCACCCCTCTTGGAGAAGCTCACCTTCTCCTCGGAAGACATGCCAGATTATGAGGATCCATTCTGCGACGCCCTGGTGATTCAGACAGCAATTGAAAATTTAACGGTCTCCCGGATCCTGGTGGATAACGGGAGCTCAGTGAACGTGATCTTCAAGAAGGCCTTCGACGCAATGGAGGTGGAAAAGAAGAGGGTGCAGGCCTCCGACGGACCGCTGTTTGGTTTCTCAGGCGAGCGGAAGGAGGTCGAGGGAGGTGTTGGTCTCCAGGTGACGCTAGGAGGAGTCCCAAGAAACTGCCGGTTCGTCATTGTGGACGCTCCGAGCAGCTATAACGCCATTTTCGGACGACCCCTCATCAGCGCCTTCCGGTGCGTGCCCTCATCGTACCATCAGTGCTTAAAGCTCCATAGTGGAGGAGTCCAGGTTCGCGTCCGAGGAGATGCTAAGGTGGCGAGGCAGTGCTATGTGACTGCCGTCAACACCATTTCATGGATGACGGATGCCGAGAAGATGGATGAAGAGATGGCAAGGCCGGAGGGGCCAGGAGAAGAAGTGGAGAAGAGAGAAGTAGGGGGAGAGGGCGATGCCCGAGAGGAGAATATGGAGGTCGCTCGTGAGGAGCAGGAGGTCGAGTTGTTGGAGGTCGCTCGTGAGGAGCAGGAGGTCGAGTTGTTGGAGGTCGCTCAGGAGGAGCAGGAGGTCGAGCCGGTGGAGGCGGAAGGAGTCGCAGAGGAAGAGGCCCGGGTAGAAGGGCGAAAAGCAAAGGGCCAATGGGAAGAGCCAACCCGGCTCGAGGCGGCAGAAGAGGTGGTGGAGATGGAAGTCCTCACCCAGGAGGGGAGGGTGAGAGAGGTGCGGATCAGCGGGAGTCTCGGCCCGGAGGACAAGGTGAAGATGCTGGAGTGCATCCAGAGGAACGTGGATGTCTTCGCATGGAGCGCAGCTGATATGCCAGGCATCGAGGCGGACGTGGCTTGCCATCGTCTCAACCTCGATCCGGAATCCCGTCCCATCCGGCAGAAGAGGAGAACCTTCGCCAGCAAGCTCGAAGGACCCATCCGCGAGGAGGTGGCAAAACTCCTCGAAGCAGGTTTTGTATCGGAGATCCAGTACCCAGGCTGGGTCTCCAACGTCGTAATGGTAAAAAAGATCGATGGCCGCTGGCGCATGTGTGTGGATTTTTCATTATTAAATAAGGCCTGCCCTAAGGATTGCTACCCCTTGCCTCGGATCGACGCGCTGGTTGACTCAGCCGTCATTTTTTCTGTGATGAGTTTTTTGGATGCTTTTTCAGGTTATCACCAGATCAGGATGCACCCCCCAGACTTCAAAGACGTCTCGTTCATCACCAGAGAGGGATGCTACTGCTATAAGATGATGCCCTTCGGGTTGAAAAACGCAGGAGCAACCTACCAGAAGATGATGGACCGGGTGTTTAGGGAGCAAAGGGGAAGGAACCTGGAGGTCTATGTGGATGACCTTATGGTGAAGAGCAAGTGCATGAACTCTCACATCCAGGACCTCGAGGAGACCTTCGCCACCCTACGCAAGTACAAGATGCGCTTGAACCCCCTAAAGTGTGTGTTCGGGGCCAGTAAGGGGAAATTCCTGGGGCACCTTCTCACCCCTTGGGGGGTAGAGCCTAATCCGGACAAGGTGAAGGCCATAATTGAGCTGGGGTCGCCGCGGAACGCCAAGGAAGTTCAGTGCTTGACCGGAAGACTCGCAGGGCTGAGCAGGTTTCTCTCCCGAGCCGGGGAGAAATGCTCCCCCTTCTTCAAAACATTACGAGGTAACCAAAAGTTTGAATGGACAAAAGAATGCGAGGAGGCCTTCCAGGCCTTGAAGAGCCAACTCACCAAGGCTCCCCTGCTTCGAGGTCCCAAGGAGGGGGAGGATCTATATCTATATCTCGGGGTCGGGACAGAGGCCGTAAGCTCCGTCCTGGTTCGGGAGGAAGGCAAGAAGCAGCTGCCCGTCTACTACGTGAGCAGGGTCCTGAGGGAAGCAGAGCTCAGATACCCGATCTTGGAGAAGTTGGCCTTTGCTCTAGTCGTCGCGGCAAGGAAGCTCAGGCCATACTTCCAGGCCCATTCAATTCAGGTGGTGACGGACCACCCTCTCCGCCAGATCTTCGAAGGAGTGGAACACTCGGGAAGGCTCGCAAAATGGTCAATAGAACTAAGTGAATTCAACATTGTCTTCGTCCCTCGACTATCCATGAAGGCACAGGTGGTGGCTGATTTCATGGCAGATTATGTGGCCGAGATGAAGGAAGATGGAACCCCTCGTCACGTTCCATGGAAGCTGCTGGTGGACGGGGCTTCGGGCAAGAATTCACTCGGAGGAGGGGTGGTGATGGAAAGTCCCCAAGGGGTAAAGATCGAGCAGACACTAGTGATACACTTCCCAATCACCAACAACCAGGCGGAGTATGAGGCGGTGATCGCCGGTCTACGGTTGGCCCAGGAGCTCGGTGTCCATGACGTGGAGGTCCTCACTGACTCAATGGTAATAGCCTCTCAGATCAAGGGAGAGTTCGAGACGAGGGAGCCTGCGCTCATAAAGTACTTGGCCAAAGTGAGGGGTCTCGTGGGAACGTTCAAAACTTTCTCCATCCAGCACGTCCCGCGGAAGGAGAGCACCCCGGCAGATCGGTTGGCCAAATCCGGTCCTCGGGCCGGGGGAACCCTGACGGATCTATTCCGCCCTTCGATTGAAGAAGGAGAACTCATGTAAGTAGAGCAACGGCCCTCCTGGAAGGATCCCTTCGTCACCTTCCTTGCAACAGGAAAGTTTCCAGAGGAGGTCCCGGACCAGAGGCGCTTCCGATATAAGTCCGCCTACTACGTGCTCCACGAGGGGGACTTGTATCGGAAGACCCTCTCGGGCCTCCTGGCCCGATGCGTTTCAGAATAGGAGGTCCCAAAGATCTTGGAAGAAGTCCACTCCGGAGAGTGTGGCAGCCACTCGGGGAGCAGGATGTTAGAGGCAAGAATAGTGAGGCAGGGGTACTTCTGGCCAACCCTGAGTAAAGACGCGGCAGCCTTCGCCAAGAGGTGCCAGAAGTGCCAAATGTTCGCCCCGCTTCAGCTCGTGCCAGCTCAGAGACTAAGGAGTATCACGGCGCCCTGGCCATTCGCCATATGGGGAATGGATCTGGTAGGACCCTTCCCCCAGGCTAGTGGGCAGAGGAGGTTTCTCCTAGTAATGATTGACTACTTCTCAAAATGGTTAGAGGTCAAGGCGTTGGCTAAGGTCACCTCCCAGGTAACCCGAAACTTCGTATGGGGGGAGATCATTTGTCGACATGGGCTTCCACAAGCCATAGTCACGGATAATGGTCCGCAGTTCGCAAGCGAGGAATTCATCAACTTCTGTGGCCAGCTGGGGATAGACCTCAGGTTTGCATCCGTTCATCATCCCAGGAGCAACGGACAAGTGGAGGCGGCAAACAAGGTCATTGTGAACCTGCTCAAGAAAAAGGTGGAAAATCTGAAGGGCAATTGGGTGGAACAGCTTCCATCGGTCTTGTGGGCCCTAAGAACTACCCCCAACACCGCCACAGGAGAGACCCCTTTCAAGCTCTCTCACGGCTGCGAGGCCGTCATCCCCATAGAGTTCGAAGTTATGACACCACGGGTAAAGGCCGCCGCAAGCAGAGAGGAAAGTTGGAGAGCCGAAAATGAGATGGAGTTGCAGCTCTCCCTCGACCTCATCGAGGAAGCTCGGGACCTGGCAGCCATTCGCCAAGAAGAGGTCAAGCGGCGGATGTCCAGGTATTTCGACAAGCACGTCAGGGTCAAGCAGTTCGAGAAGGGAGATCTGGTGCTCAAGAAGGTCGACGCGGCTGGAAGGTCCGCCGCAGTGGAAAAACTTAACCCCAACTGGGAAGGCCCCTATGTCGTGGAAGAGGCACTAAAGTCTGGGGGGTATCGCCTTCAGAATGTGGAGGGCCAACCTCTCAGCCACACATGGAGTGCTGACGATCTTAAACGTTTCTATCCCTGAAATTATGTAATGAAAATGTTTTTGAAATAAGAATATTTTGTTTAACATGTGTGTTTGAGATTGATACTGCAGCTTGTAGGAAAAACTCCGAAAGCTCCCAAAATGGCCCCGAGCAGACTCGCTGTCCAGGCTCTCATCTAGCTGGCAGGTCCGAAGGCTCACTCGGAGGCAGGTTCTATGTGAAAGAACAGATGGCCCCGAGCAGACCCGCTGTCCAGGCTCTCATCTAGCTGGCAGGTCCGAAGGCTCACTCGGAGGCAGGTTCTATGTGAAAGAAAAGATGGCCCCGAGCAGACCCGCTGTCCAGGCTCTCATCTAGCTGGCAGGTCCGAAGGCTCACTCGGAGGCAGGTTCTATGTGAAAGAAAAGATGGCCCCGAGCAGACCCGCTGTCCAGGCTCTCATCTAGCTGGCAGGTCCGAAGGCTCACTCGGAGGCAGGTTCTATGTGAAAGAAAAGATGGCCCCGAGCAGATCCACTGTCCAGGCTCTCATCTAGCTGGCAGGTCCGAAGGCTCACTCGGAGGCAGGTTCTATGTGAAAGAAAAGATGGCCCCGAGCAGACCCGCTGTCCAGGCTCTCATCTAGCTGGCAGGTTCGAAGGCTCACTCGGAGGCAGGTTCTATGTGAAAGAAATGATGGCCCCGAGCAGACCCGCTGTCCAGGCTCTAATCTAGCTGGCAGGTCCGAAGGCTCACTCGGTGGCAGGTTCTATGTGAAAGAAAAGATGGCCCCGAGCAGACCCGCTGTCCAGGCTCTCATCTAGCTGGCAGGTCCGAAGGCTCACTCGGAGGCAGGTTCTATGTGAAAGAAAAGATGGCCCCGAGCAGACCCGCTGTCCAGGCTCTTATCTAGCTGGCAGGTCCGAAGGCTCACTCGGAGGCAGGTTCTATGTGAAAGAAAAGATGGCCCCGAGCAGACCCGCTGTCCAGGCTCTCATCTAGCTGGCAGGTCCAAAGGCTCACTCGGAGGCATGTTCTATGTGAAAGAAAATATGGCCCCGAGCAGACCCGCTGTCCAGGCTCTCATCTAGCTGGCAGGTCCGAAGGCTCACTCAGAGGCAGGTTCTATGTGAAAGAAAAGGAGGCCCCGAGCAGACCCGCTGTCCAGGCTCTCATCTAGTTGGCAGGCCCGAAGGCTCACTCGGTCGCAGGTTCAAAATCCTCAGGGGGTGACCTCAAGAGCACTCGCATTGACCACGCGCGGGAGAAACGACCTCACTTCACTTTCATGATTACTTAAGCGAAACCCCGGTTTGGGCGAATGGTAAGGAAGTGCGAGTGGGGGAGGCAGCGGAAAGCGAAGGGGAGAGACACGCCCAGGTCACCCTCGAGCATTCGCTAGGTGGCCGGGACAGTTGCACTACAGTTTGAACGTCCTAATGAGCCTAGCGAGATATAGCGGCGAATGAGAAAGAATTATCGTCCTAATGAGCCTAGCGAGACATAACAACAAATGAGAAAAAGTGGAGATAGCACAAAAATGGAGAGCACAAAAATCGTGGCCAATATACATATATTTCAAGGGCACTCGCCCTGTTCATGATTACATTCAAAAGATTTTAAGTAAAAGACGACAAAAAACACGGTCCAGCTCAGGGGTCGGCAGGCTTCTCGCCAGAAGATCTATCACTCTCGCCTGAATCCGGTAGGAGGGCGTCTTCTCGCGGCTCGCCATCCTCATCTTCCGGGAAGGGGATCAGGATGAAGAGCTCGGGGACGACCTGCCGAGCGGAGAGGCATTCGGCCTCTTCCTTCAGGTACACAGCCTGCCGCAACACCTGCAGCGCATGCTTCACGGCGCTCTGGGCGTTCTCCTGCATCAATTGCTCCAGCTCGTGGTGGGGGTAGAAGTGCCCCCCGCTCCCCAAGGCGAGTGCCGAGACCTCGGCTTCTCGCGACCGCTGGACCTCGGCCTTGGCCAGCCGGACTTCGTCTTCAAGGCCAGCCACCCGAGCGCGAAGCATCTCGGCAACCATGGTATCCTGAGAATAATAATAAAGGTGGTAAGAAGAAAGTACATCGATCGGCAACAGGCCACTCGCGGGGAAGGAGAAAATGTATATACCTCCGCAACGGGGCGGCTGGTGAGAAGGGTTTCCACAGCTGCCAGCTTCGTCCTGAGTTCCAGCGCCTCGGCAGAAACGACGGCCCTGGACTCCTCAACCTCCGCCAAGTTCCGCGCCAGTTTTATGCTTCGGTGCGAAGACATATGCGCGAGCTCGAGCGCCCGCAGCATGGCCCTGGCGGTCTCATGGGCAAGGACCTGAGTCGTCTCGGCATCGTAGACTTCAGCATCCTCCCGACCGTAGAGGGCATACGCGATGGCATAGGCCTCACCACTCGCGAGGTCGCTCTCTATCCACGATGGATGAATGGTGGAGAGCAAGACCCTGTTGGCGTTCTTGTCCCACTTTACCAGGGGGGCCCCTGAGGGGTCCACGTACTTCTCGCCGCTGGGGAAGTTCCGGTGGTCCCTGGGAAATGGAGGCGGCGGCAGCGACGATCCCGCGCGAAGGGTGGTCTCGCCTGGCGCACCCACCCCCGGGGTTTGAGTCTGAGCACTCGCCCCTAGGATCTCGTCCAAGACCCCCTTTCCCTTGGCCGAGGGGGGATTCCTTGATTTCTTGGAAGAAGAGGAGGCCAGCGCCCCCGGTTTCCGCTTCTTTCCGCTAGGCTTGGAGGAGGAGGGTTCTTCCTGACAGGCATCCGCTGCAGCCTGTGCGAAAGACACAGAAGCCCCAGCGGGACGCGGCGGATGCAGGGGAAATCTACGCACGCCTGCATAATATTGCGAGTGATTTAGCGAATGGTAAAAGAGTCACAAGATCGAAACGAACGAAGTTCCGAAAACTTACCCTCGCCCTGCGGAATGAGCGGGAGCGAGTTGACGTTTCGCCGGAGATAGACGAGGTCCATCCCGTGCTCCAAGATATATTGGTGGAGTTTGGCCGCGTGCCCCCCTAGTGTCGGGGGGCGGAAGGTTGACTCCTCCTCCTGCACTGGGGCGAGAAGTGTATTCCCCAGGTTCCCGCTGACGAAAAGGAAGAGCCGAACCCAGTCATGATTCTTATTCGAGAGCCCGTAATGCTTGAGCGGGTTCAGACCCGAGAAGAACGAGATGCCGTTGGTACAGCGAAAGGTGTAGAGCTTGCGGAAGACGGGGAGCGAGAACTCGATCCCCTCTTCTCGCAGATAGCTCGCGTACCCGACTAGCATGGCGATGGAGTTGGGGTTGAGCTGGCCGGGCACGACTCCGTAATATCTGAAGGTCTGGCGGAGTTCTGGCCAGATGGGCAGGCGAAACCCCACCTTGAAGTGCTCTAGCGGGATCGCGAGAGCACAGGACGAGATGGAGTTTAGGCGCTCGTCCGGCCTGGGCTTTTGCGCCTCAAACCCAGGTGGGATGTAATCTGCGACCGCAGTCAGGTAAGCCTCGTCGGAGAGGTCGCATGAATCGAAGGTGTGGTTGACGAACGCGCTGGCGCACCTGGCTCTGCCTTCCGCATCACCACCCATGACGCGAATGACAAAGGATAAGAAAGCAGCAGAGAAGAGAGAAGCGCGAGTGCTAGCGCGAGGAAAGAGAAGGAGCGAATGGTAAGGTATTTAATACGGTGGTTGAAAGGCCTATTTATAGAAGGGCTAAACGGTGTTTGGGCTTTCGAGGTAACGGGTGTGTAGATAGCAGTCGCGCCCTCCCGACGCCTCGGAACCCGGGCCGACCCCTCTCGCTCAGTAATGACAAATGCCCTATGGCTATTCGCTCATCGACTAAGCGAAAGAGGTTAAGAAAGCATTCGGCAATAATAAAACATTCGGCAATACCCAAGCAAGATATAGGAAATAAAAGACGAAGATTAGAGCATTCGCAAAACACAGGACAAGATTATTACAAACGGAAATAAAAATCCAGCATCCGCGCTACAGAAAGCATAAAAATTACAAAAAGGGCGAATGAAGACTGGCTCAATACTCCTCCCAGACCCACCGACCTCGCTTTCGCGACCCAGCTTCCATGGGCATTCGCGGACGGTAATATGCGAGTATATTGGTGATCTCATGGGAAGCCAATTGGAGTTGGTCCCGGGCTCGCGCTGCGTGTGTTTCGGGAGACAACTCCCCTCCTTCGCCCCCCAGGCGCTCTACCGTTGTGAGAATGCGCGAGTAGTCCCGATGGAGGTCCTTTAGCTCACGCGCGACTCTCAGCCGCACGTCGTCCACCTGGCCGGCTACGTTTCGCTAGATGTGGATGAGCTTCCCCAAGACCTCCGAGATCTGACGCGTGATCCGAGGAGTCGCCCAGAAAGTCAGCGAGATCCCCAGGGGAAGGGAGAGGTGAGAGCATCCCCTCTCCCCCCTCGTAGTAGGAGTCAAAGGGGGAGGCTTACCGATAGCCTGCGGAATCACAACTAGGTCAGTAGTGATAAAATATGCGAGTACGATAGGGGCGGGTGAGTGAACTGACCTGGGGTGGGGTCCTGGTGACCTGAAGGACAAGACGAATGGGGGTGCGTTCCGAACAACCAGGCGGGAGGTAAGACCTTTCCCTTTCCTGGACGGTAAGGCTATGAGGTAGGAGCTGGAGCATCCGCAGGATCATTCGCGCAGCCCTGCTGACCGGATCCCTTCTGGGGGGACACCCTCGGCTCATCCACAAGCGTGGAGGGGTTCGGTCGAACAGGGGAACTCGGAGGAATAGAGTCCCGCAGCGAAAGGTTGGGGTCGAGGGCTACAAAAAGAACAGTGGTCAGCAGCGAGCAGCAGGAAGGATGAATCCAAAAGGGGTTACAACTTACCGGACTGAAATGAGGTCTCGCCCGGAGGAGGTGGAGGAGCAAGGTCCCGATCTGGAGGCCTCTCGCCCGAGGGAGGTGGCACCACGACACTGCTCGAGACGGCCCCGTGGCCGGTCTCGGGCATCGAGATCCCCTGTGAATGGTCAGAGCGAAGGCAGGGTAAGGAGAGGAACTAAACAGAGGGACGAGAGGAATCCACATACCTGCGTCCCGGGGTCCGGAGGATTCCTCGCCGGAAGGGTATTCACCGGCGGAGTGCTCGCCGGTGGAGTACCTGCAGGAGATTCCGAGGCAGTCTCGCCTCTCTGACGATTCAGTCGAATCGCCTTGGCTCGACGCGAGACGTAGGGGGCATTCGGATCCCGTTTAGACAAGAGCCAGGGAGCAAATTTGGCTGCCTTGGGGGCAGTTACAGCTTGGGTCGCGGCCAGACGCTCGATCATCTCCCGCGAGAGGGGTCTCGCGGAAGGCTTGTGAGAAGACATTGATGTCAGTGCGGGACTAAGAGAGGGAAGAAGCTCCGAATCGAGGGTCGTCAACGCTCCTGGAAGTTCTGACATGAAGAGATATATATAGGACAACGGTGGGACCCACAGAATCTTGTGAGTCCAGTCAGCATGCACTCACCGAATACAGGGTTGGACTGTTCTTTCCGAGCGTAGTAACCACTCGCAAAGAGCGGGGATTGTGTACAACCCGTATTCGCCGAGTGGGCCCCTCAAGCCAAGTGGCGAGACCTGGGTCAGCTCGATCATTCGCCCCGGCTAGGAGGAGGAAGTACCTCAGTTTGGTGGGGGTAAGGTGTAGGAGAGAAGGAGCTAGGCGAGTGGTGCTCTCACGGACCACTCGCCCGGAGGCGTGGGCACTCGCCCAGCTAGGCGGGTGCCCAGCGAGTGGTGCCCTCACGGACCACTCGCCCGGGATGATTTAAGGGGGAAATGACCCTGATACCCCTAGTGGGCTGCATATAGCCCTTCAGAACAGCGGAGTTAGGCTGTTAGCAGACCAATTTGGGGTGCTGTTAGTAAAATTAAAAGGCGGATTCATGTTATTTGCAGACCAGCCTAGAAAAATCTATAAATAGACCCTTAAGGGCACCTTGGAGGAGATCCAATTTTAGAGAATCCTCTCCTCCAGGCTAGTTTTTGGTCGGCTGCTAGTGCCCTCCAAGGTGCCCGGTTGAGCTCTGGTTTGGGAGGGGAAGCTCTCTAAGATCTTCCGGGTGTGTGGCGGGACCTCCTCGCTTCAGCCTTGGGTCTATTCACATTCTCACATCCACCGTCAAGAGAGTCTAGTGAGGGAGAAGTAAGCATCGGCTACACCCCCAGTGGGTCCGAACTCAAGAGACCTGTTGCAGGTTTCAACAGCAAGAGTCCTGGGGTACTACTCTACAGCCATTGGTCGTGTTAGAGTGGAAGTTCGAGGATATAATTATGAATTTCATACACATGATATAATTATGGTGACATGTTTTGTGACATTCAACATAACTATCCACCCTCAGACTGAGGTGCAAGACTCCACTGCCTTGGATCCAGGATGATGATCCAAAGGTACTCGGCGGAATTTTTGGAGGAAAATGATGCCCAGTTGCGACTGATTCGAGATATGATGTTGGAGGCCCAGAGCAGACAGGCCAAGTATTTATATGCGCAACATCGTCAAATAGGGTTCCAGGTTAGAGATTGGTTGTTTCTGAAGATACATCCAATGCATGGAGTCTCATGGGTACGTAAGTGGAAGAAGCTCAATCCGAGATATATGGGGCCCTATAGGATCCTAGAGCGGATCAACCCCTTATCTTACAGACTAGAGCTGCCGTCGGAGTTAGCGGGATTGCACGACATCTTCCATGTCTCCTACCTAAGGAGGGCTCTACCAGTTCAGAGCAGCAAATATCTACTGTAGATGGCCCGGTAGCTTCTGATCGATCAGTTCGTTTGGAGCCGGTCAGGAGAGACGATAAGACAGTGCGAGTCTTGCGGCGTAAGAAGGTTCTGTAGGTAAAGGTCCTGTGGTAAAATCATGGACAGGAGGAGCTTATCTGAGAGCCATTGGAACTGATGCAGCATAGATAATCAGTGCTACCACATCAGGTATAACTTCTATTCTTAGGGTATGTTACGTTCAGTTACTTTCGGTAGAAACCCCACAAGCCTAACTTGAATTTCGGGGATGAAATTATTATTTTTTGTTTATTGGATTTGTAACATCCATATTCCTTCTAGACCCCATTGTGTTAGGGTTAAGACTTTGGTAGTGACTAGGGGTCATGAGATGACCCTAGGCTAGGTTGAACCGAGGCAAATTGCATGGGTTTGACCAAAGTCAACTTAAGGTCAACATAGGTCAATTCAACCCTAATTGGCTCAATTAGGCTTCTCATGATCAAATTAACTCTACCCTTGGCCTTATGATGTCATAGGAGACCCAATAGACCCAAAAGCCCCATCATGGGGCCACTAATTTGACCAATTTGACCAAAGTCAAACCTAGGCCAAATTTGGTCAAACCCACTCCATTTGGATAAATTGGCCCAATCGGGGCACCACCATGACTCAACCAACTTTGGGTGATGTTAAGCACCCAAGACACACCCCTTGGACCAGTCAACTCATCAAGTTGACCATGGTCAACCCCAAGTCAACCTTGGTCAAAGTAAACCCCTAAGCTTAAGGTGAGAGCCCAAGTTAATTCAAGTAGGCTAAGGCCTTACCCAAGGCCCATCCTACATCCCATTATAATTATTAATTTAATTATTATGAATTTTGGGGTTAATTAAAGTTAACAAGAAATTAAAAAGGGAATATTCCTATTTTTAATGGAGGAAAGAGAGAGGAGTTATGGAGGGAGGCCATGGGGCACACTCTTCCTCTTCCCCAAGCCCACCATTCATGTCCCCTGATGCTTAGGAGGAGATTCCCTATCAATTACAGCCCACAACCATCAAAGAGGGACCATTAATGGCATGTCCGAATTCTTTTCCCCTCAAATCACCCTATACAGCCCCCATTATCAAATCCAACTCCAACATTAGCTTCAAAAGGTGGATGACAGTCGAAATCATATATTGGATCGAAGGTTTTGGTGGAGAATTGAGAGATCGGCAATGGGCTCTAGGAGGGTGGTCGGCCATGGAAAATCCGAAAATCACTCAACCCCAAGTCTAAACAAGGTCTGGTTTCTCCTCCTCTCCCCTTGTGCGAGCATTCTAGACCCATTAGGAGATAAATCAGGCTCAATTGAGCCCGATCCAAGGTGAGCAAAATCTGAATTTTCATGGAAAAATGGAGTTGCAGGTTTGCCAGAAACGGCCTCTCCGACGGTCGTGCCACCGCCCAGCGATAGCCACCACCTCAATGGAGGTGGTGGTGGTGGCCAGCCAGGGATATGGCTGAGTGGCCAGAGATTTTGTCTGAAAATGCTCCAGGTCGGGCTGATCACATCCATGGGCGGATTGGGGAAGATGAAATCATGACCGTTCATTTTGATATATATTTAAAACGTGATTTTCTGTTACATAAACATGGACCTTTTGATCCTAAAAATTGAAGCCCTTAGAGGCCTTTTCAGGAAACGTAGACAGAGACAAAAGTTGTACATTTTTTAGTCTAGTTTATTTTAAAATTAATTTGAGACAGTTTGTCTCATTGGTTTGGCCGCAACACTCAATTTGGTTCATGTTATACATAGGGTTGACAAGAGACAAAATGGTGTGCCCCCATCAAACCACTTAGTCAAATGCTCTGAAGTTTGGACCATAGGCTAGTAATATCAACACCCTCATTATTTCCAAAAATGGGAATTTTTGGAGATGATATTTCTATAGTTTTTGTAAAGATTTAATAATGCATGCATGAATTAATTCAGAGGTCTATGACCTCAAAACCCTTCAAAACTTTGGTGGGTGATTCTAGGGGTCATCATATGACCCTGGTAAATATTTCAGCCCATTTGGAGTTGATTTGAATAGGTGACCTAGTGATTCAAATTTGGCCACATAAAGGGAAAATTGGGTCAATATACTAAAAGTGCTCTTGATAGATTTGAGGGGCCGACCCTCATCCAAATATGGTGAAACTTGGGCCACTGCCTTGTTATCACATATAATACCCTCAAAAGTGTTTTTGTGTGGCTTGGGGTTGTTTTGCCCTAAAATCCTAGTTCAAACCCTAGGGTTGCTCATTTGAGCATTGTGAAGGACATTGGGTCAGACAGATATCCTTGGAAAGAATTGAAACTTGGTAGAGATGTTCATAGGGTGGTATCAAGCCCAAGGTAATTTATCTGGAATTTTTAGAGACATTTAGTCTCTCTGAATTAATTAAGAGTCATTTAGGGCACTTCCTTACTAGAAGGAATTACATGCTCATATAACCTAGGATGATTATGAAACTTTGTCAGTGAGTTTATATTGATGATATTATCCTCTGATATTGTTGCTATGAAATTTGGATTGATATGTATAGTACTTCATTCATAACCCCCAATATTTGCCGTAGTTGTAAGAAAATTAATTATGAGTTTAATACTCACTGAAAAATTATGAAACTTGGTAAGAGGACTTTTAGGGCAAACATATGATCTGTTAATTTTAGTATAATTTTTGGAAGAACTCGTACATGATTCTCTTCACAAAGTGCCCTAGGATCTATTAAATCAAATAAAGGATTTATATGGTCAAATGACTGTGGAAAATTATGAAACTCAATCAGTTAACTTTTCTGATTACTCTAGACATCTGGTGTGTTCTTCAGGGGCGTACGTAAGGTCTAGGTTGGGAGGTGTCTTACTGGCCTAGAAGTGGTATACCCGATCCACTGCCCCCGTTTTCCTTAATGGGGTGTACCAGTGTGGAGACTTAAAAAGCGGGATAGAGGTGGTGCTTACCATATAGTATGCGGATATCCTGTGTGTTCTTAGGGGCGTACGTAAGGTCTAGGCTGGGAAATATTCCTAGAAGTGGACAAGCTCGATCCACTGCCCTGTTTGCCTCAACCGGATACCTGAGGTGACACACTAAAATAGAGGGAACTAACAAAAGGTCTGTACGTACAGAGTCGAGTGTGTGAGTTACATCATTGCATTGCATAACATAATATCATTTCATAAACAAGACCTTATCGTATAAATTAGTATGGCTCTTTTATACGATGAGTTTACCTTAGTGCCAGATCCCTTAACTTATAAGTTTGTATGAGCATCATATAAGTTCAGGTTACTCTTGTAGCTGTTTTACTCTTGTAGCCATTTTACTCTTGTAGATGTTTTAGTCTTGTAGCTGTTTTACTCTTGTAGCTGTTTTACTTTTGTAGCTACTTTTACTTTTGTAGCTGCTTTTACTTTATAGCTGTTTTATTTTTATAGATGCTTCTCCTGCTTGAGATATATATATAACGGCTAGTTAGTTCCATGTCACCTGCTTTTGTTTTTACCTCTTGTTGTCCTCTGCTTCGTCCTCCTGCACAGTGCCTAAGAGTTACGGGGGGGGGGGGGGGGGGTGGGGGGGGGGGGGGGGGGGGGGAGGCGAGGAAAAAACTGGCTTAGTCTTTATGACTAACGGTCAGTTGTGATCGTAGGACCCAAGAAGCTGGAGCAGCAGTACGACCAGTAGGACGTGATGACAAGAATTGAGGAACAGTCGCCGCGCATCATCGCCGCCCGACGACAGGTTGATGAGAGTTCATTAGCTTCCGCATAGATGTAAAGTGAGAGAGTGTGTTTAGTTTTATTTTAGGCTTGTACTGGGCATAATCCCATTTACTCTCTTTCTTACTTTGTACTCATTATGGACTATTGATCATTTATATATACTGTTATTGAGCTGTTATTTGTGGACTTGTGTGATTACTTGTTTACTTTTGTGTCCTACCATGATGTGATCATTTTAGCCGACAGGATCAGCATCGTACAGTGGCGTATAACTTGGGGGTTGGAGTCACCGTAAGGCGGTAGTTCTGGGCATAAGACCCAGTTGTGAAGCAAAAAAAGGGGTATTACATCTTGTATGTCGAATAGGGTGTTCTTCTTCTTCCTCCTCAAACCCTAAAACAAGAAAAAGAAGTCTTCTCTCAATATAGGAAAAGAAAACAGCTGCTTCATCTCCTTCATCTTACTTCAGCAAGTTTACAAGAGGTGCTCATATAAAAAGTATCAAAGCAAATAACCCTTGAAATCATCACAATCATAAGCAATGGTTCATCATATTCAGATCCAGTGAAAAACAGAAGCTCTAGAATTGCTTCTGAAGAATTCTTAAACACAGAATTCTATTTTCTTCTTCCTCCTTTCTTCTCACTTTTCCTTTAACTATAAAAGAGTTTTATTAATCCCTCTTCCAAAGGATTCAAT
Organism: Dactylorhiza incarnata; assembly: GCA_033032865.1. Lineage (NCBI taxonomy): Eukaryota > Viridiplantae > Streptophyta > Magnoliopsida > Asparagales > Orchidaceae > Dactylorhiza > Dactylorhiza incarnata. Next base: position 448,748 of record JAWHQI010000477.1, read on the forward strand.
AGTTCTAAGAGTCTCCTTATCAAAAGTCTCTGTGGTTCTAAGAGTCTCCTTTTCAAAAGACTCAGTGGTTCTAAGAGTCTCCTTATCAAAAGACTTAGTGGTTCTAAGAGTCTCCTTATCAAAAGACTCAGGCACAGGTTGTGCAATCCTACCAGGGAGGTAGAAGAGAGGAGTACCCATATTTTGGGGAACCTCTATAAAATTCATCTGTCTTTGTGTGTGATTTTTTGTGCTGTCCCTATTTCTGTTATTCTGTGTTTATATTTCAGCAATCTGTTTATACTTTATTCTGTCTTTGAGCTCAGTTGGTGATGAGGACTGCTGAAGGTGCCTTATCAAGGGTGGCGGGGGATCGAGACCCACCATCAACAACCTACTGTAGCTGAGAAACAGGCTCAGTGATGGGTTGGGGTGGCACCGGGCTGTAGCCCTTGTCCAACCGCGGTAGCCAGCCCACTAGAGTGCGCCTTGGCCACGAAGTTGGAGCGGGCCTCTAGTATTGTGGTTGGGCCGGGTTGTTACAGCGACCGAGGCTCACCACCGACAGTTCGAAGGAGGTGTAAAGAGGAAGAGAGAAGAGCCATCCCCGAAGTGGCAAGAGGAGTGCCCGGGGAATGCACGTCATCAAGATTATCCCAGAAGCAGGCCCCTCGACCTTACCAAGAGTACGCACCACTCAACACTTCCCACACAAACGTGCTCTATGCGATACCAGACAACCCGGTGCTGCAAAGGCTAAGAGAACTCCCCCAGGGCAGGGGAGATCAATAAAAATACTGCTAGTTCCACTGAGGTGCAAGACATGCCACTGAGGAGTGCATCAAACTCAAAGATGAGATATAACGTCGCATTCGATAAGGTATTCTCGGAAGGTTCTTACAAGACCAGACCCGAAATCAGCCAGCAAATGGAAGAAGAGAGCAACCGCCTGCTCGTCAAGGCATGCCGGGAGACAGGAAAGTAGTGGGGTAGTGGAAACCATCTCAAGTTTTCCGCTCCCCACTGTCAATTCCATCGCCCAACCGGCAGAAACGATCAACTTTGGGGATGAAGATTTAAAGGGGCTGCTCATTCCACATCATGATCCACTGGTTATCAGCGCAGAGATCGGAAGCCCCAGCTTCTGCGTTAAGCGGGTGTTGGTAGATAATGGCAGCTCTGTTAACGTCATGTTCATGTCCGCTCTCCTCAGCATGAAGATCCTACTAGAAAATCTTCAACCATCTTCCGGACCAATCTATGACTTTAACGATAGTCCTGTCCCGGTCAAAGGAACTATCACTATCCTAGTAACCTTGGGAGATTTTCCGAAGCAGGCTACTCATGATGTACAGTTCGTAGTGATCGAGTCAGAATCACCTTACAACACGATATTTGGCCGACCACTACAGGTAACATTCAAAGCTATCCCTTCCATCCCACACCTCGTAATGAAGTTTGTCACCTCAGGCGGAGTCAGAGTTGTTTGTGGAAACCAGGAGGCAGGACGTGCTTGCTATTTGTAGTATATTAAGCCCGAACAAGGAGCAGTCCCGTGCGCCAGCACATCCAGATCCTGAAGCCCCAAAAAGAACTAGGAATCGAGCAGAAATGTCCTACTATATTCGGACTTAGTCAAATTTTCATCAAGAACTCTTATTTGTAATAGCTATTATAGAAAATTCGTGAGCCTACGCTTACGCAAGAACTTCTGTGTGTTAAATTTCAAAATGCTCTGTTTGCTTCAAACCCTACTATTACAGGAATAATCAGAGGCAGCTGCAAGCAACACTGATTGCTGTAACATCTTCGCTGCCATGACTCGAAGGTCTGTCTTTCGCCCCCGTAGAGGGTTACGACACTAGTGGAACCTGTCCACCTTTTCCGCATTAGCTCTGTGCTAAAAACAATTGCTAAGCTAAAGAAGCACGCATATAATTTGCTACTTATATTATATACATTTTGGCTTCAAACTCTACTATCTCAGGGACGCCTCGGAAAACGATCTTCATCTATCATGGGCAGCCCGCAGCACAACGACCTCATTGCCATAGCTCGAAGGTCTGCCCTTCGCTCCCGCAATAGGTCACCACGCCGCTCGGGCCTACCCCCCTTACAAATGGTTCGAAGCGTTTGCCCTTCACCACCACTATCAACGACATCCCCCAGGTCGGCAAACCAGACTCCTCACTACTCAACTTGAAGAGTTTGCCCTTTGCCCACGTAGTAGGTTCCAATGCCACATGGGTCTCATCCTTAACTATCAACGATATCCCCCGGGTCGGTAAACTAGAATCCTCACTACTCGGCTCGAAGCGTTTTCTCTTCTCCCACATAGTAGGTTCCAACGCCATCAGGGTTTCGTCCTTAACTATCAATGACATCCCCTTGGTCGGCAAACTAGACTCCTCACTACTCGGCTCGAAGCATTCGCCCTTCGCCCACGTAGTAGGTTCCAATTCCACCTAGGTCTCGTCCTCCAAATCGCGTCGTCGGGGCATGCCCCCTCATGCTCGCAAATGGTTTGAAGCATTTCCCCATCACTACCACTATCAATGACATCCCCTAGGTCGGCAAACCGGACTCCTCACTACTCGGCTCAAAGCATTCGGCCTTCACCCATGTAGTTGGTTCCAATGCCACCTGGGTCTCATCCCCCAAACCGCATCACTAGGGCCTGCCCCCCTTGCGCTCGCAAAAGGTTCGAAGCATTTTGCCTTCACCGCCACTATCAATGACATCCGCCAGGTCGGCAAACCGGACTCCTCACTACTCGGCTCGAAGAGTTCGCCCTTAGCCCACGTAGTAGGTTCCAACTCCACCTGGGTCTCATCCTTAACTATCAACGACATCCCCTAGGTCGGCAAAATAGACTCCTCACTACTCGGCTCAAAGCATTCGCCCTTCGCCTATGGTTCCAACGCCACCTGGGTCTCATCCTCCAAACCGCGTTGCCAGGGCCTGCCCCCCTCGCGCTCGTAAATGGTTTGAAGCGTTTGCCCTTCATCGCCACTATCAATGACATCCCCCAGGTCGGCAAACTGGACTCGTCACTGCTTGGCTCGAAGCACCAACCCTTCACCCATGTAGTAGGTTCAACACTGTTGGAGCTTGTGTTCCACATATCTTGGTTTGAGAATAATAAATTCCATAATGTATTTGATCTTTCTTGTCCCGTGTTTATAGTATACAGGAACTATAGGTACAATACTCCTAACAGTGGGATGATGAATGATAACAGATCTCTGAATTTAGAGCTACCGCGGAGTAGTAACATCTACTGCTGGCGGTAGAAGGCGTCGACATGATATCAAGCATCGAAATGATAACAAGCGTTGAAATGATAATAAGCATTGAAATGATAGATACTAACGCGGTGCGTTAGGTCTTACCGCGGCGCGATAGACGCATGTTCCATTGCGGTTAGCATGATTTCCACGATGTCGGGGATGGTTCAACATGATATGCTAATGCAACGTGGTAACACTACCGCAGGTGATAGCATCCGGAGTCTATATAAAGATTGGATCTCTTTATTCTATGTGACCACATTTGAAGCCATAAATCCAACCTTTCGTTAGAGTCTTCCTCCTGAGTTCCAGAGCACTCCAAACTCTATCATTGAAGAATAAGAGTGAGAAGGAGATTTCTATGCGATCATACTTGAAGAAGGACGCACGCTTCAACTTCGATGATGTCCATGGCGATTCTTCATCATCTCCTTCAGAGCTCTTCAAATTAGGGAGTTTTTATTTCATAATTTATTTGTATTCTTCCTTTTTCTTTTGAAACGGTAGATAATTCACTGCGGTTGTTGGCTACTAGGCCTTGCGAGGTTTAGGGGGAATTCGCCACGGTGTATGCTTCGACTAGGTCTAGGATTTGATCTAGGGAGAGGCTAAAGGCCAAATCTTGGGAAGATTGGCTATAGCCAGCCGGTCCCTAGGAGAAGGACCGGTGAAAAAAAAAGTTATTTTATTATCGCCTAAATTTCAAGCGTTATTGAAATTATCATATTTGTGATTATCTTTTGAAATAAAGTCAATTTTCATCATCTCTGATTTTTTTGGGATTTTAATTTCGTTCAAAAGATTTTAAGATAAATCTCTTTGGCAAGCTTTTTGAAAAGTTCTAAATTTCCGAGAGCAAGTGCCGAGCGTTAACTCTACCGCCGACATTAGTAACAGAAGTCTGGATTTTGCTTCCTTTCAAATTTAATCTCAAAATCATTTACATAGTTTTATTAAAAATTTAAAAGCCCTTATTCACCACTCCCTTTAAGGGCACCTACAAATCCAACATTTGGTATCAGAGGAGATTATTCCAAAATAGTTTCACAATAGGGAATAATGGCGCACCATAATCATGCTTTCTTGAGGGTCAAGGGATAAGTAAACCACCCCTATTCACCGGTACCGATTATAATTATTGGGAAAAAAGAATGCGTTGTTTTTTAATTGCTTTAGATAATGATGTGTGGGGGTATGGTAGAAAAATGTTACACTCCACCGATATTTGTTGTTGATGAAGTTTCTATGGAAAAATCGAGAGACAAATGGGATGATAATGATAAATTGAGATGTAAGAATAACGCTAAAGATATGAATGCTTTATTTTGTGCTTTGGATAGAACAGAATTTAATCGAACTTATGCTTACGAAACTGCTTACGATATATGGAATTTATTAGAAATTACTCATGAAGGTACTTCGCAGGTCAAGGATTCAAAGCTCTTCCAACTTGAATCTGAATACGAGAAATTCTGGATGGAGGCGGATGAAGACATATATTCAATGTACACAAGGTTCACCAAGATCGTCAACGACTCAAAAGTGCATGGAAAGATGTTCTCCAACGGCGACTTGGTGAGAAAAATTCTTAGGTCTCTCCATCCAAAGGTGACGGCCATCTCGAAGTCGCACTATCTAAAGAAGCTCCAAATTGAGAGCCTCATTGGGAATTTCAAAACCCATGAGGTTGAACTAAAAAATCAACAACAAGAGTACAATATGGAGCCAAAGAAGAAGGCCTTGGCATTGAAATCAAAGAAGGAGGCTGACAGTGATGTTGATATTGATAAAGAGGATGAGGAGAGCCTTTTGTAAAGAAGTTCAAAAGATTCATGAAGAATCTGGAAAAGAGAAACACCTTCCAGAAATACTTCATCAAGAAGGGCTCTTCATCAAAGAAAGGAAAAGGTAGTGATGACGACGATGAAGAACGACCACCACCAGAGTGTTACCATTGTAGAAAGATCGGACACATCCAGAGCCATTGTTTGAAATATCTGAAAGAGCAAAAAGAAAAAGGCACAAGGGCAAGGAGAAAAAGAAGGTACAAAAAGCGGCTACATGGGATGATTCCTCCTCCGAGGATTCAAGCGGCTCATCCACTAGCGATGAAGAAGAGGCAAACATGTGCCTTATGGGAAAAAGAAACAAGCTATCTGACGACAAGTGCAGTGTCCAAAGCGACACTGATGTAACTCCTCTATCATATTATGATTTGTATAGCGAATATTTACAAACTTACAAATATTTTGATAAAATTTTAAAAGATATCGATCTTCTAAAATCTGAAAAATAAACGTTTGTTAAAAGAAAATAAAAAATTATCTAAAGAAGCTAAACTATTAGGGAAATTGAAGGTATCTTGCCAAGAGTGCAATCACTCCTTAGCAAGAGTGAAAGAAATTGAAGAAGTTCTTTCTAAGTCCCACTCAAATATTGAAATAATTACTAAGGAAAAGGGGACTTAGAAAGATCGTTAAAAACCTCTCTTTCTCAAATAGAAGAAGGAAAGAAAACTTTTGCGAATCGGTGCGTTATGTTAGTAACGGAAAACACCGCTCTTAATGACTGAATTCATGATTTAAACATGGCTATTAAAAAATTCATAGTTGGGCAAAGGTCACTAGACATGATCTTGGCCAACCAATGCCATGGTAGTGCAAAATATGGGCTTGATTATGTTTCTGGAAGCTATCGCCCAGCGGTAACTCTTGCCACCGGCGGTAGAAGTAAATCCAGAAATCATAATTCTTGTGCTATAAAAGTATTTCAAAAGTCTGATGTAACCTCATCTTTCTGCAAGAGTTTATACAGAACTTCGAAAAGGGTCTTAACCCCTTTTATATCGTGTGCCAAATGTCATATATTTGGGCACACTTCAAACTCATGTAGGAATAAGGGGCGAAGTAGTTTAAAACAAATCTGGGTGCCTAAGGTTTCCGCCTATTCTATGGATGAACCGCTTGGGTATCCAGATCTTTACTCTCATCTCCATTTTAAGTATGTTGGCAGGGTAAGGACAAAGAAGGCGTGTGGTATTTGGACTCAGGTTGCTCCAAACACATGACAGAAAACAAAGCAAAGTTCCTTAGCCCTGTGATGAAGAAAGTGGGGATGGTGACTTTTGGATATAATAGAAAAGGAAGGGTCATGGGCATCGACACCGTGGGTAACAAATCTTTTTCAATTTCTAATGTATTATTTGTAGAAGGTTTGAAACACAATTTAATTTCTATTATTCAATTATGTGATAATGGTTTAAAGGTCTTATTTGAATCTTTTACAAATCTGTGAAAAATCATAAATTGTAAAACAAATGATGTCGTACTCACCGCACCTAGAATGCATAATGTGTATATGAAAGCCTTTAATGATCTTTCTCATTCTTCTTTAAAATGCTTTATTTCTAAAAATGAAGAATTAGAACTTTGACATAGGCATTTTGGTCACTCTAGCACCAAGCTAATTTTGAAATTATCAAATGATAAATTAATTAACGGATTACCTATGCTTAATGGAAATTTATCTTCTCTTTGTACGCCTTGTCAAAAAGAATTTTTTTCAAAAAGTTCATTCAAAAGCAAAAATGTAATTTCTACTACTAGACCACTTCAATTAATTCACATAGATTTATTTGGACATATTATCACTTCCAGTCTAGGTGGGAGAAAATACACTTTTGTATTAATTGATAATCAATTCTAGATTTTGATGGACTATATTTCTATCTTCCAAATCTGATGCATTTCTTGAATTTACAAAATTATGCATTAATATTCAAAACGAACTTGATTTAAAAATTATATGCATACGCTCGAATCATGGAGGAGAATTTTAAAATGATAAGTTTTCTAAGTTTTGTAATAATTTAGGAATTAAGCATGAATTTTCCACTCCACGCACCCCACAATAAAATGATGTAGTGGAGAGGAAAAATAGAACCCTTCAAGAAAAATCACACACTATACTTTCTGAATATGGGTTACCTAAATCATTTTGGGCAGAAGCGATTAATACTTCATGTTATGTTATTAATCGTGTCATGCTTCGCCCATTCTTAAAACTAACACCTTATGAACTATATTTTAAAATGAAACCTAATGTATCATATTTTTCATGTTTTTGGTTGCAAATGCTTTATATTAAACACTAGAGATGCTTTAGGAAAATTTGATTATGAAATTTTCATTAACTACTCTTCAACTAGTAAGGCTTATAGAATATATATCAAGAAAACTAAAATGGTTGAAGAGTCTATCCATGTAAGATTTGATGAGCTTGTTCCTTGTGTATATGTGATAGTTTATAAGGTAGTAGTCTGATTCACCTAGAGGGGGGGGGGGGGGGGGGGGGGGGGAGGGGTTAATTGGTCTCTTTGATTTTTCTTAGTTGCAGCTAGTTGTTGTTAGAGAATATGTAAAGTAAAAGCACCACAGAAAGCACACAACTTTTTATAGTGGTTCCCCAAGACAGCGTGTCTATGGGTAATCCACTTTCCCTCTACACATTTCTAACAGTATGTTAGACAATGCAATCTCCTCCAAACTAAGCTCCAAGAGCTTACAACACAAATGCCTTAGGATCTCTCAAGTTTGCTCCAAACCCAACCTCAGGCTCAACAACCCCTACCTCAGGCTCAAAAAACCCTACCTCTCAGAGTGCTCCAACTCCTATAACTCAGAAATCCACTGATTTCCTACCGCAGGCGTATCAAGAAGCCCTACCTCAGATCTCCTCAGAGATCCTACACTCAAGCTGGGAGTACAACTCTACAAGCTCAGGCTCAACAACCCTACACACTCAGGCTCAACAACCTTACAACTCAGGCTCAACATCCCTACAAACTCAGGCACAAGGCCCTACAAACTCAGAACACTAATGTTCTTAAAGAGGTTATAATATTTGCTTACAACAGAGAACTGTAAAGATGTATCCTTCAGCTTTGGTCTTCTGTTGTTGATGCACTGCAGGTGCTGTCTTGAAGCAGGGTTGAATGGTAATAGCTTCAATCCTTGCTTCTATCTGATATTCTTCTTAAGTAGATGAAGAATGATCTGCTTGTTCTGATGTATTGAATCAGGAAGAACTATCTTATCTCAGATGCTTGCTTGTAGCTTCAGGAAGCAGCCTGAGATGACTGTGGAAGCCATCAATGGCACAATCGCTGCTTTTAGATTTTTTTCCACTTGCACACCCACTTTCCACAATGCCCTAACTTGTTCTTTTATACCTCCTCCATCTGCAACGAGTCTAAGGAGTGCCCAATCATAGCATGGATAGAAATAAAAAATGTTATCCTGCTTTACAGCCACTTGCGCCAGAAATAGATCACGCCAAGCTTTAATTCAAATATGAATCTGTCCCAGCGGTTGGGCTGAGACAAGCTCCAATCCTGTCGTCAGCTTTGACTCTGTCTCAGCGGATCCGCTGAGATAGATAGTCTTCTCATTGGTTTCTGTCTAAATGCAACTCAGTTGAGGCAGACTCCTTCTCAACTGCTCCTGGCCTCGTCTCATCGGTTCAGCTGAGACCATGCTATCGTCTCAGCAGTTTTGACAGTAAAACCACAGAACTATTCCAATGATTGGAATAACCTAACCCTACCTAGACATGATGAAAAAGAGGGTTTACCAAATACAATATATACCTAACATTGAGTGTGATGCCTCTTCAATTTAAGGGAACATTAAGGGCAATATTCCTAACAATCTCCCCCTATTTGAAGAAGGCAGAACATACACCAATACTAAGATACATAACCACAAAAACCTATCATGACAATATATGAAATAACAGTCATGATAACATAACAAATAATTGTTAACTGAATATAGGCATCATAGAAGATATCATGACAAATTATGAATAATAGTCATGACAACATAACAATAACATTGTTAACTACATATAGGCATCATAGAAGATATCATGACAAGTTATGAATAATAGTCATGACAACATAACAATAACATTGTTAACTACCAATAAGCACCACAGTATATATAAAGCATTAATATAGAACAATATTAAGCTTGACTAATGTTGGCCTATTAACACAAGATATCATTTCAAACAATAAGAATCAATTTCATTAATGATAAAATGTTAATACATCTTTCAATTTGCATTTTGATTCAAATGAAAAACTAAATACAATAATTCTAGTTTTTCTTTTCTTTGCTGCACTTGAGCATTCAGCACCATCAGCAGCTTTAATCTCAGCAATCTTCCTCTTGTTCTCTTGCCTCTTGAAATATAGGAATGGCTTGGGAATATATCTTGAAGGCATCCTCTTTGGATTGTTCTTCCTTACAAGATTCTCTTTGAAGACCCTTTCCCTCTGGGAATTCCTCTCAAGGTGCTTTATCCATTCTTCTGCAGGATATATCCTATCAATATCTTTGCAGATCTGGCCATGGTTCAGCTATGCATTCAAAATAATGCTTTTGGAGTCATCACTCCAATGCTCATAATCAGAGTCATTGCCCTGCTCTTTTCTATTCTTTGCCATGAATTCTTCTGCTAGCATGACGCCTTCTCTTTTCCTCCTTGCTGCAAGTTGAGCATCTTGAGCAACCTTGACTTGAGTCTCAAAATCAAAATTATCTTTTCTTAGATTGTCTAGCAGAGGCAGGTTTGTTGGGAAAAACTCCTTTTGATTTAACTTAACAAATTAACTATAAGTGATTTTACATCTTAGGTTATATTACCCACATTGTATAATATGGGTAATTTGGTCATTAGGTGTATTAGGATGTCACACTCCCCTTAGAGTGTCAAGGACAAGTCAAGACAAATAAAAAACAAGTTAAGTTAAGACTTGCGTGGAATGAAAGTCGACGCAACTTCGACTGGATATCGACGTAACTCTGACTAGAAGTCAGAGCAACATATTCAGTCTGTCGAAGTATAAAATCAAGTTGACGCAACGTTGAAAGGGACTTGGCGTAGAAGGAAGAGCTTATCGAAGCCATCTCAGAAGTCGATGCAACTTCGACTACAATTCGACGCAGAAAATAAAAGCTCAAATCCAAGGCTTCAACTCGGCGGACATGTCGATAAAGAATCGATGTAACGTCAACATCTGAGTTCAGCCAAAGCTAAGAAGAAATTTGAAGCTACGTTGATAAGAACTCAGAGATGAGTCGACATGAAGATTGATGAAGTCGATGCAGCGTCGTATACAATCAGAAAAAGGAAGGTTTTTCAACTGTCCTTTTGGGACCTTTTCAGAAGGACCAACGGTCTAGAGACAGTTCTCCAACGGCTCGTTTGTTGCCATAAATATAATGAAGCTTTCCAGGATACAGCAAATTACATTTGGAAGGTATTCAAAATGAATGGACTGGTCGAGAACAAAAGGAGAAAGGAAATTAGGTGGGGATGAGCAATTCCTTTTCAGGACAAGCCAAAAGAAGAAAGGTTTTTGAAAACTCAATCATACACAATAAGTATGCAAAAAGAAGAGAAGAAAATAACAATATAGTTGTCATATCATTCTCTCTGTCGAATATGGTCTTCATCTTCTTCCCTCTCAAATCCTAAAAGACAGATATACAGAAGTGCTCTCTCTGCACAGGAAGATATACTGCTGCTTCTTCTTCATCATTATACAGCAGCAGAACTACAACAAGTGCTGAGAGAAAAGGATTAAGCAAAACAACCCTTGCAAATCATCACTATCATAAGCAAGGGTTCATCATTTCAGATCCAGTGAAAGAAAGACAGAATCAGCATCAAAGTTTCTGAAGAATTCTGAGAACATTATTCTTACCTTCTCCCTCTTACATTCTTCTTACTATTTCCATCAACTGTAAAAGAGTTTTAAGAATCCCTCTTCCAAAGGATTCAGTGGTTCATGATCTCCTTATCAGAAGATCTTTGGTTCTAAGAGTCTCCTTATCAAAAGACTTAGTGGTTTAAGATCTCCTTATCAAAAGATCTGTGGTTCTAAGAGTCTCCTTGTCAAAAGACTCAGGCACAGGTTATGAAATATTACCAGGGGGATAGAAGAGAGGACTACCCACATTTTGGGGAAACTCTATAAAAATCCTTATGTCTTTGCTGTGATTTTTTGTGCTGTCCCCTTTTCTTTTTCTGTGTTAATTTTCAGTAAACTTTATTTCATTTATTCAGCCTTTGGTTTTGTTGTGTGCATAATACCTTGGTATTTTTATTGTCTGTGCACTATTAGGGTAGAAAATATTTTAAGCTCTATTCAGCCCCCCTCTAGAGAATTCTCAGAGGCACATTGTGCACTTTCAATTGGTATCAGAGGGAGGTTTATCACTAAAAGGTTAAAACCTTGATCAAAAGATCTCCTAAACTTATTTATTTGTTTTAAAATTAAGTAAATTTTTTTTTAAATAAAATGATTTCTATGGATTATGCATCAACAAGACCTCCAGTGTGTAATCTGAACAAGTTTACACTCTGGAAGGCCAGAATAAAACTCTATATGAATTCTATTGATGAAGAAAATTTTAATGTTATCTTCATAGGTCCCCCAGTCCCAATAAGGAAAGATGCTAGTGGAAAAGTTACACAAACTATAGTCCCCATAGTAGAATGGACTGATTCTGAGAAGAAGGTCATGGCATGTGATGCCAAGGCCATGAATATCTGATGCGATATTTCGGCAAGTGCACCGGTCACGCAAGTAAAAAGGTTTGGGAATAGGATCCCCGAGTGTCGGTCTCTTGAGGAATGCAGGTTGGGTAAACGAATCGTGTTGTGTGACTATTGTTACACAAGCGTAAACAAACACACAAAAAGGGGGGTTTTGGTTGGGTTTTCCTACTCTTAACAACAATGAAGGAAATGCGGGTCGACAGCACCGCTTCGCAAGGCGAGATGAATGCAACGGCCGCGATGCCGTGCTTCGTGAGGCGGATGGAGCGTGCTCTAGTGCGGGAAGGCGAGGGTTGCAAACACCTCTTCACAAATGTCGTTAGCTCTTGCTAACGCGGATCGAACACCTTGAGTGTGTGAGTGAGTGAGTGGATAAGTGGAGGCGAAGCGATTCACAAGCAAGTAATGATGAAAAGAGAAGAAACATTCATTTCATTTAAACCAAACATCATGATATTCAAGTTTCAAAGATTCAAAGATTACAATGAAGAAGAGAGGAAAGAGATAACCAATGGATAAAGACTATCGGCCGTTCACGGCCGGAATGGTAGTTTGTCAAGCTACCTCCGGACTCGGGCGGACTGTGCTTCCGGTGTAGAGAAACTGTCACGATCTCTCTACGTGGTTCCGTCGTCTTCTACCTCAGGATTCCTCTTCTTCTCACCGGACTGGAGTGGAAAACAGCTGCTTGAGGGCTTGCAGATGGTGGAGAATGCTCCCGGACAATGGAGAAATGCTTGGAATGGTTGGAGAGGACTTCCCCTTGCGTAGGAGATGAAGTGGAGGTGTCCAGGAATGGAAATCGCCGGCGTACGGACTGCCACTCGCGCTCCCGGCGGCTCGATCCCGCCCTAAAATCGGAACAGGCATATATATAGGCGCTGGACTGAATACTGCGCACGGTCATTGGCGCACGACCAGTGGTCGTGCGCACTGGAATTCTGCGATCGTGCGCGCTGCCTGGGCAGAGCCTAAAATGAAAGAAATTTATAAAATACATGTTCGCACGACCAGTGGCGCACGACCAGTGGTCGTGCGCACTATCGTAAATGGTCGTGCAATAAGCCAGACAGAACTCATAAAATGGGCGTTAAGTGCGCACGATCAGTGGCGCACGACCAGTGGTCGTGCGCGATAGAGCCAGTGATCGTGCACAGTGTTCTTGTACAGAATTGTACTAGGAACACCTGCACGACTCCTATTCCAGCATACAACACCAGCCTAGCCACTGAAGGTGGCACTTAACACTGCATGAAAACTAGTAACGAAGATGAACAAGAAATAACACCAAAACGGGCCTAGAAGTGCACTTAGCATGGAGTATTAAATAGGAATGAAAACATGTCTAAAGTGAAGTGCAAAGACTAGAAAATCGGCCCAAATGAGTCCAAAAATTTGTATATAATTTGGACTCATCACACCCCCAGACTTACCTATTTGTGCGTCCCGAGCAAACGAATTCGGCGGAGTGTGAAAATGGTAGTTAACAAAGAAAATTACACAAAGGAGTACAATGCGAAGTAACAAAAGCACGCAAATAGAAATTTAGTAAAAAAAGATTCTAACTATGCTAACTAATTTACGAAAGTATTAGAGCGTAAGTAGAGATTTAGTTATACTCAGTTGGTGAATTATGAAGAATTCGAACGATCATGCCCGGTGTGAAAGTAACAAGACACTAAGGCGGGTGTTGCACAAGGTCGGGGTTTAGGAATAACTCCGCTGAAATCCATCAACATCGTGAACCATACGCTCGCCCGGTCACACTCTCTCCACGGCGTTAGCAAACTCACAAGTCAAATCAATAGGGCTTTTAGGATTATATTGGGGCTTAGGTTGCGGTATGATATTCAAATTTAAACACGATGGCTACGCAACCCAAGTGAGCTAACGGAACGCTGCACCACACAAAACCAAAAACAATGCTCGTGTGACACACCCCCAGACTTATCATGAAAACTAGGTGTGCACACGGCCTACTTCACAATTACCAACAGATTTTCTCTTTAGCTCGGAAGGATTTCTTTACGACATATTTCTTTTTCAGATTTTTTTTCTTTTAACAACATACTTTTCTTCTTTCACTTATCCTCCGGTTGGTGCAAATTCAGCAAAATAAAACGTGTTTTTCTTCATCACATCACAAAGATTCCAAAAATCACACCAAATCAAGAACATGAGTGCAGATAAACATCAATTTGGTTGCGAAAGTGGGCAAAGCTTCAGGCCTTGGTGAATGGAGGAGGAGCTGTAACAAGGAAGTGGTAGGCACAAATGTTGGCTTGCAAAGGTGAGCGAATAGGACACGGAAAGCTAAGGCTCAAACTAGCCAAAAGGTGGCCTATATCATATTTAACTCAAAGAGTCGCTCTCGCCCATGCTTCGAGAGTCGCTTGGGGCAAGTTCTTAGCCCACGAGAAAGGTAAACCTTCCTCCCGACTCGAGCAACACACGACTAGTGCTCGTACACACACAACACCGGGTTATCGTCAATTTCGTTCACATTCACCATTCGAGTATAACAAATCTAAATTTACGCAAAAATACTAAACATAAATTAGATGCATAGAGACAATCTGGTTCTACTCAAATTCTACCATAGCATGCGAAATGACTAGAACACTACACGAGTCAACATCGCACTCCAAATTGTAATTCCTAAGCTAACACCCCAATTCACATTCCTAACCAAAATAGTTTATCTAGAAACAACACAAATAGGAAAGAGCGCACTCATGTGGGTGAAGTGGTGCATGAAGCGTGGAATAATGATGATGGCAATGAAAAATATAAGCAAACTTCTAGTATGCAGTGCAACTCGTGCACAGTGGATGACACATGCTCTCCCCCAGACTTAGTCTAAACATTACATCACAGAAATTGGAAGCTGAGGGGGGAAGAAGTGTTACCCAATGCTCAGAATTGAGCATACCAGACGATTGGCGATTAAGATAAAGAGCAGTCCGCAGCATCTGCACCAAAGAACACAACACACCTGCAAGCGCAAAACTAAAAACAGCAAAAACAAATATAAAAACTGAACTAAACATGTTAGGTAAAAATAAAATTAGGAAATCTGGGTTGTCTCCCAGCAGCGCTTTTATTTTATGTCCTTAAGCTGGACCAAATACCTGTATTATGATTGTTTAAAGAGTGCAGAAATTAAAGGAGAAGTTCACAGAGGCAGTTTCACATATTCAAACAACACAAATCAGCTATAGGCGCTCTTATGGTGCGCGTCTCCCGTAGCTCGTAGGCGGGAGGTGAAGGCTTTAGGGCCAACACTGGTGTCACCCAGTGTTCCCCTAACCTCCGCCCTCTTGCTACGGAGAGCGGCAGCGCGAGCGTCGTGCAGAAGTTTCTCCTGTTTAAGTTTAGTGACAGTCGGGGACTGCAACGTTGAAAGTTTTCAGCTTTTTCCACCTTGGTGGTGGGTGGCGTCACTTCCGGCGTCGCGATGACTACCGGATCAGCCCAAGAGATGGAGCGCTTAAATTGTTTATTACAAGAATCAAAACAAGAAGATAATGGGACAGTGTCCCGAACTAAATTAAAGTCAATATTTTTCGAAATGCAATCTTCCTCCGTCTCGGAATCAAATTCTCTCCGAAGATCTACTTCTTCCTCACTGGACTGGTGCTCCTCCTTTTCTCCTTCAATTGGTTCTTTATCGTCTTCATTTCCTGCACAACTCAGAGATTCATCAAAAATAAAGAGAGGGGAAGGAGTGGATGTTTCAGTTATAGCTTTGGGGCAAGTGGGCTGCGGCACCATATTGGGTAGGACGACACACCCCGTAGCAAAATCAAGGGTGGCACCGCTCTCTTTCAAGAACGGCACTCCCAAGATAGGGATAGAGTGATTTTCCTGGGGTCCCAACACCTGAAAATCAGCAACCACAATCATCCCCTCGACTATCACTTCTACATTCTTCACTTCCCCCTCAGATTGTATAACGGTCCCATTAGCAAGCATAAGGGATTTCCGATCCTCCGTGTTCATCTCAAGTTGCAATTTAGCAACGTCTTGCAACGCAATGACGTTGCGGGAGGAGCCGGAGTCGCACAATGCTTTCGTTTCAATATTATTGATGGAACAAGAAATCACCAACTCACTTGGATTAGCCTCTACCACATCGCCGAGACTCTTCCCTTGATCTATTGGGTTCTTTTCAGTGTTGCTAGGAAGGGTCCCATGCGACCGCTCAGTTAGCACTTGGGCCAATTGGCCCAGCTGCGTTTCCAAGTTCCGCATGGATGCGGTTTGGTTCACCATATTTGAGGTAGCCGCTTGCATAAATTTTTCCATCATCTCCTCCAGATTACTCTTTTTTTGGGCTGGGGGGCCTTGGTTATAATCCGGGTGTGGTGGCCTCGGTTGGCTCCCGGAGGCGTAAGCATCGTTTTGATGCTGCCCCGGTGCCCATCGTTGGCCATGCGTGTTTGGGTTCCATGAGAAGTTCGGGTGACTTCTCACTCCCGGATGATAAGCATTATTAAATGGCACCCCCTTATACTGATTTCCTACAAAATTAATGGATTCATTCAAGGATAAGTGCGCGAAGTCACCTGATACGTTGTTCCCTGAACATTCATACGCGTGGTGGCCGCCGCCTCCACATCCATCGCACGTAATGACAGCAGCAGGCGCAGGTGTAGGAGGAAGTGAGTCGACCACAAAGAGACCGCGGGCGTTCCTTGGTGCATTTCTCCCGACAGTCCAGAATGTACTGTGGGAGGCGGTATCGCGCAGAATCCGAAGGGCCTCCTCTGGAGTGTGGTTCATTAGAGTACCACCCGCAGCAGCATCGATCATTGCCCTGTAGTTGGGCTCGATCGCAAAGTAAAATGTCTCTACCACATTCCACGGTTGGAGCTCGTGGTTCGGGCAGCGGCGGAGAAGATCATTAAGGCGCTCCCACGCCTCGGCAAGGGTCTCTTGGTCAGCTTGGCGAAAGGTGGCGATCTCCCGCCGCAGGCTCACAATTTTATCGACGGGGTGAAATTTGGCTAAGAACTTGGATGCGAGCACATCCCAAGTCGCAGCGGTCCCCGGAGGATTAGAATGAAGCCACACCTTGGCCTTGTCGCGAAGCGAGAATGGGAACAGTCGCAGCTTGACTGCGTCATCAGGAATCCCAGCGTAGCGGAAAGTTCCGCAGATATCAGAAAACTCAGCCAGGTGCAGGTGCGGATCTTCACTGGCCATCCCGGAGAACTGAGCATTGTTCCGGATGATGTTCAAGATCGCAGGTTTGATCTCGAACTGGTTATTCATAATATTGGGACCGAACCCAGGATAAACACTCCCAGCTGTCGGAGTGGTATAATCTCTCATCGTTCTGGGTCGAGGTCTCACTACCTCTTGCTCATCTCCAGGTTGGTGTTGCCCCACGGCGGGCACTCTTTGTTCAACATTGTCTGGGTCTATGTGGTCACCCATTGCCGCCTGTACGGCTGCTGCGCGCCTTCGTGCGCGAGTAGTCCGTTCGATTTCTGGATCAAAGGGTACAAGTTCCCCCCGCGGCTTGTCTCTGCATGCACAGTCACAACAAAAAGAAAACAAAACAAAGGAAATAAAAAACAACTGCTCTTGTAACAAAAGCTCACAACTCAAGACGTTACACGCCTGAACATTCCCCGGCAACGGCGCCAAAAACTTGATGCGATATTTCGGCAAGTGCACCGGTCGCGCAAGTAAAAATGTTTGGGAATAGGATCCCCGAGTGTCGGTCTCTTGAGGAATGCAGGTTGGGTAAACGAATCGTGTTGTGTGACTATTGTTACACAAGCATAAACAAACACACAAAAAGGGGGGTTTTGGTTGGGTTTTCCTACTCTTAACAACAATGAAGGAAATGCGGGTCGACAGCACCGCTTCGCAAGGCGAGATGGATGCAACGGCCGCGATGCCGTGCTTCGTGAGGCGGATGGAGCGTGCTCTAGTGCGGGAAGGCGAGGGTTGCAAACACCTCTTCACAAACGCCGTTAGCTCTTGCTAACGCGGATCAAACACCTTGAGTGCGTGAGTGAGTGAGTGGATGAGTGGAGGCGAAGCGATTCACAAGCAAGTAATGATGAAAAGAGAAGAAACATTCATTTCATTTAAACCAAACATCATGATATTCAAGTTTCAAAGATTCAAAGATTACAACGAAGGAGAGAGGAAAGAGATAACCAATGGATGAAGACTAGCGGCCGTTCACGGCCGGAATGATAGTTTGTCAAGCTACCTCCGGACTCGGGCGGACTGTGCTTCCGGTGTAGAGAAACTGTCACGATCTCTCTACGTGGTTCCGTCATCTTCTACCTCAGGATTCCTCTTCTTCTCACCGGACTGGAGTGGAAAATAGCTGCTTGAGGGCTTGCGGATGGTGGAGAATGCTCCCGGACAATGGAGAAATGCTTGGAATGGGTGGAGAGGACTTCCCCTTGCGTAGGAGATGAAGTGGAGGTGTCCAGGAATGGAAATCGCCGGCGTACGGACTGCCACTCGCGCTCCCGGCGGCTCGATCCCGCCCTAAAATCGGAATAGGCATATATATAGGCGCTGGACTGAATACTGCGCACGGTCATTGGCGCACGACCAGTGGTCGTGCGCACTGGAATTCTGCGATCGTGCGCGCTGCCTAGGCGGAGCCTGAAATGAAAGAAATTTATAAAATACATGTTCGCACGACCAGTGGCGCACGACCAGTGGTCGTGCTCACTATCGTAAATGGTCGTGCGATAAGCCAGACAGAACTCATAAAATGGGCGTTAAGTGCGCACGATCAGTGGCGCACGACCAGTGGTCGTGCGTGATAGAGCCAGTGATCGTGCGCAGTGTTCCTGTACAGAATTGTACCGGGAACACCTACACGTCTCCTGTTCCAGCATACAACACCAGCCTAGCCACTGAAGGTGGCACTTAACACTGCATGAAAACTAGTAACGAAGATGAACAAGAAATAACACCAAAACGGGCCTAGAAATGCACTTAGCATGGAGTATTAAATAGGAATGAAAACATGTCTAAAGTGAAGTGCAAAGACTAGAAAATCGGCCCAGATGAGTCCAAAAATGTGTATATAATTGGGACTCATCAATATCCTGGTCTCAACTTTGTCAGATGACATATTTCAAAAAGTTGTTGATAGCTACTCTGCCAAAGAAATCTGGGAATCTCTCTCCAGATTAGTTGAAGTCAGCTCTAATGAAAGAAAAGACAAGAAGTTACTTCTCATATCCCAATATGAGAACTTCAAGAAAAAGGCTGATGAAAGCATAGCAGAAATGTTTGACAAATTCAACTTCATCATAAATGAGCTGAGAGGGCTTGACAAAGAAATTTCTCTGACAGAAATTAATGAAAAGCTCCTTATGTGCTTCCCAAACACATGGAACTCTAGAATCTGGGCCATTAAAGATTCTAGATGCCTCAAAGAGATATCAACTAACGCTCTGCTAGGGAAGCTCAAGTCCTATGAGCTTCTACTGAAAAGTAGGGCTGAGTCAGAAGCCTAGGAGAGAATATCAACCCCTAAAGAAAGGACTCTTGCATTAAAGACTGCTGAAGCAGAGTCCTCCACCACTAAAGAAGAGATGTTCAATCTCTTGGATAAAAGATTCAAGAGATGGGTCAGGACAGAGGAATCTAGAAGGAAAGAAAGGAGTTAAAGCAAGCCAAGGTATGACAAAACTCCTACATAGGATATTATCTGCTTCTCTTGCAGAAAACCAGGACACTTTGCCACTAAATGTCCTAAGGAAGAAAAAAACAAGAGCAACAAGCAGAGGAAGGAGCATAAGAAGAAATCCTTCAGGAGGAAGGATAAGAATGGAGGGAAAGGTTTCATTGCTGAAACTTGGAGTGATTCAGACTCTGAATCAACCTCCTCCTCATCTGATGATGATGAAGGGTGTGGACCTGAAGAAGCATGCTTAATGGCTCTAGAAGACTCCACTTCTAAGAATGAGGTAACAATCTTTAATGATTTTGACTTTTCCTCAAAAGATTTTAAAAATTGTTTTAAAGAATTCTGTCAAGATTATATAAATAGCCAAAAGAAACTTACAATAATCAGAACAGAACTAGAAAACCTTAGGAAAGATAATCTATACTCAGTCAACTATGAGCTGAGAGATCAATTGTTCAAGAAAAAAAATACATATATTAGATAATGAAAATTCTGACTTAAAGAAAGAACTCACAAAAGCAAAAGCCTTTGAGGACTCCCTCAATGGAAGGAGTCAAAAGCTTAAGGATATATCACAAAATCTCTCCAAGAGATTTAATCATCTTGATCTAGAATCACTACCATCCTATAGCACACCATCCCCAACAAACTTGCTTGGGAAAATCCTGTAGCATTATTTAGTTCTAGACCTAATAACATTTTAGAATTATGTGAAGATCATAACAACAACCATAATAAACTCACTATATTTAATAGGGTAAACATAACTGATCAAGCAGGGATTTTAGGCAAACACCCCTTAAAAAAGTCAAATAAAAATAATAAAAATCTTAATAAAAAGACTCATACGTCGAATAGAACTCGACGCAATTTTAGAGATGCATCGAATGCAACTCGACGGAGTTCAGCTTATGAGTCGACATCAATTCGAAGCAAGTATGAGGGTGTGCCAAATTATATTCGATGCAACCAATACTATGCATCGAACTATTATCGACGGAACTATGCAGACACGTCGAATTACATTTGACTCAACTCTAAAGATGCGTCGATTTCTTCTCGACGCATGTTTCCTGCAAGAATTAATCAAACATCTAAACCACTCTCTACCCTTATTCCTAGATGTTTCTGCTGTTCTAAACTTGGGCTTATAGCCAAACACTTCTGGCATAATAATGCAACACTTCTTCACATTAAGGGGTATACTGAAAGACCATCTCATTCTTTTATAACTCCATATGATGATAGAAGAAAGAGACCCCAACAAGGGAGGGTCAATACTAATATTTAATTTCATGTGCAGAAGGGAGACTGTTCAACCACAAACCAGTAGTGGTATCTGGATAGTGGATGCTCCATGCATATGACCGGAGCAAAAGAACTGTTGGAAAACTTCAAGGCCAAGGAAGGGCCTAAGGTAATTTTTGGGAATTCCCACTCTGGTCAAACCAAAGGATATGGTTTGCTCAGGATTGCGGAAGTCTCTTTTTCTAAGGTAGCTTATGTTGAAGGAAGTCAACATAATCTAATTAGTATTAGCGAGTTGTGTGATGGTGAATACAAAGTTGTATTCACTAAGGCATTGTGTCATATAGTTAGTTCTAGAATTGACCAAATATTATTAACTTGTCTTAGGAAGGGTAAGGTCTATGTTGTAGACTTTGAGTATACAAAGTCAGAGATCTGCTTGTTTAACTCCTAGTTAGAAAATAGTGAGTTGTGGCATAGGAGACTTAGTCGCCTTAACTTTAAGACCATTGCCAACTTTCCAAGCTTAACCTAGTAAGGGGCTTACCAATAGGTAAGTTTAATAAAGACCATCCCTGTAGAGCCTGCCAACTAGGAAAGCAGACCAAAGCATGATTGAAACCAATTGGTAAGAATTATTCCCCCAGAATCCTATTCGTGTTGCACATGCACCTATTTGGTCCTATCTCCACTCAGATCTTAGCAGGTAAGTCCTAGACTTTAGTCATTGTTGATGACTTTTATAGGTTCAGCTGGGTGTACTTTTTGAAATCTACGTCAGACACCTTCAAGATCCTCTCACGATTCATTAGACAGATTCAATCTGAATTTAACACTCAGGTTGCTGTGATCAGAAGTGATCATGTGAGTGAGTTTGAGAATCAGTTAATGTGTAGATTCTATGAGGATGAAGGGATAAGACAAAGCTTTTCATCTCCTAGAACCCCCCAACAAAATGGGGTGGCTAAAAGGAAAAATAGAACCCTAATTGAATGAGGAAGGACATTATTGGTTGAACCCAACTTGCCAAAGTCCTTTTGGGGTGAGGCAGTGAATACTGCTAATTATGTTCTGAATAGAAGTCTCATCCACACGACTAGGTTGAAGACTCCCTATGAGCTATTGAAGGGAAAGGCACCTATATTCACTTACTTTAGGATTTTTGGTTGTACTTTATCCTCAACAATGGGAAAAGTCATCTTGCCAAATTTGATAAGAAGGCTGATGATGGGATATTCCTCATCAAGCATGGCCTATAGGTGCTATAATAAAAGCTCTATCAAAATTGAGGAGTCTGTGCATGTAGTTTTTGACAAAGCTAACATGTTTTATAAGGGGAAGGAAACTTCCACACCAGCACTGTTCTGCAGGAAGAAGATCAGCTAGCAGATCAAGTTGAAAGGATAAGTATCATGGACCATCCATTAGTGTGTTAAGACAAAATAGAAAATTGACACTGATTCAGATGAAGATTCTGCAGCAGATGAAGAGGAAATCACAACACCTGAGCTGACAATCACTGAGATCATTCCAGTGAATGAGGATTGTGCTCCCACTGTCACTGAGCAAGTGATTCTTTAGGAATAAGAGAATCTCCTAGATAACTCAACAAAATCAAGGATGACTCTAAAGGATCATACTTCAACACAAGTTATAGGAGATTTGACAGTTGGAGTCAAGACAAGGAAACAACTCACAAGTGAAACAATGTTATAATGCTTCCTCTCTCAGTTTGAACCCAAGAAATTTGAAGAAGCAGACAGTGATCCGCACTGGATATCTGCTATGCAAGAAGAGTTAACACAGTTTGAAAGGAACAAGGTCTGGGCATTGGTGGAAAGACCAAAGAATTACCAAGTCATTGGCACCAAATGGGTATTCAAAAACAAAATGGATTCAACAGGAGTCATAATCAGGAATAAGGCCAGATTTGTGGCCCAAGGATATAGATAAGAGGAAGGAATTGACTTCAACCAGACATTTACTCCAGTAGTAAGGCTAGAGGCCATCAGAATGATCCTGACATATGCAGCTCACATGAAGATCAAAGTCTATCAGATGGATGTGAAGAGTGCATTCATAAATGGAACTCTTCAGGAAGAAGTGTATGTAGAACATCCCCCAGGTTTTGTCAATCGAACTTTTCCCTCTTTTGTGTATAGGTTAGATAAAGCATTGTATGGCATCAAGCAAGCTCCAAGAGCTTGGTATGAGACCTTATCCACTTTCCTTCTGGAACACTCCTTTGAAAGAGGGAAAGTGGATAACACACTCTTCACAAGAGCACATAAGAATCAGCTTTTGCTAGTACAAATATATGTAGATGACATTAAATTTGGGTCAATATATAAATCTCTTTACAAAAGGTTTGCTTACCTAATGCAGTCAAGATTTTAAATGAGTAGCATGAGGGAACTATCCTATTTCCTTGGTCTTCAAGTAAGACAGAATGCAAATGACATTTTCATATCTCAATCCAAGTATACCAAAGAACTCATCAAGAGGTATGTGATGTAGAATGCCTCTGTTGTCAAAACCCCCATGTCTATTAATGTTGTTTTAGATAGAGATGAATAGGGTAAGTCCTTTGATCAGAAGACTTACAGAGCAGCCATTAGCTCTCTTCTCTACCTGACAGCTAGCATACCTGATATAATGTTTGCTACCTGTATCTGTGCTAGGTTTTAGGTTGACCAAAAGGAATCTCACATGAGTTCTGTAAAAAGAATACTCAGATATCTAAAGGCTACACCTGAACTTAGCTTGTGGTATCTAGATGAATCTGAATTTGAATTAGTTGGTTATTCAGATGCCGACTATGCTGGATGCACGCTGGATAGAAAAGCACCTCAGGAACATGTTAGTTCCAGGGTGCTAGACTGATCTCCTGGTTTAGCAAGAAGCAAACCACAGTCTCCACTTATACAACTGAAGTTGAGTATATAGCTGCAGGGAGCTGTTGCTCACAAATACTGTGGATGCAAAATCAGTTGTTAGATTACAACTTTTCTCTTATCAATTCCATAATATTCTGTGACAGTTCTAGTGTTATTTCTATAGCTTGCAATCCTGTTCTCCACAGCAGAACTAAGCACATAGAGAAAAGACACCACTTTCTTAGGGACAATGTTGAGAAAGGTAATATTAACCTTCAATACATCTCCACTGATATTTAAAGGGCTGATATTTTCACTAAGCCACTTTATGAAAGTAAGCACAAGTTCTTCATCAATGCACAGGGAATACTTGATAGAGCTCTCTAGGACACTCCCACTATATTATGTATTCAAACCTATATTCCATAGAAAGGTTTGTTGGGAAAAACAATAAAAATTTTCACAAATATTTTTAAATCAGAGCTGCGTCAAATAAGAATCGATGCACCGTCGACTTCTATTCGACGTTAGCTTTGAGAGCAGATTGGGATAATTCCATTGAATAGCACTCGACGTAGCATCGAATATATTTTGATGCTCATGTCGACATCATGGTCGCTGAACAATATTCGGAGCCACGTCGAATTCTGTTCGACGTTACGTCGATTATGGCAAGGGAGCGCAGAAGCGACATCGACATATTTTGGCATGCTGAATTCATTTCTTTTCGACGTCCCTTTGAATATAACCCTAAGTTGCGACAATTCCTCTACTCATAGCAACTCAGGCATTCAACTCTATTGTGCTTTATCAACTTCTCTCCCTTTTTCAATCTCCTTTATTTTCTCATCTACTTCTCTCTCTCTGTATCCTTACAGGTACTCGCAGGATTTCAATGGCATCTCCTTCGAATCAAAGAGATGTTATTGAAGCAGTTGATCTTGCCCTCGAAACATTATTATCTCAGTTCAGTGCTCTTTATCTTGACTTCTCAAGGGATTGCTATCGCAAGCTGTGCGCCCAACACAGAAGATTTCGAGATCTCACGTCTGAAATCAAGGCTTTTGATGTAGAGATAAGATTGTCTATTTTGCCTGCCGGAATCTTTATATCTTTGTTCAACGATATAAAGCAGGGGGAGAGATGTATCAGCAGGCAGCCACCGCAAGACTCAGTATACATTGCATCTCTCCCTCTATCTTTTGAATCTGAAGGAGAGCCAACCATTACCTTTAAGCTCCGTATACTACCTGAAGATTCAGTAACACAGGGGGAGTTATCTCCTCTAAGGACTCAGCCTTCAACACAGGGGGAGTCATCAATTTAGGGGGAGATTGCTCTAGAGATTCCTCTATTCTCAGATGATCAGGCATATCTAAAGAGTCTTCAAGAGTTCAATGAGAGTACTGACCCATCCATTCCTGATGTACAAAAATTCAGAGTCTCTTCTGAAGAATCTACAACAGCACCTTCTCCGGTCAAGGTGGCTGATCAGGTCCTTGTAAATGCTCTACCTCCTTCACCTCCAACTTTACCTCCTATGGATTCTACCCCAACACCCACTCCAACTCTTCCAGCACCAATCTTCAGAGGAAGACCTCCATATAGAGGAAGAGGAAGAGGGAACAGAGGAAAGCCACCAATCTGGGAAAAGTATACAAAAGAACATAGGAAGCAATTCAAGAAAGACAACTCCTACAATAAGACCTATGAGAGGATTGAAATTCCAGAGAATAGAATGACAACATACACTAATACAGCACTTGATGAATCCCTAGATGAAATCAGGGAAAGGGATACATTTGAGTATGAAGCTTCTCAAAGAGAGCTAGAGAAGAAGAGAAGGTTGTTCTTTGAAAGGCTAAATAAGGGTAAAGAGGCTGTGGAAAAGGAACAATTAGAAGAGGCATTCAAGATTCCCATCACTCTGTTTAATCTTTCTGAATATGTTGCAAAGAACCCTCAGGCTAAATTCAAGGAAGAAAAAGGGCAACAAGCTACAAAGGGTCTTGGAGTTAATCAAGACTTAGAAGACTTACCTTATCAAAAGAAAAGAAAGATTACTTTCGAAATAGCTCATGTTTCAGGTCTTTCTCAGACAAATTTTATAGTACTATATCCTGAAGCTGAGGAAATAGACCTAGAAGAAATCATTTTTCTGACTGCTAAAGTTATCAACTTGGGATCAAAGCTAGGAGATGTGTATCCTGGAATAGAAGTTGACCTGGAAAAACTTTTCAAGGGATATGAAAGAATTCAGAAGAACCCAGAAAAAGCCATCCCAACAAACTACAAGTATGTGGAGAGGAAATCCAGGAAGGTCTATGAGGCCTTGACAACTTTCCTCAAGAAGAAAAAGTAATTCATGACTTTGGTAATTTTCTCGAATAAACATTCAGTTATATCAAATCAGATATTTAGTTATATCAGATATATTTCATTCTACCATATCATATTGTTTATGTATGTTTTGATTGTATCAATGTTTATGTCAAAATATGTGTAAAATCACTTTAAACAATCTGTAAAATTTGTTAAGATAAATAGGGGGAGATTGTTGGGAAAAAAGTCCTTTTGATTTAACTTAACAAATTAACTATAAGTGATTTTACTTCTTAGGTTATATTACCCACATTGTATAGTAAGGGTAAATATGTCATTAGATGTCTTAGGATGTCACACTCCCCTTAGAGTGTCAAGGCCAAGTCAAGACAATCACAAAACAAGTTCAGTTAAGACTTGCGTCGAATGAAACTAGATGCAACTTCGACTGGATATCGACGTAACTCTGACTAGAAGTCAGAGCAACATATTCAGTCTGTCGAAGTATAAAGTCAAGTCGACGCAATGTCAAAATAGACTCGACACAGAAGGAAGAGCTTGTCGAAGCCATCTTAGAAGTCGATGCAACTTCGACTACAATTCGACGCAAAAAATAAAAGCTCAAATCCAAGGCTTCAACTTGACAGACACGTCGATAAGGAATCGACGTAACGTGACATCTGAGTTCAGCCAAAGCTAAGAAGAAATTCAAAGCTACGTCTATAAGAACTCAGACGTGCGTCGACATGAAAATTGATGAAGATGACATAGCGTCGAATATAGTCAGAAAAAGGAAGCTTTTTCAGCTGTCCTTTTGGGACCTTTTTAGAAGGACCACCAGGCTAGAGACAGTTCTCCAACGGCTCATTTGTTGCCAAGAATAGAATGAAGCTTTCTAGGACACAACAAATTACTTTTGGAAGATATTCAAAATGAATGGACGGATCGACAACAAAAGGAGAAAGAAAATTAGGTGGGGAAGAGCAATTCCTTTTCAGGACAAGCCAAAAAAAGAAAGGTTTTTGAAAACTCAATCATACACAATAAGTATGCAAAAAGAGGGGAATAAAATAATAATGCAGTTATCACATCATTATCTCTGTCGAATATGGTCTTCATCTTCTTCCCTCTCAAACCCTAAAAGATTGATATACAGAAGTGCTCTCTCTGCACAGGAAGATATACTGCTGCTTCTTCGTCATCATTATACAACATCAGAACTACAACAAGTGCTGAGAGAAAAGGATCAAGCAAAACAACCCTTGCAAATCATCACTATCATAAGCAAAGGTTCATCATTCCAGATCCAGTGAAAGAAAGACAGAAGCAGCATCAAAGCTTCTGAAGAATTCTGAGAACAAAATTCTTACCTTCTCCCTCTTACTTTCTTCTTACTATTTCCATCAATTGTAAGAGAGTTTTAAGAACCCCTCTTCCAAAGGATTCAGTGGTTCAAGATCTCCTTATCAAAAGATCTTTGGTTCTAAGAGTCTCCTTATCAAAAGACTTAGTGGTTCAAGATCTCCATATCAAAAGATCTGTGGTTCTAAGAGTCTTCTTATCAAAAGGCTCTGGCACAGGTTGTGCAATCCTACCAGGGAGGTAGAAGAGAGTACTGCCCACATTTTGGGGAATCTCTATAAAAATCCTTGTGTCTTTGCTGTGATTTTCTGTGCTGTCCCCTTCACTTTTTCTGTGTTCATTTTCAGCAAACTTTATTTCATTTATTCTGCCTTTAGTTTTGCGGTGTGCATAATACCTTAGTATTTTTGTTGTGTGTGCACTATTAGGCTAGAAAATATTTTAATCACTATTCACTCTCCGTCTAGAGAATTCTCAGAGGCACACTGTGCACTTTCAAGGTTCAGTGATATCCTTGTTCCTTGCAAAAATTTGAGGGCCAACTCAGAATTGGTCTCAGCATTGGTCTCTTCCCCCTTTCTGGCTACTTCAACCACTTTTTGTTCTAAGCTTTGGGAGGCAGCAGCAACAGACCCAGATAGGGTTTGGAAGGCATTTTCTAGATCATATTTTAGTTCATCCTTCATCTTTTCTGCCTCTCCAATCATTGTTGTTGCAGTAGACCATACATACTCTTCAATATGATTGGAGGCCTTCTCTATGACCTCATCAGTCTTACTCACATAATTTTTGACATAGGTTATTTCTTGCTCTGAGAGTTGCAGATGCTTTTCCATTGATCACAGTATTGTATTCTGAGCTACAACTGATTTTTCATCTAGATCGAACCCCTTTGTCATCTGCCTATTAAGGTAAGAAGTTTCTTCCTTTATTACTTAAATTTCAGACATCATTTCACTCTTTACTGAAGAAACAGACCTATCAATATCTTCCTAATTGATGTCATATGACCATCAATAAGTGTGCTGATTGAACTTAGGATAAGTTCATTGGACATTGCAGAGGTGGAGGGTTGTACTTCAGCTACCACAGTGGGTATGCTTTTCTCTTATGGGGCTTGACTATCACACTCCAGTAGAGTGGATGTCTCCTTTGCATGCTCTTCATGCTCCCCCTCAACCTGAGTAGGGATATGCTCCCCCTCAACCTGATCATTATTGTTAGCAACATCATTATCTTCTGCCTCCTAGCTTTCGTCTCCAACTGATCCTTCTTGCTCACCCTCAGATGGAGCATCATTATCTTCATCATCAGATGACTTCTTCTGCTTCTCCCCCTCATATGGGGCATCCATCCTTTCTAGATCATCTCCCTAGTAATCTGTTGGTTCATTAGGGATTAGATTAATTCTTCTTTCTAGATTTGATATAATTAGATCAATCTTACTTTGTAAGTCAGCAGCAGTGTCCAATTGTTCCTTTTCATAATCTTCTTAAGATGAGGGCACATTCTGTGCATTGTTATCAGCTACTTGAGGATTAGGAGCATCACTTTGAGTGTGATCTCCTTCATTTTCATCAGACTTTTCTTCAGCAGCAGCAACATCCTCATGCTTCTCATGCTCCTTAGCAGCAACATGATCCTCATGTCCTTTAGTGTCATGCTCTTCATGAACATCTTTATCTTGGCTGCTGGTAGGTCCTTGATCATCCTCAGCAGGGACATTTTTAGCAGCTTCTGAATCTGAGTTACAGCAGACTACTCTACCCTTCTTTAGTCCTTTGACTAATTTCCTTTTCTTCTCATTTAGCTCAGAGGGATGACTCATTGGGAGCACCCTTGAGAACCTGTCCAATGTCCTTCAATCCATTCTTTTGAGATAGTGAAGGTTGGATCCTTTGGAGCTATCAAATTCTTCAGGATAGGAGTTTAGAAGGTACAGAGAAAGAATTCTGCCTAGGTTGGGATAACCACAGAACAATTCCAATGATTGGAATAACCTAACCCTACCTAGACATGATGCAAAAGAGGGTTTACCAAATACAATATATACCTAACATTGAGTGTGATGCCTCTTCAATTCAAGGGAACATTAAGGGCAATATTCTCAACAATCTCCCCCTATTTGAAGAAGGCGGAACATACACCAATTCTAAGATACATAACCACAAAAACCTATCATGACAATATATGAAATAACAGTCATGATAACATAACAAATAATTGTTAACTGAATATAGGCATCATAGAAGATATCATGAAAAATTATGAATAATAGTCATGAAAACATAACAATAACATTGTTAACTACATATAGGCATCATAGAAGATATCATGACAAGTTATGAATAATAGTCATGACAACATAACAATAACATTGTTAACTACAAATAAGCACCACAGTATATATAAAGCATTAATATAGAACAATATTAAGCTTGACTAATGTTGGCCTATTAACACAAGATATCATTTCAAACATTAAGAATCAATTTCATTAATGATAAAATGTTAATACATCTTTCAATTTGCATTTTGATTCAAATGAAAAACTAAATACAATAATTCGAATTTTTCTTTTCTTTGCTGCACTTGAGCATTCAGCACCATCAGCAGCTTTAATCTCAGCAATCTTCCTCTTGTTCTCTTGCCTCTTGAAATATAGCAATGGCTTGGGAATATATCTTGAAGGCATCCTCTTTGGATTGTTCTTCCTTACAAGATTCTCTTTGAAGACCCTTTCCCTCTGGGAATTCCTCTCAAGGTGCTTTATCCATTCTTCTGCAGGATATATCCTATCAATATCATTGCTGATCAGGCCATGGTTCAGCCATGCATTCAAAATAATGCTTTTAGAGTCATCACTCCAATGCTCATAATCAGAGTCATTGCCCTGCTCTTTTCTATTCTTTGCCATGAATTCTTCTGCTAGCATAACACCTTCTCTTTTCCTCCTTGCTGCAAGTTGAGCATCTTGAGCAACCTTGACTTGAGTCTCAAAATCAAAATCATCTTTTCTTAGATTGTCTAGCAGAGGCAGGTTTGTTGGGAAAAACTCCTTTTGATTTAACTTACCAAATTAACTATAAGTGATTTTACTTTTTAGGTTATATTACCCACATTGTATAGTAAGGGTAATTTGGTCATTAGATGTCTTAGGATGTCACACTCCCCTTAGAGTGTCAAGTACAAGTCAAGACAAATAAAAAACAAGTTAAGTTAAGACTTGTGTGGAATGAAAGTCGACGCAACTTCGACTGGATATCGACGTAACTCTGACTAGAAGTCAGAGCAACATATTCAGTCAGTCGAAGTATAAAATCAAGTGGACGCAACGTTGAAAGGGACTTGGCGTAGAAGGAAGAGCTTGTCGAAGCAATCTCATAAGTCGATGCAACTTTGACTACAATTCGACGCAGAAAATAAAAGCTCAAATCTAAGGCTTCAACTCGGCGGACAGGTCGATAAGGAATCGACATAACGTCGACATCTGAGTTCAGCCAAAGCTAAGAAGAAATTTGAAGCTACGTTGATAAGAACTCAGAGATGCGTCGACATGAAGATTGATGAAGTCGATGCAGTGCCGAATACAATCAGAAAAAGGAAGGTATTTCAGCTGTCCTTTTGGGACCTTTTCAGAAGAACCAACAGGCTAGAGATAGTTCTCCAACGGCTCGTTTGTTGCCATAAATAGAATGAAGCTTTCCAGGACACAGCAAATTACTTTTGGAAGGTATTCAAAATGAATGGACTGGTCGAGAACAAAAGGAGAAAGGAAATTAGGTGGGGATGAGCAATTCCTTTTTTGGACAAGCCAAAAGAAGAAAGGTTTTTGAAAACTCAATCATACACAATAAGTATGCAAAAAGAGGAGAAGAAAATAATAATAATACAGTTGTCACATCATTCTCTCTGTCGAATATGGTCTTCATCTTCTTCCCTCTCAAATCCTAAAAGACAGATATACAGAAGTGCTCTCTCTGCACAGGAAGATATACTGCTGCTTCTTCTTCATTATTATACAGCAGCAGAACTACAACAAGTGCTGAGAGAAAAGGATCAAGCAAAACAACCCTTGCAAATCATCACTATCATAAGCAAGGGTTCATCATTTCAGATCCAGTGAAAGAAAGACAGAATCAGCATCAAAGTTTCTGAAGAATTCTGAGAACATAATTCTTACCTTCTCCCTCTTACTTTCTTCTTACTATTTCCATCAATTGTAAAAGAGTTTTAAGAATCCCTCTTCCTATGGATTCAGTGGTTCATGATCTCCTTATCAGAAGATCTTTGGTTCTAAGAGTCTCCTTATTAAAAGACTTAGTGGTTTAAGATCTCCTTATCAAAAGATCTGTGGTTCTAAGAGTCTCCTTGTCAAAAGACTCAGGCACAGGTTATGAAATATTACCAGGGGGGTAGAAGAGAGGACTACCCACATTTTGGGGAAACTCTATAAAAATCCTTATGTCTTTGCTGTGATTTTTTGTGCTGTCCCCTTTACTTTTTCTGTGTTAATTTTCAGTAAACTTTATTTCATTTATTCAGCCTTTGGTTTTGCTGTGTGCATAATACCTTGGTATTTTGATTGTGTGTGCACTATTAGGGTAGAAAATATTTTAAGCTCTATTCAGCCCCCTCTAGAGAATTCTCAGAGGCACATTGTGCACTTTCAATTAGTATCAGAGGGAGGTTTATCACTAAAAGGTTAAAACCTTGATCAAAAGATCTCCTAAACTTATTTATTTGTTTTAAAATTAAGTAAATTTTTTAAATAAAATGAGTTCTAAGGATTATGCATCAACAAGACCTCCAATGTGTAATCTGAACAAGCTTACACTCTGGAAGGCCAGAATAAAACTCTATATGAATTCTATTGATGAAGAAAATTTTAATGTCATCTTCATAGGTCCCCCAGTCCCAATAAGGAAAGATGCTAGTGGAAAAGTTACACAAACTACAGTCCACAGAGTAGAATGGACTGATGCTGAGAAGAAGGTCATGGCATGTAATGCCAAGGCCATGAATATCCTAGTCTCAACTTTGTCAGATGACATATTTCAAAAAGTTGTTGATTGCTACTCTGCCAAAGAAATCTGGGAATCTCTCTCCAGATTAGTTGAAGGCAGCTCTAATGAAAGAAAAGACAAGAAGTTACTTGTCATATCCCAATATGAGAACTTCAAGAAAAAGGCAGATGAAAGAATAGTAGAAATGTGTGACAAATTCAACTTCATCATAAATGAGCTGAGAGGGCTTGACAAAGAAATTTCTCTGACAGAAATTAATGAAAAGCTCCTTATGTGCTTCCCAAGCACATGGAACTCTAGAATCTGGGCCATTAGAGATTCTAGATGCCTCAAAGAGATATCAACTAACGCTCTGCTAGGGAAGCTCAAGTCCTATGAGCTTCTACTGAAAAGTAGGGCTGAGTCAGAAGCCCAGGAGAGAATATCAACCCCTAAAGAAAGGACTCTTGCATTAAAGACTGCTGAAGCAGAGTCCTCCACCACTAAAGAAGAGATGTTCAATCTATTGGATAAAAGATTCAAGAGATGGGTCAGGACAGAGGACTCTAGAAGGAAAGAAAGGAGTTAAAGCAAGCCAAGGTATGACAAAACTCCTACATAGGAGATTATCTGCTTCTCTTGCAGAAAAGCAGGACACTTTGCCACTAAATGTCCTAAGGAAGAAAAAAACAAGAGCAACAAGCAGAGGAAGGAGCATAAGAAGAAATCCTTCAGGAGGAAGGATAAGAAAGGAGGGAAAGGTTTCATTGCTGAAACTTGGAGTGATTCAGACTCTGAATCAACCTCCTCCTCATCTATGATGATGAAGGGTGTGGACCTGAAGAAGCATGCTTAATGGCTCTAGAAGACTCCACTTCTAAGAATGAGGTAACAATCTTTGATAATTTTGACTTTTCCTCAAAAGATTTTAAAAATTGTTTTAAAGAATTCTGTCAAGATTATATAAATAGCCAAAAGAAACTTACAATAATCAGAACAGAACTAGAAAACCTTAGGAAAGATAATCTATACTCAGTCAACTATGAGCTGAGAGATCAATTGTTCAAGAAAAAAATACATATTAGATAATGAAAATTCTGACTTAAAGAAAGAACTCACAAAGGCAAAAGCCTTTGAGGACTCCCTCAATGGAAGGAGTCAAAAGCTTAAGGATATATCACAAAATCTCTCCAAGAGATTTAATCATCTTGATCTAGAATCACTACCATCCACTAACACACCATCCCCAACAAACTTGCTTGGGAAAATCCTGTAGCATTATTTAGTTCTAGACCTAATAACATTTTAGAATTATGTGAAGATCATAACAACAACCATAATAAACTCACTATATTTAATAGGGCAAACATAACTAATCAACCAGGGATTTTAGGCAAACACCCCTTAAAAAGTCAAATAAAAATAATAAAAATCTTAATAAAAAGACTCATGCGTCGAATAGAACTCGACGCAATTTTAGAGATGCATCGAATGCAACTCGACGGAGTTCAGCTTATGAGTCGACATCAATTCGAAGCAAGTATGAGGGTGCGCCAAATTATATTCGATGCAACCAATAATATGAATCGAACTATTATCGACGGAACTATGCAGACACGTCGAATTACATTTGACGCAACTCTAAAGATGCGTCGATTTCTTCTCGACGCATGTTTCCTGCAAAAATTTATCAAACATCTAAACCACTCTCTACCCTTATTCCTAGATGTTTCTGCTGTTCTAAACTTGGGCATATAGCCAAACACTTCTGGCATAATAATGCAACACTTCTTCACATTAAGGGGTATACTGAAAGACCATCTCATTCTTTTATAACTCCATATGATGATAGAAGAAAGAGACCCCAGCAAGTGAGGGTCAATACTAATATTTAATTTCATGTGCAGAAGGGAGATTGTTCAACCACAAACCAGCAGTGGTATCTGGATAGTGGATGCTCCATGCATATGATTGGAGCAAAAGAACTACCGGAAAACTTCAAGGAAGGGCCTAAGGTAATTTTTGGGAATTCCCACTCTGGTCAAACCAAAGGATATGGTTTGCTCAGGATTGGAGAAGTCTCTTTTTCTAAGGTAGTTTATGTTGAAGGAAGTCAACATAATCTAATTAGTATTAGCGAGCTGTGTGATGGTGAATACAAAGTTGTATTCACTAAGGCTTTGTGTCATATAGTTAGTTCTAGAATTGACCAAATATTATTGACTGGTCTTAGGAAGGGTAAGGTCTATGTTGTAGACTTTAAGTATACAAAGTCAGAGATCTGCTTGTTTAACTCCCAGTTAGAAAACAGTGAGTTATGGCATAGGAGACTTAGTCGCCTTAACTTTAAGACCATTGCCAACTTTCCAAGCTTAACCTAGTGAGGGGCTTACCAATAGGTAAGTTCAATAAAGACCATCCCTGTAGAGCCTGCCAACTAGGAAAGCAGACCAAAGCATGATTGAAACCAATTGGTAAGAATTATTCCCCCAGAATCCTATTCGTGTAGCACATGGACCTATTTGGTCCTATCTCCACTCAGAGCTTAGCAGGTAAGTCCTAGACTTTAGTCATTGTTGATGACTTTTATAGGTTCAGCTGGGTGTACTTTCTGAAAGCTACATCAGACACCTTCAAGATCCTCTCACGATTCATTAGACAGATTCAATCTGAATTCAACACTCAGGTTGCTGTGATCAGAAGTGATCATGTGAGTGAGTTTGTGAATCAGTTAATGTGTAGATTCTATGAGGATGAAGGGATAAGACAAAGCTTTTCATCTCCTAGAACCCCCCAACAAAATGGGGTGGCTAAAAGGAAAAATAGAACCCTAATTGAATCAGGAAGGACATTATTGGCTGAACCGAACTTGCTAAAGTCCTTTTGGGGTGAGGCTGTGAATACTGCTAATTATGTTCTGAATAGAAGTCTCATCCACAAGACTAGGTTGAAGACTCCCTATGAGCTATTGAAGGGAAAGGCACCTATAGTCACTTACTTTAGGATTTTTGGTTGTACTTGCTTTATCCTCAACAATGGGAAAAGTCATCTTGCCAAATTTGATAAGAAGGCTGATGATGGGATATTCCTCATCAAGCAAGGCCTATAGGTGCTATAATAAAAGCTCTCTCAAAATTGAGGAGTCTGTGCATGTAGTTTTTGACAAAGCTAACATGTTTTATAAGAGGAAGGAAACTTCCACACCAGCACTGTTCTGCAGGAAGAAGATCAGCTAGCAGATCAAGTTAAAAGGATAAGTATCATGGACCATCCATTAGTGTATTAAAACAAAATAGAAAATTGACACTGATTCAGATGAAGATTCTGCAGCAGATGAAGAGGAAATCACAACACCTGAGCTGACAACCACTGAGATCATTCCAGTGAATGAGGATTGTGCTCCCACTGTCACTGAGCAAGTGATTCTTCTGGAAGAAGAGAATCTCCTAGATAACTCAACAAAATCAAGGATGACCCTAAAGGATCATACTTCAACACAAGTTATAGGAGATTTGACAGTTGGAGTCAAGACAAGGAAACAACTCACAAGTGAAACAATGTTACAATGCTTCCTCTCTCAGTTTGAACCCAAGAAGTTTGAAGACGCAGGCAGTGATCCTCACTGGATATCTGCTATGTAAGAAGAGTTAACAAAGTTTGAAAGGAACAAGGTCTGGGCATTGGTGGAAATACCAAAGAATTACCAAGTCATTGGCACCAAATGGGTATTCAAAAACAAAATGGATTCAACAGGAATCATAATCAGAAATAAGGCCAGACTTGTGGCCCAAGGATATAGACAAGAGGAAGAAATTGACTTCAACCAGACATTTACTCCAGTAGTAAGGCTGGAGGCCATCAGAATGATCCTGACATATGCAGCTCACATGAAGATCAAAGTCTATCAGATGGATGTGAAAAGTGCATTCATAAATGGAACTCTTCAGGAAGAAGTGTATGTAGAACATACCCCAGGTTTTTTCAATCGAACTTTTCCCTCTTTTGTGTATAGGTTAGATAAAGCACCGTATGGCCTCAAGCAAGCTCCAAGAGCTTGGTATGAGACCTTATCCACTTTCCTTCTGGAACACTCCTTTGAAAGAGGGAAAGTGGATAAAACACTCTTCACAAGAGCACATAAGAATCAGATTTTGCTAGTACAAATATATGTAGATGACATTATATTTGGGTCAATATATAAATCTCTCTGCAAAAGGTTTGCTTACCTAATGCAGTCAAGATTTTAAATGAGTAGCATGAGGGAACTATCCTATTTCCTTGGTCTTCAAGTAAGATAGAATGCAAATGACATTTTCATATCTCAATCCAAGTATACCAAAGAACTCATCAAGAGGTTTGTGATGTAGCATGCCTCTGTTATCAAAACCCCCATGGCTACTAATGTTGTTTTAGATAGAGATGAATAGGGTAATTCCTTTGATCAGAAGACTTACAGAGCAACCATTAGCTCTCTTCTCTACCTGACAGCTAGCATACCTAATACAATGTTTGCTACCTGTATCTGTGCTAAGTTTTAGGTTGACCCAAAGGAATCTCACATGAGTTCTGTAAAAAGAATACTCAGATATCTAAAGGCTACACCTGAACTTAGCTTGTGGTATCTAGCTGAATCTGAATTTGAATTAGTTGGTTATTCAGATGCAGACTATGTTTGTTGCACGCTGGATAGAAAAGCACCTCAGGAACATGTTAGTTCCAGGGTGCTAGACTGATCTCATGGTTTAGCAAGAAGCAAACCACAGTCTCCACTTCTACAACTGAAGTTGAGTATATAGCTGCAGGGAGCTGTTGCTCACAAATACTGTGGATGCAAAATCAGTTTTTAGATTACAACTTTTCTCTTATCAATTCCATAATATTCTGTGACAGTTCTAGTGCTATTTCTATAGCTTCCAATCTTGTTCTCCACAGCAGAACTAAGCACATAGAGATAAGACACCACTTTCTCGGGGACAATGTTGAGAAAGGTAATATTAACCTTCAATACATCTCCACTGATATTCAAAGGGCTGATATTTTCACTAAGCCACTTGATGAAAGTAAGCACAAGTTCTTCATCAATGCACTGGGAATACTTGATAGAGCTCTCTAGGACACTCCCACTATATTATGTATTCAAACCTATATTCCATAGAAAGGTTTGCTGGGAAAAACAATAAAAATTTTCACAAAATTTTTTAAATCAGAGCTGCGTCAAATAAGAATTGACGCACCGTCGACTTCTATTCGATGTTAGCTTTGCGAGCAGATTGGGATAATTCCGTTAAATAGCACTCGACGTAGCATCGAATATATTTTGATGCTCATGTCGACATCATGATCGCTGAACTATATTCGGAGCCACGTCGAATTCTGTTCGACGTTACGTCGATTATGGCAAGGGCGCGCAGAAGCGACATCGACATTTTTTGGCGTGCTGAATTCATTTCTTTTCGACGTCCCTTTGAATATAACCCTATGTTGCGACAATTCCTCTACTCATAGCAACTCAGACATTCAACTCTATTGTGCTTTTTCAACTTCTCTCCCTTCTTCAATCTCCTCTATTTTCTTATCTACTTCTCTCTCTCTCTCTCTCTCTCTCTCTCTCTCTCTCTCTCTCTCTCTCTGTTTCCTTACAGGTACCCGCAGGATTTCAATGGCATCTCCTTCGAATCAAAGAGATGTTATTGAAGCAGTTGATCTTGCCCTCGAAACATTATTATCTCAGTTCAGTGCTGTTTATCTTGACTTCTCAAGGGATTGCTATCGCAAGCTGTGCGCCCAACAGAGAAGATTTCGAGACCTCACGTCTGAAATCAAGGCTTTTGATGTAGAGATGAGATTGTCTATTTTGCCTGCCGAAGTATTTATATCTTTGTTCAACGATATAAAGCAGGGGGAGAGATGTATCAGCAGGCAGCCACCGCAAGACTCAGTATACACTGCATCTCTCCCTCTATCTTTTGAATCTGAAGGAGAGCCAACCATTACCTCTAAGCTCCGTATACTACCTGAAGATTCAGTAACATTAGGGGAGTTATCTCCTCCATGGACTAAGCCTTCAACACAGGGGGAGTCATCAATTTAGGGGGAGATTGCCCTAGAGATTCCTCTATTCTCAGATGATCGGGCATATCTAAAGAGTCTTCAAGAGTTCAATGAGAGTACTGACCCATCCATTCCTGATGTACAAAAAGTCAGGGACTCTTCTGAAGAATCTACAACAGCACCTTCTCTAGTCAAGGTGGTTGATCAGGTCCTTGTAAATGCTCTACCTCCTTCACCTCCAACTTTACCTCCTATTGATTCTACCCCAACACCCACTCCAACTCTTCCAGCACCAATCTTCAGAGGAAGACCTCCATATAGAGGAAGAGGAAGAGGGAACAGAGGAAAGCCACCAATCTGGGAAAAGTATACAAAAGAACAGAGGAAGCAATTCAAGAAAGACAACTCCTACAATAAGACCTATGAGAGGATTGAAATTCCAGAGAATAGAATGACAACATACACTAATACAGCACTTGATGAATCCCTAGATGAAATCAGGGAAAGGGATACATTTAAGTATGAAGCTTCTCAAAGAGAGCTAGAGAAGAAGAGAAGGTTGTTCTTTGAAAGGCTAAATAAGGGTAAAGAGGCTGTGGAAAAGGAACAATTAGAAGAGGCATTCAAGATTCCCATCACTCTGTTTAATCTTTCTGAATATGTTGCAAAGAACCCTCAGGCTAAATTCAAGGAAGAAAAAGGGCAACAAGCTACAAAGGGTCTTGGAGTCAATCAAGACTTAGAAGACTTACCTTTTCAAAAGAAAAGAAATATTACTTTCAAAATAGCTCCTGTTTCAGGTCTTCCTCAGAAAAATTTTATTGTACCAGATCCTGAAGCTGAGGAAATAGACCTAGAAGAAATCAATTTTCTGACTGCTAAAGTTATCAGCTTGGGATCAAAGCTAGGAGATGTGTATCTTGGAATAGAAGTTGACCTGGAAAAACTTTTCAAGTGATATGAAAGAATTCAGAAGAACCCAGAAAAAGCCATCCCAGCAAACTACAAGTATGTGGAGAGGAAATCCAGGAAGGTCTATGAGGCCTTGACAACTTTCCTCAAGAAGAAAAAGTAATTCATGACTTTGGTAATTTTTTCTGATAAACATTCAGTTATATCAAATCAGATATTCAGTTATATCAGATATATATCATTCTACCATATCATATTGTTTATGTATGTTTTGATTGTATCAATGTTTATGTCAAAATATGTGTAAAATCACTTTAAACAATCTGTAAAATTTCTTAAGATAAATAGGGGGAGATTGTTGGGAAAAAGTCCTTTTGATTTAACTTAACAAATTAACTATAAGTGATTTTACTTCTTAGGTTGTAAGATCCCTTTCCCGCTCCCGGGGCCAAGCAGACCTTATGCCCAGAACCGACGCGTTGCGGTGACTTCCAACACACGGGTAGGGCTACACCACGCAAAGTCGGCCCTGCCGGCTACGATCATAGTGCGAGCAATAGTAAAAGTGAGTACAAGAGAGAGTACAAACTAAACAAAAGGAGCCCACAAATCACATTCCCAAAATATATCAAAAGCTAATCAAAGCGATACATATTTAAGTCCGAGCAAGAAAATAGAGAGTGCATAAATGAAAGGGCTTAAGCCCGGTACATCATGAAACAAATCTCTCACATCTCACATCCTCTCTACATGCGGAAGCTATCTCATCATCACACCTCACTAACACTCAAAATGTACTCCACCTGATGTCTCGTGGCCGCTACCCATTACATCGCTGGCTGCTCAGGTCCTGCCCTCGTCTCCTGCGGTGCGTGCGACAGCTCCGTCTTCTCGGAATCCTAGATTGTTTTTCGGCCCCAATGCAAACCGTCAGTCAAAAATGACCGAGCTCGCTAGGTCCCCTCCTCCTCCTGCGACTCCTAGGTACCGCGCGGGAGGAAGAAGCGGGGGGACGAGCAAGGAACAAGCAGGTGACAGGGAAAGTAAACTAGTATATATGTACACAAGTGAAAAGGGGCTAATCTAATCATGTATAAGCAGGAGTATAAGAAAGGTGTGCAGTAGTAAATAAACAGTAAGTAGAGCAAGTAAAGCAAAGCAATAAGAACAGTAGCGACAAGTAACCAATCTCGTACCCTAACTAATATGAATGCCCATACAAACTTATAAGTTAGGATTTCCAGGAAATATAACTCATCATATAAAAGAGCCCATACTAATTTATATGATGAGGATCTGCAAGTGCATATGCTATGCTTATGCTATGAATGACTATGCATTGAACTCACACACACGACTCTGTGCACACAGACCTTTGTAGTTCCCTCTATTTGGGAGGAAGCCAACCTCTCGGGTACCAATGGCTATGACACACGGTGGTAGCGGACCGGGCTGTCCACTCCTAGGCGGGTATACACTCTACCAGGCCTAGACCGCACGTACGCCTCGACGCTAAACAACCGCGGAGCTCTGCGTACTCTTTGCTGGAGTCCACCAGACTGTGAGCCAAGTGAGAGGTGTCTTCGGGGAATTGTCGTCCCGACATGCAGCCAAGCTGGCCCCTTAGACCCCTACACACCCGCTAAGTCAACGTACCGCGGTCGGTGTGACGACCTTCCTAGTACCGAAGACCTGCCACATTTCTGAGAAAGTTACCGGGATAATCATCCCCTCGAGGTTCCTGCTCGTCTAACCGTGCACCACAATACTGCCACTCCCGCAACTGGGAGGGGTTACATAAATCCAATCTTACCCTACTATGGCTACTCTTGCCTACTTTAAATGTTATTGCAGTTTAGGGTTAATCTTGGACTTCCCGAGGGTTACCCTGCAAGGGGCTCGCTACGGTACTAGGAACTACAGTGGGATGACACCCCAAAGTTCCCTTTCTCAAAACACTTAGTATTATTGGTCGTGTTTCCTTACTTATTTCTTAGGTTACTTCTTTGGTGATTTAAGGTAAGTCATGGGCTTCCCGCGGTCCACCCGGTGAAGGGTTCCCGACGGTACTAGGGGACGCAATGGGCTCAACCCCCACCATCCTCCTCAAGACATTTACTTTAGTTGGTGGTTAACAATTGGTTCACCCTTCCTCGTTTCCTATAGTTAAAATGACTTAGCTCATCTCCCGTCCCACCCAAATGGGTTGGATGTACCTCCATTCCTCCTACGTTGACTCTAGCACAACCGCACAACTAACCCTAGGATTGACCCTCCCTGAATCCTTGTGTTCTATAACTCAATTACTGATTGCATACCACTTCTAAACACTACTTAGTGGTCTGAATTGTATGAAACTCAAAATTCTGTTTTTACTAAACGCAGACCACGAATTTGAACTAACTATCAACCCCATAAGTGAACCCTTCTAAAACTCATCACCAAGGTCTCCAGTAATTATCCTAGGCTCCCACTGACCCTAGTAAGGTATTCCAATTTTCATAATTTTCCATATTAAATTGGTATTTAATATAATTTTAAGTAGTTAAGACCCTAAGTCGCATTACACATGAACTACCCTCAAAATGATTCTACATGCTTCATGAGACATATCAGTAAGATAATATTCCATATCATGATGGTGCACTGAATATCATGGCCCTAGGGTGTCATTTGACCTACTGAATCATCATAATTGTATAATTACCAAAATGCCACTATAATTAGGAAAAATAGTAATTCCTTTCTGAAAATTCTACAAAAATTACCAAGTGTTTATATGGGGACCTATAGTCCTCTGCCAAATTATTGAGTCATTACCATGTGATTTGATATTTTAAACTGATTAAAAATCCAAAGGTGGCAATTATCAATTTCTACATGAGGTACAAGAAATATAAATCTACAAGCTTCCAAACAGTTATCATGGGCATATCTTAACCTAAGACTACAAATAACCAAATATCATCTCATTGCCCCATGATTTAATATTTTTAAAGGATTTAATACACAAGGGTTGAATAATCCAATTTCTACATGAAGTACGAGAAATATAATTCAACATGCTTCCAAACAATTATAATGGGCTCATATTGACATAAAATGACATATTCCAAGGTATCATAACATTTCCCTATGATGTGGTATTTTTAAAGGATTTAATACACAAGGGTTGAATAATCCAATTTCTACATGAAGTACAAGAAATATAATTCAACATGCTTCCAAACAATTATTATGGGCATATCTTAACCTAAGAATACAGATAACCAAGTATCATCTCATTGCCCCCATGATTTGATATTTTTAAAGGATTTATTACACAAGGGTTGAATAATCCAATTTCTACATGAAGTACAAGAAATATAATTCAACATGCTTCCAAACAATTATCATGGGCTCATATTGACATAAAATGACAGATTCCAAGGTATCATAACATTGCCCTATGATTTGGTATTTTTAAAGAATTTAATACACAAGGGTTGAATAATCCAATTTCTACATGAAGTACAAGAAATATAATTCAACATGCT
The DNA here is from genome assembly GCA_033032865.1 of Dactylorhiza incarnata. Classification (NCBI taxonomy): domain Eukaryota; kingdom Viridiplantae; phylum Streptophyta; class Magnoliopsida; order Asparagales; family Orchidaceae; genus Dactylorhiza; species Dactylorhiza incarnata. The sequence continues at coordinate 491,639 of JAWHQI010000477.1, forward strand.
TCCAAACAATTATCATGGGCATATCTTAACCTAAGACTACAGATAACCAAGTATCATCTCATTGCCCCATGATTTGTTATTTTTAAAGGATTTAATACACAAGGGTTGAATAATCCAATTTCTACATGAAGTACAAGAAATATAATTCAACATGCTTCCAAACAATTATCATGGGCTCATATTGACATAAAATGACAGATTCCAAGGTATCATATCATTGCCCTATGATTTGGTATTTTTAAAGGATTAATTACTCTTAAGCTAGCAAGCACTTAAAGCTTCTCTTTCAAAGAATAATGCTTCAACAAATCATAACAAAATTATCATAACCTCATTTCACCCTAATACATCCACTGATAGTGTTAACAAAGTCATACAAGGTCATAAGACCTTGCATTTTATTTTATTAAAGAAAAGGTGGCAATTTTAAATATTAGGGGAAAAAGTACCTATGTGCTTCTAACAAGTCTCATGATGATCCTCCTAGCCCTATATCACTATTCCCCACTTAGGGATGAAGTTTGGTTGTCTAAAAATGTGTTTAGGTCCTAATTGCTTCATTAAGGCCCAAAAGGGCAATTAAGTAATTTTTGAGATTTTGGCTAGGGTTTTTGGTCTTCATTGCTCCAATCACCCCTTGGTGATGAGCAAGACCCTACACCATCCCTAGGCCCCATCACCACTGAATTTTGATAAGCCCTTAAGGCTAAGCTCCAAAATCCACAAGCCACCAAGGTTAAGAGACTTCCAAACCTAGGGCAAAAATATGCCCTTTGGGGGTTCACCATTAAGGTGAACTCCAATTGGCCTCAAATTTGGAACAGAGGTTACACATATACAGACCCACATGCCACCAAAATTTGAGGGTCATTAGGGGTGATTTCACCCACTAATTCCTCTTAGATCCAAAATCCTAAGATGTGATTAAATGTATAACATAAAGTGCCCAATCTACACCAATATTTGGCACAAGCTGGGCCTAGGGTGGACACTCATATGGCCAAAATTTCGGCCCCATAGGCCCACCCAATCAAAAGTTATTAAGGTTTTGGTGGGCTAACCCCACATAGGACCAGCCCTAGGAAAAAGGCTCCTCTGGGGTCTAATGACCTCCAAATGCCAAGATCTTAGTTTCTAATGAAAATAGACATCCAAGGCTACAATAGTGTGTCTCACATCATTTTCATGAATTGGCCATTAGGGGCCTCAATTTGGCTCCTCAAGCTAAGTGAAATTACTGGCCCAACACACACCAACCCTTAAGCCATCCTCACTCCAGAGAGGGTTCACCCACAAGGAGTGGTCCAATTGACCCAGTATTTTTAACAGAGTGTTTACTTAGCCTAAACTTCACCCCACCCTAAAATGGGGGCCCCACAAGGGTTTTGGCCACCTAATTATCAGAAATTTACAATTCAATGTTTAGACAAAAACTATAGAAAATAGTATCCCACAAATCCTGATTTTTGGGCTCAAGATAGGTCTAGTATAGTTACACTAGGGTTTAAAATCTCAGCCATAAACTACAAGCCAAATGCGAGTTATAACCATTTTAGTGCTAGGAATTTATTTGGACCAGCCTCAGAAGAATGGCTCTACAGGAGTCAAATCAACACCAAATGGTTTGATCTAAGTCCCAAATGAAAGTAGACTCAACCATATACAAGAGTTGTCTCAGGCAACTTTTTGATTTAGGGCATCTAAGGGCCTTAATATTGAGTTATAAAAAGAGTGCAGATTCTGGCTAACAGCACACCAATTAAATCAAGTCATAAGGCGCTGACTGCGCACGAATCTTGAAGCAGATCGGGCAGCGCACAGTCATCGTCTTCCTCGAGCCAACGGCTCTGATCTGCCCGACCTGGAGCCGCCTGAAACGGGAAATCCCGGCCACCCGTCCATCTCCCTGTCCAGCCACCGCCACCACCACCTCCGTTGAGGTGGTGCCGATCGATTGGCGGTGGATTGGTCGCCGGCGGGGGCCGTTTCCGGCGGTTTTACCAAGAAGCCCAAACGGCTAATCGGAGGAGAAAATCGAATTGGACTCGGCTCAATTGAGCTCGAACCCGACATCTAACGATCCTAGATGCTAGCACAGTCAGAGGGGGGAGAAGCGAACCTGGAAACGGGCTGGGCGGCGAGTGTTCCGGCGGTTTGCCATTTCCGTCTCCGTCTCCGGCGAGCTTGCTACAGCACTCAATTCTCCACCGATTTCTCTGATCCAAAGCACTAGCCCGACTGCAAACGAGCTTCTGGAGCTGTTGGTGATGCTTAAATAAGCTGAGGAGGCCGACCTAGGGAGATTTGAAATTGGGGCTCACGGAATTGGCTTGGCCGACCACCACCTACTGCAGCCCTGCTTTCCAGCTCCACTACAGCAATCAACTCCCTTCAGGGGTGAGCCCAAGGCTGATTGGGAGGAGAGAGAGGGGGAGATTGGGTCTTTTTTTTCTTTTTGCTTTATCAAGCCACTTTTTGTGCCCTCCTTTAACCCAACCCCTCACTTGGGTTAGCCCAATATTCCTTAGCCACACTCCACCTGGTCCTTATGAGTTTATTTTGATTGGTTAACTTAGGACTTAGGTCATTATAATGGGGGAAATGGGCTAGGCCTCTCAAGTTGGGTTTAAGCCCAATTGAGTTGACTTGACTTGACCATTTGGGTTGACTGGTCCCCCATGTAGGTCATGGACCCCATGTCACCACCTGATAGGGCTTGACCCATGGTGGGGCCCTATTTGGCCCAATTTGATCAAAAGATGTGAAATTACTCAAAATGCCCCTTCCTTGGGACTTTGGCCAAATTGAGGTGAACTGACCCTTCCATGATGGGGCTTTTGGGCCTCTTAGATCCCTAATGATGTTCAGAGACTAGATGTGGAGTCAATTTTAGGGTTTGAGTGCAGGTTGACCACATTTGGGTTGAGTTGACCTTTTTGCCCTAATTTGGATTTTGACCAAATTGGAGAGGGTTGACCATCCTATGATGGGGCTTTTGGGTCCAAGGGGTCCCTAATCATGTTTAGAGAGTAGGGGGAGGGTCAATTTGATCATTGGAAGGATAATTGGCCCTCACTTGGTTGATTTGGGTTTCTGCCTAAAAGTGCCCTAATTAGGGCATTGGCCCAATTAAGGGAAATTGGATACTCCATGATGGGCTTTTGGGACCTTTAGGTTCAACATTATAATTAGGTTATAGATGTGAGATCAATTTGGTCATTGGGTGGCCAATTGGTTATATGAGGGTGGATTTGACCATTCTACCCCTTGTCACACCTTGGCCCAATTGAGGAGGAAGGGTCACCTCATGATGGGGATTTTGGGTCTAATAGGTCTCTATTAGTGTTTGGTGTATAAAGGAGAAGTCAATTTTACTTTTTGGGGGTCAATTGCCCCTTAATTGATTGGTTTGGTCCATGTTCACCTAAGGTGATTTTGGGCTAATCCTATAGAATTGAGCCCCACTAAGGGGTGATGTTCACCCCATCACCCTTCCTTAAGGTTTAGGGGACTAAGAGTGGTGTCATTTTGGGGAAAATGGTGTCCAATTGACCCTCCTTAGTAGCTTGGGTCCTATCTGATTGGGACTTTTGGTGTGCACTTAGCAAAATTCTCATCCTAAGGGCTCCTCAAGGCCCCTCATCCCACCCTTTGAGCTCCTCATTCTCACACTAGGGGTCTAGTAGTATTGGGGATGTTACAAATCCCAATAAACAATAAAATAATTTCGTCCTCGAAATTCTAGTTTGGGTCTACGGGATGCAAGAAAAGCACATAAAGGAGTGTAACTTACAATATTAAATCATACCTGAGGTAAAGAGTCCCGGGTAGCGCTCCCGCATGAGGTCCAAGGGCTCCCAAGTGTGCTCCTCTTATAATAATCGGACATCAGAATCTCCTTCCACGAGAGAACTCGGACCTCTACTGTATGAGAACTCAAACCGGAGCAACATTTGTTACCAAAATTTCTCATTGCACTTCTACTATTACTTGCTAAGATTATCGGCAATATTCCCACTAGAGGTTAATTGAAGGTTTACCACGCCGCTCAGACCATCGTGCCATTAATCACGATGCGGGTTCTACTTGCTCCATCCCGGCAATAAATAGGAAATAGATACTTCAAATATCAAAACAAGCTAACTAGGCGTGAGTGTTAATAAAATCACTACACTCCCTGAAGGAGGATCTACCTGTAATACATAAGATCCTACCGGGTTAATTTATACTATCTTGTTGTGCTAGATGGCACCTAAATCCTTCAAGTTCAACTTACATTTATCAGGTTATATTCACGAATCATGCTTACTTAATACTCTGCTCATTTAACTGATCGTCATTGTCTATTCTGATTCTTCACTATACGATTCTCTTACACGTAGGTTAATGCTTCTATACGTTAAATAAATGTAGATATCTTCCAAGCTTTCCTTGAGGAACATACGTCTGTAGTTTAAAATGATGTTCGCGAAATGACTCCCACCTAATTTCCAAATCCCTTTGTTTCGCAACTCACGAGGGTAAAACCCCTTTTTATCAAGACAAGTTTTTGGCACAAATTGATTTCAACATGAAGGGTGACTCATTAAAACCCATTAATCCTCGAGAAATTCCATCATTTATATCTGAAAATCAAACTTGTCCCCCTTATTCCCGAATCTTCCTAACTGGGACTATAAACTTTGGAGAAATCGTAAATTCTGGTTCTTAAGATCGGAGGATTGTATATCTTTAATATATCACTCGTCAAATTTCACCTTAGATTTCCAATAACGAGTGGGCTAAACTTTCAAAGTCAAGTGGTCTCATCTCACTTATGTTATAAATTATGAATTAAAGATTTCATCGTAAGGACCCTTCTCTTGATTGTGTCGTCCAAAATTACATTGGTAAATCTCATTGAGTAAACTTAATAGTTTCAAGCGGGAGTTGCTAGCAACAGCCACTAATCAATCGTTTTAACTCCCCATTCCTCAATATTTCAACACATGACGGTCGTTGTCATTTTTCCCGAGATCCGAACATAGTAAGATTCTCCATCTTAGCCCTAAATAGATTAAACCATCGTATTACAAGATCCAAAGAGTCACCTTCCTAAGCTCTCTGGTGGTGCATAAACCAACTCTAAGAGTAAAATGATCTTAACCAAATTTTTCACCAAGGGGAGGGCTTGAGTTTTAATTAAGAATACTATCCGAAAATTACCCTTGAAAGCCCTGGAGTGCAAGAAACTCTAGTTGTAATCCTTACTTGCGAAGACTTGACTCCAAACTTCAAAATTCCAGGATGTGACACATTTATCCCAAGCTACTAACCCTGGCATTCTTTCTTGTTTTCAATACTTGACTAAAGCGAGACATTTGTTCGGACGACAATGATTATTAATTGTTTGGATAACTCTACAAATCGATGTCTCGAGGTTAAGAAGGTGTATTTACAACAATACACTAGCGAGTTTGTTACGATAACTGATTATTTCTTATGGTCATGTGGACTTATAGCCCAGTCTTACTTCTATCCATTCTAAATTTTACTTGGTCTTGCACTGGATTCGCCGTTTATGACGTTCTTCCCTTGTGATTGGTAAGAGCTTGATGGCCAAATGTCCTTATAGAAGACAAGACCACATTGTTTAGGTCAGGAAGTTAGAGAAATTCCCCAAATTCTTATCCTGACTCTTTTTTTTATTCCGAGAGTCTTATGCCCATACACTGGACAACCCTTTACGTATAATCAAATGATTAGCAAGTTGATCACTTTTGCCGACTTAGAATCAGCCCTGGAGCAATAAGATGAGCATACGCTCACTCTTGAAGTGTACCATTCACTTAACTTGCTCGTATAACTAAAGCGATCACAACTTGGTATAAACACTCCCTGTTATTTAAGGTGAAGTAATTCTCCAAGGGTCTCAAACTTCTAAGGAGGGTTGGTCCACAAATCAAAAGTGTATGAATAAGATCTCGTCATCACCTGAGTTTCATTGAACACTCCAAACCTTGAGATCACTACGAAAAGTCATAACCTTTTCTAACGAAGTCTAGGGGGTAATCCAAGTCGGTATTTTATTGGCCCAATAAACAAAAGGATAAGCCCCTACCGGTTTGGGCTAAGTATCTTCAATACTTCTATGGTATATTCATCTTACATACGTACATAAACTTTAGGGCATAAAATCTCTGACTTGGTGTTCCACCCTGAGACATAAGGTTATGTTAAAACTTAGGCTCCCAATGTTATCAATTATGCAAACATTTCCGAGTTCCCTATGTGATTAACTAGGAAAGGGGCCTTCTCAAAACAAAATATTCAAATTCCAATTCGACCTCTGGTATTTTATGGTGCTTGCCTCAACGTACTATAATAGGAAGTATCAAGTTATGGTAAGGTGGCTATGCTTATGGGTCTTCTATTACTCTAATGAAGACTACAGACACCCGATCTCCTCGAGATGGTCCTACCACTTGATAGTAAAGAGTAACCCTCAGCGTGAAAGTCTCCATGTCAAGACTTATACTAACTTCCTCCCTTAGCTACGTTGGGTATCCTTAACCTTCAACCAAAACTAGACCCGAGGTCGCTCTTTAGACAAGGGTGCGTCACTAAATTGTCTAAGTAAGTTAAAATTTGACCTAACTTGCTACTTAATGGACTTAGGAATGTGGTTTCGTACATGGGCACACCACTGCTTCCGCTGCGTAGTTTGTCCCCAAACTACACTCGTGCGGGGGTGGCCCAAGTTGTTGTGGACTAATTGCTCGTACCCATGATCGTTCGTTGCGCTGATACCATTTGTAGGATCCCTTTCCCGCTCCCGGGGGCAAGCGGACCTTATGCCCAGAACCGACGCGTTGCGGTGACTTCCAACACACGGGTTGGGCTACACCACGCAACGCTGGCCCTGCCGGCTACGATCATAGTGCGAGCAATAGTAAAAGTGAGTACAAGAGAGAGTACAAACTAAACAAAAGGAGTCCACAAATCACATTCCCAAAATATATCAAAAGCTAATCAAAGTGATACATATTTAAGTCCGAGCAAGAAAATAGAGAGTGCATAAATGAAAGGGCTTAAGCCCGGTACATCATGAAACAAATCTCTCACATCTCACATCCTCTCTACATGCGGAAGCTATCTCATCATCACACCTCACTAACACTCAAAATGTACTCCACCTGATGTCTCGTGGCCGCTACCCATTACATCGCTGGCTGCTCAGGTCCTGCCCTCGTCTCCTGCGGTGCATGCGACAACTCCGTCTCCTCGGAATCCTAGATTGTTTTTCGGCCCCAATGCAAACCGTCAGTCAAAAATGACCGAGCTCGCTAGGTCCCCTCCTCCTCCTACGACTCCTAGGTACCGCGCGGGAGGAAGAAGCGGGGGGACGAGCAAGGAACAAGCAGGTGACAGGGAAAGTAAACTAGTATATATGTACATAAGTGAAAATGGGCTAATCTAATCATGTATAAGCAGGAGTATAAGAAAGGTGTGCAGTAGTAAATAAACAGTAAGTAGAGCAAGTAAAGCAAAGCAGTAAGAACAGTAGCGACAAGTAACCAATCTCGTACCCTAACTTATATGAATGCCCATACAAACTTATAAGTTTGGATTTCCAGGAAATATAACTCATCATATAAAAGAGCCCATACTAATTTATATGATGAGGATCTGCAAGAGTGTATGTTATGCTTATGCTATGAATGACTATGCATTGAACTTACACACACGACTCTGTGCACACAGACCTTTGTAGTTCCCTCTATTTGAGAGGAAGCCAACCTCTCGGGTACCAACCGTTGTGACACACGGTGGTAGCGGACCGGGTTGTCCACTCCTAGGCGGGTATACACACTATTAGGCCTAGACCGCACGTACGCCTCGACGCTAAACAACCGCGGAGCTCTGCGTACTCTTTGCTGGAGTCCACCAGACTGTGAGCCAAGTGAGAGGTGTCTTCGGGGAATTGTCGTCCCGACACGCAGCCAAGCTGGCCCCTTAGACCCCTACACACCCGCTAAGTCAACGTACCGCGGTCGGAGTGACGACCTGCCTAGTACCGAAGACCTGCCACATTTCTGAGAAAGTTACTGGGATAATCATCCCCTCGAGGTTCCTGCTCGTCTAACCGTGCACCACAATACTCCCACTCCCACAACTGGGAGGGGTTACATAAATCCAATATTACCCTACTATGGCTACTCTTGCCTACTTTAAATGTTATTACAGTTTAAGGTTAATCTTGGACTTCCCGAGGGTTACCCTACAAGGGGCTCACTACGGTACTATGTTTAATCTTTCTGAATATGTTGCAAAGAACCCTCAGGCTAAATTCAAGGAAGAAAAAGGGCAACAAGCTACAAAGGGTCTTGGTGTCAATCAAGACTTAGAAGACTTACCTTATCAAAAGAAAAGAAATATTACTTTCAAAATAGCTCCTGTTTCAGGTCTTCCTCAGAAAAATTTTATAGTACCAGATCCTGAAGCTGAGGAAATAGACCTAAAAGAAATAAATTTTTTGACTGCTAAAGTTATCAGCTTGGGATCAAAGCTAGGAGATGTGTATCCTGGAATAGAAGTTGACTTGGAAAAACTTTTCAAGTGATATGAAAGAATTCAGAAGAACCCATAAAAAGCCATCCCAGCAAACTACAAGTATGTGGAGAGGAAATCCAGGAAGGTCTATGAGGCCTTGACAACTTTCCTCAAGAAGAAAAAGTAATTCATGACTTTGGTAATTTTTTCTGACAAACATTCAGTTATATCAAATCAGATATTCAGTTATATCAGATATATTTCATTCTACCATATCATATTGTTTATATATGTTTTGATTGTATCAATGTTTATGTCAAAATATGTGTAAAATCACTTAAAACAATCTGTAAAATTTTTTAAGATAAACAGGGGGAGATTGTTGGGAAAAAGTCCTTTTGATTTAACTTAACAAATTAACTATAAGTGATTTTACTTCTTAGGTTATATTACCCACAATGTATAGTAAGGGTAAATATGTCATTAGATGTCTTAGGATGTCACACTCCCCTTAGAGTGTCAAGGCCAAGTCAAGACAGTCACAAAACAAGTTAAGTTAAGACTTGCGTCGAATGAAACTAGATGCAACTTCGACTGGATATCGACGTAACTCTGACTAGAAGTCAGAGCAACATATTCATTCTGTCAAAGTATAAAGTAAAGTCGACGCAATGTCAAAATAGACTCGACAAAAAAGGAAGAGCTTGTCGAAGCCATCTTAGAAGTCGACTCAACTTCGACTACAATTCGACATAAAAAATAAAAGCTCAAATCCAAGGCTTCAACTCGACGGAAACGTCGACAAGGAATCGACGTAACATGACATCTGAGTTCAGCCAAATCTAAGAAGAAATTCAAAGCTACGTCTATAAGAACTCAGAGGTGCGTCGACATGAAAATTGATGAAGATGACACAGCGTCGAATATAGTCAGAAAAAAGAAGCTTTTTCAGCTGTCCTTTTGGGACCTTTTCAGAAGGACCACCAGGCTAGAGATAGTTCTCCAACGGCTCATTTGTTGCCAAGAATAGAATGAAGCTTTCTAGGACACAACAAATTACTTTTGGAAGATATTCAAAATGAATGGACGGGTCGAGAACAAAAGGAGAAAGAAAATTAGGTGGGGAAGAGCAATTCCTTTTCAGGACAAGCCAAAAGAAGAAAGGTTTTTGAAAACTCAATCATACACAATAAGTATGCAAAAAGAGGAGAATAAAATAATAATATAGTTATCACATCATTCTCTCTGTCGAATAGGGTCTTCATGTTCTCCCCTCTCAAACCCTAACCCTTACAAATCATCACTATCATAAGCAAAGGTTCATCATTCTAGATCCAGTGAAAGAAATACAGAAGCAGCATCAAAGCTTCTGAAGAATTCTGAGAACAAAATTCTTACCTTCTCCCTCTTACTTTCTTCTTACTATTTCCATCAATTGTAAAAGAGTTTTAAGAACCCCTCTTCCAAAAGATTCAGTGGTTCAAGATCTCCTTATCAAAAGATCTTTGGTTCTAAGAGTCTCCTTATCAAAAGACTTAGTGTTTCAAGATCTCCTTATCAAAAGATCTGTGGTTCTAAGAGTCTCCTTATCAAAAGGCTCCAGCACGGGTTGTGCAATCCTACCAGGGAGGTAGAAGAGAGTACTGCCCACATTTTGGGGAATCTCTATAAAAATCCTTGTGTCTTTGCTGTGATTTTTTGTGCTGTCCCCTTCACTTTTTCTGTGTTCATTTTCAGCAAACTTTATTTCATTTATTCTGCCTTTAGTTTTGCGGTGTGCATAATACCTTAGTATTTTTATTGTGTGTGCACTATTAGGGTAGAAAATATTTTAATCACTATTCACTCTCCCTCTAGAGAATTCTCAGAGGCACACTGTGCACTTTCAAGGTTCAGTGATATCCTTGTTCCTTGCAAAAATTTGAGGGCCAACTCAGAATTGGTCTCAGCATTGGTCTCTTCCCCCTTTCTGGCTTCTTCAACCACTTTTTGTTCTAAGCTTTGGGAGGCAACAGCAACAGACCTAGATAGGGTTTGGAAGGCATTTTCTAGATCATATTTTAGTTCATCCTTCATCTTTTCTGCCTCTCCAATCATTGTTGTTGCAGTAGACCATACTCTTCAATATGATTGGAGGCCTTCTCTATGACCTCATCAGTCTTACTTACATAATTTTTGACATAGGTTATTTCTTGCTCTTAGAGTTGCAGATGCTTGTCCATTGATCTCAGTATTGTATTCTGAGCTACAACTGATTTTTCAGCTAGATCGGACCCCTTTGTCATCTGCCTATTAAGGTAAGAAGTTTCTTCCTTTATTACTTAAATTTCAGACATCATTTCACTCTTTACTGAAGAGACAGACCTATCAATATATTCCTTTATTGATGTCATATGACCATCAATAAGTGTGCTGATTGAACTTAGGATAAGTTCATTGGACATTGCAGAGGTGGAGGGTTGTACTTCAGCTACCATATTGGGTATGCTTTTCTCTTATGGGGCTTGACTATCACACTCCAGTAGAGTGGATGTATCCTTTGCATGATCTTCATGCTCCCCCTCAACCTGAGTACGGATATGCTCCCCCTCAACCTGATCATTATTGTTAGCAACATCATTATCTTCTGCCTCCTGGCTTTCATCTCCAACTGATCTTTCTTGCTCACCCTCAGATGGAGCATCATTATCTTCATCATCAGATGACTTCTTCTGCTGCTCCCCCTCAGATGGGGCATCCATCCTTTCTAGATCATCTACCCAGTAATCTGTTAGTTCATTAGGGATTAGATTAATTCTTCTTTCTAGATTTGATATAATTAAATCAATCTTACTTTGTAAGTCAGCAGCAGTGTCCAATTGTTCCTTTTGATGATCTTTTGAAGATGAGGGCACATTCTATGCATTGTTATTAGCTACTTGAGGATTAGGAGCATCACTTTGAGTGTGATCTCCTTCATTTTCATCAGACTCTTCTTCAGCAGCAGCAACATCCTCATTCTTCTCATGCTCCTCAGCAGCAACATGATCCTCATGTCCTTCAGTGTCATGCTCTTCATGAACATCTTTATCTTGGTTGCTGGTAGGTCCTTGATCATCCTCAGCAGGGACATTTTTAGCAGCTTCTGAATCTGAGTTACAGCAGACTACTCTAGCCTTCTTTAGTCCTTTGACAAATTTCCTTTTCTTCTCATTTAGCTCAGAGGGATGACTCATTAGGAGCACCCTTGAGAACCTGTCCAATGTCCTTCTATCCATTCTCTTGAGATAGTGAAGGTTGGATCCTTTGGAGCTATCAAATTCTTCAGGATAGGAGTTTAGAAGGTACAAAGAAAGAATTCTGCCTAGGTTGGGATCATGCAGACATTCTTTTATCCTTTGGAACTTGCCTACATCATTACAGCAGCCCATGAGATCTTTTTCTTCAAGACCACTCTTGTCATCAAATCAAACATGTGCTTGGATATTGTATTATGTCACCATGGCTTGCACAGTAATGCCTTGCCCACTATATCTGATAGTAGCTTCCCTCTCTGAATGAAATATTTCCTCTTCAGTGAGCCAATTTTCGCATCACTGTTCTCACACCATTTGAGGGCCTTTTCTTTGTCTTTTACAGACACACTGTCTTCCTCATCATTACTGCGTGATGGCAGTTGAAATGCTTTCTCCAGCTTTCTTGGAGATATCTTAATCTTCAAGCTTCCAATCTTGGACTTTAAGGAAGATTTGGAAGATGATAGCTTTGCATTAGTGTACAATTCCAGAACTTCAGTTCTGAGAATTACTGATGGCTCTGACAGAAGGTATTCTAATCCTTGTTCATCCAGAAGTTGAATAACTTCTTTAATCTTAGATTGAGCATGTTGGAATCCATTTCTTATGATCTCATAGACTTCCTGAAGATCCATTGACATTTTTGGCGCCATTTCTTCAGAAAGATTACTCGCTAAGATGGGAGGGAAGAGGGTTCGTCTCGCCGGCTTGGGTTTAAAGATTTGTAAATGATTTAATCAACATTGATCTATTTATAGAGGCTTGGTTTAGGTTTAGGTTTACCCTAATGACAGATGTTGATTTGACTTATCAATTTATATTGATTTTATGTTACTGAATTTTCAATTAAGACAAAATTTAATTGAACCAGCCCGTCTCAGCGGAATCGCTGAGACGGAGTGACAACCCGCTAGGACAAGTTATTGATAACCGCTGAGACTGTTTTAGCTATCTCAGCGGTTCAACTGAGACTTTCTCAGCCGTCTCAGCGGTTAAGCTGAAACTTTCTCAATTGTTTCAGCTGACCTCACTGCCTAACAGTGAACCATTTAAATACGATTATTTTTAATCATAATCATGCTACTAAGTGTTTTAGATAGCAACCTATCCTAGCAGAGCTTGAGATACAAAATCACATATTTAAGCAAAGGTTAGGAATAAAGTAATAAATATGATAGATAATATGAAATATTGAAATCTATTCTAGATTCAACATTCCTAGCTCAATTTTGAAAGCATTAAACTTAGCCTCATCCAATGGCTTTATAAAGATATCGGCTACTTGATTGTCAGTGGGGACAAATTCAAGGAAGATATCTTTATTTTCTACATGCTCTCTAATAAAATGATACCTTATTTCTATATGCTTTGTCCTGCTATGAGAGACAAAATTCTTAGTAATAGAAATAACACTGGATGAGTCATAAAACTGTGGAGAATTACTTACCTTGAGGTTGTAGTCCTCTAGCTGGTGTTGTATCCATAATAGCTGTGCACAACAGCTCCCTCCTGTCTAGGAATTAACAAGTCTCACTTGTACTCTTCCTATCATCTTTGTATCCTGCAAAATTTGCATCATGCCCTAGGGGCTTGTTTTAGACCATTCTTCATAGAAGTGTAATCCTGCAAAAGACTCCTATTTTCTGGCATGTGCAATGAGCACCCACTGTCCAAGTACCATACTTCCCTCATACTGGTACTTGAACTCTCCTGCAAAATGAAATTTATTTTCCCTTAGGAGCCCAAGTGTTTTGGGTCCTAGGTTTTTGTTAGTGTAAAAAGACACACTCACACCTGTTGCAGCCTTTGCAGGAAAGCCCCTCTTTGCATTAGGCACATTGGAATTGTGTCAGCAATCAATGGAAAAGTGTCCCACTTTACCACATCACAAACATTCATGGATGTTGTACCTTCTTTTCTGAACATTCTTTGAGGTGGAAGGAGCATCAAAATGCTTATGTTCAGGAGAGAAGGTAGCATCATTCTTCCTATCCCTGTTAGTAATAACCCGGCTGGTTGACTGTCTATAGTTAGTCTTAGCAGACTTTATCTGAGTGACATCAGCTGGTCTTAGCTTGGCAGCTAAGCAAGAGTTGATGGCATCAGACAGTGTGTTTTTTGACTTTATTATAGGCTTGACAACAGCCATGTGTTTTGCTAAGTGGGATTTGGAAGAACTAGCTTCCTTACCCTTGAATAAAGGGGTTGGAGTACCAAATACAAATGGTCCAGAATTGGACATTTGAATTTCTTCATGGGGAGCTTTCAAATCACTAATACCCATGCCCTTTCTTCTGCTATAGTAAGGAGTATTTTCCTTCCAATAAGAACTTCCATTCTTCCAGTGACCATATATGTTGTCCTGGTCATACCTGTTGGAGGGAAGCAACACCTTTTGAAAGGTGGTATGAGGCTTAGCCATAACCTTGCCCTTTCCTCCATTCCCAGCACCCATTGCCACATTATTGAAACCTAGCCCTCTCCTATTAGTTTGGGAGGAGAAAGTGTTAATGATGGGCAGTATGGATTTGGGTTTGGAGAATTGAGCCACTAAGCTCTTCTCTTTGAGAAGCTTCTCCTCAAGGTCCTTAATGATCTTGTTCTTTTGGCTAATGATGCTTAATTTGAATATTGTAATTCCCTTAAGCTGACTTATTTATCTACTAATCTGAGCCACCTGGGTAGATGACTCAGTGCAATCATGCTTTGTCTGCTGAAGGGAAGCAATTTCTTGAACTTGCCTCTTGGCTTGTTTCTTGCTCTTTTTCAGAGCTTCCAATAGAGCATCATACTTATCAATCAATTGATTGACATCCACTTCAGATTCTGAACCTCACTCATCATTACATGATCATGCTTCAGATTCTGGTACTAACTCATAATCAGAAGAGGGGATGAGAGGAGTTGATACCTTATCAGGATTATCCTGACTTTCTTTATCATCAGACATGGCCATTAAGCCATAACATTTATCTTTATCTTCATCCTCCTCATTGTCACTATCTGAATGTGACAGAGAGGCCATGATGCCAACCTTAGCAGCAGAATAGTCTTCATCCTCTTCAGCTGCAAACATCCCAATATAGGCGTCCTCTTCTTCTTCAGAATCTGAGGATGAAGACTCAGAATCACTCTAGCTCTTCTTCTTCTTTGCAAGGAAAGATTTTCACCTTCCCTTCCCTTCTGGTGATGAGGCTTCTTATCACCTCTTTCTTTTCTCTTGACTAGACAGTCAGCTATGACATGTCCAGGCTTGCTGCAACAATAACATACGTCATTATCTGAAATATATTTAACATGTTTAGGTTTATACCTGTCACCCTTGGGGTGCAGCCTTCCTGAATTGATGTGCTCCTTCTTGGGATATGAGGAGGAGGAAGGTTTGTTCTTCCACTACTTCCTCCTTATCATCTTCTTAAAATGCCTTAAGAATGCAGCAAATTCCTCATCTATTGAGTTGCTGCCAGATATTCTGGGCTCAGAGATTTCTGAGGTAGCAACCCTTCTTGTTGGAGAAGGCATTCTTCCTTTGGTCTTCTTAGAGCTTTCCGCTTTAAGATCCATAGATCTGGTTGAGGTGTCCTCCTCCTTTCTTGCAGACAACTGCATCTCATACAAGAGCAGCTTCCCAAACAGTGTGGGGGGATGAGTCTAACCCAACTTTGCCACTTCTCTGATGGCACAAATCTTTGTATCCCAATCTCTAGTTAGAGATTTCAAGAATTTATCATTCAGCTCATAATGGCTGAAGACCATTTCATAGGTTCTCAGCTCATTCACTATTCTGATGAACCTCTCATAGCAATCAACTATGCTTTCCAGGCTGTGTTGCCTGAAGGCTTCATATTCCTGGTTGAGGAGGGATTTCCAATCATCCCTCACTTCTTCAGCGACTTCCATATACACTATGAGTGTATACCACATATCCTTGTCTGTCTCATAGTGCACCAAGTTTTGGAAGGTGGAATCATCAATTGCATTTACTATGATGTTTTGCGCTCTCTTGTCCATGGAAGCAAGTGCAATTTCATCCTTAGTCATTTCAGTATATGACTTGGCCACTTGCCTTGTAGGATCTATAGTGGAGGGATTTGTAAAGACAAAAGGACCCTCCTAGATAGTAATGTATATCCTAGGGTGTGACGCTTTTATGAACTGCCTTACCCTCTGCTTCCATATGCCAAAGGTCTCCTTCCTGCATATGGGCAACTTTATAGACCCCAACTCTTTCTGACCTTCAGTGGCAGCCATTGGATTTAGATTTGATTACTCCTTGTAGGATTTGGTCAGACTGTTAAGTCCTTATTGACTAACCTCCCTCTGATACCACTTGATAGTTTATAAGGTTGGAGTCTAATTCACCTAGAGGGCGGGGGGTGAATATGTCTCTTTCATTTTTCTTAGTTGTAGCTAGCTGTTGTTAGAGAATATGTAAAGTAAAAGCACAACACAGAAAGCACACAGCTTTTTATAGTGGTTCCCCAAGACAGTGTGTCTATGGGTAGTCCATTTTCCCTCTACACCTTTCTAACAGTGTGTTAGACAAGGTAACCTCCTCCAAACTCAGCTCCAAGAGCTTACAACACAGATCCCTCAGGATCTCTCATGTTTTCTCCAAACCCTACCTCGGGCTTAACAACCCCTACCTAAGGCTTAAACAGCCCTACCTCTCAGAGTGCTCCAACTCCTACAACTTAGAAATCCACTGATTTCCTACCTCAGACCTATCAAGAAGCCCTACCTCATATCTCCTCAGAGATCCTACACTCAAGCTTTGAGTATAGCTCTTCAAGATCAGGCTCAACAACCCTACAAACTCAGGCACAAAGCCCTACAAACTCAGAACAATAATGTTCTTATAGAGGATATAATATTTGCTTACAAAAGAGGACTGTAAAGATGTATCCTTTAGCTTTGGTCTTCTGTTGTTGATGCACTGCATGTGTTGTCTTGAAGCAGGGCTGAATGGCAATAGCTTCATTCCTTTCTCCCATCTGATCTTCTTCTTCAACAGATGAAGAAAGATCTACTTATTCTTCTGGATTGAATCAGGAAGAACTATCTTATCTCAGATGCTTGCTTGTAGCTTCAGGAAGCAGGTTGTGATAACTGTGGAAGCCGTCAATGGCACAATCGCTGCTTTCAGATTATTTTCCACTTGCACACCCACTTTCCACAATGCCCAAACATGTTCTTTTATACCTCCTCCATCTGCAATGGCTCTAAGGAGTGCCCTGTCACAACATGGACAAAAATAGAAAATGTTACCCTGCTTTCCAGCCACTTGCGCCAGACATAGATCCCGCCAAGCTTTAATTCAAATATGAATATATCCTAGCAGTTGGGATGAGACAGGCACCAATCCCGTCGACATCTTTGACTTCGTCTCAGCGGATCCACTAAGATAGATAGTCTTCTCAGCAATTTCTATCTAAATGCAGCTCAGCTGAGGCATACTCCTTCTCAGTGGCTCCTAACCTTGTCTCAGCGGTTCAGCTGAGACCATGCTTTCGTCTCAGCGGTTTTGACAGTAAAACCACAGAACTATTCCAATGATTGGAATAACCTAACCCTGCATAGACATGATGCAAAAGAGGGTTTATCAAATACAATATGTACTTAGCATTAAGTGTGATGCCTCTTCAAACCAAGGGAACATTGAGGTCAATATTCCCAACAAGATGATAATTCTACAGGAAATAAAGAGGAACCCCTTCCCCCTTTGGAGCATACAAATGATGAAATGCTTGGAGATAAAGAAGAAGAAAAGGAGGAGAAAGAAGATGAAAAAGAGAAATATGTACCTCCAAGTGTGCTACAGTTTTCAAAGGACCATCCAAGGAAGCATGTCATTGGAGAACCATCAAAAGGGATAACTACTCGTTCTACTTTACATGAGTCTTTTTTAAACCTTTGTTTTGTATCCGAAATAGAACCAAAAAATATTTCAACCGCTTTAAATGATGAATTTTGGTTTTTAGCAATGAATGAAGAACTAAATCAATTTGAATGTAATAAGGTTTAGAAACTTGTAGAGAGGCCATCTAATCCTCTTTTTGTTGGTGTTAAATGGATTTTTAAAAATAAATTAGATGGTGGCTCTAGGATTACAAGGAATAAAGCTAGACTAGTTGCACAAGGGTATTCACAAATCGAAAGGGTAGATTTGATGAAACTTTTGCACCCGTTGCTCCCCTAGTTTGAATCTTTCTTGAATTTGCGAGTTTTAAAAGGTTTAAATTATTTCAAATGGATGTTAAAAGCGCATTTTTAAACGGGATTGTTGGGAAAACTCCTTGGATTTAACTTAACAAATTATCTAAAGTGATTTTAACTCAGGTTTTAATTACCCATTGTATAGTGAGGGTAATTTGGTCATTAGATGTCTTAGGATATCACACACAACTTGGAGTGTCAAGACAAAATTTGAAACAAGACAAGCATAAATTGTGTTTAGTTAACAATTACGTCGAATAGTATTCGACGCAACTTTGACTTCATGTCGACGTAACTTAGACTAGAAGTCCAAGCAACTCAACCTCTCTATCGAAGTAGATCAAGTTGACGCTACGTCAAAAGGATATCGACGTAGATGAAATGAGTATGTCGAAGTATCATTAGAAGTCGACGCATCTTCGACTTTAGCTCAACGCAGAAGGAAGAATCTGTCGAAGCCATCTGAAGTCGACGCAACGTCGACTATAATTCGACGCAGTTGATGAAGTTCAAAGTTAAGCCTTCAACTCGACGGTTACGTCGATAAGTAATCGACGCAACATCGACATCAGCATGAACTCGAAGGTGCGTCGATAAGAGAGAAGATGAAATCGACGCAATGTCGAATACAGTCTGGAAAGGAAACCTTTTCAGCTCTCCTTTTTTAGAACTCTCTCTCAAGGCCCACAATTCTAAAGACCATTCTACAATGGCTTGTTTATTGCCTAGAATGGAGAGGAGCATTCAAGAAGACAGAAAAAAGCTTTCTTGGAAAGGATTCAAATAGTTGGCAGCCGGTAAAAAACGTTTTATGGTTTGAAACAAGCACCACATGCTTGGTATGAAAGATTAACATTATTTTTGTTAAAGCACAAATATATTATGGGAAGTGCGGAGAACACACTCTTCATTAAGCATGTTAATAATGATTTAATTGTATTGCAAATTTATGTGGATGATATTATTTTTGGAGCAGTTAATGAAGAGTTGTGTAATAAAGTAGTTTTAGTGATGAAAAATGAATTTGAAATGAGCTTGGTAGGAGAACTCACATATTTTCTAGGATTTCAAATCACACAAAAATATGATGGTATTTTTATTTGTCAATCTAAATATGCTAATGATATTCTTAAAAGATTTGGATTTGAAAACCTAAAGCAAGCCAATCCTCCAATGAGTGCATCACTAAAGTTGGGAAAAGATGAAGCCAGTATTTCTATTGATCAAACATTATATACATGAATGATTGGATCATTATTATATTTGAGTGCATCTAGACCCGATATTATGTTTCTGTTTGTTTATGTGCTAGATTTCAAGCTAACACCAAAGAATTACATTTAAAAGCGGATAGATTAGTTTTTAGATATCTAATCAGAACATTTAGATTAGGCTTATGGTATCCTCATAATGATTCCTTTATTTTACACGGCTTTTCTAATTCGGACTATGTGGGTTGTTCATTAGATTGTAAGAGCACTAGTGACACATGTCATTTCTTAGGCCCCTAACTTGTTTTATGGTCAAGTAGGAAACAAAATTTTGATGCCCTCTCCACCACCGAGGCCGAATATATCACACTTGGTAGTTGTTGTGCACAAGCCTTATGGATGACTCAAATTTTTGAGGACTTTGGAGTTCATCTAAATACCATAGAATTAAAATATGACAACAAGAGCGCTATCGATCTTACAAATAATCCGTTTCATCACTCTAGATATAAACATATAGATGTCCAACATCATTTTATTAGGGATCATATTAAAAAGGAACATGTAAGAATTAGCTTTATCAGAGCTGAGTGTCAACTTGCGAATATCTTTACCAATCCCCTCCCCGATGCTAGATTTAATTTGCTTAGATTATAATTTGGAGTTCTAGATACTCTTGCCTAAAATATTTAATCCGCAATTTCTTGCTTATTTTTCTGATTTTCTTGTTGTATGTTATAACCCACATAATGACAAATTCTAATCAAGATAAATTAGAAGCAAAAAATCACGAAAAATATGAATTTTCCATGAAAATCAAGTTCTGTTTGCTACCGCCCGGTGATAGTAATACCGCTGGCATTAGCCTAATTCTTCATATGTCTGATCCCACTCTGAATTTTTCCTTGCTGAAAAATTATTATACTGTATTTACACTGGTTTCAGAAAGTTTCATGTATTTTAGTTTTGATATTATACTGAAAAATCAAAGATAAAACTACAAAACAATTTCAAAATTTTTTACAAAAATATTGGAATGCTTGATTGCCAAATTTTACATTTGTTTTTATTTTATTTTTAAATTTTTTTAAAAAAAAAATGATATGCTTCATTGCCTAAATCAAGGATGATTATATTTATTACTTAGAGATTAATTACAATGTTTAATTTTGCTTTCAAGTTTCGTTATAACATTGTTCTTGAATATGCCATGCCTTGAGTATTATCTTATAATGTGCAATGAATTTAGTTGTTGAATACATGTGAAGAAATGTTTTAGCGTGCCTCTAAGAATGAGTAATATTTTATATTTGATAATAATTATTTCACTTACACCTTTTTGTTAATCTACATGTGTTTTTAAATCCCATTCTTGCATAATTGTGTAGAATAAGAACTTATAATATTGAATTGCATAAATAGATTACCTACACAACATTGAATTCTTTCTTGAATTCTTTGTTTTCATGCACTTGTGATTAGAGAAATGTGGATTATAAGAATAAATTTTTTATGTTTGCAAAAACAAGTGAGTTTGCAGTCTTTGGTCACTATTACAAAAAAAATCAAAGAAAAATATATGACAACGAAAACTCCACTGAGCACTACTCACCTTCCTGATAAGTCTTAATAAGCATTGCGAGGTTGAGCAACTTTGCAAGAATTGTAAAGTGTCTTGTGCAAATAAACATTCTCACCACTTCTCTTTAAAAGATATAGATACATGCATTGAAATTTGTGGAAGTAAAATTATTTATGTTTATTTAAAGGTATGTTCTTGCATTACATATGTTCATGTGGTTTGATTTATACATTTGTGTACTTTATCAAAACACTTTTTTGACCACATCATTATCTTGTATAACACTTCCACTCATGAGAATTGGACCATAAAGCTTACCTACACTATTCTCTACAATCTTGAGTAAATGCACTAGATAGCAAACCATGATCTTTACAATGTTTATGTTTACTTGAAATGCAAATTATTTTACATTGTAAAGCCTATCTTTTCTTGATATTTGTAATCTTGCTTGCTAATTTTATGATAACAATTTCAATGAACTTGCATCTTGAGTACCTAAGTTCAAACATCTACTTATTTGATTTCAAACTTATTATATTTTGTACTTTTAAAATTTCTTAAAGATGTTCAAGGTGGTTTCCATTGTGTTTACTATTTCTAAAGTTGATTTTATCTTTATCTCTACATATTGCACAATAGTACATTTTACTACTTCTTTATCCCACCTTCTTTTGATAATACCAAAAGGGGGAGAATAAATTGAAGAGATCTATTATTTAGGGGGAGTTAATAGTTTAAATGCATTTATGAATGGGAAGTATCCATATAGCGGGAGATTGGTAGATTGTTTGAGTATGCACGTTTATCACGCTTATCATATACTATAAACACTACTTTAGTTGTAGTTTATTTCTACCCAAGGATTTGTTATTATCAAAAGGGGGAGATTGTTGGAGCTTGTGTTCCACATCTCTTGGTTTAAGAATAACAAATTTCATAATGTATTTGATCTTTCTTGTCGTGTGTTTATACAACAACAGGATCGTCAAGTGGCCAAGACTGCTCCCCCAAAATACGGGAGATCAATCCCTATTTTGTGACTTTCACAAAGGTCTAGGGCACCGTACAAGGCAATGTCTCAGCCTTAAGGATGAAATTGAGCGCCTTGTCTAATCAGGACACCTAAAGATTTTTCACCAAGCAGCTCAGAAGCAAGTTACTCGAGAGAAGGCAACTGGGGGTCAACCCCCGGAGGGGATCAGCTCCTAAACCACTACCGCGCTTTATGCGATGTGATTAGGAAAACTCAAGCAAGCACCGGTCAGAAGGACCAGGAGCCAAACAAGGGAGTCTGACACTATCTACACTCTTGTTTAGTTTGTATTAAAAATAGCTACTAACCCGAAAGCCGCAAGATTACACTTGCGCATGTATCAACATTTGTTTTAGTTCAACGCTCATTATTTGTTTCTAACTCTAACACTTTGGGGCCCTGCCCCTGGGACCTCACACTGCCACCGATTGATGGCCCGCCCTTCTCCCCGCAGTAAGGTCCCGACATCGTAAGGGCCTGCCCCACTTACGGTCGTCACGGTTTGAACGCATACTCTCTTCACCAACTACTCTGGGGCCCTTCCCCTGGGATTTCACACTGTCGCCGATCGAAGGTCTGCCCTTCTCCCCGTAGTAAGGTCCCGATGTCATAAGGGTCTGCCCCTCTTACGGTCGTCACGGTTTGAATGCATTCACTCTTCACCGGCCATTCTGGGGCTTGTCCCCCTAACCGCCACTCTGAAAATAAGTAAGATGACTAAGTCACCAAAGAAGCATGAAAATAAATGTTGTATATATAAATTCAAAGGAATACGACTACAACAACACAATGTTGCGCATAAACTAAAAAAATAACAAACAATAAAAGGAAACAGTAAGATAAAAAACAATAAGCATGAACATCAATTCTCGACTACATCCGAGCGATCATCCTCTGAAAGGTCCCCAACTCCGAGACCGGCAATGCCACACCTGAACTTCCTCTCCATCATGCGGAGAGTCTTCTGAACGCCCCTCTGAAAGGCAACATCACACTCGTCCTCTAGTAGCTGCTCCACCTCCTTCGACATAATCTCGATGCGAATCTCCTCCAAAATATGGAACTGCTCCTCCACGAACACCAGAGAGTCTATGTACTCGGCCACCCCCGCCGTCTTGGTCTCTTCAATGCTGTGCTCAACGAATGACAACCGGTCCACCTCGCCTCTCAGGAAGCCCAACTCTCCCTCCTGGCGGAATATCTCCCCATGAGCCTCCGACAACTGACGAAGGGCATCTTGAGCAAGCATCTTATCGCCACCACACTCCACTCGTAGTTTCTCAACCTCCGATCGGGAAGAAGAGATGCCGACCTCCAGCTGTCTAATGTGGGCAAGATCATGATCCCTCTTCTTCTTCAAGATGGATAAGTCGCTTCTCTCCACGCGCAGCTCCTCCTAAAGAGTGAAGTAACCGTCCTTGAGGCCCACATTATAGTCATTCCACGTAAGAGCAACGCTGGTCAGAATGTCGGCCTGGGAAAAAAGTAAGCAATTAGTATACATAAACAATAATGAAGAAGAAGGGTAAGTACTGTTGGGTATATTGCCCTCAATATTACCTTGATTTGAAGAGGCATCACTCTCAATGCTAAGGACATATTGTATTTAACAAAGCTATACTTGTGTAGGATATACATGCACAGGTGTCTCAAAAGGAAGGGCCAAACATGGCCTTAGATAAGAAGAAATCATCTACAAGGAGATGAAAGATATGTCTCAGCATAACCGCTGAGACGATGGGTCAGAACCGCTGAGACGAGGAGCCGTCTCAGCGGATCCACTGAGAAGGAGACTGGATCAACCGCTGAGAAGGGGACTGGAGCTGCCGCTGAGACTGGAAGCTGTCTCAGCCCAACCACTTAGACTAAAAGCTGTCTCAGCCCAACCGCTGAGACAGATCCAAATGTGCTGACGGGATCTGCTTTAGGCGCAAACGACAATTGAGAGGGAAAAGCAAGACAAATCTAACCCATACTGTGTCAGGAGGATCGATATAGCCGTTGAAGCCTTCTGGGGGTATAAAAGAAAAAGCTAGGGCACAACAATAAGTACTGTTCGATTGAGAAAGCCTTTGTTGTACGCCGCAATCAAGCATTCACGTCTCAGCCAGTTGAAGTTGTTCTCTGCAGCTGAAGTTAATCTTCTAAGGGAGATTAGTTAGCTCTTCATATACAAACTCAAGAAGGGCAAGTTGATCTTCTGCTTTGCTGAAGGAGAAGTTCAAGGTGATACAAATCTGAAGCTGTTGTTTTCAGATCTGAAGAAAGGATTCAGAAGACCTAAGAGTAAACCTTTTGTCTTTTGTATCTAACTCAAACTCTATTATATCTTTGTAAGGCATTGTTGCCTGAGTGAAAGGTTGTTGAGCCTGTGTGTAAAGCTGTGTTGACAGCTTGAGTGGTAGGACTTCTTGATAGGTTTGAGGTAGGAAATCCGTGGGATTTCTGAGTGGTAGGAGTTACATAACTCTGAGCTGTAGGGCTGTTGTGCCTGAGGTGTAGGGCTGTTGAGCCTGAGTGTAGGGTTGTTGAGCCTGAGAGTAGGGTTGCTGTGCCTGAGGTAGGATCACTATTGATCTGAGAAGTTCTGAGGAACTTGTGGTGTAAGCTCAAGGAGCCGAGATTGGAGTTTGTGGCCTTGTCTAACTCACTGTTAGAAAGGTGAAGGGGGAAAGAGGACTACTCAAGACACCTTGTCTTGAGGAACCTCTATACATCCTTGTGTGCTTTCTGTGATTGTGTTTTCTGCAGCTAGAAACATTAGGTTTAAACAAAGAAAATAAGTAAAACCTATTCACCCCCCCCCCCCCCCCCCCCCCCTCTAGGTATTATTGACTACACCTATATAAACTATCAAGTGGTATCAGAGGGAGGTTGATCAAAAGGACTTAATAGTCTGATCAGATCCTATACAGGAGTAGTCAAATCTGAAATCAAATGGCCAACAGTGGAATGAAGAAGGAGTTGGGGTCAATGAAGTTGCCTATATGCTCCAAAGAAAACTTTGGCATATGGAAGCAAAGGGTAAGGCTATTCATGGAAGCATCAGACCCAAGGATCTTTTTGACTATCAAAAATGGTCCTTATACCTTTGAGAAAGTCTCCACTATTGACCCTACTAGAAAAGTACTTAAGGTATTTTCTGAACTGACCAATGATGAGATAGCACTGTACACTATGGACAAGAGAGCCCAAAACATAATAGTAAATGCCATTGATGACACTACATTTCAGAACTTGGTACACTGCCAAACTGCCAAGGAAATGTGGGACACATTGGTTGTCTATATGGAGGGAACAGCTGAAGTAAGGGATGATAGAAATTCACTCCTCAATCAAGAGTATGAAGCCTTCAGACAGCTGAGCCAGGAGAATATCTCCATGTGCTATGAAAGGTTCTTTAGGATTGTAAATGAACTAAGAACCTATAGAAGGGTGTTCACAAATTATGAACTTAATGACAAGTTCCTTAGATCTCTAACTAGAGAATGGGACACTAAAATATGTGCAATCAGGGAAGGGGCAAGACTTGGAGAAATCCCCACCCATACACTGTTTGGGAAACTGCTCTCATATGAGATGCAGCTTTCTGCAAGAAAAGAGGAGGACTCTTCCTCCAGGGCTCACACAAGGGAGAGATCTGTTGCTCTCAAGGCTGAAAGTTCTAAGAGGAACAAGGTTAGAGTGCAGTCACCTCCAAGAAAGGCTGCTGAATCTGAGAAATCTGAGAGCAGCAAATCAGACAGCTCCTCTTCTGATGAGGAATTTGTTGCCTTCACAAGGCAGTTCAAGAAGATGATCAAGAGGAAACAATGGAAGAATAAACCTTCCTCCTCTTCTCATCCCAAGAAGGATCATTACAGATCTGAGAGGCAACATCCCAAAGGGGACATGTATGACTCTAAAACTAGTAAACATGTTTCAACTAACATAATTTGCTATTGCTGTAGTATGCCTGGACATGTCATTGCTGACTGCCCAGTCAAGAGAAAGGAAAGATGTGACAAGAAGCCTCATCACCAGAAGGAGAGGAAGGGAGAAAAATCCTTCCTAGATAATAAAGGCAAGAGCTGGAGTGAATCTGAATCTTCATCTTCAGATTCAGATGGTGAGGAGGAAGCCTACTTGGGGCTGTTTGCTGATCGGGAAGAAGAAGACTATCCTGCTACCAGGATAGGAATAAGGGCCCCTCTATCACATTCAGATAGTGATGAAGAGGAGGATGAGGTCACTCTTGATGACCATGGGCTGATGGCTATAACTGAAGATGAGGACAGCCACAGCAATTCAGTACAGGAGCAGGTATTGATACACTGCATTTCTTCGTCCTCTGATTATGAAACAGGTCCAGAATCTGAATCTCCTCCATCTAAAGTTGGCAGTGAATCAGATTCTGAGGAGGATGTCAATCAATTGATTGATAAGTATGGTGCACTCCCGGAAGCTCTGAAAAGGAGCAAAATGCTAGCCAAGAGGCAAGCTCAAGAAATTGCTTCCCTAAGGCAATCAAAATCTGAGTGCATTGAGCATGCTACCCAGCTAGCTCTAATGAGCAAGGAGATTGGCAAGCTAAGGGGAATGTCAATCATCCATGTGGGCACCATAAGCCACAAGAACAAGATCATTAAGGATCTTGAAGAAAAGCTCCTCAAGGAGAGGATGCTAGTGGCTAACGTTTCCAAGCCCAAGACAGTGCTGCCTATTATTGACACCTTCAACTCCCATGACATGAGAGGTGTTGGTTTCAACAAGGAGGCAGCTACTAGCAACACTAATGGAAAGGTTAAGGACTCAAAAGAATCTAAGACCTCATTTGTGAAAGTCTTGATGCCCTCAAACAAGTATAACCAAGAAAGTGTTCATGGTCACTTATTAAATGGAAGATCCAATAACTTGAGCAAGAATGCTCACAGCTATGGATATAGAAAGGAGTTAGGCTTGAGTGCCTTCAAGGCTCTGCATGAGGAAATTCAAATGGCCCATCATGGACCTTTTGTTTTTGGAACCTCAGCCTCTTCACTCAAGATAACCAAGGTTGTCAACTCTAAACATTGTTCAGCAAAGTCCATGGTTGTTGACTGTCCTGTAATCAAGCCAAAAAGCCCAGTTTCTGGTGCCATCCACACATGTTTAGCTGCGAAGCTAGAGGGTGTTGATGTCAAACAAAAACTGGCTGCCTTGACTGATTATAGGAAGGTAAAAAGACAGGCCTTTACTGATAAAACAAAGAAAACAATAGTTGTGTCCTCTACTGAACAGAAACAGGAAGCTTCATCTTCTAGGACTGTTCAGAAGAGGAGATATAATATATATGAGTGTTGGTGCTGTGGCAAAGTGGTACACTTTGCAATTGATTGTTGGCACAACCCCAATGTGCCAAAGGCAAGGATTGAACCTCAAGCCAAACCAACCCTTTCTAGGAATATCCCATATGGGGTTAACATGAACCTAGGACCCAAAGTCAGTTGGGATCCTAAGGTACATTAAATTTTCTATTGCAGGTTAGTTCAAGTACCAGTCTCAATCAAATATGGTACTTGGACAGTGGGTGCTCAAGGCACATGACAGGAACTAAGGATCTTCTAAAAGATTACCATCCAGTGAAGAATGGACCCAAAGTTATCTTTGGTGGATCTGAAAAGGGAGTCACCAAAGGATATGGTATGATTTCAAATGGCATAGTCTCAATCACAATGGTAGCTTATGTTGAAGGGTTGCAACACAACCTTGTAAGCATAAGCCAACTATGTGACTTAGGATATGTCATTGAATTCCACAATGACAAGTGCTTGATCAAAAAGTCTAATGACCTGGAGACCATTCTCTCAGGCACTAGGAGTGGAAATGTTTATTGCTTAGACTTTATTTGCAATTATTCTATCTCTTCTGTGTGTCTTGTAGCTAATGAAAGTGAGTCACTTTGTGTCCAATGGCACAAGAGACTTGCCCACATTAACTATAAGACAATGTATAGATTATTTTCTAAAGACCTTGTTAGAAATAGTCCTAAACTAAAATGTGTTAAAAGTGGTCCCTGTCATGCTTGCCAAATGGGTAAGCAAACTAGGGCCACCTTTAAAAGTATTGGCTCCAAGGATACTGAAAGGTGTTTATACCTATTGCACATGGACTTGTTTGGTCCTTTGTCAATTCAGAGCCTAGGTGGGAAGTTGTATACCTTGGTAATTGTAGATGATCATTCAAAGTATACATGGGTATTCTTCCTTAAGAAGAAGTCAGATACCTTACATGTCTTTACAAATTATGTCAAGGCTATTCAGAATGATCTACTATGTACTGTGGTCAGGACAAGAACTGACCATGGCACAGAATTTCAATCTGAAGCCATGACAAAATTTTGTCAAGAATTTGGTATCACCCAAGAGTTCTCCTCCCCAAGGACTCCACAGCAAAATGGTGTGGCTGAGAGGAGGAATAGGACCTTGATAGAAGCTGGGAGAACATTGCTTAGTGACTCCTCACTCCCAGAATACTTCTGGGCTGAGGCAGTCAATACAGCCTGTTATGTTCTCAATAGAGCCTCCATCAATAAGGTCCTTGGGAAAACTCCTTATGAGATTCTGAAAGGCAAACAACCTACAATTTCCTACTTTAGAATATTTGGTTGCAAATGCTACATTCTAAATAATGGAAAATCTCAATTAACAAAGTTTGCAGAAAAATGCAATGTGGGGGTTCTTGTTGGGTATAGCTCACATAGTAGAGCTTATAGTGTTTATAACAAGAAAACACATGTTGTAGAAGAATATATGCATGTTGTATTTGATGAGACCAGCCTTCTCTACAAAGAATGGTCTAGTTCTTCTATTGTGACAGAAAATGAAGAAGGGATGCATGAGCTGACTGTCCAAGACAAGCCAGGCAGCAGCAACACACAGACATCTGCTGCAATTCCTAAAGAAGAAGAGGTACAAGATGAAGTCATAGCTGAACCAGTGGAACAAACACAGCCACCAGAGGACCCTCTTCCTGCTACTGCAAGGCACCTGAGAGATCATCCAAGAGATCTAATAATTGGGGATCGTACCCAAGGCATATTGACAAGAAGCAGAGCTTATAATGAAGCACTATTCTTGAGCTTCCTTTCTCAAATGGAGCCCAAGAAGTTTGAAGAGGCCAATCAAGACACCTTCTGGATTGAAGCAATGCAAAAAGAGCTCCTACAATTCAAGAGATGCAAAGTATGGAAGCTGGTGCCAAGACCTCATGGACACAATGTGATTGGCACTAAATGGGTATACAGGAACAAGCTTGATGAGAATGGTACAATCATCAAGAACAAGGCCAGATTCGTAGCCAAAGGATATAGGCAAGAGGAAGGTATAGACTTTGATCAAACCTTTGCACCAGTTGAAAGGTTGGAAGCAATTAGGCTATTCCTTGCCTATGATGCCCACAAGGGGTTCAAAGTCTACCAGATGGATATCAAATCAGCCTTTCTGAATGGAGACATGAAGGAAGAGGTATATGTTGAACAACCTTCAGGTTTTGTGCATCCAACCCTAACTTCTCATGTTTATCTTCTTAGGAAAGCACTATATGGTCTCAAGCAAGCTCCAAGAGCTTGGTATGAGACTTTGTCCAACTTTCTCCTCAAGAACAAGTTCATGAGGGGAAAGATTGATAGCACATTGTTTCTTAGGGAAACAAGGGGAAAGTGTCTCTTAGTCCAAATCTATGTTGATGACATAATCTTTGGGTCTACTGATGACAACCTCTGCAAGAGATTTGCCAATCTAATGCAGGGGGAGTTTGAAATAAGCAGTATGGGTGAGCTCAAATATTTCCTTGGGCTCCAAGTGAAACAGTCTGATGATGGAATTTTCATCTCCCAGACCAAGTACACTAAGGAGCTAATCAAGAAATTTGGGATGGAATCAGCCTCCACCATGAGAACACCCATGGGGTCCAATGTATCATTAGACAAGGATGAAAAGGGAAAGGCCTTTGATGAGTCCATGTACAGATGCATCATTGGATCCCTATTATACTTGACTGCTAGTAGGCCAGACATTATGTATTCTACATGTATTTGTGCTAGGTATCAAGCATGTCCTAAGGAATCTCACTACACCTCTGTGAAGAGGATTCTGAGATACCTTAAGGGCAGCTTGCATCTTGGCCTTTGGTACCCTAAGAACAAAGACTTTGAACTAACAGGCTTTTCTGATGCAGATTTTGCAGGTTGCAAAGAAGACAGGAAGAGTACAAGTGGTACTTGTCAGTTCATAGGGAGAAGATTGATATCTTGGAGCAGCAAGAAACAAACCAGTGTGGCAATATCCACAGCTGAGTCTGAATACATTGTTGCAGGTAGTTGTTGTGCACAACTCCTTTGGACACAGCATCAACTGGAGGATTACAACCTCAAGGTAAGGGAATCTCCTTTATATTGTGATTCATCCAGTGCAATATCTATTGCTAAAAATCTTGTCTCTCATAGCAGGACTAAGCACATAGAGATTAGATATCATTTTATTAGGGAACATGTAGAGTGTAAAGACATCTCTCTTGAATTTGTCCCAACTGACAAACAAGTAGCTGATATCTTTACAAAGCCACTGGATGAATCTAAATTCAATGCTTTCAAAATTGATCTTGGCATGCTTAGTATGGAATAGTTCTAAATGTATGAGTAATAGCTGTCATTGTTGATGATTATACATGGTAAATTATCAAACTTTACATTATTGTACACTAAAACTTAGTGACATGACTAGGACACATCTTCAGCCAAATTATCAACACTAGGTCTAAACTCTATGATCAGCTAAATTGCAGGAGTATATTCAGCTGAATCCGCTGAGAAAAATCCCAGCTGAACCGCTGAGACGAGCAAACTGTCCCAGCGGTTGACAGTTCACTGTCCCAGCAGCCTAGGTCTCCGTCTCAGCTGAACCGTTGAGACGGGGTATGTTCAATATGAAATTTGATAAACCCAAAACTTCTTAACACAATAAGGTAATTAAGTCTAAAAGGCTAGGGTTAATAAAAACGAAACTAAAATTCTATAAATAGATACACTGTAACCTAAAACACACCACAAAGCCAAACCCCTAGCCGTCGAGACGATTCATCTTCTCTCCCGTCTCAGCGCCTCAATTTTCTAATTTCATGGCGCCAAAAAGCTCAAAAGATCTCCTGGAGGGTTATGAAATAGTAAGAGATGGATTCTCTCATGCCTCAGAAGACATAAGACACGTGATTCATCTATTGGAAGCTCAAGGAGTGGAGCACATGCTGTCTGAACTGTGCTGCATTCTCAGAACTGAAGTTCTGGAATGGTTCAACAATGTCAAATTATCTCCTTCCAAAACCATCCTGAAGTCCAAGATAGGAAGTGAGAAGATAAAGATTACAGCTAAAAGGTTGGAGATGGGGCTGAAATTAACTCCCTGTAGTAAAACTGAAGAGGAGGAAATATCTGAAAAGGATAAGAGGACTGCCTTAAAGTGGACAGGATACAGTGATACTAAAACCAGTTGTCTAACGAGGAAATTCTTCAATCAACAGGGGAAGCTGTTGTCTGATATAGTGGGCAAAGCTATCCTATGCAAGCCTGGTTCACATGACACTGTCTCACAGTTCATGTTTGAATTAATGACTAGGATAATCCTGTCCAAGAGAACCTCATGGGGAGAAGTTCTCTTTCAAAGGATAAAGGAATCTCTACAAGCCACCAATATTGGAAGAATACTATCTCTGTACCTACAGAATAGTCATTCAGAGACCCTTGCAAACTCAAAGGGGTCAAATCTCCATTTTCTCAAAAGAATGGACATTAAGACTCTGGATAGATTCTCCAGAGTGCTCCCTATGAGCCAGCCATCTGTGGCAAAGGAAAAGAAGAAAGATTCATCTCAGCACAAATCAGACTCATCCTCAAAGTCAAATGGGTCTGAAAATGAAGATATTCATGGGTCTGATCGTAGATCTGGCAGCAACCCTATGAACATTGATAATGAAGAGGTCCCCAGGACAAATGAGGAGCCCCAAGGAAGTGTTGTGCCCAATCCTGAGCCAACCCAGATGAATGCTGATCCAGCTATTCATCAAGCTGAAGATGAATTTCCCAACTCACCTATACATGGTAACTTAGGACTTTAGTTAGGCCTCTCTTCTCTACCAATAGTATAGTCTAGGTGTCTAACCCATCAATCATTTTTCAGGTGACCTTAGACAAAATTCTCCTCCTATTGATGCCCCAAGTGAGGGGGAGCATAGCCCTGCCTATGAAGGAGGAGGTGGGTATGCTAGTGAGGGAGAACATCAACAGGAATTGGTATCACCTAATGCCCCATCTGAGGGGGAGCAGATCCCTGATAATGAGAGGGCTAATGCTCAAAGTAGAGCTGAAATGATGGCTGAAAAGGAATTAGCCCAGGAAAGGCCAGTTGCAGCTCTTGACACATCTGACCTGTTAAACTCAATACAAACAATGATTGAGGGTCAGATGTTGTCTATGAAAGAGATTGTTGTTGAAAAGGTCCATGATGTCTCTGCCCAGATAAGGAATGAATTGTATACAACAAGAGCTGCATTGACTCAGGAGATCCAGGCCAGTGAGCAAAGAATGGAGTCAAGAGTGGCTGAAGTGAGAACTGAACTGAATGCCCAGGTTAATGATGTCAAAACTGCATCAGATCATATCCTTCTGCAGATGACAAGATGGTTTGAAATGGCCAAAAATACTGTTGATGCCCAGCACACAGTTCTGAAGGATATTGCAGACCATCAAGGGGATTCCACAAAGGAAATCACATATGTAAAGAATCAGCTCTACAAAAATGAGAATGTCTGGGAAAAAGCTGTTGCCAGAATGGCACAAGTGGTCAACACATCAAGCAGCCAAGTCAAGTCCCACATTGACAAGGCAAAGGAATGCATTTTGGATGATATGGACAGCACCTTTCAGACTCTCTCTCAATCCATATTGGATCAACACTCTGAAATTGAGAAGAAGATAGTGGAACATAGCAAAGAAGGGGAGGAGAAGATACTCAATCTACATGCTAAGTTGAAAGGAGCTCGCATACAGATGTATAACAACATGGAGTCCTCCCACAAACTGATACTCTCCAATCAAGAAGAAGCCAGCAAGCAAATGGTGGAAGTGGTCAACAATGCCTCCAGTGCTATTCAAGAAAATATCCTTACCATGGTCAGAAAGGTCACTGATAATCAATGGGATTCAAGCTTAAAAGTGCTGCAAGGAACAAGAATTGCTTTGAATCTGCCAATCTTGAACCCCAGTAGAAATGAAGACTTTGACTTCCAAAGTCAATCAAATCTGATTGTTGATGAGAGAGCAGCAAAGAGGAGAAGGGTAGAGGATATTCAAACTGCTGAAGAATACATGGCACAGAAAAGAATGGAAAGATTAGAGGATCCACTCCATGAAGATGACAATTTGGAGTTGGACACAATTGTTGTCAATACCTGGGTGAGCCATGGAAATCCAATGAAGGACATTGACCATGTCTATTCAGCTGATGAGTGGATCAAACACCTTGAAAGGGAATCTTTAAGGGAAAGGATTCTCAAAGAAAACATGGTAAGAAGGGAAACTCCTTTAAGAATTCCCTCCAGATATCTTCCCAAGCCATTTCTGTACTTCAAAGTAAAGGAGAAGATCAAGGCTGCTGTTGAAACTAGGAAAAGAAAATCTACAGATGGAGAAAGCTCTTCCAAGGGTCAATCTTAGAAAAACCAGCCTTGATATTTTTTTTGGGATTGAATGTACAACTATAAGTTGAATTTTTTTTGTACTGAACATTTACAATAAAATGAAATTTCATATTCTGATCATAATATTGTGTTTGTTACTATTAATATATGTACTATGTACTTATTACCTTTAGTATTCAGTACCTTAAATGGCATGTTCAAATTGAAATGGATCAGCTATTACAGAAAATAGCTCTCCAATTGAGGGGGAGTAAATTCCTTGCTCAGGTTGAGGGGAAGTTGGCAAATGCTCAGATTGTATAGGTTAGACGATAGGTTGATCCAAAGGGATCTATAGATGTTGTCCCTCTATCCATAGCAGGTTAAGGATGAAGAAACCAGAAAGGGGGAGATAGGGCAGAGAAAGGGTCAGTGCAAATGCCTAGGGTGTTAGGTCCTATGCTTCACAGACAATTTCTCT
Organism: Dactylorhiza incarnata; assembly: GCA_033032865.1. Lineage (NCBI taxonomy): Eukaryota > Viridiplantae > Streptophyta > Magnoliopsida > Asparagales > Orchidaceae > Dactylorhiza > Dactylorhiza incarnata. Next base: position 525,660 of record JAWHQI010000477.1, read on the forward strand.
ATAAGATCATTTTTTTCCGTGATAAGATTTTTATTGTTAATGGACCTTAGCATTGGGGATGTTCTGCCTTCTTCAAATAGTGGGACATTGTTAGGTATATTGCCCTCAATATTACCTTGATTTGAAGAGGAATCACTCTCAATGCTAAGGACATATTGTATTTAACAAAGCTATACTTGTGTAGGATATACAGGCACAGGTGTCTCAAAAGGAAGGGCCAAACATGGCCTTAGATAAGAAGAAATCATCTACAAGGAGATGAAAGATATGTCTCAGCATAACCGCTGAGACGATGGGTCAGAACCGCTGAGATGAGGAGCCATCTCAGCGGATCCACTGAGAAGGAGACTAGAGCAACCGCTGAGAAGGGGACTGGAGCTGCCGCTGAGACTGGAAGCTGTCTCAGCCCAATCGCTGAGACTGAAAGCTGTCTCAGCCCAACCGCTGAGACAGATCCAAATGTGCTGACGGGATCTGCTTTAGGCGCAAATGACAATTGAGAGGGAAAAGCAAGTCAAATCTGACCCATACTGTATCAGGAGGATCGATATAGCCGTTGAAGCCTTCTGGGGGTATAAAAGAAGAAGCTAGGGCACAATAACAAGTACTGTTCGATTGAGAAAGCCTTTGCTGTACGCCGCAATCAAGCATTCACATCTCAGCCAGTTGAAGTTGTTCTCTGCAGCTGAAGTTAATCTTTTAAGGGAGATTAGTTAGCTCTTCCTGTACAAACTCAAGAAGGGCAAGTTGATCTTCTGCTTTGCTGAAGGAGAAGTTCAAGGTGATACAAATCTGAAGTTGTTGCTTTCAGATCTGAAGAAAGGATTCAGAAGACCTAAGAGTAAACCTTTTGTCTTTTGTATCTAACTCAAACTCTATTATATCTTTGTAAGGCATTGTTGCCTGAGTGAAAGGTTGTTGAACCTGTGTGTAAAGCTGTGTTGACAGCTTGAGTGGTAGGACTTCTTGATAGGTCTGAGGTAGGAAATCTGTGGGATTTCTGAGTGGTGGGAGTTACATAACTCTGAGCTGTAGGAATGTTGTGCCTGAGGTGTAGGGATGTTGAGCCTGAGTGTAGGGCTGTTGAGGCTGAGAGTAGGGTTACTGTGCCTGAGGTAGGATCACTATTGATCTGAGAAGTTCTGAGGAACTTATGGTGAAAGCTCAAGGAGCTGAGATTGGATTTTGTGGCCTTGTCTAACTCACTGTTAGAATGGTGAAGGGGGAAAGAGGACTACTCAAGACACCCTGTCTTGAGGAACCTCTATACATCCTTGTGTGCTTTCTGTGATTGTGTTTTCTGCAGCTAGAAACATTAGATTTAAACAAAGAAAATAAGTAAAACCTATTCACCCCCCCACCCCCCCCCCCCCTCTAGCTATTATTGACTACACCTATATAAACTATCAAGTACTAGAGAAAAAGAATTCCACTCACCGCAGAAGTCATCGCCTAAATAGAGGAAGAAACTCATCTCGTCGGTGGAAAAGGAGGAGGAGGCGGCAAATCTCCATGTGGGACCTGTCTGACAATAGGAGATGCCAAAATCTCGACATCGGATCGGCTGGAGTCGGCTCTACCCTGTGACTGCTCAGACCAGCCTCATGATCATAGCTCCTAGGCACCGGGGGAATAAGCCCTGGACTGGAACCCCCGTTCTTGAAAACAACTTTTCTCTTCTTCCCACGAACCAGGGGAACGGCGGCTGCACGCTCGGCATCCCAAGAAAGTCCAACTGAGAGCAGTCTACTCTCCTCCATACAGCTAGAAATACAATACCGGGCCTTCGACAACCCCTGTGGACCACAAAAATCTGGAAGAGGTGAAAACTCATCTTCCCACCCCGTCTGCCGATGGCAACGACTGGGAAGTGCCCTCCATAACTCTGACAGCTCCCAACAATTCCGAACATACCCGTAAAGGGTATTCCCATGCCGGTAGTCATTCTTCTCCCCAAAGAGAAACCAGTTTCTGTTTCTCCGTACCTTGATATAGCCACCTGAGTAAGTGGAGACCTCGCACCAATATGTGAACACCTCCACGAAAAGTCGTGCATTGTGCTCCCGAAAGAGCACGATCATCCACATAACCCTCGCCATCCCAGCAGGGGTGAACTGGGTAATCGGAACGCCACAGAACCAGAATATCTCGATAGACTCCTCCGAGGGAGGAAAGAGAAACCCAGACATCAAGCAGCTCTCAGAAAGAGTCATGAAGCCGAACATCGGGGTCTGAGCACGCTCCTCCGCCTGAGGAATCTTCACTTCAATACTAGAAGGCAGTTCAAGACGCTTGCACCACATGTCAACTCACGCACTATCAAGAGTAGAGCGTAAACGCATCGACCTCGATTGGTCACTACGTTTCGAATCCTGAAACAATACAAAATATACATATATAAGCATGCCTACCAAGAACTCGGACAAACACACATTACTCAAACTCCGCCAACCAGCGCACACATTTGCGCCACACACCGACCGCACGTCGGGGAAGCGCCAACCGATGGCTGCATCAGCCAAACCACGCCGGCCACACCTGCGCAGGCAGAGTGCCTGCCGTGCACGAACGGGCCACACACCGGCCAAGCATTGGCCACGCATGTCGGTCGCGTGCACGCAGGCCGCACACACGCATGACTAGCACTGGCCAAGCATCGGGCGCGCGGCCGGCGTCGGCCGAGCATTGGCCGGGCGCGCTAGCCGCACGTGTGGCCCACACATGCGCGGGTCGTGCGCCTGCCGAGCAACAACCACGTGCGATGGCCATGCGCGCGGGCCGCACGTGCGCTGGTCATACGCCCGTATGGACGGAGCCGGCCGAGCACTGCTCGGAGACTGCCCTCAGGCGCGGTCGAGCATCACTCGGCCGGTCGCATACGGGCGCCACCAAATGCCGCCTGTCGGGCAGCCCCGAGCACCGCTCGGCAAGCGACCCCGGGCGGCCGCCCGATGCATGACCCCGCGCGCCGCCCGTGCCCCATCCAACGTGGGGGCTTGGTCGCGCACCCCGGTTGGGGGCCGATCGGGCGCACGCCGGTCGGGAGTTGGTTGCGGGCACACCTGCCGGTCGGCACCTGGCACGCCCCCACTCTCCCGGTGCGACATCCCAACCTCCCGGCGCACCACTGTTAGCACCTCGGTCGGTCATCCACGCGCCGACAAATCTGCTTCGGTGCAGTCTCCCCCCTCTATTACTTATTTCTCTCAAAAAATAGGAAAATAACTTACCTCCGGCATGGTACAGCACGTCGCGCGAAGACAACAATCTGGACTGTCACAAACAAGACAAAACCTCAGCACTCCTCCACGCAGTAACCTAGACTCTAAAGGTTTGGGGGGCTTATGATGTGCATCCGTATAGATGATGTTCATCCATGGATTTATAAGAGCCATGAGGTGCATTTAGAGAAGGCTCCACTAAAGAAAAGTGGAGTTAGTAGGGTCAAAGTCCAACCCATGATCGTAAGAGTGGAAAAATCTGCCACGAACAGTTCGCACTCCGGCGGCGCCAGGCGCGACTAAGACCGCGCCCCCATCTCTGAGGGGTGCAACCTAACTGCCCCCCCCCCCCCCCCCCCCATGATGGGGGGTGTGGCCTAACTGCACCTTCCATCACAGGGGTGCGGCCAAGCCGCGCCCCCATGGGGTGCATCCAAGACGCAGCCCATAGGGAGTGCGGCCAAGATGTACCCTATGTGGGGTGCGGCCAAGCCGTACCCCCTTGGGGTGCACCTAGGCCCACCCCCTTGGGGTGCGGCCAAGCCGCACCGCCTGCGACGGGGTGCGGCTAAGCCTCCCCCCTCCCGCAGGGGGCCTTGCGGAGGATCCGACCAAAATCACACCACCTCGTCAGGCGCGACTGGAGCTCAATTCCCCTTTGGGGGCGCGACTTCTCATTTCCCCATTCGTCGTGCACTCAGAGCGCTCCCGTGTTCGTTGCACGCTCAGAACACCTCCTCACACGCTCGGAACACTCCCGTGTTCGTTGCGCGCTCAGAACGCTCCCGTGTTTGTGACACGCTCAGAACACTTCCTCGCGCTCTCAGACCGTTAGACGTTCCCGACATGCGTGCAGTTAACGTTTCCTAATTTCTTAAATTGCAGGACTCATCCATCGCCTTCATCGCCATAAACTAAGCGACCCGAACTGCCCTAAGGCCGAGACGGTCATTTACGAAAAATGGCGATCTGTGTGCTACGAATCGAAAAATGTGATTCGCCCCTCAGGTGGTTACGGTGGTTACAACAACAAAATTATTGAGCTACCCCCGACCAACTCTATAAAAGGAGCCTAGGGTCTTCATTTCAAAACACCTTGTCTTCTGCGCCCAAGAGAGCTCCTTCGAAGATTTCTTTGGAATTCTCCTTCGGCGCTCGAAGATCTCCTTCGACCTTCGAAGATCTCCTTCGAGGCTTTGAAGATCTCCTCCGTGGACTTCAAGATTTCCTTCACTTTGGGAGTCTATCTTCCTAAGTGAACTGGAAACCTTCGGATCCCGAAAGGCGACTCAGCGTTCTCACTTTCATTCCCACTACCGCTCTCAGAAGAAGAAATACTTAGCTTCCCGAAAGGTGGTCTGTCACCCTCGGAGTTCTCGCTCTCTCCCTCTCTCTACCATTGTAATGAGCAGTGGCCTGTCGTGCTCGAGTTCTCAATCTCTAATTGTAACCCCCAGAAGATAGTGAAAGTTGGACGGCACAGCTCCGGCCGCGTGGTTTTTCACCCTTTACGGGTTTTCCACGTTAAAAGTCCTTGTGCCACTTACTAATTCCCTCATTGACTGTTTACTTGCTCGGTTCGCTTCCGAGCTTAGGTGGTTCAATTCGACCGGTCTACCAGAGCACCCGAGCGATCCGCAATAATAATAATAATAATAATAATAGGATTTATAATGAGGAGGGGAGAGGCTGAATCAATTCGTCGAGACCTCATGAGAGCTCACGTGGAATTCTCTTCTCTTTTTTTTTGTAGATATAATAATAATAATAATAATATGTTGATATTATATTATTATGAAGGGTTAAACGCACACCAATTCCAACGAAAAACGCACCGAAGGTGATTGCCGACGCTACGAAACCAACGGCGAAGTCGAAATCAAAATCTGACAGGCCGTTCTCGAGATATAAATTTTTGAAGTTTACGGCGAACGATAATTCTACAAATCTTTGAAAATTTGCCAAGACTCAAATATTGCACGGATCGCAATGAAACTCGACCGGCATTCTTAAAATTAATCAATCAAATTTTTTTAACATAAAATCTTCCAATTCCGGTAAGTTCAAAAAGTTGGTCGACTTGACCAAACGGACGCGAAAACATGCAAACGACGCCGCATTATTAACTCTGCGCTAACCTAACGCCCTTACGTCAACATGACATCATTATGAAGATTAAATAATTGCCGAAAATTCAGGGGAGTTAGACTTTTTTGTAACGACCCAAAACTTGACCGACAGAACTTCGACTGGCGTCGTTCAGGGCTGCAACCTGTGTCACCCCAACCAAGTCACTGAGCCTTTTTCTCAGCAACAGTAGGTTGTTGACGTCGGGTTTCGAACCCGCACACCCTTGAAAAGGCACCTTCAACAGCCCTCATCACCAACTGAGCTGCAGCTCAGTTCGTGATGAGGGTTGTTGAAGGTGCCTTATCAAGGGCGTGCGGGTTCAAAATCCGGTGTCAACAACCTACTATTGCTGAGAAAAAGGCTCAGTGGCTTGGTTGGGGTGGTATGGGATGCAGCCCTGAACGGCGCCGGAAGTGTGGACCACATCGAGCGTGGTGTGGTGCTTGCGCTGGGTCGTTACAAAAAAGTGCATTTTTTGTTACAACCCAGAACTTGATTGACAGGCCTCCGACTGGCGTCGTTTAGGGCTGCAGCTCGTGCCACCACAACCAAGTTAATGAGCATGTTTCTTAGCAACAGTAGGTTGTTGACACCGGGTTTCGAACCCGCACGCCCTTGATAAGGCACCTTCAATAGCCCTCATCACCAATGGAGCTGCACCTTAGTTGGTTATGAGGGATGTTGAAGGTGTCTTATCAAGGGTGTGGGGTTCAAAACCTGGCGTCAACAACCTACTGTTGATGACAAACATGCTCGGTGACTTGGTTGGGGTGGCACGGGCTGCAACCCTGAACGGCGCCAGTTAGAGGCCTGTCGATCAAGTTCTGGACCATTACGACGCCCTCCCATGCGCGCGCGCGTACGACGCATGCATGCGCTAGATCCGAGCGGCACACCGGCTGCCCGCACGCGCGTCTTCCTCGTACCTCTTTGGTAGCACGTAGCTCTTTCCGATTTTCTTCTCGCGCCTCCCTTTGCGCCATTTTGTCCGACTCCGGGCTCACACCCATCTACCTCGCAAAAAAGTCCCAAAACATCACTCACACCGACACCTGACTTTGGGGACTTGGGGGGCAAATGATGGGGTGTCCCTCATTATATAGGAATTCTGTGCTGCGAATAGCCGAAATTTGAAAGTGCACAGTTAACCTCACTAGAATTCTCTAGAGGGGGGTGAATAGAGATTAAAAAATATTTTGTGCAATATTAATATATATATATGTGTGTATGATCACAGATTATAGCTTTCCACACACCAACAAGAATTAAACAAATAAAGAAAGTAAATGCAAGAAAAGAAATCACAGCACAACATAAGAAAATATAGTGGTTCCCCAAACTTTGGGTAGTCCACTCTTCTACCCCCTTGGTAGGAATTCACTATCTTGCACTGAATCTTTTGATAAGGAGACTCTTAGAACCACCCTGAGTCTTTTGACAAGGAGACTCTTAGAACCAACTGAGTCTTTTGAAAAGGAGACTCTTAGAACCAGTACACTGCATTTTTTGAAGAGAGATTCTAAAAACTCTTTTACAATGTTTATGTAAAAATAAGAAAGAAGAAAGAAATAAGAACAAGAATGAATCTTCTTCCTAGCAAGAAGATTGGAAGCACAAGAAGTGAATTAAATCTTTCTTCTATAGAGAGAAGAAGATTTGTAGTTTTTCTCTCTTATGTGAGAGCTATCAGAATTTGCAGCAGGGTGACTTCAGAAGTAGAGGAAGAAGAATGCTTGAATATTGCTGCAGGACTATTTCTCAATTCTCTCTTTTTCACTTGGAAGCTTTTCCTCTTTTCAAATCTAAAATTGGTGAATCGCTTGACTGCTTCTTCTGCCGACCTCCTCTTTATTTATAGCTCTGTTTCAATCAAATAATACTAAAGGAGAGTAATCAATTAGCATGCAGAGTATTAGAAAGAAAGAAATATTTCCATAATAACATTTTCAGTAGAAGGAAAGAATGAATCCCGATTTTAAATGATATCCAAAATAGAGTTAATCAGATTAGCCAAGAATCAAATAGAAGGAAAGAATGATTCAGAACAGCTATAAAATATTAACATTATTCCATACAAATCAGATCTACTGAAAGAAGGAAAGAGATCTGGTGCATATTTAGATCTGTCACATAAATCGACGTGCGTCGATTACCATTCGACGCAAGCGTCGAATACATCCTGTCTGGACGTCGAGAGGAGAATAAGGAAGGTGCGTCGACAAAGGTGCGTCGACTACATTAGATGTGAAAGTGCACAGTTAACCTCACTAGAATTCTCTAGAGGGGGGGTGAATAGAGATTTAAAATATTTTGTGCTAAGTTAATATATATATATATGTGTGTATGATCACAGATTAGAGCTTCCCACACACCAACAAGAATTAGACAAGTAATTAAAGTAAATGCAAGAGAGAAAATCACAGCACAACACAAGAAAATATAGTGGTTCCCCAAACTTTGGGTAGTCCACTCTTCTACCCCCTTGGTAGGAATTCACTATCTTGCACTGAGTCTTTTGATAAGGAGACTCTTAGAACCACCCTGAGTATTTTGACAAGGAGACTCTTAGAACCAACTGAGTCTTTTGACAAGGAGACTCTTAGAACCAGTACTCTGAATTTTTTTGAAGAGAGATTCTAAAAACTCTTTTACAATATTTAAGTAAGAAAGAAAGAAAGAAAGAAACAATAATGAATCTTTTTCCTAGCAAGAAGATTGGAAGCACAAGAAGTGAATTAAATCTTTCTTCTATAGAGAGAAGAAGATTTGTAGCCTTTCTCTCTTTTAGTGAGAGCAATCAGATTTTGCAGCAGTAAGATTTCAGAAGCAGAAGAAGAAATGGTTGAATATTGCTGCAGAGCTTTTTCTCAATTTCTCTCTTTTCTCTTGGGAGCTTTTCCTCTATTTCAAAATGTATGTGGTAGATCACTCAACTCTTTATTTTCTGCCGACCTCCTCTTTATTTATAGCTCTGTGTATTCAAGATAATGTTATAGGAGGATAATTAATTAGCAGTCAGAGAATTTGAAAAAATAGAAATGTTTCTATAATTAGCATACCAATAGAAGGAAAGAATTCATTCCAAATTCAAATAATATCCATAATGAGTTTTATCAGATTAGCCAAGAATCAAATAGAAGGAAGGAATGATTCAGAACGGCTATAAAATATTAACATTATTCCATATAAATTAGATCTACTGAAAGTAGGAAAGAGATCTGGCGCATATTTAAATCTGTCATATAAATCGACGTGCGTCGATTACTATTCGACGTAAGCGTGGAATTCATCCTGGCTGGACGTCGAGAGAAGAATAAGGAAGGTGCGTCGACTAAGGTGCGTCGACTTCATTAGATGCGTCGACTAGAAATCAGAGTGGCGTCGACAACACATACGTCGAAATCTTCCTAAAGTTACTTCGACATATCCTGAAGAAAACGTCGACTACATTTCGACGTTGCGTCGAATACTATTCGACGTATATTTACTTAGTCTTGTTTTTCATTCATAAAACTCTTTCTTTAACTCATTTCTAGGGGTTAAGAGAAATCATTTCCCCAACAATCTCCCCCTATTTGTCTTAACCCTATTTAGAGAGAAATTGTATTAGCATAAGAAGTATGTCACTTTAAAAAGTGAAATTTAGATAAGGAGATCAAATATTCCAGAATCATATAAACAGATTTCATTTTCATACCAATTCATTTTCAACTATAGGATGAGATATATCAGCAATGTTTTCAAATACTACTCAGGTGGGGTAGGAGGAGTCTTTCTTTTTCTCTTGAATACTAATGTTTGAGGAGAGGAGGATTTCTCTTTCCCACTTGTAAGAAGTTCATTTAGCTCCCCCTGAGCAGGTAGCTCCCCCTGGGATAGAGATCCTTTTATTTCTTCTTCTTCAGCCAACAGAATATCTGTCTCTTTTTCTTTTCCAGTATCAGCTTCATTTCCTTTCTCAATGACATCAGCTGGTTCATTTCCATCTAGATTTGTACCAGCTTCATTTTCAGCCTCATTCACTACTCTGCTTCCTTCCCCCTGTAGTGGTGTCATTTGATTTGCAGCATCTCTTGCTATGTTGAGTATCTCTATTGTTTGTTCATCAATATGGAGCTCAGGTACTATCTCATTCCCAAGGGTTTTGAGCAGTGCTAGACTGTCAGTTTTTGAGGTAGGAAGGGATTTGTGAGAAGGAGATTTAGAATTGGAGAGCTGATCTTCATCTAGATTCTCCCCCTTCTTGACCTTCTTGGCCAAGGAGGTTAAGAAAGACCTAGTCACTCTAGAGGAAGAGAGAGATGACTTTAGATCTTGCACAGAGGCACTGACCCCATCTATTTGGGTGTGCATGTGAAGGATGGAGGAATGAATCTGGGAGCAATGCTCATCTAGCATTGCCTGGAATTTTTGAGCTGCAGATTGGATGCACTGAGTGAGTAGAGCCTCAGTGGATGCAGATGGTGGAGAGTGAGGAGATGATGAATGTGGAGAGGGGATTTTATCATCTTGAGGAGGTATATTTGATGGAGGAGGTGGAGGAATAGATGAGACTTGGGCATGTGGTTGAGATGGTATTTGTGTGGATGAAGAAGGTACAGAAGATGTGACTGTTTGAGAAGGAGGAGGAGGAGTAGGATGAGCAGGAGAGATAGGAGGAGATGGAGTCCTTTCAGGAATGGAACCAGGCTTAGGGATTTGCCTGGCCCATTTAGAAAATAGGGCTATGGACATCCTTTTTCCTGGAGGGATGGGAATTCCTTTTGACCTACATAGGTCAGGAAAGGAATGGAACAGTACTTGACTCATCATTCTCATGTAGGCATTCTCTTTGTGAGAGTATTTAGAGCCTATCATCTTGAGTAGCCATGTGGCCCAGTCTACCTTCTTCTTCAACACAAGGGCCCCCATGATGTTCAGTTGTTGTTTTGGTACTGCATCATGTGCTGAGATCTTGCACAGTAGAACTTTCCCTACTATATCAGCCAGCAGCCTATATTCATCAGAAAAGTCTACCTTTTTCAGACGGATTGGTCTATCTTTTGAGAATTTCATGGTGGTAAGTAAATGCTTGACTTCATCAGGTGTGAGTTCAATGGATTCATCACCTAATAGGGGAATAATTTATACTAGTTGAGTCATTCATGAGAGGCTCATTTTCTTTTCCTATTTTATTGAAATGAAGATGACATTAGGATATACCTGATGGGAGGTCAAAGGTGGCCCTAATGTGGTCTGCTGAGATTGAGACTAGTGTCTCATAGAGTGTTCCTTGGATTTCTCCTTGTTCAGAAATCTAAACATGAGTTATGAGCTCAGTGAGCTCAGTTTCCAGGAGCTTGCACCTAGTGGAGATGAGCTTGTTCAGTCCTGCTTCAGTGAAGAGAGCAATGATGCTTTTATAGTTCTCTGCTGCTGCTTGGAAGGATTCGAGATCGATGTCGAACCCAGAATTTATTTTGGGAGCCATTGAAGATCAGTGAGAGAGGAGCAAGAAGAATCAGCTGGACAAAGGAGCACGGAGGATAAAAGATGCAGAGTAGTGGAGGTTTCTGAAGAGTCTTTTTAAGTCAGGTGAAACATCGAGACAGGGCTCAATTCGAGGCTTTTTCGGTACTCCAGTGGATGTGACCGAAAATATTCTAATGTTGCCGCTCTTTATCATGAAGTCGACGTTACGGCGAGTGGAATTCGACGTGAACGTCGATATGGTCTGATTTGGTATGATAGGGTTTCCTATCGACGTATGCGTCGATAGTAGTCGACGCATGCGTCGATTACACCTGTTGATCTGAGTCATCGACAGTGCGTCAATTAGAAGTCGACGTGACTTTTGGGTTTTCAGAACCACTCTATGTTCTTATTTCTTGTTGTCTCTTCCTAATCCTAAAGTTTTCTCAGTCAGCCTAGGACTAGATTTTACAGATAGTTTGATTGATTATACCAACATTGTTTGGCAAGGTGGCCATTTTTGTTGCATATACAACATTTGAGTATTTTGAGATTTTGAAAGTTTGAGTTTAGATAGGGATGGTGGTATTGATTAGAATAAGAGTCTTGATTTTGATAGAATCTTTGTTTAGGATGGAAGTTTTGTTTTGGATAGAAACTATGGTTATGAAAAAAATTAGGATGAGAATTTTGTTTACTAAGTTTTGGGTAGAAATTTTGGTTAGAATAGAGATGTTGATCATGATCAGGATGAATGGGTCCTGAATGGAGGTTAGGGTGAAAGGTTTTTGGATGAAAGGTATTTAAGTTGCTTTGAACTTTTGTGCGTCGATATCCATTCGACGCATGTTGATAGTCGCGTCGATTTGTATTCGACACTTTCTCCAGATGGCGTCGATCTGATTTCGACGCATAAAAAAAGTTGCGTCGATTGGAAGTCGACGTGCTTTTGTTCAGCCGTCTAGAAGAGATCGAAGCATCTGAAAGATTGCGTTGAGTAGAAGTCAACGCACTATCGTGCATGCATCGATATGAAGTCGACGCATCTGTGCCTTCACAAATTTTCATTTTGCCTTTCTCTGTTTTTACTCCTTTTTGTGTTGTTTTTCTCGGATTGATTGTTTCTTCAAATGAAGTTTGTGAGTCATCAGCTGAATAATAAGAAGTTTCATCCAATTCTTTTATTTCTTTGAAGGAGTTTTCTTCCTGTGGGTCTTTTTCTGGGTTTAACAAATTAATAGGTTTAGTGAATTTCACAGGGCTCATCCAAGCAGGTTTGTTGGATGGAATTAGGCTGATTAAGGGATCAGCCCCAAGCCCAAGATTCTTGTGTCTTAGTTTTTGTTTTTCAGTGATTTCCTTAAGAGTTTGGCTTCTCATTTTTATTGATTCTTCAAAGGCCTTTGCCTGGATTACCTTATCTTTAAGGAACTGGTTTTCTATTTTAGCCCTTTCTATTTCTTCAGCTTTTAGTGCATAATCTTTTGAGCATATTTTCTCTTTATCACTTTGGTTCTTAACCATGTTAATTTGTTCTTTTAGATCTTTGATTTCTTGTTTTGTTTTTAGTTGATCTATGTACATTCCCATAAAATCATTTCTAAAGTCATCACATTGAAAATCTATTTCATCAAACATGCTTACCTCATCCTCATCCTCAGATTCCTCAATGAGAATGAGGTTCTTTTCTTTTTCATCATCAGAAGATATGCTTTCTTCTGATCCTGTTTCACTCCATGATTTATCATCATTCTTTGAGTCTTCAAAGGCCATCAAGCATAGGTCTTCTTGCCTAGATTCTTCATTATCACTCTTAGAGGATGAACTATCCTCAGAGTTTGTTTCACTCCAGACTTCTGCAATGAAGCCTCTTTCTTTCTTCTTCCCCTTTTTCTTCAGATCTTTCTTTTTCAGATCCTTTCCTGTTTCAGCATTCTCTGGACATTCTGGGGCAATGTGTCCAGGTTTCCTGCAAGAATAGCAAATAATTTCTTTAGTGGGGGTTTTGTCATACCTTAGTTTTGACTCCCTCCTTTTTGATCCATCAGTCTTGACCCATCTCTTAAATCTTCTTGCTAGCAAACTGAATAGTTCTTCTTCAGTGACAGGAGTCCCTTCTTCTGTTGCCTTTAAGGCAATGTTCCTGTCTTTTGAGGAAGTTGAGGTGTTTTCTCTTCTTTCCTTCTCTTCTCTAGTTTTCAGCAATTGCTCATAGGATCTGAGTTTTCCTAAGAGAGCATCTGTTGAGATCTCTTTTTGTCCTCTTGTGTCTCTTATTGCCCATATTCTTGAGTCCCATGTACTAGGGAGACTCATTAGCAATTTGTCATTAATCTCAGTGAGAGAGATTTCTCTATCCAAGTCTCTTAGTTGATTAATGATCAGACTGAATCTGTCATACATTTCAGAGATGCTTTCTTCAGCCTTCTTTTGAAAGTTCTCATATTGAGAGATCAATAGGGCCTTCTTGTCTTTCTTTTCATCAGCACTTCCTTCCACCATCTTTGTGAGGGCATCCCAAATTTCTTTGGATGATTCACAGTCAACAACCTTTTGAAAGATGTCATCTGAGAGAGTTGAGACAAGTATGTTCATGGCCTTTAGATCATGAGTTCTTGCCTTCTTCTCATCTTCTGTCCATTCAGATCTTGGAACAAGTGTTTGTGTGATATTGCCATTTGCATCCTTTCTGTAAGGCTTTGGGGGACCTGTTACAGTAATATTGAACAAGTCAGCATCAATGGAATTCATATAGATTCTGATTCTTGTTTTCCAAACTGCAAACTTTTCAAGATTGCACATTGGTGGTCTGGTGGAAGCATAATCTTTGATTTGTGCCATGTGAAAAATAGTTTTGAAGATATATATATATAAGAGGTAGAATCTTTTGATCAAGGAGTTATCCTTTTTAGATCAACCTCCCTCTGATACCAATTGAAAGTGCACAGTTAACCTCACTAGAATTCTCTAGAGGGGGGGTGAATAGAGATTTAAAATATTTTCTGCTAAGTTAATATATATATATGTGTATGATCACAGATTAGAGCTTCCCACACACCAACAAGAATTAGACAAGTAATTAAAGTAAATGCAAGAGAGAAAATCACAGCACAACACAAGAAAATATAGTGGTTCCCCAAACTTTGGGTAGTCCACTCTTCTACCCCCTTTGTAGGAATTCACTATCTTGCACTGAGTCTTTTGATAAGGAGACTCTTAGAACCACCCTGAGTCTTTTGACAAGGAGACTCTTAGAACCAACTGAGTCTTTTGACAAGGAGACTCTTAGAACCAGTACACTGAATTTTTTTGAAGAGAGATTCTAAAAACTCTTTTACAATATTTAAGTAAGAAAGAAAGAAAGAAAGAAACAATAATGAATCTTCTTCCTAGCAAGAAGATTGGAAGCACAAGAAGTGAATTAAATCTTTCTTCTATAGAGAGAAGAAGATTTGTAGCCTTTCTCTCTTTTAGTGAGAGCAATCAGATTTTGGAGCAGTGAGATTTCAGAAGCAGAAGAAGAAATGGTTGAATATTGCTGCAGAGCTTTTTCTCAATTTCTCTCTTTTCTCTTGGGAGCTTTTCCTCTATTTCAAAATGTATGTGGTAGATCACTCAACTCTTTATTTTCTGCCGACCTCCTCTTTATTTATAGCTCTGTGTATTCAAGATAATGCTATAGGAGGATAATTAATTAGCAGTCAGAGAATTTGAAAAAAATAGAAATGTTTCTATAATTAGCATACCAATAGAAGGAAAGAATTCATTCCAAATTCAAATAATATCCATAATGAGTTTTATCAGATTAGCCAAGAATCAAATAGAAGGAAGGAATGATTCAGAACGGCTATAAAATATTAACATTATTCCATATAAATTAGATCTACTGAAAGAAGGAAAGAGATCTGGCGCATATTTAAATCTGTCATATAAATCGACGTGCGTCGATTACTATTCGACGTAAGCATCGAATTCATCCTGGCTGGACGTCGAGAGAAGAATAAGGAAGGTGCGTCGACTAAGGTGCGTCGACTTCATTAGATGCGTCGACTAGAAATCAGAGTGTCGTCGACAACACATACGTCGAAATATTCCTAAAGTTACTTCGACATATCCTGAAGAAAACGTCGACTACATTTCGACGTTGCGTCGAATACTATTCGACGTATATTTACTTAGTCTTGTTTTTCATTCATAAAACTCTTTCTTTAACTCATTTCTAGGGGTTAAGAGAAATCATTTCCCCAACAAGATGCGTCGACTAGAAATCAGAGTAACATCGACAACACATACGTCGAAATCTTCCTAGAGTTACTTCGACTCAATCTGAAGGAAACGTCGACTACATTTCGACGTTGCGTCGAATAGTATTCGACGCATATTTACTTAGCCTTATTTTTCATTCTTAGAATTCTTCTTTAACTTATTTCTAGGGGTTAAGAGAAATCATTTTCCCAACAATCTCCCTCTATTTGTCTTAACCCTATTTAGAGGGAAATTGTACTAGCATATAATTAACCCAGCACAGCATTTGTAAAGATAAGAAATATGTCACTCAATCAAAAGTGAAATTTAGAAGAAGAGATAAACAAATTTTTCAGAATCATATAAACAGATTTCATGTTCATACCAATTAGTATTCAACTATAGGGTAAAATATATCAGCATTGTTTTCAAATATTACTCAGGTGGGGTAGGAGGAGTCTTTCTCTTTCTCTTGAATACTACTATTTTAGGAGAGGAGGGTTTCTCTTTCTCATATGTAGGAAGTTCATTTAGCTCCCCCTGGGCAGGTAGCTACCCCTGAGCAGGTAACTCCCCCTGGGATAGAACTTCTTTTACTCCTTCTACTTCTTCAGTATCTTTATCATCTCCAGCCCCAGTTGCAACTGACTCCTGAGTCATCACATCATCTGGTTCATTTCTATCATGGTTTATGGTAGTATTCAGCTCTTTCTCACCATCTTCCTTTTCAGCCTCATTGTTTGCTCTGCTTCCCTCCCCTTGTAGTAGTGCCATTTGATTTGCAGCATCTCTTGCTATGTTGAGTACCTATATTGTTTGTTCATCATGGTGTAGCTCAGGTACTATCTCATTCCCAAGGATTTTGTCAGATTTTGGAGAAGGAGGGGACTTGTGAGAGAGAGGTCTTTAGGCCTTGCACAGAGGCACTGACCCCATCTATTTGGGTGTGCATGTGAAGGATGGAGGAATGAATTTGGGAGCAATGCTTATCCAGCATCACTTGGAATTTTTCAGTTGCTGATTTGATGCACTGAGTGATGAGAGCCTCAGGGGATGCAGATGATTCATGGTGTGAAAGGTGAGGAGGTGATGGTGGAGGAAGAGGTGATAGAGGAGGAGAGAAGTGAGTTGATACATGAGGTATGGGTGATAATGGAGGTAGAGAAGATGGGGAAATAGGAGGAGGAATAGAAGGAGAAACTGCTGTTTGAGCAAGTGTTTGAGAAGAGGTAGGTAGAGTAGGAGTTGTGAGGATAGTAGAGATTATTTGAGTGGATGATGGTGGTAGAGAAGAATTGTCTCTTTGAGGAGAAGGAGGAGGAGATGGATGAGCAGGAGAGTTAGGAGGAGAGGGAGTCCTTTCAGGAATGGAACCAGGCTTAGGGATTTGCCTGGTCCACTTAGAGAAGAGAGCAATGGACATCCTTTTGCCAGGAGGAATGGGAACTCCTTTTGACCTGCATAGGTCAGGGAAGGAGTGGAAGAGGACTTGACTCATGACCCTCATGTAGGCATTCTCTTTGTGAGAGTATATAGAGCCTATCGTCTTGAGTAGCCATGTGGCCCAGTCTACCTTCTTCTTCAGCACAAGGGCCCCCATGATGTTCAGTTGTTGTTTGGGTACTGCATCATGTGCTGAGATATTGCATAGTAGAACTTTTCCTACTATATCAGCCAGCAGCCTATATTCATCAGAAAAGTCTATTTTCTTTAGGTGGATTGGTCTATCTTTTGAGAACTTCATGGTGGTTAACATAGTCTTGGTTTCATCAGGTGTGAGTTCTACAGATTCATCACCTAATATGGGAATAATTGAAGGAGACTTTAATTAGTTTATTCTCTAGAGACTGATTTTCTTTCCCTATTTGAGTTGAGTAAAGATAATATTTGACTGTACCTGATGGAAGATTATAAGTGGTCCTTATGTGTTCTGCAGAGATTGAGACTGGTGTCTCATAGATTGTTCCTTGAATTTCTCCTTGTTCAGATATCTGAACATGAGCTATGAGCTCTGTAAGTTCTTTCTCCAGGAGCTTGCATCTTGTTGAAATGAGCTTATCCAGACCAGCTTCAGTGAACAGAGCTATTATGCTCTTAAAGTTGTCAGCGGCGGCTTGAAAGGATTCCAGGTCAATGTCGAAACCTGAGTTTATCTTGGGAGCCATTTTAGGTCAGTGAAAGAGAGGAGGAAATGACTGGACTAAGGAGCAAGAGGGATGAAGGATTCAGAGTAGTGAAGGTTTCTAACTGAAGAGTCTATTTAAGTCAGGTGAAGCGTCGAAACAGGACTCAATTCGAGGCTTATTTGGTACTTCAGTGGATGTGACCGAAAATATTTTAGTATTGCCGCTCATTTTTATGAGGTCTACGTTACGTCGAGTGTGAGCATCGATTTAGTTCGTTCTGGGATGCAGGGGTTTCTAATCGACGTATGCGTCGATAGTAGTCGACGCATGCGTCGATTGTACCTATTGATCTGAGTCATCGACGGTGCGTCAATTATAGGTCGACGTGACTTTTGATTTACCTGAAAAATTCTATATGTTTATTCCTTTATATCTCTTCTTAATCCTAAGGGTTTCTAAGTTAGCCTAGGACTGGGTTTTAAGACCAATTTGATTGATTATACCAACACTTTTTGGCAAGGTGGCCATTTTTGTTTCATATGTAACACTTAAGTATCTTACTTTTGTGAGAGCTTGAGTTTAAATAGGGACAGAAGTGTTGACTAGGATACCAATGTTGATTAGGATAGAAGGTTTGATTAGGATGGGAATTTTGGTTACCAAGTTTTGGGTGGAAATTTTGGTTGGAATGTTGATTAGGATAGAAATCATGATCAGGATGAATGAGTCCTGAATGGGGGTTAAGATGGAAGATTTTTGGAATATAGATGTTCATGTTGCTCTGAGTTTTTATGAGTCGATATCTATTCGACGTATGTTGATAGTTGCGTCGATTTATATTCGGCGCATTCCTCAGATTGCATTGATCTGGTATCGACGCATGGAGAAAGTTGCGTTGATTGGATGTCGACGTATCTTTATTCAAGCGTCGAGTAGAGGTCGAGGCATCTGAGAGGTTACGTCGAGTAGAAGTCGACGCACTATCATTCATGCATTGATATGAAGTCGACGCAACTGTGTCTTCATAAATTTTCATTTTACCTTTTTCTGTTTTTACTCCTTTGAATGTTGTTTCTTTTGGTTTAGTTGTCTCTTCAGATGAAGTTTGTGAGTCATCAGCTGAATAATATGATGTTTCATCAAATTCCTTTATTTCCTTGAAGAAGTGTTCTTTCTTATGTTGTGATTCTTTTTCTTGGTTTGCTAATTTGATGGGTTTAGTGAATTTTACAGGGCTCATCCAAGCAGGCTTGTTGGATGGAATTAGGCTGATTGATGGATCAGCCCCTAGCCCAAGATTTTTGTGTCTTATTGTTTGTTTTTCAGTGATTTCTTTAAGAGTTTGGCTTCTCATTTTTATTGATTCTTCAAAGGCCTTTGCCTGAGAAACCTTATCCTTAAGGAACTGATTTTCTATTCTAGCCCTTTCTATTTCCTTCTCTCTTATGTTAGCCCTTAATACATGATCTATTGAGCTTATATCTTTTTTATTTCTTTGGTTCTTGACCATATGAATTTGTTCTCTTAGGTCCTTGATTTCTTGTTTAGCTCTTAATTGATCTAGACACATTCCCATAAAATCATTTCTGAATTTATCACTTTGAAAATCTATTTCATCAAAGATGCTTACCTCATCCTTATCCTCAGATTCCTCTATGAGAATAAGGCTATTTTCTTTTTCATCTTCAGAAGATATGCTTTCTTCTGATCCTGACTCACTCCATGATTTAGCACCATCATCATTCTTGGGGCCTTCAAAGGCCATCAAGCATAGGTCTTCTTGCCTAGATTCTTCATTGTCACTCTTAGAGGATGAACTATCCTCAGAGTCTGTTTAACTCCAGGCTTCTGCAATAAAGCCTCTTTCTTTCTTCTTCCCCTTTTTTCTTGAGATCTTTTCTTTTCAGATCTTTCTTTGTTTCAGCATTCTCTGGACATTCTGGGGCAATATGTCCAGGTTTCCTGCAAGAATAGCAAATAATTTCTTTAGTGGGGGTTTTGTCATACCTTGGTTTTGACTCCCTACTTTTTGATCCATCTGTCTTGACCCATTTCTTAAATCTTATGGCTAAGAAACTGAATAGTTCTTCTGTTGCCTTTAAAGCTATGTTCTTGTCTTTTGAGGAGATTGGAGTGTTTTCTCTTCTTTTCTTCTCTTCTCTAGTTTTCAGTAGTTGCTCATAGGATTTGAGTTTTCCTAAGAGAGCATCTGTAGAGATTTCCTTTTGTCCTCTTGTGTCTCTTATTGCCCATATTCTTGAGTCCCATGAACTGGGGAGACTCATTAGCAATTTGTCATTAATCTCAGTGAGGGAGATCTCTCTATCCAAGTTTTTCAATTGGTTGATGATTAGACTGAATCTGTCATACATCTCAGAGATACTCTCTTCATTCTTCTTTTGGAAGTTCTTATATTGGGAGATCAATATGGCCTTCTTATCTTTCTTTTCATCAGCACTTCCTTCCACCATCTTTGTAAGAGCATCCCAAATTTTCTTTGGATGATTCACAGTCAACAACCCTTTGAAAGATGTCATCTGAGAGAGTTGAGACAAGTATGTTCATAGCCTTTAGATCATATGTTCTTGCCTTCTTCTCATCTTCTGTCCACTCAGATCTTGGAACAAGTGTTTGTGTGACATTGCCACTTGCATACTTTCTATAGAGCTTTGGGGGACCTGTCACAGTAATATTAAACAAGTCAGCATCAATGGAATTCATATAAATTCAGATTCTTGTTTTCCAAACTGCAAACTTTTCAAGATTGCACATTGGTGGTCTGGTGGAAGCATAATCTTTGATTTGTGCCATGAAAATAATTTTAAAATATATATATATATAAACAAGAGGTAGGATCTTTTTGATCAAGGAGTTAATCTTTTTAGATCAACCTAGCTCTGATACCAATTGAAAGTGCACAGTTAACCTCACTAGAATTCTCTAGAGGGGGGGGGGGGGGGGGGGTGAATAGAGATTAAAAAATATTTTGTGCAATGTTAATATATATATATGTGTGTGTATGATCACAGATTATAGCTTCCCACACACCAACAAGAATTAAACAAATAAAGAAAGTAAATGCAAGAAAAGAAATCACAGCACAACACAAGAAAATATAGTGGTTCTCCAAACTTTGGGTAGTCCACTCTTCTACCCCCTTGGTAGGAATTCACTATCTTGCACTGAGTCTTTTGATAAGGAGACTCTTAGAACCACCCTGAGTCTTTTGACAAGCAGACTCTTAGAACCAACTGAGTCTTTTGAAAAGGAGACTCTTAGAACCAGTACACTGAATTTTTTGAAGAGAGATTCTAAAAACTCTTTTACAATGTTTAAGTAAAAATAAGAAAGAAGAAAGAAATAAGAACAAGAATGAATCTTCTTCCTAGCAAGAAGATTGGAAGCACAAGAAGTGAATTAAATCTTTCTTCTATAGAGAGAAGATTTGTAGCTTTTCTCTCTTATGTGAGAGCTATCAGAATTTGCAGCAGGGTGACTTCAGAAGCAGAGGAAGAAGAATGCTTGAATATTGCTGCAGGACTATTTCTCAATTCTCTCTTTTTCACTTGGGAGTTTTTCCTCTTTTCAAATGTAAAAATG
The DNA here is from genome assembly GCA_033032865.1 of Dactylorhiza incarnata. NCBI lineage: Eukaryota > Viridiplantae > Streptophyta > Magnoliopsida > Asparagales > Orchidaceae > Dactylorhiza > Dactylorhiza incarnata. The sequence continues at coordinate 546,433 of JAWHQI010000477.1, forward strand.
GTGAATCACTTGACTGCTTCTTCTGCCGACCTCCTCTTTATTTATAGCTCTGTTTCAATCAAATAATACTAAAGGAGAGTAATCAATTAGCAGGCACAGTATTAGAAAGAAAGAAATATTTCCATAATAACATTTTCAGTAGAAGGAAAGAATGAATCCCGATTTCAAATGATATCCAAAATAGAGTTAATCAGATTAGCCAAGAATCAAATAGAAGGAAAGAATGATTCAGAACGGCTATAAAATATTAACATTATTCCATACAAATCAGATCTACTGAAAGATGGAAAGAGATCTGGCGCATATTTAGATCTGTCACATAAATCGACGTGTGTCGATTACCATTCGACGCAAGCGTCGAATACATCATGTCTGTACGTTGAGAGGAGAATAAGGAAGGTGCGTCGACTACATTAGATGCGTCGACTAGAAATCAGAGTAACGTCGACAACACATACGTTGAAATCTTCCTAGAGTTACTTCGACTCAATCTGAAGGAAACGTCGACTACATTTCGACGTTGCGTCGAATAGTATTCGACGCATATTTACTTAGCCTTATTTCTCATTCTTAGAATTCTTCTTTAACTTATTTCTAGGGGTTAAGAGAAATCATTTTCCCAACAAAATTCCATAAGCCTCACTACCTTAGTGTGGAGTTAAGAGAAAACCGCCATGTGCGCGATCAACACGCCTGATCGTCACGCAATCCGCCGTCCTAAACGCACCAATAGGCCAATTGCCACAGGCACCCCGTCATCGGTGCCCCTATGCGGCTGGCCGTCCTACTGTCTGCCTCTAGCCGGGCGCCAGCAATGCGCGGCCATGAGGCCGCGTGGCTGGTGAGGCCGCATGGCCGGTGAGGCCGCACGACCGACTGGCCGACTGGCCTTGGCCGCGCCCGCGGCGCGCAGCTGCCGGGCCAACCGGCTGGCCAGTTTCCTGCCGCCATTGGCCGCGCGCCCACGGCGCGCGGCTGCTGCGCCACCCGGCCGAACCCCGGTTGGCCGGCTTTGGCCACACGGCCGCAAGGCTGTAAGGGCCTTGCGGCCGGCCAAGGCCGCACGCCCATGGCACGCATCCAAGGCCATAAGGCCGGCATCCTGGCTAGCCTTGGTCGCTCTCCCGTGGCCCGCGACCGCCGCCGCCACGCCACCCGGCCGACCACCCGGTCGGCCATTTTCGGCTGCGTGGTCGCAAGCTTGCAAGGGTCTTGCATCCTCGTGGCCGGCCGCCCCTGACCTCCCGGCCTCCCGGACGGCCGTACCTCCTCGCCGGTGGGCCACCCCTTCTTGCCGGCTGACCGCCCCTCCTCGCCGGCCGATCCCCTCGCCGGTTGGCGTTCACCGCCGACCGGGCTCTACGTCGTGGCCGTCCGATTATTTCGCGGAGTTTCCACAATCTGATTAGCGATAACCACCCGCGTAATCACACTCATAACCACCTATTATGGGTGGGTGCGATTATCCAAAATCTAGCTGGGTTGCGTATAGAATAATACAAAATTAATACGCACCTTAAACCTAATAATCCCGGTCTGTGCATAACATTTATGGTGGTTGCAGTCCGCGAATAATCGCATAACCACCGTGACTACCTCTGGGGCCTATAAATAAGACCCCAGGGGTCTCCTTCCATTCTAGCTTTTTCTCTTTCTCCTTCCTCCTAATTTTAAGAGAGAGCTCTCTTAAAGATCTCCTTCATCTTCGAAGCCGCCCTTGAAGATTCTTCAAGCACTTCGAAGGGCCAACGAAGATCTTCATCTTCGAGCACGTGGAAGATCGTTCCGAGCGCGAGACCTTCAGCAATCGCCGCCTCCCAGACAACGACATCCTGCGCGCCCAAGTTCTAGAGCTTGTCCAAGTTCCGTAGCACGCCCAAGTTCCGGAGCATGGCCAAGTTCCAGCGCACATACAAGTGTCAGAGCGCGCCTAAATTCCAAAGCACATCCAAGTTCCAGAGCACGGTGCTCCCCACCGCTGCAAAGAAGAAGACTAAGCTTCGAGAGCGATGGCATGGCACCCTCTGAATGCCTCTCTCTCCCCCAAAGTTGTAACGAGGAGCGGCTGGTCGCCCTCGATCTCTCGTGCAAGCCCCGTTAAGAAGATGCAAGTAGTGAAGTTTGGTCGGCACCATCCTGACCACGTGGTTTTTCATCCCTTTCTGGAGTTTTCCACGATAAAAAGGACTCTTTGTCATCCATCTTAACTCTTAGTAGCTGATTGCATGCTCGACCGCTCCCGGGCTAAGACGGTTCATCCTAAACTAGTATTAGGAGCCTCGAGTAGACCGCAACATGTATATATATATATATATATATATATATATGTAGAAATATATACACACACACACGAGTGACCGTGCACGGAGGGCCACCGGTGCCCCGCACGACAGTACCCTCCTCATGGCGGTGTGCTTCCCCCTCCCCCGATCGGTGGGCTTATTTTAATTTTTTTGTTTAATTTATTTTTTAAGTAATTTTATTTTATTTTTCAAATTATTTCAATTTTTTGCATTTTTTTTTTCATTTTTTTTAAATTATTTATACGGTATTTTATTATAATTTTTCAAAAAAAAAAACTCTACGCAAGTGGTCTGCAAAAAGCTAACCGGCGCAAAACTGTTTGGCTATTCGAAGACTACGGTGGTCTGCGAATAGCCAACCAGCGGAAAAACTAAAAGGCTATTCGCAGACCACCTACGAATGGATAGGATCATTTGGATCTTGATCCAACGGCTCATATTAGTTTGTCGACCATATTACGCCATAAGGTGATATCTTTATATATATATATACATACGAGTGCCCGACACGGGGCTCCGCCCCTACGACCAAGCGCGACAGTACCCGACCGGCGATGGTGGGCTTCACCCACCCCTAGCGCGATATTGTCGGGCGGCCTTCGGCCGCATTCAGTCGGGCTTCGCGCACTTCTGCATGGGCTGCGCCCGCAATGTATATATATATATATGTTGGGTCCACATCAATTAATTGTGGGACTCACAAATTCAGGTTTTTGGAAACCCACCAATTAATTGTCTGTGCAATTTTTTTTGAAACTGCATTTACTTGGTTATTAATTGGTGGAGGCAATCAATCCTTTTTCTTTGGAATAGCAAGGGGCTGTTATGCATATCATTAAGGGCAGAACAAATGTTGCTTTGACAGCAAGGTCTCGACAGTTTTGGAAAGGAGCACTCGGCTGGAATCAATGGACATCCATAACCGATGCATTGATTACGACCTTCAATGGACAACCATAACCTTCTCTGGATGGCCGTTTTCAACAAGATCGAAGAGGATAAATGGTGGTTTGTTGCTGCTGTCTTGGAGTAGAGAGAATTAATATATATATATGATTTAGAGGATTCCCTCTAGAGACATTGAAGGACGAGTGGCTGTTTTGGCGAGGAAGAAACTTTGAGAGGATCATTGGAGATTCGTCGTCGTTTGGGTAATATCTTCTTAATTTCTCTCGTGTAATCTCTTGCTCAAAGAGTCTTTGAGCAAGAACGAATTTTGTTCTCCTCTTGTTGTGTTTGTGCACTCGTGATTTACCCCGTGAAGGGAGTTTGTGTTGTAACCTCTAATCCGCGATTAGAGAAGACCCTTTTGGTGATCCCATTATTGGATAGTGGATGGTTAAGTGGCTTACGAGTCCCGTGGTTTTTTACTCTCAGTTGGGAGAGAGTTTTCCACGCTAAAAACTTGTTTGTTACTATTATTATTTTTCTTTTCTTTCATGTGTAGGTGAATAGTTTTTCCCTACAAGTGGTATTAAAGCAAGGTTCGGGGGAGGGGCATACTGATTGGACGTTCAAGGAAAGTGAAGTGTAGCGATAGTTTACGGTCACTGACCCACTGACTATCCCACAGATCCTACTCTAGAAAATATCTGTCGCCCCTGTTCTATTTGTATCGTCTGCAATGGAAGAAAAGAATTCGTGTGGGATGATCAAGTTGACTCCCACGAATTACCCAATATGGAAACGCAAGATGCAAGATCTGTTAATTGTAAGATATTTGTATGGTCCCATTGTGAGCCCAAAGCCTTAGAAAATGAGTGATGGTGATTGGGAAATACTACACATGAAAGCCGCTGCTACTATTCGGCAATGGGTCGACATGAGTATTTTCCATCACATCTCCGAAGAGGATCATGCAGATAAGTTGTGAGCAACACTATCAGGCGTGTATGAGAAAGGCACGTCCAGGAATAAGGCAATGATCATTCGGAGACTTGTAAATCTAAAGTACAAGGACGAAAAAAATATGAACGAGCATACAAGTGATTTCCAACGGCTGGTGAACCAACTGACTACAATGAAGATGACAGTTGAAGATGAGTTGCAAGCTATATTACTCCTAAGATCGTTGCCCGATAGTTGGGAGACATTAGTCGTCTCTCTAAGTACTTCGGTGTTTACCCAGAAAACCGCTTCTCGGGTCGGATCATTCTCGGATCGGACGAACTGCTGGGTCAGGCCGCTGGTTTCCAGGATCAGTGGCACTCAGTTCAGGGTAAAGCAGGCCGGGTGGTCTGATGTCATTTCGGACCGCCCCCAAGATTGAAGGTAGTCAAGAGCCAAGGCAATAAGGCTATCCGCGGTCTCAGGTAGGAGACCGTCCGGGTTGAGACATAGAAACTCAAGGTTTAAGCCCGGGAAATAAGCCGCGGTCTCAGATCGGAGACCATCCAGGTCGCATCATGAAGATCAGCCAAGCCATGTCCAGAAGGCGGACCGCGGTCTCAAGCCGGAGACCGCTCGATCCGTATCATTGACTTGGTCACGGTATCTTCAGCCTCAGGTCAGACGGGTCGGGAGGGTAAGCCGCCAAGCCGCGCGGCTTCTTTCTTTTTCTTCTTTGTGAATCCCGTCACCGCCTGCCCGTTTCTCCTGTACCCGGGCAGGTGGTTATTCTATCCCTGCCCATTCGGGCAGGCCCCCGAGCCTATAAATAGGGGGCGGCACTGTTCACAAGACACGCACACTCGAATCCAGGAGCTCGCTTGTTTGAGCTGCGGTCTCGAGTTTCCCGTCTTGCGGACTGTCTGACCGGCCAACTTCTCTTTTCCTACATTTATAACTGCTGTAACCGCCTCATTTTAATCAAAGGAAAGCCCGTCGCAGGAGTGGCATTTGCCGCGGCGGGCGAAGTCCGGCCTCGACCGCTGCTAGCGGTCCGAATTCTCTAACCAAATAGTAACTGATAATCCGCAACCCTCGATTTCCTTCGGAGGCGCACTTTTGAATCGAACAGAAACACGCGACCTTCAGATCGTGGACTGTCAGTGAAATCTTTGGTTCAGAATGTCAGACCGCCAGTTCCCTCCAAGAGACCGCTCCGACCACAGCGACGATTCTTTATGGGAGGCTCTGGAGCAAACAAAGAGAGACGCCGACCAGGCCCAGAAAGCAACCGATCAGCGTCTAGACGCGATCAGTCAAGCTTTAACTCTGTTAACCGAGCGGCTAGCCCCCAGCAGGCCACGGTTAACCGTGCAGTAACTCCTGTTCTACCTCCTCCGCCGCCATTTCCACTACCACAAGTCGCTCATTCCCAGCCACCACTAGAAGGTTCTGCGGCTCGACCGAACTTCTATCAAGAGGCCGCGCGCTGTATGCCGGCTCGAGTCCTCAACTTCCAAGGGGAGGCTTCTCAGGTTGCTCACCGATCCTACCCGCCTGAGGTCGCCGCTTACCAATCCTACCCGCCTGAGGTCGCCGCCTACCAATCCTACCCGGCTGGAGTCCCTGTCCGCTCCTATCAGGCGGCTTGTCCGCAAATGACCGCAGCTGAGGTAGCTCGTCACTCTGCTTTCCCTCTATACGAAGATACCGAGGAAAGTTCTCCCTTCACGGACGAGATCCGAGGAGAGCCGTCCCCAAATAACTTTCGAGAACCACGCCTGTCAACATATAATGGGGAGTCCGATCCGGCAATTCATCTCCAAGCATTTGAATCGGCTGTTGCTCTGAGGACCATCACCGACGCAATTAAGTGTAAGCTCCTGGTAACGTCCTTTGATGGACAAGCCCGAGAATGGTGTTACGGATTGCATCCTCGATCCATCAGATGTTTTGCGGAATTGCGTAGAGAATTCCTGCTTCGTTTCTCTACCTCTAAAAAGAGGAAGAATGGTCTGGCAGCCCTATTTGAGATTCGGCAGCAAGAAAACGAAACGTGGGCCCGTTTCGTCGACCGTTTCCAAAGGGAGATAATGGAGGTACAGAACGTCGATCCGGAATTATACAGGGTCGCTCTGATGCACGGCCTTAGGGAGGGGCCGTTGAAATTTGAAGCTCAAATCAGGGAACCAAAGACCTATCAAGAGATGATTAGCCTTGCTAATAAGTTTATCAGAGGGGAAAAGACTAATCCTGGTTATGTTGCCAAGTTGCTCAGCGACAATGATCAGTTTAATTCCGCATCAACCCATCAGCCACGTTACAATCACTCATCCCGACCTGACTTCGAACCTCGGGCTCAGAGGGGAAGAAATCTTAAGCCTAAGCAACCATTCTTTGGCCATCAACGGTTTCAAGATCAGAAACCGCCGTTGGCCATCACACCCGATCAACCCCTTGGGGCTCCACAAGTAATGCCGGTATATCTGCCGCAATATATCGCACAACCATCCCCAACTATTCCGTCCATCCGATATGATGAATCACAGGAATCATTCACCCCTCTTAACGTCAGCATGAACGAGGTTGTTCAGATTCTCCAAAAAAGGCCTGACTTCAAGAGACCTCCACCTTTGAAATCGGAAGTTCGCAATCGAAATCCGAACTTCTATTGTGAGTATCACAAAGAGGAAGGGCACCAGACTGAGGATTGCCGAGCCCTCCGGTGGTTGATAGAAAAACTCCTGAAAGAAGGGAAGCTTCGAGGGTTGATCAGGCAAGAAACCCCGGTTGAACCACGAACCGAGAAGAAGAAGGAAGCGGTCGAAGTGACCTGGGAGTGTGCTGACGTAGAAGAGGCAGGTTGCTATGAGGATATACATCCCGCCACCGAATGTATAGAAGTAAATGATGTTGGCCCCCTTGGCAACATCTATTGTATCCATGGAGGAGCAGGACCAGAATCCTCTCGGAAATCCAGCATCGGGAGAGTCTCCAAGCAGGAAGTAGCAGCCGCCTCCACTTCTGCTCCAGAAAGGTCGGTCGTCACTTTCGTCCAAGAAGATCTTCCCCCAAATGCAAATCCTTTCGATGATGCAGTAGTGATAAAGGCAGTCATCGAGAACTACACCGTACATAAAATTCTGATTGATACTGGTAGCTCGGTCAATCTCATTTTCCGCCAAACATTTGAAGCCCTTAAGACTGGAAAGTCTTTGCTCTCCACAGAAGGGCCCCTCTACGGCTTCTCAGGAGAAAAGAAAGAAGTGGAGGGGTGCGTGAAGCTTTTGGTTTCGCTGGGAGGCATAACGAAGCTGATAAACTTCGTAGTAGTGGAAGCCCCGAGCAGCTACTGTGCAATCTTCGGAAGACCAATCCTGAATGCTTACAAAGCGATAGTATCCACTTTTCATTTGGCCTTAAAATTTGCTGCTGAGGGGCGTCAATATCGGGTCCGAAGCGATCCAAAGGTTGCTCGTGAATGTTATGTGAAAACAGTTAATGTGATCACTGAGGCGCCACTTCCCAAGGTTCAGGATGACATCCATGAGGTATCCAAACTCCCTGAGGAGGCCGAGGAAAGCGCAGAGCGGAAAGGGACTTATCTGGAACCTGCCCAGGAGACCCAAGAGATCCCCATTGCTGAAGGAGAAGGGAAGAAGCTGATCATCAACGCCGAGCTATCAGAAGAAGAGAAGGTTCAGTTAATCTCCTGCCTGTTGGAGAATCTAGACATCTTCGCCTGGTCGGCGGAAGATATGCCTGGAGTAGATCCAGATGTTGCGTGCCATCACCTCAACATCTCCCCTGAATTCAAGCCGATCCAACAAAAGAAGAGGGATGTAGCAACCAAGCTGGCGGTACCCATCAAAGAGGAAGTTGCAAAGCTTCTCAAAGCCAATTTCATTTCTGAAATCCAATACCCCACTTGGATGTCAAATGTGGTAATGGTGAAAAAATCTGGGGGGAAATGGCGCATGTGTGTAGATTTTACAAAGCTCAATAAAGCATGCCCCAAAGATTGTTATCCCTTGCCTCGGATAGATGTTCTAGTAGATTCCGCGGTGGGATATAATTTCATGAGCTTTCTAGATGCATTTTCTGGTTACCACCAGATTAAGATGCATAAACCCGATATCCCGCATACGTCCTTCATTACCAACGACGGGTGTTATTGTTATCTTGTCATGCCTTTCGGGCTCAAAAATGCGGGTGCGACATATCAAAGAATGATGGACACGGTTTTCAAAAAGCAAAAAGGAAGAAATCTTGAAGTATACGTTGATGATCTTCTTCTAAAAAGTAAAACTTTTTTAATCCATCTGAAAGACCTCGTAGAGACGTTCGCTACTCTACGGAGGTTCAAATTAAAACTAAATCCACTGAACTGTGTGTTCGGGGCAAACAAAGGGAAATTTCTTGGACATCTTCTCACCCCTGATGGCCTCGCGCCAAATCCAGATAAAGTAAAGGCCATCCTAGATATGACCCCTCCTCGTAATCATAAAGAGGTGCAGCAACTTGGGGGGAGGTTGGCAGGACTAAGCCGGTTCATTTCCAAGTCAGGAGATAAGAGCGCTCCATTCTTCAAAACTCTCAGGGGAGGATCTAAGTTTGAATGGAATGAAGAGTGCGATAGTGCTTTCGAACAGTTGAAAAAGCAGTTAACCTCAACCCCTCTTCTCCAAAGCCCTCGCGAAGGGGAAACATTATTCTTATACTTGGGAGTGGGTCCAGATGCAATAAGCTCTGTCCTTGTTCGGGAGGAGAAAAAGAAGCAATTTCCGATATACTACGTCAGCCACATCCTCAAAGATGCGGAAACTAGATATTCAATTCTGGAAAAATTAGCCTTGGCTTTGGTCATGTCATCACGAAGGCTCCGCCCCTACTTTCAGGCTCATCCTATCCAGGTGGTCTCGGATCATCCACTAAGAAGTATCCTGGAAAAGCCAGATCATTCAGGAAGATTGGCCAAATGGGCGATCGAGCTCAGTGAATTCGAAATATTATACATTCCCAGAACGGCAATAAAGGCACAAGTACTGGCAGATTTCTTGGTGGACACGATGGAGTCTAACCCAGAACGAGTAGAGGAATCTCCTTTTGCCTGGATCATTTATGTAGATGGAGCTTCAGGAAGAAACTCCGTGGGAGCCGAAGTAGTTCTTATCAGTCCAAACAGCATCAAACTTGAGCAAGCAATCAAATTCTTCTTTCCAGTGACGAACAACCAGGCTGAATACGAAGCACTCTTGGCTGGCCTAAGACTCGCAAAAGAGCTTGGGATAGAACATGTTCATGTAAAAACTGATTCTCTTGTAATGGCTTCACAAGTTCTAGGGAATTACGAAACAAGAGAACCGATGCTGAGAAAGTATCTATTGCTAGCTAAGGAAGAGATCGGGAAATTCAAATCCTTCATCATCGAGCACATTCCAAGGACACAAAATGAAGAGGCAGACGAGTTGTCGAAGTTTGGTCTTCCATCAGGATGGGTGACCTCGGAACTTTTTCATCCGGCCACAGAGAACGAGGAGCTCATGCAGATCGATCGGAATCCTTCCTGGAAGGACCCTTATGAATTATTTCTGTCAAGAGGGGAGTTTCATCAATCGATCAAGGACAAAAGTAGATTCAGGAGAAAAGCGGCCTACTACTACTTAATAGCAGGAGTTTCGTATAGAAAAACTTTGATTTCTCACTCAGCACGGTGTGTTTCAGAAGAAGAGATCCCGATCATACTTCAGGAAGTTCATTCTGGGGAATGCGGTAGCCATTCAGGGGCAAAAACCTTAGAGAAAAGGATCCTGCGGCAAGGATATTTCTGGCCAACTATGAGAAAGGATGCTGAAGCATTTGCCAAGTGCTGTGTACAATGTCAGAAATTTGCTCCTCTTCAACATCTGCCCGCTCAATCGCTTAGGTCAATAACTGCACCCTGGACCTTTGCGGTTTGGGGGATGGATCTTGTCGGACCCTTTCCAATGGCTAGCGGCCAGCGCCGCTTTATCATAGTAACGATCGACTACTTCAGTAAGTGGATTGAGGCAAAAGCATTGGCAAAAACTACTACTCAAATTATCAAAAATTTCATCTGGGGAGAAATAGTCTGCCGACACTGAATCCCGCTGGCAATTGTCACTGATAATGGACCGCAGTTCAATAATCCCGAGATGATAAACTTTTGCGATAAAGTTGGAATAGATCTTCGGTTCACCTCAGTACATCATCCAAGGACCAATGGTCAAGTAGAAGGTGCAAACAGGCGAATTCAACAACTCCTGATGAAAAGAGTTTTGAATCAAAAAGGAAATTGGGCAGACCAACTTCCCTCCATCCTTTGGACTCTTCGCACTACCCCATCTTCAGCTAAAGGGGAGACACCATTCAAATTATCTCATGGCTCGGAGGCTGTTGTTCCTGTAGAGTTTGAGGTGGTCACTCCAAGAGTTGTGTATGCAAAAGAGGGAGGAGAAGCATGGGTAGAATACAACGATGAGGCCATCAGGTATAGTCTGGATCTGATCGAAGAGCTTCAGTACGAGGCAACAATCAGGCAGGAAGAAGTTAAGAGGAGGATGGCAAAATATTTTGACAAAAATATCAGGGTAAAACAGTTTGCAGTTGGGGATTTGGTGTTAAAAAAGGTAGATGCTGCGGCCAGATCTGGTAGTGTTGGAAAGCTGAATCCCAACTGGGCAGGGCCTTTTATTATCAAAGAGGTATTAAAGAATGGGGCCTACCGTCTCCAAACCAGCGAAGGAGAAGACATCTCACACACCTGGAGCGGTGACGATCTTAAACGATTTTATCCTTAAAATATCTCTTTCACTCTTTACATTTCTTGATATTAAATGAAAGGCCTTAAACTGACACTTCTCCTTGTCCAAATGGTGCTCTGTATTATTAATATATATGTATATACGTATCTCACTCCTTGAACCTCTGAGATATCGCCAAATTCTGCTCGAACCCCCTCGGATTGTAGTCATAGCGTAAAACCCACCAAGACCATGTGATGCGGGGAGTTTTCGCACACATGTAGTGGTAGCTTGCCAATTCCGCTGCGGTGGTCTTCAGAACTTTGGATCCCGGTCGATATCTGACACACCCCTGCATCAAGGGAGGTCTAGGTGACTGTCAGCTCTATCGTACCCCGAAAGGGATATAGTTACAACTTTGATGATCTTTCTGAGGAAAGCAATGTTCGCCGCCGAGGCCCACCTGCCCAACTGATCATTATAGCCTGTGACCATCGAATACTCTTAGGAACTCTCGAAACGGAGCCTAGTTGGGCCCACAACTGAGTTGATCTCTCTGAGGAAAGCAATGTTCGCCGCCGAGGCCCACCTGCCCAATTGATCAACTCGGCTTGTAACCCTAGGCAAGAGAGCAGATGAGTCGCTTACAGCTCTTATGACCACTTGAGGAAAGCAATGTTCGCCGCCGAGGCCCACCTGCCCACTTGGTCATCTGAGTCTGTACATATTTTTTCTTTTTTCCCTACAACTCTTTTGACCACTTGAGGAAAGCAATGTTCGTCGCCAAGGCCCACCTGCCCATTTGGTCATCTAAGCCTGTAGATTATTCATTTTTCCCCACAGGAAGGCATTCACCTCTTGTGGTTTCTTGTCCAAACCATTCGAGGAAAATATAATCAAAACAGGTGCAGGTGTTCGTCTACCCTAGTTGTGATATTAAGACCGGACGGTCTGAATTTTCAAACCGAGCGGTCTGATTGAATATAAGTTTGGATATTTCTGGATATAATTATATGATTGCCCGAGTTGCACTCTAACCGAGCGGACTTATCTATCTTTTATTGAGTTAGATGTTTCTGGATCTGAAAATATTGCCCGGGTTGGATTCTAACCAGGCGGGTTTATCCATCTTTTATAAGTTGGCTATTTCTGGAGCTAATTATATGATTGCCCGAGTTGCATTCTAACCGGGCGGGTTTTATCTACCTCTCCATTTTATTAAATTAGATATTTCTTGAGCTGCATATATTGCCCGGGTTGTACTCTAACCGGGCGAGTACTATCTCTTTTATAATTAATTAAGCTGGGTATTCTTTATGTGATCACCCGGATTATGCTTCTAACCGATCGGCGGGCTGAGCCTTTTCTTAGTAAAAGTTATCTCTAGATACAGTTGATTACTCGCCAGGGGTTGAATTCAAACCGCTCAAAGTTGTTATTCATTATCTATATCAGCAAGGATAAGGCATCTCTGACTGATAAAAAAAACCGCCCGGTCTGAATTACAGTCGCACGAGTCTATTCATTACGGATCATACCATCAAAAACCGGACATCCCGAGGTTTAAATGAGTAATCGCACGAGTTGTATATAGGCCGTCCGAGATCATCAGTTATTACCAATACTCGGATCAACACAACCGCACGGCTCAATCATAGAGAACGAAAGGTAAAGAAGAAAAAAGAAAGACAAAATAGCAACCACAAGTAAGTAACAATAGATGGACAGTTAGACAGGTAAAATTTCCATTCATTTTTTAGAATATGTGTTAACAAAAATTTAACCGCCCGGCTAACAAAAAAAGACCGGTGATTACACAAAAATCAAATTAAAACAAAGGCATTAGTCTGCCGACTTCTTCTTCTTTTTCTTGACAGGAGAACTCGAGTCCACACCATCAACATCAACGTCGGGCGAATAACCTTCACTTGACATGGAAGAAGAATCCGATGAATCACTACCACTAGACCGCCCGGTCTTACTAGTGGAGCCAGTTGTTCCAGAGGACAAGCTGTCCTCATCATCATCATCGCCGGCATCATCATCCGCGTCGACCTCCTCAGCGGCTCCACCACTTCCATCACCTCCTTGATGAAGTACAATCTCCCTGCCCGCATCGGCTTCAGCCTCCTCGCCCACCTTGGCTTTTCCTTTCTGCCTTCGGTTGATCTCATCAAGTTGGACCTTCAAAGCAGGGAAGAGGTCGGAGAAAGTAGTACCCCCGAATCCTTCGCACAGACCGCCCCGGTCTTCCATAAGACCCAAAGCTTTGTTGATCCCTTGGGCCACATGAGGCAACACCTCATCTTGGAAGGCCGGGTTGGTCATCTCATATTGTTTCTGCAAGAAAGGAAAAATAAATTAGGTCGCTCGGTCTGAACAAAAGAAGCCGCGTCATCATTTGTCAAACTCACCGCCACGACTTCTTGAAGCCGCGCATTCTCTTCTTGAAGCCGGACATTCTCCGCGACCTGCTCCTCGCACTTCTTCTCCAGATATTTCTGGGCAGAAACCAGCCGCCTGTACGACAAGGCCATGAAGTGATTGGCCGCGAACCCCCATGCGCCGGCTTGCGCCGCTAGCCGGGGAAGCTCTTCTTCCGGAGTTTTCTTCAGCTTCTTTAAAGTCTTTCGACCATACATAGCGGCCCCGATGGCTAGTGCATGGCGGTTAATCTTGTCACTTCCCCATGGAGGAAGTGCAGTGGATACCCGGATGCGGCTCCCATCCCTTTGCCAGAGGACAGTTGGGTTGCCCTGCAGGTCGGGCGGGTTTCCGCAGGAACGAAGAAGTTCGTAATCATCAGGAGAAGTCGGGCCCTCTTCCTCTGAGGATGGCGACCTATTTCGCCGCTGCCTTTTTTCTCTTTGGTTCAAAACCGGGCCGGCCGGAGTGACCGGCTTGTTCGCAGGGACAATATGGGCAGCTGCAAGGTAAAATCAGAAGTTCAAATAAAGCAGTCCGCGCGGTCATATGCAAGCGGTCTAGAGGAACTTACTATGCTCGGGGAGGACGTCCTCTAGCTCTGAGAACAGCGGGATGTAATGATTGATGTCCAACCGCTCGTTCTCAAGGAACGTGAAGGTGTCCATCTTGATCTTTCCAACCTGGGGGATCTGGAAAGCCTCTTCTCCCCGAACTTGCGGGTTGGTTTGCAACAGCCCGAAGTTGCCTTCGAGCATTACGAACCGCTCCGACCAGTCCGAGACCTTGTTCGCCAGGTTAACGATCTTCAGTCCGTGGCAGCCAAAGTAGAGGTTCCCCCTGAAAGTTGAAGTCCCCACGTCGGAGACAGCCCGCACCGAGAAAAATTTCCTGAACAGATCAAGGGAAAATCTGGTTCGCTCGAACCGCAGCTATGAAATAAAACTATATATGGAAGCGATGGAGTTCGGTGGAAGCTGGCCGGGTACAACCCCGTAATGGTCGAAAATGGCTATGACTTCAAGTGGCAGCTGAAATTTGAATCCATATTCAAAGTGGTCGACCGGAACGGCTATTTGGTGCGGATTGGAAGAGTTGATCCGCTCATCGCGCAAAGGAAGCCACGCGAGCAGATTACTCCCTGCCATGTGTTTTGCAACGAATTCGTCTAGTTCGCTCTGAGTGAGACGGCACTTTGGATGGTCCGCCGAGTGAAAAGCCAAGGCCGCGTCTGCTCAGACGGCCTTAACCTTAATAGGCCGCTGCGACTTGTTCTTAGATCGCGCCATTTGAAATCGTGAAAATGACTTCGAAAAAGTCCCTACTTATAGATTTTGAGGATCTGTAAATAGTAAAAATATATCGCGGCTATACACTCCAACCGCGCGGCCAACGGCCTGCATGGTCAGATTTATCAGAAAAACAAAAAGAACCAAAGACATTCAAGAAATCAGGAGCAAGCATACATCACAGATCGCGCGACCTGTAATTAGTTCGGATAAAACACAGAAGATCTAAACAGAACACAAACACAGCGGCTAAACAAGAACCCGCACGGGTTATTCAAATAAAAGACATAAAGTAAAAAGAAGCATTGTCTAAACAGAGGCCGAAATCAACAAGCCGCATTCATAATACAAAATTGTTCTAAAAAGCCATTCACGGCTGGCGGTGTTCTGGGGAGACATCCTCTCTATGCAGTCGCGCGACCTGGTCGCTGGTGGTGTTCAGAAGGGAGTAAATCTGGCTGGTATGATAATGGATGTGGTTGATTGTGCTATGAAGCTGCCCGGCATCCCTTTCAATCCGCGTAGCGGCGATCATACGGGGGGTCGCGGTGGCTTCATCAATCATTGGATCAGCCGCGCGAACCGGGGGAGGATTTGAGCCCGCCCCAACAGTTGGGCGGCTAGCAACCTGCATCCCATCATTCATACTTCGCCGGCCCGAAGCGACTTCTCTAGTTAACCGCAGGAATTTATCCTGATAATATCTCGAGTCATCCTCGGACTTGGCAGACGCTCTCTTCTCCTTCTCGAGCTGGGCGGTCAGAGTAGCGACTTGCGCCACCTTAGCTTTCTTCTCGGCCTCCACTGCAGCTCGCGCAGCCTCCGCTGCAGATCACGCGGTCTTAAGCTGAATCTCCAGGCTCTTCTCCCGCTCGGTCCTGGATCTCCTGTCGATCTCCATCTGCGCCTTCAGCGCCTCTTCAGCCTTCTTCCTTTCCATTCGCTCGGCCTCCAGAGCGGTCCGAGTGGCGGCCTCCTAGTCTTCCACCTCCTTCAAACGAGCCCTCAGATTTGCTAGATCCTCCTCGAGATGCTCGAACAGTTGCGACCCTTCTTGCGAAGTCGTCGTACAGGTTGATATCGGGGGAACTAATGGAGGCAGGCTGGCCTCAAGGTCGCCCGGCTTCGCAATCTGATCCTCGCTATCTGCAAGAAGCCGCGCGGTTATAAAAAGCAAGAGCATGCAACGCCATATATATACAAAAATGACATAAATATAAGATCAATGCCTGGGCGCACAGGCCGCTTAGACTGTTCCGGGACCATCCTCCGTCGTTGCTCACGCCAGAGTCTCTCTGTACTCTGCCTAGCGGAAGAGGACCAGGCCGCTAAAAGAAAAAAGCTCGGCGACGGGTTCAGTAATTTATTGCGACGAGGCCGCGGAATGAAGAAGCGGATAGCTTTATAATCCGTGGGGCGCTTACCTGGCGCAAAAGGATCAGGCCGCAGCGGCTTGTTTAAAGCCCGTTCTGCCCCTTCCTTCTTCACCATCATTATCTCCTCCCCGGTCATCACCGGGGGAACCTCCGCCCGCACTTTCAACACTTCTCCGAGTTCCCTCGCTTTCTCTTCGACCTCCAAGGCGGTCCGGGCAGCAGCTTCTCGCTCTTCGGCCTCCGTCTGAGCGGTCTCCTCAGGCTGGGCTGTGTTATCTGTAACAAGGGCAGTTCGCTTTGAAGCCATCGGGCTGTCAAGAAGCTTATCTCGCCCCATCAGCTCATCCATATCCTGAAAGATCCCATTAAGTGATAAGCTACTTGCCGAGTCCGGAAACAGGCCTCCCGATTTCGCATCAGGGGTAGCCGGCGAGTCATTTACCTTAGCAGATGGGGGAGTCGCTAGGTCGAGCTCCTCTTTTAGTCGCGGATTGGTCTGGAGGCGGGACTCGGCCGGTTTCTTAAAATCCGCCCTTTCCTTGGAGGCCAGCCTCTTCACCTTCTTGGTTATTCGGTCGGTCACTGACCCGGACTTTTTTCTCTTCTTCTCTTTCTTACCCGGAGCTGGACTAACTTCTTTGGAGGGGCTGGGATAGTCGTCCACGGATAGAGGGGTACTCAGTTCGCCCGGCCTCGGAGAGTTAACCGCCTCCTCCCCCAAATTTTTAACTAACAAGTGAGGATTTCCGGATGGAGTGATTTCCATGCCAAACGAGTCGGACCCGCCGACTTTCTTTAAAGGGCTGTCGGAGTCAATTTTTCTAGAAGGGGCAGCCTCCCCTTTGCTCAGCGGGCTGACGGCCTGTTGGCCAAGGTCTTTGAGAGGAATCAGCGAATCGCTAGGGGGAGGCCCCGAATGCTCTGCTGCAGGCTCTGCAGGAGTCTTGGAGATTGTTGAGTCCACATCGGCCTTGAAACTATCCACCGCGGTTTTCTCAGACCGCTCCCTCTTTTTCCGGTCTTTCCGGTTCTGCTTTTCCTTGTCCTTCCTCGATTTCTCCATTGATTCGCGCCTCTTGCCTTCCTCCTTCTTCTGATCGCCGGCAGGGACCACGCGGTCTAACATGGTGTCTAGGAAGTCCATCGTTGAAGAGTTATCGGTCTTAAAAACTCTAACCGCAAATAGCGAGTAATATCCTGTGATTTCAGAAAAAACTCTGCAGAATGAGTTCTCTGGCTCTCTTATAGAATTCAGGGCAAGTCGGAAGCGGTCTCCCGGCTAAAGCTAATATTTTCAAAATTTTCTTGGGATTTGAAAATATGCGGGGATTATGTTTACCCGGAAAACCGCTTCTCGGGTCGGATCATTCTCGGATCGGACGAACTGCAGGGTCAGGCCGCTGGTTTCCAGGATCAGTGGCTCTCAGTTCAGGGTAAAGCAGGCCGGGTGGTCTGATGTCATTTCGGACCGCCCCCAAGATTGAAGGTAGTCAAGAGCCAAGGCAATAAGGCTATCCGCGGTCTCAGGTAGGAGACCATCCGGGTTGAGACATAGAAACTCAAGGTTTAAGCCCGGGAAACAAGCCGCAGTCTCAGATCGGAGACCATCCAGGTCGCATCATGAAGATCAGCCAAGCTATGTCCAGAAGGCGGACCGCGGTCTCAAGCCGGAGACCGCTCGATCCGTATCATTGACATGGTCACGGTATCTTCAGCCTCAGGTCAGACGGGTCGGGAGGGCAAGTCGTGATGAGTCCTGATCATATACACTTTTATGGACTCATCTGGGCCGTTTTTCTAGTCATTCCACTGCACTTTAGCCTGTTTTAGCTTATATTTGTTATTCCTTGCTATGTGCACTTCTAGGCCCGTTTTGGTGTTATTTCTTGTTTATCTTCATCATTAGCTTTCATGTATTGTTAAGTGCCACCTTCAGTGGCTAGATTGGTGGTTGTGCTGGAATGGGAGTCGTGCAGGTGTTCCCGGTGCAATTCTGCACAGGAACACTGCGCACGATCACCGGTTCTATTGCGCACGACCACTGGTCGTGCGCCACTGATCGTGTGCACTTAACCCTTTTTCACGAGTTCTGTTTGGTGCAGTGCGCACGACCACCAACGCCAGTGCGCACGACCACCGGTTGTGCGCCACTGCTCGTGCGCACTTACCATTTAATTTCCGAGTTCTGTTTGCTGTAGTGCGCACGACCATCAACTCCAGTGCGCACGACCACCGGTCGTGCGCCACTGGTCGTGCGAACATGTTATTTCATAATTTCTGTCTTTGCAGGTTCCATCCAGGCAGAGCGCACGATCATCGAATTCTAGTGCGCACGACCACTGGTCGTGCGCCACTGACCGTGCGCACTGTTTAATTCCAGCGCCTATAAATTCCCTGCTCGCGATTTAGGTCAGGACCGCCCGCCGTATTCCGCCGTTTTCGGCTCCAGTTCGTCCGACTTCGCCCCTCCATCGCCGCCCACCATCTAGAGGTGCTCTGGGCTTGTTCTTCACGCCAATCTTGAGCCGGAGTGTCCTCTCGGCCTCCTCCTTCATCCAAGAGCTCCAAAGGAAGATCTAGCTGCCATCTCCATCGAGCAAGAGGAAGTTTGCAACCTCTACCGGATCGTGACACGAAGAAGACGGGTCCATTGGAGAGTCGTGACAGCTCTCTCTACCCCGGACGTAGTTGCGGACCGAGCTTGGACGCGGATTGACAACCCGGCGATTCCAACCGTGAATCTACAATGAGACTTCGGATTCGGTCGATTTCTTGCCTTGTTCTCCTCTTATTGATTGTTGTAATAGTTAGATCTTTTGTATTTTGATGAAGAACACTATAGACCTTGCTATTTAAAGTTATTTCATGTCTATGTGAAATACCCTTTTTTGTTTATTTGTGTGCTTGAGGTGCGCCCCATTCCATCCTCCGTCCCGCCGTCACGTCCGGTGCCGCACTAGCAATTGCTAGTGGCGTGCTTGTCGAAGAGGTGCTTGCGACCCTCATTCCGTTAGCCTACTCGCCCATCCGCCTACCGAAGCGTGGCATTGCGGCCCGTGTATTCCATCCCGCCTAACGAAGCAGTGCGCTCAAGGCCTGCACAGTTCGATTCCGCTTGCCTACTCGTCCATCCGCCCTTTCGACGCAGCGCGCTCAAGGCCTGCATAGTCTCCATCCCGCCAAGCGAAGCATTGCATAGCGGCATTGCATAGGAGTAGTTGATAGCTTTTATTTTATTTTCCAAAAGCCAACCCAACTCCCCCGCATTCCATCCGATTTAAGGACTTCAATCTCAAGTCCTTCCTCGAAACCTAACTCCACCTTACTGTGTTCCTCAAGAGACCGACACTCGGGGATTTTCCCCATTATTATTACTTGCGCGACCGGTGCACTTGCCGAAATCATCGCATCAAGCCGCCAAGCCGCGCGGCTTCTTTCTTTTTCTTCTTTGTGAATCCCGTCACCGCCTGCCCGTTTCTCCTGTACCCGGGCAGGTGGTTATTCTATCTCTGCCCATTCGGGCAGGCCCCCGAGCCTATAAATAGGGGGCGGCACTGTTCACAAGACACGCACACTCGAATCCAGGAGCTCGCTTGTTTGAGCTGCGGTCTCGAGTTTCCCGTCTTGCGGACTGTCTGACCGGCCGTCTTCTCTTTTCCTACATTTATAATCGCTGTAACCGCCTCATTTTAATCAAAGGAAAGCCCGTCGCAGGAGTGGCATTTGCCGCGGCGGGCGAAGTCCGGCCTCGACCGCTGCTAGCGGTCCGAATTCTCTAACCAAATAGTAACTGATAATCCGCAACCCTCGATTTCCTTCGGAGGCGCACTTTTGAATCGAACATTCGGCTCCATGAGGAATGCTAACAATGGAGATGGTTAAAGAAAGCTTACTCAATGAAGAAGCCAGAAGAAAAGAAAAAGGAGAGTCATCTTCTGAAGTACTCATTTTTGAAAAACCTGAGAGACGTGGTAGAAGCAAAAGCCGGCAACCCCATGGACAAAAGAAGAAGGATCATTCCAGGGGGGAGAACTCAGAACAGAAAAGAAATTAAATGTTTTTTCTGTAATAAGATGGGACATATGAAGCGTGAATGCAGAGCTTGGAAAAGGGAGCAAAGTGAAGGAAATAAAGAGGGAGAGACGAATACCGCCGTTGATGATCAGGTCACTATCATATGGGATGAAGCTGCCTGTGTTAATCTAGTAAACCAGGAATGCGATTGGGTGATCGATTCGGGTGCATCATTTCATGTTACCCCTCATGCTGATTTCTTTACCTCCTACTCTGCGGGAAACTTCGGCAATGTCAAAATGGGCAATCATGGCTTGGCAAAAGTTGTGGGAATTGGAGATATGTGCTTGGAGACTAATGTTGGGAGCATGTTAGTCCTCAAAAATGTTAGGCATGTCCCGTACATCCGCCTAAATTTGATCTCTACGGGAAAACTTGAAGACGAGGGTTTTGGTGGTCATTTCGGTGGAGGAAGCTGGAAGATTACTAGAGGTTCTCTAGATGTTGCGAGAGGAAAGAAGATTAGTTCATTATATGTCATGCAAGCAAGGCTTCACAAAGGAGAGATAAACACAATTCAGAAGGTTGTGGACGCTGATCTATGGCACAAGCGGCTTGGTCATTTCGGTGAGAAAGGACTACAAACTCTTGCAAGAAAGAAATTCATATCGTCTCTGCAAGACACCTCTCTCAAAACTTGTGATGATTGCTTGGCGGGAAAGACACATAGAGTTTCCTTTCATTCCCTCCCTCCATCATGGAAATCTGATATCCTCGATTTGGTCCATACTGACGTATGTTCTATGCAAGTGAATTCTCTTGGTGGTGTATCGTATTTCGTCACCTTTATTGATGATCACTCAAGAAAGGTTCGGGCCATCGCGCTGAAAACCAAAGACCAAGTGTTGGATGTTTTTAAGGAGTTTCATGTAAAAGTTGAAAGAGAAACGGGGAAGCGCTTGAAAGCTGTTCGAGCAGATAATGGTGGTGAGTATAGAGGACCGTTTGAGATGTATTGCAAACTCCATGGCATCAGACTTGAGAAAACTCCAGCAAAGACGCCTCAGCATAACGGCTTAGCTGAGAGAATGAATAGAACGATCGAGGAGAAGATCAGGTGCATGCTTTCACATGCAAAACTCGCTATGCCTTTTTGGGGGAAGCGATGAGGATTGCAATAGATTTGATAAATCTTTCGCCTGCAACCGCATTGAAGAATGATGTGCCAAATAGAGTTTGGACCGGGAAAGAGGTATCATATAATCATCTAAAAGTTTTCGGTTGTAGAGCTTTTGTTCATATTGCTAAAGATGAAAGAGCAAAGCTTGACGACAAGGCAAAACCATGCATCTTTATGGGATACGGTCATGAAGAGTTCGGCTACAGGCTCTGGGACCCGGTGAACAAAAAGATTGTCAGAAGTAGAGACGTTGTGTTTCTTAAAGATCAATTGTTTGATAAGTGCGACAAGATTGATGTTCTTAATTCTCTTATAGAATTTCCTATCAATTCGGATCAAATTCCTCAACCTTTAGAGGTATATGATCATGGGGGAGATGATCAAGAAAATGGTGAGTGCCGTGATGATGGAGAAGAAGATCGATTGGTGGAGGAAGCAGAGCCAACTTATCAAGCTGATCAACAAGCACCGGCGATTGACGTTCAGGTGAGGAGATCCACTCGAGAGCGTAGCCGCACTAGACGCTTCAATACTAATGAGTATGTGATGCTTTATGATGGGGGAGAGCCAGAAACTTACCAAGAAGCCACTGAACATGAGAAGAAGCAAGAGTGGCCAAAGCCATGCAAGAAGAGATGAACTCCTTGCATGAGAATCACACTTATGACTTGATGAAGTTGCCAAAAGGCAAGAGAGCTCTCAAGAACAAGTGGGTTTATCGATTGAAGACAGAGGGTGATGGTTCACAACAACGTTTTAAGGCGAGATTGGTTGTGAAAGGGTTCAACCAGAAGAAGGGCGTTGACTTTGAAGAAATATTCTCTCCAGTGGTGAGGATGTCATCCATTACAGTTGTCCTTGGATTAGCGGCTCGCTTGAATCTAGAGGTGGAACAACTTGATGTGAAAACTGCGTTCCTTCATGGTGACTTGGAAGAAGAAATATACATGGAGCAACCAGATGGCTTCAAAGTCAAAGGCAAGGAGCAACTTGTGTGCAAGTTGAAGAAGAGTTTGTACGGGCTTAAGCAAGCTCCAAGGTTGTGGTACAAGAAGTTCGACTCATTCATGATGAGTCAAGAGTACACAAGAACATCGTGCGACCATTGTGTTTATGTGAAACAACACTCAAATGATGATTTCATTATTCTTCTTATTTATGTCGATGACATGTTAGTCATTGGTCATGATGCCAACAAAATTGAAGATTTGAAGACGCAATTGAGCAAGTCTTTTGCAATGAAAGACTTTGGAGCGGCAAAACAAATCCTTGGCATGAAGATCACTCATGATAGAAGGAACGGGTTGTTGTGGTTATCCCAAGAATGCTATATTGAGAAGGTTCTTGGAAGGTTCAACATGAGTAATGCTAAGGCGGTTAGCTCTCCACTTGCGGGTCATTTCATGCTTAGTGTTAAGCAATGCCCCACTAGCAAGGGAGAACAAGAAGAGATGAGTAAAGTTCCTTATGCATCTGTCATTGGTAGTTTGATGTACGCCATGGTGTGCACAAGGCCAGATATCGCTCACGCAATTGGAGTTAGACGATATCTATCAAATCCTGGAAAGGAGCACTGGGAAGCAGTGAATTGGATATTATGATATCTAAGAGGTACTTCCAGAGTATGTCTATGCTTCGGAAAGGAGGAGCTTATTCTAGATGGATACACTGGTTCTGACATGGCGGGTGATGCTGATTCGAGGAAATCTGTCTCAGGTTTTATGATGACATATGCCGGAGTGGCTGTGTCATGACAGTCCAAGTTACAAAAGTGGGTCGCTCTATCCACCACAGAAGTGGAATATATTGCTATAACAGAGGGTTGTAAAGAAGCTTTGTGGATGAAGAAATTTCTTAAATAATTGGGGATGCAGCAAGAACAATGCGTCGTCTATAGTGACAGTCAAAGCGCCATCCATCTCTCGAAGAATTCCACATTTCATTCAAGATCCAAGCACATTGATATTCGGTATCATTGGATTCGAGACGTGCTTGAAGAAAAACAAGTGTGCTTGGAGAAAGTTCACACAAATGAGAATGGCTCAGATATGTTGACAAAGAACTTACCAAAATGGAAGCTTGAAGTGTGTATGCTGAAGGCGGGTTTAGTCAAGCCCACATATTGATGTGGAGGGGGAGTTTGTTGGGTCCACATCAATTAATTGTGGGACTCACAAATTCAGGTTTTTGGAAACCCACCAATTAATTGTCTGTGCAGTTTTTTTTTTTGAAACTGCATTTACTTGGTTATTAATTGGTGGAGGCAATCAATCCTTTTTCTTTGGAATAGGAAGGGGCTGTTATGCATATCATTAAGGGCAGAACAAATGTTGCTTTGACAGCAAGGTCTCGGCAGTTTTGGGAAGGAGCACTCGACTGGAATCAATGGACATCCATAACCGATGCATTGATTACGACCTTCAATGGATAGCCATAACCTTCTCTGGATGGCCGTTTTCAACAAGATCGAAGAGGATAAATGGTGGTTTGTTGCTGCTGTCTTGGAGTAGAGAGAATTAATATATATATGATTTAGAGGATTCCCTCTGCACACATTGAAGGACGAGTGGTTGTTTTGGCGAGGAAGAAACTTCGAGAGGATCATTGGAGATTCGTCGTCGTTTGGGTAATATCTTCTTAATTTCTCTCGTGTAATCTCTTGCTCAAAAAGTCTTTGAGCAAGAACGAATTTTGTTCTCCTCTTGTTGTGTTTGTGCACTCGTGATTTACCTCGTGAAGGGAGTTTGCGTTGTAACCTCTAATCCGCGATTAGAGAAGACCCTTTTTGTGATCCCATTATTGGATAGTGGATGGTTAAGTGGCTTACGAGTCCCGTGGTTTTTTACTCTCAGTTGGGAGAGAGTTTTCCACGCTAAAAACTTGTTTGTTACTATTATTATTTTTCTTTTCTTTCATGTGCAGATGAATTGTTTTTCCCTACAACATATGAGTACTCCAAATGAGTGTAACAAAATATACAAGTATATAAGTATATACATAAAAATATTATTTGGTCTAGCTCCCTCTCTCTCTCTCCCTTTCTCTCTCTTCCTATTCGTCGCAATATCTCTCACTTTCTCTCTCTTCCTCTTCACTATACTATCTCGCCCTCTCTCCTCTCTTTCTTTCTCTCTCTCTCTCTCGCCCTCTCTCTCTCTCTCTCTCTCTCTCTCTCTCTCTCTCTCTCTCTCCCCGCCGCCCTCTCTCCCTCTCTCTCTCTCTCCGCCGCCCTCTCTCCCTGCTCTCTCTCTCTCCTAATATAATAGGCCGCCATCCCTGCCTCTCTCTCTCTCTCCCCCTCAGCAGCTATAGGTATAGGACATCTAGAGTTTTTTAGTTTTTTAATATAAAAATATTAGATGGTTGATGAAATATGAAGCAATAACTGATGGTCACGATCTCTTCAATGAATTTAAATTTCAAGAATTTCATATTTCTTTATATGGTATATATATATATATATGTATATATATATGTATGTATATGTATATATATGTGTATATATATATATATATATATATATATGTATATATATATATATGTATATCTATATATATATATATATATATATATGTATATATATATGTGTATATATATAAGTACTTATTTAATAGATATTATTATTATTTATATTTTATAGTATTATTTATGATGCAAAAAGTAACCAAACCATTTTTAACAAACAAAGCAGCGTCCACAACGATTCGATCGCCGCTAAAACTTCAGAAAACTCGAACTCAAAAATTCAAGGCGATGTCGAATCGACACAGATTTTACTTATTTTCAACATCCGGAAAATTATTTAATTATCTTTAAATTTGGTTTAAGTTTTGGGTCGTTACATACCATCCGTTATTTTATTTTATGATATGTTAGCATTATATGTTTAAATCACCTATATGTACTATATTATATCTTTATTATATAAACCAATATGCATATCTCAAGCACACCAAAAATTAGATCTGGACCGTCCGATCAAGCATCCTCTAAAACTGACCGTTGGATTCAAAGTATCAGGTCTGTCTATAGCCAATCCTCCAAAAAAACACGGTTTCAATACCAGGAAATCCCGATGCCCTGAACAGTGCGAAATGTTTGCCTTCGCCGGCGGCGGCGGAGCAGCCGGCGGCCTGCCCGGCCCCCGCCGGTGGGCTCGCCGGCCGCCGGCGAACCCGCCGGGAGTTGTCCGGCGGCAAGCGGGCAGGGCCACCGCCGGCGGTGGCCCTGTCGGTGAGCCCTAAAACTGGGGCTCACGGGCAGGGCCGCCGCCGGCGGTGGCGCTGGCCGCTCGCCGCCGGACAACTCTCGGTGGGTTCGCCGGCGGCCGGCGAACCCACCGGTGGGGGCCGGGCAGGCCGGCGGCGGCTCCGCCGTCGGCGGCAAAGCCCAAGGTTGGCAGGCGGAAGCGAACGGGCGGGGGGAGAGATTTCACGTGTTTTTATTTTATTTTATTTTTTATTTTATAATTGAATAAGTAATTAAATAAATATTAAAAAATCTATTAAACAAAATTTTAAATAATTTTAAATTTTAAAATTATAAATAACCGTCGGGGCGATCGAAGCCCGCCGGGGGCGGGAGAAGCTCGCTTGAATGCTAAGCGGGCGAAGCCCGCAGCGACGTATCGAGAACCGGCGAAATAATTAAATTTAGAAAATCCTAAAATTTTAAAGGTTCAAACTTTAAATTTTATTAAGAAATTTATTTAATTAGTTATTAAAATAGAAAATAAATAATAGGAATAAATAATAATAAAAATTGGTGTGCATTGCTCGCGGCCGGATAACCCCCGGCGGGTTCGCCGAGGGGGTGCGAGCGAAATAATTAAATTTATAAAACCCTAAAATTTTAAAGGTTTCAAATTTTAAATTTATTATGAAATTTATTTAATTAGTTATTAAAATAGAAAATAAATAAATAGGAATAAATAAATAAATAAAATTGTGTGCATTGCTCGCGGCCGGACAACCCCCGGCGGGTTCGCCGGGGGGATGGGGGCGAGCGAAGCCCGCCTAGGAGGCGGGCGAAGCTGCCTTGAATGCCAAGTGGGCGAAGCCCGCTTGGTTACGGACGAAGCCCGCAGCGACGTATCGAGAACGGGCGTAGCCCGTAGCTAGTATCATTAAATTGATTAATTAGACTTATTATATAATTCTTTTTAAGTTGTTATTCTAATAATTAAATTTGTTAGTCATTTCATTCTATGACATTTATATTTCATATTGCTAAAAAATTCAACAGATTTATTAGTTGATCATTTTTAATATTTTAACCTTACTCTATTGAGCATGAAAACTTATAATTAATCAAAGATATATTTAACTCTTAAATATTTTTTATTTGCTATAAGACTTAGTGTTTTTTAATATAATTTCTATGTAATATTATTATATTTTACAACTGTTAATATTTGTAGTGTGTTACTACTATTTTATTTTGATCACTTTAAATTTATTTTGCGATATACATGGCTAATTGTCCGTTTACTTATTATATTAAATTTTAACTTTTAGAACATATAATTATACTTTTTATGTATAAAAATAAAAGTTTTATTTATTTATAATTGTTGCGGCTTCTCAACGCCCTCGGTAGACCGGTTTCAATTCGGTCCGTCTTAGCCCGGGCGGCCGAGTGCGCACACAGTCAGAATGTTGCAGAGAGAAAATGCTGAAAATGGTACACACAGATCTTTAGCGTGGAAAACCTTCCAAAGGGTGAAAAACCACGTGGCCGGGACGGTGCTGGCCGAAATCCACTATGTTGTGCTGTTACAGGGCTTTCTTGGAGAATGCGAGGGCGACAGGCAGCGCCTCATTACAATTGTGAGAGAGAGAGAGAGAGAGAGAAAGAACTCCGTGGGTGACAGGCCATCACTTAGGAGTTGATTGTCTTGCTGTGCGTCTGGTGCGGCTGCGCACTTGCTGGGCGAGCACTTCACTGAGCGCCTTGACTTTGCTGCTCTGGTTCGGGGTGCTCGTCTTGAACGGCGTAGCACTGCTTCCTCGGTAAGAGGCTCTCGCAGGAAGAACCTGTCAGTTAGTAAAAAGGGATGGCGGAGTGTAGAGAGAGAAACTCTGAGGGAAGGAGGAAATGAAGAGAGAGAGAGAGTCTGGGAGAGAAATGAGAGATCGGATCCAAATGAAGACCCTTGAGGGTCTATTTATAGGCTTGGGAAGTGGAAGTTACGGTGGTTACGGTGGTTATCGCGGATAACCACCAAATGGAGGGCCGAGATCGTTGGCGACGATCGAAGGGTCGCGATCGCGCGAGACGATCGGAGGGCCGCGGGGGCCTTGGAGAGATCCAACGGTGGAGAATGAAGGGCGGCGACGGCGGTGGCCGGCCATGGCCGCCGGCCATGAAGGGGGCGGCCGGCGGTCGGCCGGCCGGCGGCGGCCGGCCGGAGGATGGCGGCGGTCGGCCGTCGGCGGTTGGCTGTGGTTGCGATCCCGCGCGGGGCGGTTGGGATCCCGCGCGAGGTGGTTTGGATCGGTGTGTGGTGGTTTGGAGCCGCCGCGCGGGAGTGGGATCCGGTGTGCGAAGGTGGAATTCGGTGTGCGGCGGTTTTCGGGATCCGGTGTGCGAAGGTGGGATTCGGTGTGCGGGAATGGGATCCGGTGTGCGGTGGTTATCATTTTTTCAATAAATAGGGGGAACCCATCAATAATATATGAAAATCCGATATCTTAAATTATCCCGACATTTCTCTAACTTTCGATGTCTGACATTTAAAAATTCAGTTTGATGTGTCGCCGACGTATGATATTACAATTTTGAATCAATAACTTGCTTCCTTATTAGAAATCTTGCTTAATTGTGATTATTGTGTTTAAATTTTTAACATTCATTTATTGTAAGTTAGTTGTTGAATTATTGTCTAGTTCATATGTGCATCTATATTAGTGTCCAAGTGTTCCGTTAGAACCTACCATGCATTCATTTGGTATTAGAGCCCACGATTTGGGCCACTTGCACACATATGGAGGTAGTAAAATATTTTTCTCTTTACTTGTTTTTCTTTGTACAAAAATGTTTTTCTTTTCTATATTTTGGTGGCCAATTCGAGTGACACTAATGGCCAATTGACTAGTGCGCACACAGACATCCCCACGTCCTTTCAAAAAATTCATGGTCACGAGATTTGAACAAAAATTCAATAGAATTTGAAGTTTGATGACTTATAACCAATTATGGGCACTCACAACTCGGGTCGACAATCTAGATCCCATAGGAGCACATATCACATCTCACATTGTGCCCAAGGGCATGCACATATTCATCTTGAAGTGGGTCGAGGCTTAGAAAGGACATACGTTTATCACATTACAAATCAT
Source organism: Dactylorhiza incarnata (assembly GCA_033032865.1). Lineage (NCBI taxonomy): Eukaryota > Viridiplantae > Streptophyta > Magnoliopsida > Asparagales > Orchidaceae > Dactylorhiza > Dactylorhiza incarnata. Next base: position 574,950 of record JAWHQI010000477.1, read on the forward strand.
ACTACACAACTACAATTTCCTCCGGCACGTAGAGATCTCGACTTTACGAATGTCGTCAACTCATCATGATTACGTTATTTCCTTATCTCTACCCCCCCCCCCCCCCCCCCCTCAGGATGAGCATGCCCAACCACACAGTTTCCTTATTAGAGAGATTGTGTTGCCTCACACAGTTTCCTTATTAGAGAGATTGTGTTGCCTCTCTAGTACGATTTGACTATGATATAGTCGACCTTGATGACATCGCCGCAGTGTCCGCATTGATGCACTTCTTTTGATGGCTTAAACAAAAATATCTTCCTGCTTCATACAAGAATTAGCTCATGGACTAGTTCTCTGCTTTACGACAAGACACTCTTTTTGTAGTTGAATATATGACGTTCCTCGACGAGATAATTCTTAGGCACATCATCAGAGAGGAGTCCATCACGACCACATCTCGTTCCTGAGCTGAATTGCGTCATGACATTCGTAGGGAGCTCATTTCACATTATTTAAAAACTTTTGAGTAGATATGTTGGCCCGCCATTGAGTACAGACATTATTTGCGGATCAGTGGTCCGAGACGAGGGAATACAAAACCCCAGAGTTCGATATTTAAGAGAGCACCCCCAAATGGGACCCGGAACACTAAAGAGAAAGCAAGGGGACCCCAGACCTGGGAGGATTCAATGTTTCATTGTCAGGGTAGAGGACATGTAGTAGGCTAGCGCCCTGCGTGAAATTCTACTTATAAATGAGGATCCTGGTCTCAGTACCAACATAACGGAGGCTCTTACAGCCGAGGTGATAATAGCTACAACGAAGGAATGTTGAGAGAACGATCAGATAAAACACTAGAGATAGGAGTAGTTAGGTGTCTTCTCCATACTCCCATTATAGATGAAGACCGGAGGTGTACTGCTATTTTTTACACTTATTTTTCGAGCGTGAGAGGGGCTTGCGAGTCTACTATTGATAGTGATAGTTGTGTAAATATTATTGCTCAGAAGGGGCCCAAAAGTAAAATTGGAACCACATCCGCACTCTTATCGAGTCATTCTGATTGAGAAGACTGTGATCCATGTCACCTGGACAGACCTAGTGCCGATCATTCTTGCATCATTTGCGGATAGAGTATGGTTACATCATTCTCATGGACATTTGCACATGTACTCTTGTGGAGTCTCTGACTTTGCGATCACGACATGGCGTGTTATGGGACATCCAACACATGCGTATTTTTTGTTAAAGGCCGCAAGGTTACATTATCCCCAAATCAACCCTATGATTCTCTACGGGGAGGGTAGAGCCATCAATTAGCACAAGTATTATAAAGCCCATCGACATCATACGACATAGAGACTTCACGAGTGACGAGATACTACAATAAAATACTCTTTTTGTAAGGACCGAATTTGTTACAAAAAGTCTTTAAAATCGTTACAAAAACCATGCATGCTCGCCACACATGTCCATATATATTAGTATTCTTAAGACTATTGACTCATGTTTAGTCAGGTTCTTTTGGGCCGGTGGCGTGGGGAGAAGATGCTTTCATTGGATCAGGTATAAAAGTCTATGCTGATCCCATACATGCGGGGGTCTTGGGATTCAAAGAATGCCAGATATATATTATCGAGAGCGTACATTGAGATGGATGGTTACACATGCGATATGTGTATGATGATCCAATTGTCATCTCGAAGCCGATGTTGCCAATGAAAATATTGAAGATTAAATAACACAACTTTCACCAAAATTACTTATCAAACTTCTGTGTACTTCAGATACTCTTTCTATTACAAATGTGTATCCCACGACCAAAGAGACCATCAAAATCCTACAAGTCCCTTTCCAAAAGCTCAGAAAAATAGATGACTTTCCCTAATTTAATTAGCTTTCTTACTTTTATACATGAAAGAAGATATTTTATATATACCACTTCCTTATTTAGTTCACACATTCAATAAGAAGTAAGTCCTTGGAGAAATGTGCTCCCTGGAGAAAATGCGCCCCGATGCAAAATGCGCGCTTGCGTGAAAACACGCTCTCAAGCGAACAAACACACATGTACGAAAACAATCGTCCGCTCGAAAAATGCACGTGCATGCAAAAATGCTTGATTATATGAAAAAGCGGATGGGGAAGGTAAGAATTCGCAATATTGTTTTTAGGTCAAAGTCATGGGTTTGGCCTCAGAAGCCAATAATTGCATCAATTCTATCGCATAGAATGCCAATTCCAGAAAGCAAAGATATATCCACACGCTATTATATACGATATATATTTTTTTATTCTGAATTTATATTAAAGAGTAATGTCATGTATTCATTCACTTTAGATTTAATATATTTATCGTAATAAAACTTTCGTTATAAAAATTACTAATAGTTAGGAAATTTTAGTTGTTACAAATACTTTCAAGGTTTATTACAATTGCTACTTATTGTGAGGACATTTTAATATTTGTAACATAAAATTAGTCTTGTTACAAATACTTGCACTTATAGTAATAAATATTTAGTTATTGTAACAAATATAAAATATTTTTTACAAAAAAGTAATCTTTTGTAACGATTGCAAAATTTCATTACTAAATGTAGCTGTTAGTAATAAATTTTGTCTTTGTTATAATTTGGTCCTTACTAAAGGTGCATTTTGTTGGAGTGAGAGAAAGAGAGTCATGACATTTTCAACACTTATTTAGTGGTTTCCTTGTACATTGTTGAAGTTGCAGTAGATTTGTTGTTGTCCATCTTGTTGTTCGTCGTCTTTTAGATGTGTTTACTGACATTATGCCATACCCCAAACAACCAAACCCACTCGATGCTTAAATCGAAAATCCCCTCTACTAACTGCCACTTCCCCATTCCACACTCATCCACAATCAATTCCCCACTCCATACATGCGTCTAAGCCCCACCAACAGTTTCCCTCTTTCCCACATTCCCCCTTCCCTAGTTGAAACTCCTAGGCCCCAATTCCCCTCCCCCCACATTACCGACCAGCCCATGGATGCCCAATTTTTGTCCAGAATTGTAAATCTGAACCAAACCTGCTACCGGAATTCAATTACAAAGCCCGTCTCTACGGATTTGTGTTATCAAAAAATCAAAGTCAACACAATACTTAATGTAGGGACAATGTATTTCAGGATGGTCTTATTCAAAATTTATCAATCACTATTGGCGTGTATGATTTAGGATTAAGATTTTCTAATTAATAAAATCAAGAACACAACAAAATATAACATGAACGAATGGTATACCACTTAAGTGCGAAAATTAATGTATACCATTCTTCGAGTTCAGTTCATGCTTCAAATCTTGATTTGTACTTTCTTTTGAAGTTTGCAGCATTATACGGTCCCGCTATCATGCACAAAAATAATGATTTGGTCTCTACAATTTGAAAACCAAATCTGAAATAAATAGCGAGGAATGTATTGCGATATTTCTAGATCCGACTTAGAATATGGAATTCGTATATTTAAAAAGCTCTAGAACATAAACGTTGTATATATAATCAAGAAATTAATAAAACTATTAGGGCTCGTTCGTTTGGATGGAATTGAAATTAGATATTGAAATTGAGATCAATTTTAATACTTATTGGAATTAGAATTGGTCTAATTCCAATTATAGTGTTCGCCCAATAAACAGAATTGGAGAATATTGTTGAATTGATCAATTTTGTTGTTCGCTTGCTAGATAAAATTCAATCTAAAAATTATTATTTTTATCATTAGCGGCGAAAAATCAAATATTATATCACATACATTGTGAAAAATATAACATTCACTCACATATATTATAAAGAACCTAACATTTTATCACATATATTGACATTAATTATAACATAATGCATTCAATAATAATCTAAAATTTTCGACTAGCCAAAAAATTGATAGTTATCGAAAAATGCGCGTTTGGGCGAAAATCATGCCTCAGGGCGAAAAATGTGCGCCCGTGTGGAAAAAACACTCCTGGGCAAAAAACACGTGCCCATGAAAAAAAATGTACCCTAGAGAAAAAAAATGCGCTCGGGCAAAAAAGCGCGTGCCCGGGCGAAAAAATGACGACCGAGCAAAAAATGTGCGACATAGCAAAAAATCCAAGCCCGAATGAAAACGTGCTCGCCTAAGCGAAAAGCATGCACGAGCGAAAAGCGTGCACTGGTGAAAAAATATGTGCGCGCACGGGCGAACTACTGCACGTCCGGGCGAACTACTGCACGCCCGAGAGAATTAGTGCGCGCCCGAGCGAAAAAAGCACGCCCAGGCAAAAAACACTACCCCTGGCGAAACCTGCGCGCTCGGGCAAAAAACGGGCGCACATACGATTAACTTGAGCCCTGACGAATAATGCTCTCCCGACATAAAACGAGCGTCAGGGCGAAAAACGCGCGCCCATGCGAAAAAATGCCTCTTGGGAAAAAACTGCGTTCATATGCGAAATACGCGCGCTCATCCGAAAAATGTGCGACCATGCGAAAATGCACATGCTCGGGCAAAAATGCGCGCCCGAGTGAAAAAAGGGTGTCAGGCGAAAAATGATTGCCTAGGCAAAAACACGTGCTTGTGGGAAAAATGCTCGCCTATGCGAAAAACGCGCTCTTGTGCCTAAAATGCGCGCCCGAGCGGAAATTACGCGCATGTGCGAAGTACGTGCGCCGGGGCAAAAAATGTGTTTCGTGGCGAAAAAGTGTGTGCCCGGGCGGAAAAGTGAGTGCTCGGGTAATAAAAACGTGCGCCCGTGCGATAAATGCTTGCCTAGGCAAAAAAACACGACCCGGGAAAAAACGCTCCCCGATCGGAATTATCATAAACCCTAGAGTTACCCTTGTTCATCTGTATATGACATGGAAGTTTTTCTAGGCTTTAATAGGAGAGTCTATGGAGTTACTAAATAATATAATGGGGCCAATAAATTCCCATTGACTCCAAAATAAATATCACCAAATAAAATTAAATCTTACAAATTAATTAGAATTTATTTATTATGCCTATTCATATACCAAGGGAGAAATTTGGTTCGCGTCATGAAATTACGAGACGGTCTAGCCCACCTATCACAGGTTTCGATCGTTCGTACGTCTGAATTAACGCACGCTCGTGGGAGTCTCAATAGATTCTAATTTTTGTGTATGACTCTATCGAAATATCTCGATGAATCGAGTCCACCTAACGGATAATTTCTAACATGAAACAGATGGCAATGTATATGATTGTGAAGAGAAAATCGATAAATAGGGACAACCGGACAAGATAACAACAATCTCGATGCCACGTGTTCTGTTGCATCCACTGGAGAAGAGTGTTGTTATCCCAAATGATGTGATCTCCAAGATTCTTGTGAAGCTGACGGCGAGATCCATGGGAAGGTTCCAGTGCGTATGTAAGTCATGGCTCTCCATCACCGCTAATCTCTACTTCATTCGAGCCCACACCCAACACAATCCATTCGCAAACCAATCACTCATGGATGGAGGACTAGAGACACCAAGAGATGGATATTATTTGGCTTCTGCGGGCTACAACACAGACGTAGGTATCATCACACTCTGCAAGTTGCACTGGATGAGATGTCCCAGAGTATTAGCGTCATGTGACATACTCCTGTACATTGTTATCTTTTATGGCACATACATAATCAATCCCCTCATAGGCTACTCCATCCGTGTGCCGCACGGCGATGGCACATCTTGGGCTTCTTTTTCCACCATTCCACATCCAAATATCGTATCATACAAGTTATGAACGATATTGTGGTTGTGGCTATCATTCTGGTCATCGGTGAACTGTCCTGGAGACGCCTCCCTTGCGGCCTCCCAAAGTCTTATTATCACATTTCACTAGATCTCAATGGATGCCTATTTTGGCTAGCATTTAAAGAGCAATCCCACTGTAGAAAACCCAACACAATCATGACCTTTGATACAGAGTTGGAGGTCTATATTTTTACTTTCTTTATCGCCGTCGGAGAAGCTACATCACCTTGTAGGCAACTTGGTGGATTTCAACGAAGAGATTAGACTAAGGGTTGTCGAAAATGACATCGGGTTGTCGACAATGACATCATTGATGTTTGGATCCGGGAAAAATGGTGGGTCAAGAGATATTCAATCAACTATTTTGATTTGACTCCATGTTCTATCCGGTTAGGTCAGCTAAATGACCATTGGATTGGAGGTGCCACAGTTTTTGTCAAAGAGAAAGAGCACCTCATTGATGTTTCTGAAGCACGATATCTTATTTGATGGAATCTCAAGTCTAGAGCTTGTTGTTGTTGTCAGAGAGAAATCAGTTGTGAGGGGATTGGCCGTTCTTTCCCGTATATGGAATCATTGGTCTATCCTGATTGCTTTTTAACATAACCATACCCATATGTGGTTTAGTTATGAGTGAATGTAGTTAACACTTGATTAGATTTTTATTATGAATGTATTAATATAACTTCTGAACGCATATTGTATGGATTTTGTTGTTACATATGTATTTTTGTTTGTGTATTCTCATCAGAGCATAATTTTCACAAATATTCACACATAAATTTATTATTGTCTTTGATTTGAATCATGGTCAATTCTTCCTACCTGAACTACATGTCTATACGTTTCTCAGAAAGTTATTTTCAACTACTTGTTGATTATGATAACTTATGGTTCGTTTGGCATGGTGGTGACGATCATAAACATTGTGGTTATCAAATGTCGTTCAGAAAAGTTCATCCACTTTATGTTCAAAACTAGTTTTCTTTTATTGGTAGCGGTCATAACAGTTATCATGCTAAACATACTTTCTATAATAGGACGTTTTTGTCCAAATTCACTGGAGCAAAAATACTACGACAAAAAGAGCCTTAATGTTTTGGCACATAAACTGCTTCTTTGTAGTACAAGAGGTGTTATTTAATAGGGATTGTTTCAAAGCCATGTAATTAACTTTTTCTGTGTAATCATGAAAAGATGCAGGTGTTCGTCACACATGTTGTACATAATTCATCTCTTTCTCTCTCTCTCTCTCTCTCTCTCTCTCTCTCTCTCTCTCTCTCTCTCTCTCTCTCTCTCTCTCTCTCTCTCTCTCTCTCTCTCTCTCTCTCTCTCTCTCTCTCTCTCTCTCTCTCTCTCTCTCTCTCTCTCTCTCTCTCTCTCTCTCTCTCTCTCTCTCTCTCTCTCTCTCTCTCTCTCTCTCTGTGTGTGTGTGTGTGTGTGTCCATTTTGCCCATGCAGGACGTGCAAAATTTATCCTCAGAACAAGTCATTTGAATCATTGCTTCAATTTGGATGGCCATGCATTTTCTCGTTCTTTATATACATATTATATTCTATACATAATATACGATCCGATAATCCATCTTCTCCTTCTATTTTATTCTTAATTTCTCCCTCCTGAAACATTTCTTTACCCTCTATTATCTTCATAATTTCTCCCTCTTGGTGCATACATACGAATTATTGTCACTTGCTTTGATAGAGCAATGCAAATCTATGCTTAAGAGCCCCTTGAATCCATGAGGATATATAGACCGGTGAGGCCTGCCCACCGAGAAATTATATCAGCGGGGTGAAAATTTATATTTAAGGATACATGCGATTACAATAAGTCATTCTATTTTTTTTTTCTTAAAAATTTTCTCACATGATTTAATTTCCAACAAAAGATATATGTTCAACTATATTTTTTTATACATGGTGTAAGGCTAATAACTTGCATTCAATGAAGTCAGGAAAAGTTAATTAATAACTAAACTAGTGTTAAAAAAACTAAAAAACACCAATGAAATCTCTTTATGCATATGGTAAGCATCACAAAAGAAAATGATGAGTTAAAAAAACTAATGATCCTACAACAATGCGCCATGTGTAGGACCTTGAGTTCTCTAGGCTGATTGACGGCATGCGTACCCTTCAAGATGAACCTCACACACATGACACAACCTTACCTACATGGAGAGGCACCCCAGTTTCTTGACATTTAGAGGCCTTCGAACCTTGAAAAAAGTGAGGATATTTGTTGGGTATACCCTGCCCTCTATGCAGGGACCAATGAAAGCGTGCCACACATAATGAATCGGATTCCTTACACTAACAAGTGATCATAACACACGTACCACTTGGGAAAGCCTTCACATGCTACCCGGGATTATCTCGTTATACCTCTTCGTAGTGATCCTAGGTCGTCTTAAACGAGAACTATCGTTGAGTTCTCTCCTCATTCGACTCCCGCTCGTGGCGTGTAGTCCTCGCTCAGTCCAAATGGTCTCCGCTTGATTCATATAGTCCTTGCTCAACGTATATACGTGACAATCAACCCTCGTTGTAGTTACCACTCAAAGGTCCTCATTTGGCAATAGCACATGATGAATTGTCCACATGCTCACTCACGAATATGTAGCAGATCACCCGCGGGTGGAACTTGGTATAAATATTAACTTGCTTTTCTAGGCCCAAACACTAGCTTGCCAGCATAAATCACCAGAGTGGTCCCCTAAGGGTGCAAAATTGATGTTCGGATCCATCTGGAGTTTCCATGAAAGTTAGGGCTAGGTCAAATGGTTGTATGGATTGTAAATCATGGTGCTCCAAAGTTTGATATATATGGTTTGGAGGGGAGTGGGGATCATGGATTCATGGGTAGTGGGGTTGGCTAGTAGAGGTCATAAGGGGTTTAATAATATAATTAATTGTTAATTAGGAAATAAAACATCAGCTCAATATTTTCATAAATTTAAAAACATAAAAAATCTAAAATTAACTTAATAAGGAGGACTACAGTATGCTAGCACTTATGGTTTGACCTAACCCACTCAGGCTTCATTTGTGTGGCTGTCACAAACGTATATGAACCGTCATTCGTGAACGCCAGATCTCACCTACGAAACTTCATCCACTTTTATGTTCAAAACTAGTTTTCTTTTTCTAACGGTGGTCATAGTTGTTGTCATGCCAAACATATATTCTATGGCGGCAGCATTTTTGCCAAAACTCACTGGAGCAAAAACAAACCCTCCAAACAAAGCCTAAAATGTATCCATAATCTCTCCTAGGGTCAATGAAGCTAGTGACGTCGTAAATTTAAGATTCCAAAATTGTTTAAACCCAAAATCGACCCTAAGTCAAAACTATTAAGTTTGCCCTCACCCAAAACCTAATAAATTTCAAATATAAAATAAAATAACCCAAAATACTCTAAACCATAAATTGAGCATACCTTTCAAATTTCATAATTTTTGGAATTCATTTGGTATTTTTCGTCAACTTGGCCGGCGAAGGTTGACCCGTGTCACATTCACGCACAAAAACCTAGACTTGCTTGGCAAGTTTGCTCAATGTGTCATATAAGGTCTCGCGACACTAACCCTAACTCAACGGGCTCACTCTACCTCAGCTTGCCCAAACATCCAACCCCGAGTTGCCCAAACAGCCAACCCCGGGTCAATACAAGTCTAGCGCCTGTGTGATGCGACAACATTTTCAGCCTTTAACCACACTTGAAAATGTTGCATAAAATTACAAACTACTGTGAAAACATAAATAATTGTTGTCATATGGTGTTGCCTATACTCGTGTTACCTATTCTCAAAGACCAATTTTTTCACACTTTTAGGCAACACTACAATTTTTCATACTTTTAGCGTTACAATTAAGAAATGCTGCAAAAGCTATTTAATTTACAAAAAAACTAAAATTTGAACAAGCACATACCCAAAAATTAACTTGGAGCTCCACCTGTACAAACCTGTATTCGCCGAGTGGGCCCCTGGGATACAAGATGTCTCTAGGCCCAGTATTTTTTAGCACCGCCCTAGACAAGGAGAGGAGCGGGAGAGTTTCTGGGCAGACCCAGGAGGGGAGGGGGCGAGCGAGGGAGGCGGCCTGCCCCCTGCTCGCCCAGCCCCAGTAGGGGGCGAGCGAGGGAGGCGGCCTGCCCCTTGCTCACCAGACCCAGCAGGGGGGGCGAGCGAGGGAGCGGCCTGCCCCCTGCTCGCCCAGAACCAGTAGGGGGCGAGCGAGGGAGGCGGCCTGCCCCCCTGCTCGCCCAACCCACACTACAACATTTTTGGTCTTTGGCAACACTTAAAAAACTGTTGCCAAAGACAGTAAACTGTTGCCAAAACATAAAAAAATGTTGCCAAATGGTGTTGTCTATACCAGTGTTACCTAAAGTCTAAGGCAACAGTTTTTGTACTTTTTGGCAACACTAGTAAAAAAACTGTTGCCTATACTTTATTTATAGGCAACAGTTTTTTTGTACACCTATTGCAACATTTGTAAAATGTTGACATAGGGGTTACATTTACAAACTGTTGCTAAACTTTAGGCAACAGTTTTTTTGCATACTTATGACAACATTTGCAATATATTGTTTTGTAAGTGTTACATTTAAAAACTGTTGCTAAAACTTTTAATTTAAAAAAAAAATATTATTTTTATTCAACATAAGCATCACGTGGTCTTGATATATATAAGACTCCGTTCGGCACGGCGATCGTGAACGCGGTGGTTAAATCGTCATTCGTGAACACCCACATACGAAGCTTAATGCACACGAACATAAAAGTTTGTAATCAATCCCTATCAAAAATCCAATTGTTAAAATCTCTATAAAATCGCCTTCATCACAGATGGAAAAGAATCAAATCATCAAATTCCTTCATTATTCAACACTGCTAAGTTATTTGGAACTTATATGCACAAAGCCATAACAATATATTACTTAAAAAATATTTATTACAATCCTAAAGCATCACTGTCAATATTTATCATGTAGAAAAAATAATAGAAAATTCATATAAGACGATCTCTTCAGGGTAGGAGCTGGGTCCGGGGAGCAGAGATCTGGACTGTAGCAGGCACACTCCTGCAGGAACCTCTGCTGACATTAACCTGGTTCAAAGAATCAAAATGGGTTTTACTTGGCATGATTAACTGTTTCACTCAAGAAAAGATACAAAAACAAAACGTTCAACAATTGATGAATAAGTAAAATTCAAGGGACTAATTTAAAACTAAGTTGTAAACAAACAAAAAAATAATGAGGAAAGATTCTTTCTAACCTCATTTGCAAGGTGAATGGGTAAATGGACCATTATGTCAAAGAAACTAGGAGGAAAGATTCTTTCAAACTGACAAAGTGTTTCAGCAATCTCAACTTCTAAATGATCTAAACTTTTCATCTCAATAACCTTTTGGCATAAACAACGAAAGAAGGAACAAAACCTAATCAATGGAATTGCAACTTGATTAGGAGTTATACCTCTTATTGCTATTTGTAGCAAGAAATGTACCATAATATGAGCATCATGACTTTTGTATCCTGATATTTTTCCTTCGTCAACTTGAACACATCGTGAAATGTTAGAGGCCGTACCATCAGGAAATTTTACATCCTTTAAAACACGACAAAAAATAGATTTCTCATTTTTTGTTAGAGAGAAACAAGCTTTTGGGAGCTGAGTTTTCTTGCCATCACTTGTTGCCTTCAAATGGAGCTTCTTTCTTATCCCCATTTCTTGAAGGTCCAAACGAGCATTTGCATGATCCTTTCTTTTTCCATCAATCTCTAAGAGAGTCCCAATTATATTATCACATATGTTTTTCTCAATGTGCATGACATCAAAGTTATGTCGTAAAGCATTGTCTTTCCAATATGGCAATTGCCAAAATATGGACTTTTTTTTCCATGGGCAAAACTTTTTTTTATCATTCTCCTTGAATATATCAGGAAAGTCTTGTAAATCTTCTAAAATTCTTTTTGAATCTAACAAGGAAGGTGCGGACCTATATTCAGTCTTTCCATTGAAAGAAATTTTATTGGAGCGCCACTCATGATTTGAATCCAAAAAGACTCGATGACCCATGTAGCACATCTTCCGACTATGTTTCAAATAAGTAGAAGATGTTTCATAATTACAAGCAGGACATGCCAACCTCCCCTTGGTGCTCCAACCAGATAACATGGCATATGCAGGGAAATCACTAACTGTCCATAAAAGTGCAGCACGCATTTGAAATGTTTAATTTTTCGAAACATCATATGTTTCTACCCCGACATCCCATAATATCTTAAGCTCATCAATTAGTGGTTGTAGATACACATCAATAGCATTTCCAGGTGATCGTGGTCCGGGGATAAGCAAGGACATCATAAGATTTTCTGGCTTCAAGCATAAATTTGGGGGATAATTATATACTGTTAAGATCACAGGCCATGTGCTATGTGATAGACTCATATTGCCAAATGGATTAAATCCATCACTAGCCAATCCAAGCCTTACATTACGAGTATCAAAAGCAAAATCTGGGTGATTCACATCAAAGTCTTTCCATGCTTGTCCATCAGCAGGATGTCTTAACTTACCATCTTTAGAACGCTCTTCAGCATGCCATCTCATTGAATCAGCAGTCTTTGAACACGTATAAAGTCTTTTTAGTCTTGGAATTAAAGGAAAATGTCTTAACACCTTTGCAGAAATTTTATGAGTTTTCTTAGAAACCTGAGACTCGCAATTCACTTCAGGATATACAATCCATCGAGATTCGCCACAAATATGACATTTGTCAGCTTTATCATGTTCTTTCCAAAATAACATGCAGTTATTAGGACATGCATCAATCTTTTTATAATCTAGGCCCAAATCTCTTATCATAGATTTTGTTTTATTGAAAGAAACGGGGATGTTCAAGTCGGGTAGAGCCTCTTTCAATAACTCTAAGAGAGATGTAAATGATGCATTGCTCCATCCATGAAGACATTTCAACAAATACATCCGAATAATGAAAGATAAGGTAGAGAATTTTTTACAACCAGGATATAGTTCTTGATTTGCTTCCTCGATAAGCTTATAAAACTTCATTGCGTCTTCATTTATGCCTTCATGAACTCCATCTTCTTCAATTGCATCTTTGAATGTTTCAAACAATAATCCATCAATATCATCAGATGTGGCATCATCATTAGTATTTTGATCAGGACCGATACGTTTAATCCCTTCCCCATGGTAAATCCAATCTTTGTAGCCCTTTACAAACCCCTTACTTATCAAATGATTAAACACCATGTCTCTTTTACCCCAGACATCATTACAACAGCTAGCACACGGACATAATATCTCTTCCCCTTCGATAAACCCTTTACTGAATGCAACATCCAAGAAATAATTAACACCATCAATATAATCTTCACCATAACGAGGCAAATTAACCCAATCCTTTCTCATCATATTTTGTTTTCCAACCTTGAATAATGACAGTACCTAAACAAGATAAAGACACATTATTCAAAATCATTTCATTTTTTAACACAGGGTTAAGCGCTCAAATAAAAAGATTAAAAAATTAAAAAATTCATACACATACACACACACACACAAACACAACATACACACACACACACACACACACACATACACAACATACACACACATACACAACATACACACACACAACATACACACAAACCATACACAACAAACACAACATACACACACAACATACACACACACAACATACACACGCATACACACATACACAACATACACAGCATACACATGCACACACAACATACACACTCAACCATAAATACTCAACACGCACAACTTAACACGCACAACTTAACACGCACAACTTAGCACACACAACACACACAATACACACTAAATACATACAACCATACACACACACACCATATACTACCATACAGAACATCCACACAATCATGCGCACAATCACCCACAGCATTATAACCCTAAAATTTGCCATTGCCGACAAAGAAAAGTATGGTCATCTGCATTCATAGCCATCCCTGAGAACCATCATACATAATGATCATTCAAGTAGTATGACATGATGCACCATAGATTTAATTCTCTCAAGCTGGAAACCCTATGCCACCATCAATTCAAAAATCTTGCACTTTGATCCTATCTTGGCCATGCTAAAATTCAGAGATAGAACGGTTGAATCTAGGGTTACCTTTGGAAGCAGTGAAAAGAACCGTGGAGAAGCCAAGCCTGGAGCTGCGGGGCGTCGAGAAATCGTGGAGAAGCAGGGATCCGAAACCGTGGAGAAGCAGGTATCGGAAACCCTGTGCCGGCGTCGACAGCAAAACCGTGGAGAAGCAGGTATCGGGAGCGAGAGGGGACGACGGAAGCGAACGGCTTCGGGAGAGACCGACTTCGGGCGAGAATGCAGAAACAAGAATGCAGAAACGAAGAGACGGAAGCGAACGGCTTCGGGGGAGAATGCACGGGAGAAAGTTAGGGCACGGGAGTTATTGTGAGGCGTGGAGAGGGGGATTTCGGAAGATTTAGGAGGGAATTGAAATTAGGGAGGGAATTGAAATTAGGGAGGGAATTGAAATTAGGGAGGGAATTGTTATTAGGGAGGGAATTAATTAAATTTGGAATAGATTTTCATCAATTTAATATTATATTATATTATAATTTGTAATTCGTATATTTTGTGTATCATTTTTTAAAATATTTTTTCATTCATTTCTGAAGATTAGGACGAGCGGCGGGATGCCGGTGCGGGAGCAATCGCCGCCGCAAAGCGGAAAACCAAACACGCGGCGGCGGCGTTTGCCGCGTCTCCGCCCGCCGCTAGGAGGAAAAGGAGCCAAACTCACTCCATATCGAACCCAACCTCCCCGCCTCCAGTCCAAACGACCGTCTCCAGCCGCCGTCTCCGCCCGCAACCGCCGTGCCAAACGAACCCTTAGTGTGACATTATATAGCTTTTTCTAATTAATGTCATATTGTAACATATGCAAGCCAAAATTAAGTGGTTGCAAGTCGACGGATCGGACCTACGATCTAATATATACTCAAATATAATATAATTCATCAAAAAATAACAATAATTTTACTTCTTCAAATATAATATAATTAATGGTTAATAAAATCACAAATATAACATTTTTTAAGTGTTGCAAAATAATAATTTAATAGACAACATGTTACAATTGTTGCCTAAAGTGTATTGATATTGGAAACATTTAAAAAATGTTCCCAGTAATGGATTAGGGAACATTTACTGAATGTTGCGTCAAAAGTGTTGCCTAAAGCTGCAACTATATGACAACAGTTATAAACTGTTCTCTATTCTATGTTTAGGGAACATTTAACACATGTTGCAAAATTAAGTGTTGCCAAAGACCAAAAATGTTGTAGTGCCAGTAGGGGGCGAGCAAGGGAGGCGGTCTGCCCCCTGCTCGCCCAGCCCCAGCAAGGGGGCGAGCGAAGGAGGCGGCATGCCCCTTCTCGCCCAACCCCAGTAGGGGGGCGAGCGAGGGAGGCGGCCTACCCTCTGCTCGCCCAGCCCCAGCAAGGGGGCGAGCAAGGGAGGCAGCCTGCCCCCTGCTCACCCAGCCCTAATTGGGGGGCGAGTGAGGGAGGCGGCCTGCCCCCTGCTCGCCCAGCCCCAGTAGGGGGCGAGCGAGGGTGGCGTCCTACCCCCTGCTCGCCCAGCCCCAGTACGGGGGCGAGCGAGGGAGGCATCCTGGCCCCTGCTCGCCCAGCCCCAGCAAGGGTGCGATCGAGGGAGGAGGCCTGCCCCCTGCTCGCCCAGCCCCAGTATGGGAGCAAGCGAGGGAGGCAGCCTGCCCCCTGCTCGCCCAACCCCAGCAAAGGGGCGAGCGAGGGAGGCAGCCTGCCCCTGCTCGCACAGCCCCAGCAAGGGGGCGAGCAAGGGAGGCGGCCTGCCCCGTGCTCGCACAGCCCCAGCAAGGGGGCGAGTGAGGGAGGTGGCCTGCCCCCTGCTTGCCCAACCCCAGCAAGGGGTCAAGCGAGGGAGGTTGCCTGCCCCCTGCTTGCCCAGCCCCATTAAAGGGGGTGGGCGAGGGAGACGGCCTGCCCCATGCTCGCCCGACCCCAGAGGGGGTCTGCGTTCAGCATCTCAGAACGGTGGGATTTGGCTATTAGCAGGCCAATCCTGGGGGCATTTTTGTAATCTCTTAGGCCAGAATCTGGTTATTGGCGGACCAAGCTCAGAAATCTATAAATAGGACCAAGGGAGCACCTTTAGGGGCATCACTCTCTTTGGGATACTCTCTCCCTAGGTTTCTTTGGTGGGGGAGAGTGCCTCCAAGGGTGCCCAAGCTTAGCATTGGCTAGCATTGGCTTGGGAGGGGAAGCACTCTAAGATCTTCCGGGTGTGTGGCTGGACCTCCTTGCTGAGCCCTCAGTCCTGTTCCTAGTTCCTTATGTCTTCAGCTTAGCGCTCTCCCTTGAGAGAAGTAAGTGTGAGGTCACCACCTTTTTTGGGGACCCCGAACTCCACAAGAGACCAAGTATTGGTTTCAACATTTTTAGTGCGGTGAGCGTGGAGAATGACCAGCACAGAAAATCTCATGCTGAGCTCCATGGCTAGAGATGGAGGAGATGGATCTGACCCAGGCCACTCGCATCCGCAGGTGGAAGTGGCGACAATAGAGATGCTCGCAGACCTCAGGAGGGACCTGCTTAGGGTCTTTCAATGCGCTCTCGCCACGACACTTGGGGGTCTCACAACCCCTGCACCCCCAGTGTCCCCTCCAGCTGGAGTTGGCGAGAATGCCCCTGGGCAGCGGACAGGAAAGGAGGCGATGTCCCATGCACTAGAGCGAGATCTCGCAGGGCAGGAGCTTTTCCCCAGTCCGGCGAATGCGAGCGGGATACTAGCGAGTGTCGTCCAGGCAGACGGGATCCCGGCCAATGGGGTCCCGGCGAGCGGCCCATCTGCGAGTGCGAGGCCGGTAGGAGCCGGGTCATCCGAAAACTCGTGGGGCGAGTGGAGCAGGTCAGAGTGGCGAAGGGGGGAAGCCCATTCTGCGAGTTGGTGCTCTCAGCACCACTCCCCGAGGGGTTCATGGAGCCGACCATGATGTTGTATACCGGCAAGGATGACCATGTCCAGCACTTGCTGAGGCCCGTTCGACGAACTGCAGCTTTACCGCGGCGCGTTAGCACTAATGCTGGCGCTAGCGTCCGAAAGACGAAATGGTGTTCGAAGAAAATGATGTCGTTCGACGAACCAGATTGAGATCGACGAAAGCTGAGGTCAGCTCGACGAAGATGCGGCCGACGAAATGATCTACCGTGGTGCGTTAGCACTGACGCTGGCGTTAGCATTTTTGGAAACTATTGACATAAAGGAAAGTGGAGAAAAAGGAATGTCGACGGGTCGCTATGTTTGGCAAGTACTATCGCAGCGCGTTAGGTCTAACGCCCGGCGGCATCTTTTAGAAACATCCCATCTGCAGTTGATTGAGGGGCAAATTTGGAAAGAGATATTGGCTAAAGGAAGGAAATTGCACTATCACGGGGTGATAGTGTTACCGCGGCGCGCTAGGCTGTCACAACCATTTGCGCTCAGAAGTTGCCTTAACTGCCATGATCTGTGTGCGCGTCGTGTCACTATTGCGGGGCGGTAGTACTAGCGCAGGCGGTAGCTATCAAATCTATTTAAAGAGCGGTGCTTCCTCCATTATGTGCTGCTATTACAGAAGTTATTAAAGCCTTATTTCAGAGCACTCGTGAGAGCCTTCAGAAGCAGCCAAGACAACTCCGTCAACATTCGTGAACGCAAGGAACTCGAAGAAAGAACCAACATGCTTATCTACGAGAAGGTCGCACGCATCAACTCAAAGGATTACTTCGGCGCACCTTCGACAAGATCTTCGAGTTCAACCTAAGAGGGAGTTTGTCTTTAGTTGTTATTTTTCATTTGTACTATTTTATATCTTTTGTTCGGTAGAGAAATTCGCCTCGTGTTTGCGACTAGGTCTGGGTAGGAGTTAGGGAGTAATTCACCTTGTGTTGGCGACTAGGTCTAGGGAGTAGATCTAGGGGTGCTCGAGGCCTTTCTGATGATAGATTTGCTAGAGCGGCTTGAGGCCTTGTCTGGGGAGAGACAGTCTAAAGCCAACCGGTCCTTGGGAGAAGGGTCGGTATAGAAAACGAAAAATAATTTTTCATTTGTCGCCTCTTTCCAAGCGTTAACACTACCGCTGGCGGTAGTGTCTGAGAATTATTTTCTCTCATAATCTCTGAATTTTTAAAACCCTTATTCACCCCCCTCCCCCCTCTGAGGGCGCCAACAGATCCAACAAGTGGTATCAGAGACAGGTTATTCCAATTCGGCTTAACAACCGGGAATAATGGCGTTTTTTAATCATGATCTCGCTTCTACGAGTGGGGAAAATTTTAATATAAATAAAAAAGTATTATCACCACCTTTATTTATGGGCAAAAATTATAAAGGGTGGAAAATATTAATGAAAAATTTTCTTAAGGACTTAGACGAAAAAGTTTGGAATATTACTATTGAAAAGCCACCTAGCGTACTAACTAGAAACGAAATTATTTAAATGCAAAATCTATGAATATTATATTTTGCGCGTTAGACCAAAATATTTTCAAACTTATTTATACTCTACCTACCGCTTATGAGATTTGAAATTTTCTTGAAAGAACTTATGATTCTCCTTCTATAGGTATGGAACAATCGCAAGAACCGGAGAATATGCAAGATTGCTCAAGTCTTAAAAAAGGCTCCTCTCATGACGAATCTGTGGAAGGGACATCAAGCGGAAGGGATGATGGAAGCTCTTGCTTGGAAGATGAAGAAGTGAAAGGAACTATATGCTCAAATATCACATCATCCACGAGCACTGTAAGAAAATCAAAATCTCTTATTGTGTGTAATTCTATTTCTACATTACAATTGCTTCAAACTACAAAGCGCAAAATTAAGAAATTAAAAAATGCTAATAAACATTTGCGCTTAGAAAATAAAAATTTAAAGGCAAAAATTAATGTAGAATCAAATTCTAATTTATCTAGTTCTACCCATGTCTCCTTAGTTGAAAATATCACACCTTGTGTAGAGTATAATGAATTAAAAGAAAAACACAAGAAACTTGAAAAGGAGTTTATTTTTATAAAAGAACAAAATGAAAGATTATGTTTAGAAACTTCATCTTTGAAAATTGATTGTGCTAAGTGTACTGACTATAAAATTGAAATTAAAGAGATGGATGATACATTTGATGAATATAGGAATAACTATCAAAATCATATTGATTCAATTGTTTCCACTCTTAAAAATAGCACAATAGCTTACAATAAAGCTAGACATAATCTAAAAATTAAGAATAATGAATTAGAAGCTAAAATCAACTTGCTTAAGGAAATCATAAAGAAAAATTCTCAAAACCTACATTCACAATATCAAGATATATCTAAAAGCAAGTTGAATATGAATATAAATAACTTGACTAAGCCTAATAATGGGAGTAAGGAACACAAAGTATTTGTAAATCAAAATCCCAATCTCTATTATTTACAAAATCATGTTTCTCCCAAATTAAAATTAGAATTGCGAAAATATTTTCAATAATCACAATGGAAATTTGATTCATAAAAATAATATCAAACCAAGGTTTGAATTGGAGATCCCAAAGTTAAAAATGAAACACAAACTCAAATCAAAAGGGCTCATTCAATTCTATCTCCCCAAAAGAAAACACGTTGTATTTGGGTGCCCAAAGGAACCGTCTCACCCGGTCCTCTTTGGATACCTAAATCTCTCATTCAATAGTACCCTATCATTTGCATGAAGTAGAAATCAATTAAAATGAAATATCAATTCTCTACTTCATGATATGCTTAATTTCCTTTTTTGTTTTTTTTTTGTTTCTTTTAACCAACATGATATGGTCACTTTATATAACATGTGATATGACTTTGACACATTAAGCCAAACTTCTTTAATAAATCAGATTAGATGAAATTGAATGATAAGTCATATTATTTTTCAAGTGATCTATTTATCCTTTTATTTTTATCCCTCTAAACCATTCCTAAAAGTCTTATAAAATTTGAAAACTAAATTTGTCATATGATATTTATACGACTAACTGAAATAATTGTCGAAATGGATTTAAAAGGTATTTTAGGGGTATTAGGCTAAATTTATAAAATGCGCAAGTTTTTGCTTAGGTATCTAATATACTTGTGTTATTTTGATTACCCCTAGTATATTTAATCATAATCATGTCAAATCAGAATTAAAAAATTGCAAAAACCATTTGAGAATCTCAACTCTGTTGCTAGCGCCTGGCGTTAGGTTCTAACGCTGGCGGTAGCATAATCTTCCTAAATTCTGATTTATCTAAAATATTATTTTCTGAAACAATTGATTATGAGTATATAATTCCTATATTTTAAAATTCATGATCATGTATAATAATGTTTCCAATTCAATAGATCTTTTAAAACAAACATCAAGTAGAACTACAAAAGATCTTATTGCTTCCAACACATTTTTTGTGATCATGATTATTATATGAATTTATTATGTCTTGCATGTTTCTCATTTTTGTTTGGCCCATAGATTTAACTTTATATCAATATGAATGATTAAATTTGAATCATCACTCTATTCTGTGTCTAAAATCTGAATCACTATTGTTAAATACATGCAACATTATATCAATTAACTTTATGGCATAACACAACATTCAAACTCATCGTATCTAGCAATATCAACTAATAAATATTATCATCCATGCTAGATACATTTGTATTGCCATAATGAATCAATCTTAAAGAAGAGTAATTGAAAGTTAAAACTCAGATTAACTATGTTGCTTTAAAATCAAATATACTAAGAAATTAATCACGCATAAAAGCTCGTAGGTTATAAATCAACCCATAGGTTAAAAGCATAGGTTGTCAAAAAGATTATTCACCCATGACGTTGTGTCTCGCTATAGCGAGGGTGTAGGTTTATGTGCATTAGAAACCTAACCACTATGTCATGTCTTGTCCTTAACCGGGAAGGGTTCTAGTGGGGCCTTGCGAGGCACTGTGGGGAAAGAGTGCTAGGTTAAGTTTTTGTCTAGTGTTTGCATATGGGACTAACACCCCAACCTACGGCATGCGTGCAGCTCCTCATGCCCATCCGTCACTTAGTACGGGGCTAGGGTGTAAACATGTTGTTAGGGTATTTTGATCTTAGACATATATATGTTGTATACATTGCATGAATATTATTTCACCTAGTTACGATCATGTCACTCATGCATATTCGTGCTCAAACATGTTATCTTATGTTTTTTTCATATTACCTATTTCTGGACTCTCATGCATGTAAAAAAAACACAAGTATTTTGAAAGTGTATTGGGACACCTTAGGCTAGAATGTGGGGTTTTGGACATATTAGCTTAAACTTGGGAAATCCACATTTTTTGTGTATCCATATGTCTGATTTCATTGCTGAATTTCATTGTCACAAATCTGCACAAATATATTCAAAAGAAAAATTCTGAAAAATTTCATGTTTTTCCCAAAATTCTAGTTTTGTCACTACCGCCAGGCGATAGCTGGGTACCGCTGGCGTTAGTGGGTAATTTCTGAATTTCCAATTTTCTTTTTTCAGTCTTTATTTGTTCAGTGTCTGTTATTTTCTTCTAAAAATTCTAAACACAAAAAAAACTATAAAACAAATCAAAATCCAACCATAAACATGCTTTGTTTTATTTCTATAAAATAAAATTTGTTTTATTTTTTTTATATATATCAAAACCAACTACAAAATTTGAAAAACCAATCAAAACAACAAAAACATGCTTTTTATTTGTTTTATTTTTTAAAAAACTTAAAATTTATAAAAACAGATGTAATTTTCTATATTTCAAGGACGATATAGTTTATCTTGCCAAGCTTAGTATACGATGTTTCATTCTCTAGTTCAAGTATCTTAATAACATTGTTTTTGTATCATGCATTGACCATTATCTTATGTGTTCTTTGAAATTGATGATAGAAATCATGTGTAGTATTGCATAGCGTGCCTCTATGTATGAGTAATTGGCTTATATTTGCTAATGATTATGTTTCACTCACACTTTTTGACAAACTACATATGCATTTAATCTTCTTTTACATGATTGTGTAGTGTAACAACGTCATATTATTGTTTGGCATGCTTAGTTTTACCTTCACCACAAGTAAAAATCTTTTTCATACACCTATTTTTGAAGAAGTGTGTCTTTTCAAAAAAATCTTTTGTTTGCACATACAAGTGAATTCGGAGACCTTTGTCGTTAAGCAAAAATTCAAATAAATAATTGACAAAGATAACTCCACCAAGCACTACTCACCCTCCTAATAAGTCTTAATGAGCATTGTGAGGTTGAGCACCTTGGAGAGATTATAAAGTGCCTTGTTGCAAACATTTTTTTCTTTTACACTACTTCTTCTTGTACACCGAATCACACAAAAAACTAAAATTCAAAATAATAACTGTGATTCCCCAAGCACTACTTTGCACCCTGATAAGTCTTAATAAGCATTGTGTGTGCAGAGCACCTTGGTAGTTGTACTATTCTTCTATGTGCATTGAAAATTTTATATAGCTTTGTGGGTAGAAGTAACTCTAAAAGTGCTTCTTCAATAATATTGTGTTTATTTCATTATACATGTCATGTGTTTTGATTAACTCATATGTATACTCTTAACAAAAACACTATTTTATACACATCATTATCACTTGTAAGCCTTCTACTCATGAGAATTGGAGTCTATTACATATCTACATGTATTCTCTAAACTCTTAAGTAAATGCACTAGATAGCTTTGCATGATCATTACAATGTATAAGTGTACTTGATTTCTAAATTTTGAACATTGTATTCTTCTATCTTGTCTTGATAACTTATATCATGCTTACATATTTTTTTCTGCTACGCCATGAGAACTCTGTATTGCATACCTTTCAACTAGTGTATGGTTATGTTAAAACTGAAATTATTTTGTGTACTTAAACTGCTACAACATCTATTTTCTTATATCCAAAATTCTTCATTATCTACTATACTTCTAAATTCCTATAAAGATGTTCACTTAAAACATATTTTGTCATGTTTTCCACCTCCTTACTACTTGTATGCTCGATCATGAATACATATTCCCAACAAGTGGTTCCTTTTTGACAATTCTCTTTTCGCTCGTATCTATTGTATTTTCCTTAGTGTTTCCCTATTTATCATACTCATTCCCTCTCTACACAGTAATTGCACACTTTTTGTTGGCCTTCCTCTCCACCCTCTTTTGATAATACCAAAAGGGGGAAAATAAATTTGAAAGAAATTAACATGTTTGGGGAGTCAAGTTCATAGGAAGGTTTGTTGTAGGGGGAGCATTCACTTAGGGGGAGCATTCATTTAGGGGGAGCTTATGCATATATCTTAACTTTCATGCTTATCTCTACTATAAACACAAATTCTTATCAATTGAATTATTTCTCTCTAAGGGGATTTGTTATTATCAAAAGGGGGAGTTTGTTGGAACATGCTTTCCGCATCTCTTGGTTTGACAATAACAAATCCTATTGTATTTGATCATACTTGTTTTGTGTTTATAGTATGCAGGATTCTGTGCTTTCAAATCTCCATGGTGATGTGTTGTTGTTGCTACCGCGCCGCATTAACTTTACTGTTGGCGCTAGCAAACCGCTGAGAAGAAACCGCTGAGACAAAACCATTGAGATGAAACCCGTGAGAAGGAAACTGCTGAGAAGATCTGAAAGCTCTACCGCGCAGCGTTAAGCCTACTACTGGCGCTAACAACAGCTAAGAAGAAACCGCTGAGAAGGAAACCTGCGTTCGACGAACTGGATGCTCCATTCGACGAACTGGGTTCGACGAACTCGGTGCTCCGTTCGACGAACGACAAATGCGGAATCCCGTTCGACGAAATTCATATCAGGGCGTTCGACGATCGACGAAAGCTGAGGACCATTCGACGAACTGCAGCTCTACCGCGGCGCGTTAGCACTAATGTTGGCGCTAGCGTCTGAAAGACGAAATGGTGTTCGAAGAAAATGATGTCATTCGACGAACCAGATTGAGATCGATGAAAGCTGAGGTTAGCTCGACAAAGATGCACCCGACGAAATGATCTACCGCGGTGCGTTAGCACTGATGCTGGCGTTAGCATTTTTGGAAACTATTGACAGAAAGGAAAGTGGAGAAAAAGGAATATCGATGGGTCACTATGTTTGGCAAGTACTATCGCGGTGCGTTAGGTCTAACGCCCGGCGGTAGCCTTTGGAAACATCCCGTCTGCAGTTGATTGAGGGGCAAATTTGGAAAGAGATATTGGCTGAAGGAAGGAAATTGCACTATCGCGGGGCGATAGTGTTACCGCGGTGCGCTAGGCTGTCACAACAGTTTGCACTCAGAAGTTTCCTTAACTGCCACGATCTGTGTGCGCGTCGTGTCACAATCGCGGGGCGGTAGTACTAACGCAGGAGGTAGCTGTTGAATCTATTTATAGAGCGGTGCTTCCTACATTATGTGCTGCTGTTACAGAAGTTATTAAAGCCTTATTTCAGAGCACTCGTGAGAGCCTTCAAAAGCAGCCAAGACAACTCCGTCAATGTTCGTGAACGCAAGGAACTCGAAGAAAGAACCAACACGCTTATTCTACGAGAAGGTCGCACGCATCAACTCAAAGGATTACTTTGGCGCACCTTCGACAAGATCTTTGAGTTCAACCTAAGAGGGAGTTTGTCTTTAGTTGTTATTTTTCATTTGTACTATTTTATATTTTTTGTTCGGTAAAGAAATTTGCCTCATGTTGGCAACTAAGTCTGGGTAGGACTTAGGGAGTAATTCGCCTTGTGTTGGCGACTAGGTCTAGGGAGTAGATCTAGGGGGTGCTCGAGGCCTTTCTGGTGATAGATTGGCTAGAGCGGCTTGAGGCCTTGTCTGGGGAGAGACAGGCTAAAGCCAACATGTCCTTGGGATAAGGGTCGGTATAGAAAACGAAAAAGAGTTTTTCATTTGTCGCCTCTTTCCAAGCGTTATTGGAAAAGTTTTTGTAAACATATGTATTTCGATTTGATGATTAATGAAAATATGTTTATTTCTTCATCTATGATTCGTGCTCTTTGATTTTCATTGTTCAAACGTAAAAGTATTCTCACTATTGCCTAACGCCGAGCGTTAACACTACCGCTGGTGGTAGTGTCTGAGAATTATTTTCTCTCGTAATCTCTGAATTTTTAAAACCCTTATTC